>CM031238.1:198826054-199437900 GCA_018340775.1 Taxus wallichiana var. yunnanensis | reverse complement strand
AATATTTTTGTAATGTCTCCTTCTACGATAAGTTTAGGAATTAACACAAATCGATCACATGTTCTTTGGAAAATAAATAATTTTTACGGTAGAGTAGGTATTTACCTTAGCTCATGTTCACCTAGGTACTTTATTTACCTTTATTGTATTTATCCTCACCCACTTATGTGTGTGGATATTTCTTTTATCTTATTTAGATATTAGGAGATATTATCTAGTTGTTATGTATAGTTCTTTCCTTGATCTATGGTATTGACTAGATCCTTGATGTCTAGTTCTCTCCTAAATCTATGGTCTTGACTAGTTCTTTGATGACTAGTTATTTCCTTGATTTATGGCTTGATCTACAACCTTGATTGGTTCTTAGATTGTTATTCCTTGCCTATTTAAGAAAGGCCCATTCTCAATGTATTGCATTGAGTTCCATAATAATATATGATATTGTTGCTCATTTGTTTGCAAAGGTTTTATGTAAAGTTATTCTGGTGAATTGCTTTCATCTTATTGATCGTGTTGTTTGATTAGCATCTATGTTCTTGCCTTGGTATGATCGGTTTATCGTTCCTTTCATTTTCAAACCCCAATCTGCTCTGATTTTCTAAAATTCATATCTTTATCTAGAAGTCCAAATGAACTGAAATTTTGGATATTGGACCACAAAAATATGAAGAATAATATGTAAAAACCAGATTTTGTACAACCAACACGCAACCTTAATTTTGACCTAAAATTAGGTCGCCCAACACATTTAGGGCACCAAATCTACACCAAAAATTATGAAATCACCTTCTCCTTATTTCTCCTAATTTCTACAATCATTTGTAATATTAAATTGACCCCAAACTGCAGATCTGAATTTTATAACATCACTTAATCAATAACAATGCTCCCGGGATAATTTGAAACTTGGAAAATTCATAACTCCTTCAATACTTAGAGTTTTCTATGAAACAAGATGCAAAATAAACTAGAAGTTTAGGGCTTTTATTTCATTAAGGATCTAAATTTTTAGCAATAAAACCTAGCCAAAACAGCCCCAAAAAATGATTTCAAGTTGTTAGGGTTAGAGGAAATTAATTAAATAATTTCCAGCTCTCTCCCTACCTCCAAAGACACCAAAAATTAGCCATTTGTTCTTAAATAATTAATGACATATAGCATATTTGCATATCTAGCAATTATGGCATCAAACATGAACAAATCATCACCAAACTAAGTCGCTATGGCTAAAATAATTCCAATAATAACAACAGCAAAAAAAGCACCATAAAACCCTTCACAATATTCAAGAACATGCAGATTTTTTATCCAAATAAATGTGCCAACACTAACACAAGAGATCCCAATGGAGAGAACAATAAAATCTTCAATATCTTCAACAATGGTTTCCAAATGAGAGAGCAAAATGCAAGAACTAGGGCATACATCCCATGGGCATACATCCCAATACTCCAAGCATGGAGTGAAATCAAATGATCATTCAACATGCCCTCTAAGGAAATGCGACCTCCCTTTTATAGAACTAAGGGGTGCAATATCTAATAAAGACCTCCCTTTCCCTTTTGGAGGGAAAACATAAACTCTCATTAAAATATTTAATACTAAGACTATGTGCACTTTATTTATTTTTAATTAAATAAATAAAAGTAATTAACCTATGTGCGCATTAAACTAACTAAAAAGACTCCCACTTGTAGCACTAGGCATGCTTTAAGGGGTTATAATGCAAATGAAAATAAATATTAATAATGTCTCGAAAAAGGGGACATTACACTCCTCCCCCTCTCGGAAATTGTTTTCCTCAAGAAATAGTAAGCTCATAGATCCATGCATCATGCCCCAAAGAGAAGGTGTGGGGTGGTGCATGAAAGCCTCGATCTAGTGCTGTCAGTGGTGAAGAGTTGGAAAGAACAAATTTCTTTCACTTATGTCAATCCAAAAATACGGGTCATCAGCTCCATAACATGTGCTCCAAGAGATGGTGTCCTCAATATGGCATAGAGAGTCATCAATAGGATGAGTTTTGCTAAGCTCCAAGGTTGCCCACTCAAAAATGCCCTCATGAAATGAATAGGACAACAATCTTCCATCACATGTCTTCAATCCTGCACATGAAGCAAACTCATTAGAAAAACAAGTGTTGAGAAACACTTTTCCTGTTTCTTCTTCATGTCTCCAAGGCATGGAGAGCTCCCAAATCTTTCTCATGTATGGGTTGTCCCCAAAATCTGTTATGTGGCTCCCACCACTACTGTAATCATGCATTCTTCCTTCAAAAATTAGAATTAGGATGGTTGGTTTCCATCCCCAAGTATTCACCCATGCGCCAAAATCAAGCACCAACAACCATATCATCAAATGCATGACAAAAATCTGAATTATAGAAGTGATAGGGAGGCTGGTCATAGTGATGTCAATCATAAAAATGATGTTACAATAGTAATCATGTTTCAAAATTTTTATCCCAATGTGAAGGAACAACAAACTAGTTGAGAAGAATGTCTTCATAGTGACTGAAAATTCACTCCCAACTCTAGCCAACTTTCCATCTAAGTGAATGCAAACCATGCAATGAGAGAAAACCAATATGTAACACAACTTGTTCTTGCTCATGTCAAGTGTACCATCACAATAATGAACAACAAAATCTATAGGGGCTGTCCTAACAAGTTCTTCAAACTGAAAATTATTATTACCACTCAAAAAAGTACCCTTCCCATTGATTTCCGGGTCCACCAATGTTAGGACATGCTTGCCAACACCTTTATTCACCATATTCAAATCTGAAACTTCACGTGGACACATGAAACCAGCTGTAAAAATCAGAAAATCAGATCTGATTTCTTTTGAAAAGATCATTGGTTCCCATACCTTTGAGTGCCCATGTGCATGATCTTGTCCCAAGGAGTCTTTTTGCTCCATTTTGCATTTCCTACTCCTCATTCTATCTTTGTCACTTGCATGCCTCTCATTAGAAGTAAAAATTTGAGATAGAAAAGTATGCAACCATAATCCACTCTCTTCATACCTTGGAATGAATTTATGTGGGTTTTTTATCATACCTCTGTGGGAAAGAGTACCAATCACTCTTTCTCCTTTTCCATTATGTTCCGCATGCACCCAAGTGTTAGGAACAAAAATACCAATCAAAATATGACCAATATGTCTCATATCCATTCCTCTAACATGCTTATGAACATACCCATCAAAGCTCAACATATTAGGAGAAATAAAATAAGAAAGACCATACCTTGGGTTGTTCCCATCATATACAAAACTCAGAATTTCTGAGTTTAGGACAACGCTCTTTCGTTCATCATTTTCTTCTTCTAAAGTCCCCTCACACTTTCCAATGCTTAAGCTTGTCATATATAATTCAGAACTTTTGCTCAAGATAATATCAACTTTATGTACCCAACCAACAAGAAGGTGCCAAACCAATGTAGTTTCCCTCAAGGGACCCAAACTAACTTTCACAAATTCACCCAATATTCCCCAATATGGATTTGTGCAAAACATACAATATGAAATGGTAAAAATGAAGTACATATTAGTATCTTTCATGTCAAGTTTAACCCCATCAACAAAAGAGTGCAAACTTACATGTGTACCAAATTTGTCTTCCATTACCTCTTTACCCTTAGAGCTTGCTTTCACATTTCCATATGCTTGCTTGTGTGATGAATCACCACTCATATCAAAATAGGAGATAGTTGTCCTATCATGTACCATCTTCATGTCCCTCTCCATATAATTAGTAGCCAAGGAATTATAAAATGACTCCATAATTTCTTCTCCTTGTGGTAAGAAACTAGGCAAAGGAAATGCATAAAAATAATTGGCATAAGAGTTGTTATACCTTTCCATAATGATGTCATCATCTCTCCTTTCTTCTTGTCCTTTTAATGTCTCATGAAGTTGTTGGACCACTTCTCTTACATTTGATTTTTCCTCATCATCATGTTCATCAACAACATGCTCAATATTAGTATCATAGGAATCAAAATCTGAATCACCACTATTTACCTCCATATGTGCCTCCACCAAATGTGGCCTTAATTTTCCCTCACAGTTTTCTACAACCCTTTTAAATAACCCATGTGCAATTAGAAATTTCTCCTTATCCGTTCTTAATCCTGTCAACAAGATAGATAATAATGGCTCGGAAATAACATCACTTTCATTTATTACAAGAGACATAATTTCTTGTATTGATGAAATAAATTTTTGCCCATAACCCTCGTGCATAGTATCAAGGAATTTCTCAAACATTCTAAGAATAAGAGTGCATCACACTCAAGATCCAACATTAGAGCACAAGATCTAACTTTAGCAACATTTTCTAAAATGTTAAATCTTTTAACAAAATAAGAACTCTCAATTTGATTCAAACCTTGAAAACTCCTCATAACCAAGTGGAATACCTCTCTCGTGATGATATCACTTTGTATGGTTGTTTAGGAACCATTATTATCATAATATAACTCATACAGGATCTTAGGAAGAGATTTAGCGGGCTCGGTTAAACATGTCCCTTCTACCTTGGTTGAGATTGACACCTTGTTGGACCACAAGTCTCACATCCGGATCTGCATGTCTCAAAAACTTGGGTCTAGACAAATGACTTATCAAGAATGCATTACAAAAATCATAGACTCATAATATGATTGTATCATCATGCAAAAAGGCATGTTGCTTCAGACAAGTCCTTAAGCAAGGCATCTTCGAATGGTGTGGACACTTAAGTTTTTTTCTAACCCTGATGATCCTTTCTTTTAACCCACCTTCACTCATTAACTCCATGATTCCATTGAGCCTCTTATCTCTGCATACAAATCTGAAAATACAAATCATGCATCCACAAGTGAACCACACGAATTGAGGAAGGAAGCTCACGATACCAATGTAATGTCCCCTACTAGGACAAATTTAGGAATTAACACAAATCTGATCACATGTTGTTGGAAAATAAATAATTTTCAAACCTCAACTACTGTAATTTTTTAAAATTCATATATTTGTCTAGAGAATTCCAAATGAGTTGAAGATTTGGATGTTTGACCACAAAAATATGAAGAATAATATGCAAAAACCAGATTTTTAGAGCCAACACAAAACTCTAATTTTGACCTAAAAAGTAGGTCACCCAAACACATTTAGGGCACCAAATCTACTCCAAAATTATGAAATCACCTTCTCCTTATTTCTCTAATTTCTACAATCACATGTAATATTAAATTGACCCCAAACTGCAGATCTGAATTTTATAACAACAGTTAATCAATAACAATGCTCCCAGGACAGCTGAAACTTGGAAAATTCATAACTCCTTCAATACTTAGAGTTTTTCTATGAAACAAGATGCAAAATAAAATAGAAATTTAGGGCTTTCTACTGCATTAAGGATCTGAATTTTCTGAGCATTAAAACCTAGCCAAAACAGCCCTAGAAAATTGATTTCAAGTCAGTTAGGGTTAGAGGAAATTAATTAAATAATTTCCAGCTCTCTCCTAGCCTCCAAAGACACCAAAAATTAGCCCTTTTCTTTGAAATAATTAATAACATATAGTAGATTTGTAGATCTAGTAATTATGGCATCCAAATATGAGAAAATCATCACCAAACTAAGTCACTATGGCTAAAATAATTCCAATAATAACAGCAACAATAAAAGCACCATAAAACCCTTCACAATATTCAAGAACATGTAGATTTTTTATCCAAAAAAATGTGCCAACACCAACACAAGAGATCCCAATGGAGAGAACAATAAAATCTTCAATATCTTCAACAATGGTTTCCAAATGAGAGAGAGCAAAATGCAAGAACTAGGGCATACATCCCAATACTCCAAGCATGGAGTGAAATCAAATGATCATTCAACATGCCCTCTAAGGAAATGCAACCTCCCTTTTATAGAACTAAGGGGTGCAATATCCAATAAAGACCTCCCTTTCCCTTTTGGAGGGAAAACATAAACTCTCATTAAAATATTTAATACTAAGACTATGTGCACTTTATTTATTTTTTAATTAAATAAATAAAAGTAACTAACCTATGTGCACATTAAACTAACTAAAAAAATCCCACTTGTAGTGCTAGGCATGCCAAGGGGTTACAATGCAAATGAAAAATAAATATTAATAATGTCTCGAAAAAGGGGACATTACGGTCTTGGTATTAGAGCTCTATAAGTTTTTACCAGTGACAGAGGTTTGAGAACCAAGTTCTATAAGCTTGGGAAATGTCTCAAAAATATTTCATTTGAGAAGAGTGTATTATTCCACACTCCTGAAAATATAGTGAGTTGTTTATGTTTGATAGAGAAATCTGATTATAACTCTATGTTTTCAGTTGTAGCTCGTTTGGTAACACACTTGGCTAGAACTAATTTGTTAAGACATGAGGAGGTGGATGTGAGACTTTTGGTCATTGCATGCATTAGTGAGGTCACACGGATAGCAGCCCCAAGTTTTTCATATAATGATACTACTATGGAGGAGGTATATGATCTCATGGTTGGAAGCTTTCACAAGCTTTAGGACATCACAAACCCTCACTTTGATAAGAGGGTTAAGATCTTGAAGAACATGGCTCAGGTAAGGTCTTGGATTCCAATGTTAGATCTTGATTGTAATGACCTCATTTTACACATGTTTGAGGTTTTATTTGATGTTATACATGAGGAAAATTCACATGAAGTAATGGATTCTATGCAAACAATAATGTCTCTAATGTTGAATGAGTATGAAGAACCTCCACAACCTTTGTTATCCATACTTGTGGAAGGATTGGAACAAAAGGAGTCATGTCTTGCTCACTCCTTAACAAGAAGAGTTTTGAATCAATGTGCAAGCAAAGTAAAGACATGCATCTAAGGTATAAGCACTTTTGTTTTTGATGATGAATTTTTGGCATCTAATGATTTCATGGGTGCAAGGAGAAATCAAATTTGGTTGATGGGCATGAAGAGGATATTAGTGTCAAGCATATGCATGATCAAGAATAAATGATTACAAAGGAACATATGATGGGAAAATTAGATTTGAGGGGAGTTGTTCAACCCCACCATGAGCCATTTGAAGGGCAAGGAGAAGGCATGGTCAATGATCTCACCATTGAAGGGTATACTCATTCATATAATACATCATTTGTGTCTACTTCTATGTGGCAAAAAGAAGAAATCTTGAAGCATTCATTATATGGTAATAATATTTTGATGTTTGACAAATTATTAGTGCCTACTAATTGCATCAAGTTGAACATGAGTGCAAAAGGAGCAGGTTTTCAAGAGGACTATGAAGATGGGCTTGTGAAGAGGTATGCTTATGAAGAAAGGACATCATGGAATGTTTATGGTAATTTGCAGTTCGCTGTAATTTTCCAAACAACAGGCCCTAATGGGCAATTGAATGAGGTTTGTCACCCAAGCATGAGTCTCATGGATGTCCCAAGTCATTACCCACCAAGTATGAAAGCTTGTGGTGAAGACAAAGAGGTTTTAGACAAGGAAAGTAATGAGGAACTAAGTGTTGTTCCAAACTCAGAAATTTTGAGTTTTGTAGATGTTAGGGGCAGCCCAAGGTATGATCTTTCTTGTTTTATTTCTCCTCATATGTTGAGTTTTGATGGATATGATTTTGAGCATGATAGGGAGATGGATATGAGGTGCAACATGGAGTATATTGGTTGCATTTTTGTTGGTACTCTTGCTCTTAACATTTGGGTGCATATGGAACATGATGGAAAAGGAGAAAGAGTGATTATCACTCTTCCCAATGATGGAAACCATAACAATAAGCTTGTTGGTCCGTATGAGGAATTCATCATTAGAAGGCACAAAGGTATGATGATTTCATGTGTTTTTCCCCCTATCCTAAGGGAAAGTCAATGGCACAAAGTAAGGTACAAGGTTCCTTGGTTTCTCTATGATAATATTCATAAATACATGCATTATATTTCAGCTCTCTCCTTTCCTTTTGAGTATAGAAGAAGAGGAAATTTGTGGTGTTATCTTGCACATATTGCTTCATGTGGTAAGGGGATAAAAGGATTTGGGTTTTGCAAGTTTGGTTTGGATACAGGAATATCGTTTCATTTCCTTTGTCAAATGATGCTAACTCTTATCTCTTTGGAAGACGTGGAAGAAGGATGGATCACATGGACTACACTTTGCATGGTAAGAAGTTCATTTTCAGATTTTGAGCTACAGTTATGTCTTCCATTTGGGTGTTTGATTGAGATGCTTCCAAGGGTAAAATCAACCAAGGATAAGTATTGGGAATGTATGATTGATGTTGCTTGCATGGCCACCATCTTTTGGGCTTCAATGAAAAGTATGAGAGGTTTGAAGGGACATGGTATGAACTTTTCTCAAGATACTTTATTTGCAGCTGTGTTTTTGGATAATTTTCAGTTTGTCATGGTTGAGGATGAAATTTCAGTTACATGGGAGCCATTTTTGTTCACTAGCTTGATGATCATTCATGTTGGGAAAAAAATTCTGAATTATGTTAGTTGTTGTCCTCTCATTTTTATGGATAATACCATTAGGTCCAGCTCCACTATCACCTCAAAAATTTAGATTTTTTACATACATTTGGTGACATGGTTGTTGGTACTTGATTTTGGCTCATGGGTGACTATTTGGGGGTGGAAACCAGCCATCCTAATTCTGATTTTTGAGGGAATAATGCATGATTACAGCAGTGTTGGGAGCCACATAACAGATTTTGGGGACAACCCATACATGAGAAAGATTTGGGAGCTCTCCATGCCTTGGAGACATGAAGAAGAAACAGGAAAAGTGTTTCTCAACACTTGTTTTTCTAATGAGTTTGTTTCATGTGCAAGATTGAAGACATGTGAAGGAAGATTGTTGTCCTATTCATTTCATGAGGGCATTTTTGAGTGGGCAACCTTGGAGTTTAGCAAAGCTCATCCTATTGATGACTCTCTATGCCATATTGAGGACACCATCTCTTGGAGCACATGTTATGGAGCTGATGACCCATATTTTTGGGTTGACATAAGTGAAAGAAATTTGTTCTTTCCAACTCTTCGCCACTTGATGACACTTCGGATTAAGGATTTCGATGCACCACCCCACATCTTCTCTTTGGGGCATGATGCATGGATCTATGAGCTTGATATTGCGTGAGGGCAAGCAATTTCCGAGAGGGGAGGACTATAATGTCCCCTTTTTCGAGACATTATTAATATTAATTTTTCATTTGTGTTGTAACCCCTTGCCATGCCTAGCACTACAAGTGGGAGTATTTTTAGTTAGTTTAATGTGCACATAGGTTAGTTACTTTTAATTATTTAATTAAAAAATAAATAAAGTGCACATAGTCTTAGTATTAAATATTTTAATGAGAGTTTATGTTTTCCCCCCAAAAGGGAAAGGTAGGTCTTTATTGGATATTGCACCCCTTAGTTCTATAAAAGGGAGGTCACATTTCCTTAGAGGGCATGTTGATTGATCATTTGATGTTCACTCCATGCTTGGAGTTGGGATGCATGCCCATTAATTTTTCTCTCTCTTGTGTGGGAGTTATTGTGTTGGTTTGATATTAAATTAAAGTATTTTCATGAGATTTGCAAATCTAGTTTTTGGTGATTCTCTTTCTATCTTTGGTGCCTTTTATTGAGAAGTAAAATCTGCATGTTATTAAATATTATGAAAGGTTTTATGGTGTTTTAGATATTTTAGTTAGTGTTGGTTTTATTCTAACTATGACGACTTGATTAGGGTATTTTTAGCATGCTTGAAGGATTATTAAGAGCTTGAAATTAGTTGTGCAATTTATTCTAACCTCAATGACTGGGTTTGGGATTTTGGGGTTGTTTTGAAGGGGTTTCAGTTATCATAAAAAAATTTTTTTAATATCTTTGGAAAGCTCTTGAATTATAGATTAATTTTCACTTTATTTCATGGAAAAAGATGAAGTATTGAGCAAGTTATGAATTTTCCAAGTTTGTTTGTTTGTGTCGAGGTTTTATCTACACAATTTCAGATTTCGTAGGTTGATTTGCACACCTTCTACTTATCCAAAAATTGTGATCTATAACTTGTTGGAAATCTAAAATAATTAAGAATATTTGGCATGAGTTTGATAGAAAAATAATGGATGGTGAAGGAGTTATTAATTTTTGAATTTTGCAGCAGTTTAGTGCATTATAAATTAATTATTGTTGTAATTAATTTCATATTTGAAGTGATTAATTTCCTAACCAGTTATCCCATCTAATCCACCACCTTGGCTCACTCTAACCCTTTTAGGGTTGTACTGAAGCTAACATTGGATTATTTGAGGTTGAACTATGAGGGTTTAGTCCTTCTAGAGTCGATTCAATAAAGTAATTTTGCATATTTGGATAATATCCCAAAAGGGGATATTATAGTGGTATTAGAGCTCTATAAGCTTTTTGGAACAAGTTTAGGAATTAACAAAAATGTGCCAAAGATATTTTTCTTAATTCCACTTGGTTGGGGAGTTTTCAAGGTTTGAATCAAATTGAGAGTTCTTCTTTTGCTAAAAGAGTTACAATTTTAGAAAATGTTGCTAAAGTTAGATCTTGTGCTCTAATGTTGGATCTTGAGTGTGACGGTCTTATTCTTAGAATGTTTGAGCAATTCCTTGATACTATGCATGAGGGTTATGGGGAAAAATTCATTTCATCAATACAAGAAATTGTGTCTCTTGTAATAAATGAAAGTGATGTTATTTCCGAGCCATTATTATCTATCTTTTTGACAAGATTAAGAACGGATAAGGAGAAATTTCCAGTTGCACATGGGTTATTTAAAAGGGTTGTAGAAAATTGTGATGGAAAATTAAGGCCACATTTGGTGGAGGCACATATGGAGGTAAATAGTGGTGATTCAAATTTTGATTTCTATGATACTAATATTGAGCATGTTGTTGATAAACATGAGGATTAGGAAAAATCAAATGTAAGAGAAGTGGTCCAACAACTTCATGAGACATTAAAAGGAAAAGAAGAAAGGAGAGATGATGACATCATTATGGAAAGGTATAAAACTCTTATGCCAATTGTTTTTATGCATTTCCTTTGCCTAGTTTCTTACCACAAGGAGAAGAAATTATGGAGTCATTTTATAATTCCTTGGCTACTAATTATATGGAGAGGGACATGAAGATGGTACATGATAGGACAGCTTGTCTCCTATTTTGATGAGTGGTGATTCATCACACAAGAAAGCATATGGAAATGTGAAAGCAAGCTCTAAGGGTAAAGAGGTAATGGAAGACAAATTTGGTACACATGTAAGTTTGCACTCTTTTGTTGATGGGGTTAAACTTGATATGAAAGATACTAATATGTACTTCATTTTTACCATTTCATATTGTATCTTTTGCACAAATCCATATTGGGGAATATTGGTTGAATTTTGAAAGTTAGTTTGGATCCCTTGAGGGAAACTACATTGGTTTGACACCTTCTTGTTGATTGCATACATAAAGTTGATATTATCTTGAGCAAAAGTTCTGAATTATATATGACAAGCTTAAGCATTGGAAAGTGTGAGGGGAATTTAGAAGAAGAAAATGATGAATGAAAGAGTGTTGTCCTAAACTCATAAATTTGAGTTTTGTATATGATGAGAACAGCCCAAGGTATGGTCTTTTATTTTATTTCTCCTAATATGTTGAGCTTTGATGGGTATGTTCATAAGAAGTTAGAGGGGTGGATATGAGGCATATTGGTCATATTGTGATTGGTATTTTTGTTCCTAAAACTTGGGTGCATGCGGAACATAATGAAAAGGGAGAAAGAGTGATTATTACTCTTTCCCACGGAGGTATGATAAACAACCCACATAAATTCATTCCAAGGTATGAAGAGAGTGGATTATGGTTGCATACTTTTCTATCTCAAATTTTTACTTCTAATGAGAGGCATGTAAGTGAAAAGATAGAATGAGGAGTAGGAAATGCAAAATGGAGAGAAAAGACTCCTTGGGACAAGATCATGCACATGGGCACTCAAAGGTATGGGAACCAATGATCTTTTCAAAAGGAATCAGATCTGATTTTTTGATTTTTACAGCTGGTTTCATGTGTCCACGTAAAGTTTCAAATTTGAATATGGTGAATAAAGGTGTTGGCAAGCATGTCCTAACATTGGTGGACCTGGAAATCAATGGGAAGGGTACTTTTTGAGTGGTAATAATAGTTTTCAGTTCGAAGAACTTGTTAGGACAGCCCCTATAGATTTTGTTGTTCATTATTGTGATGGTACACTTAACATGAGAAAGAACAACATGTGTTACATATTGGTTTTATCTCATTGCATGGTTTGCATTCACTTAGATGAAAAGTTGGCTAGAGTTGGGAGTGAATTTTCAGTCACTATGAAGACATTCTTCTCAACTAGTTTTTTGTTCCTTCACATTGGGATAAAATTTGAAACATGATTACTATTGTAACATCATTTTTATGATTGACATCACTATGACCAGCCTCCCTACCACTTCTATAATTCATATTTTTGTCATGCATTTGATGATATGGTTGTTGGTGCTTGATTTTGGCTCATGGGTGAATACTTGGGGATGGAAACCAACCATCCTAATTCTAATTTTTGAAGGAAGAATGCATGATTACAACAGTGGTGGGAGCCACATAATAGATTTTGGGGACAACCCATACATGAGAAAGATTTGGGAGCTCTCCATGCCTTGGAGACATGAAGAAGAAACAGGAAAAATGTTTCTCAACACTTGTTTTTCTAATGAGTTTGCTTCATGTGTAGGATTGAAGACATGTGATGGAAGATTGTTGTCCTATTCATTTCATGAGGGCATTTTTGAGTGGGCAGCCTTGGAGCTTAGCAAAGCTCATCCTATTGATGACTCTCTATGCCATATTGAGGACACCATCTCTTGGAGCACATGTTATGGAGCTGATGACCCGTATTTTTGGATTGACATAAGTGAAAGAAATTTGTTCTTTCCAACTCTTCACCACTTGACAGGCACCGGATCGAGGCTTTGGATGCACCACCCCACATCTTCTCTTTGGGGCATGATGCATGGATCTATGAGCTTGCTATTGCTTGAGGGAAAGCAATTTCCGAGAGGGGAGGACTGTAATGTCCCCTTTTTTGAGACATTATTAATATTTATTTTTCATTTGCATTGTAACCCTTGGCATGCCTAGCGCTACAAGTGGGAGTATTTTTAGTTAGTTTAATGCGCACATAGGTTAGTTACTTTTATTTATTTAATTAAAAAATAAATAAAGTGCACATAGTCTTAGTATTAAATATTTTAATGAGAGTTTATGTTTTCCCTCCAAAAGGGAAAGGGAGGTCTTTATTAGATATTGCTTCCCTTAGTTCTATAAAATGGAGGTCGCATTTCCTTAGAGGGCATGTTGAATGATCATTTGATTTCACTCCATGCTTGAGTATTGGGATGTATGCCCATGGGATTATGCCCCAGTTCTTACATTTTCTCTCTCTCATTTGGAAACCATTATTGAAGATATTGAAGATTTTATTGTTCTCTCCATTTGGGATCTCTTGTGTTGGTGTTGGTGCATTTATTTGGATAAAAAATCTGCATGTTCTTGAATATTGTGAAGGGTTTTATGGTGCTTTTATTGCTGGTTTTATTATTGGAATTATTTTAGCCATAACGACTTGGTTTGGTGATGATTTGTTCATGTTTGGATGCCATAATTGCTAGATCTACAAATCTGCTATATGTCATTAATTATTTTAGAGAAAAGGGCTAATTTTTGGTGTCTTTGGAGGCTAGGAGAGAGCTGGAAATTATTTAATTAATTTCATCTAACCCAGGCGACTTGAAATCATTTTTCTAGGGCTATTTTGGCTAGGTTTTATTGCTCAAAAAATTCATATCCTTAATGCAATAGAAATCCCTAGACTTCTAGTTTATTTTGCATTTGTTTTATATAAAAATGTAAGTATTGAAGGAGTTATGAATTTTCCAAGTTTCAACTGTCCTGGGAGCATTGTTATTGATTAACTGTTGTTATAAAATTCAGATCTGCAGTTTGGGGTCAATTTAATATTACATGTGATTGTAGAAATTAGGAGAAATAAGGAGAAGGTGATTTCATAATTTTTGGAGTAGATTTGGTGCCCTAAATGTGCTAGGTTACCTATTTTTAAGTCAAGATTAGGGTTTCATGTTGGTTGTACAAAATCTGGTTTTTGCATATTATTCTTCATATTTTTGTGGTCCAATATCCAAAATTTCAGCTCATTTGGACTTCTCTAGACAAAGATATGAATTTTAGAAAATTGCAGCAGTTGGGGTTTGAAAATTATTTATTTTCCAGCAGCATGTGATCAAATTTGTGTTAATTCCTAAACTTGTCCTAGAAGGGGAAATTAAAGTTGGTAATATCCCACTGCTGGGATCAATGAAAAATATGCAAACAACCAACTCTTCAACACCCCAATCAAGTGCAAATAGCGAAGGTCAGTCAAACACTACTCAAAACCATCAAGTAGATGACTCAATAAACCCGAAGACAAGGGTTTAATGGCCTCAATCGAATGGCTCAATTAATTCACTTCTAGTTGAGACTAGAGAGTCTGTAAATTTGGTACTTTAAGCAAACAAACATACAACTCCAGCTGAACTAATGAACTCAGAAAATCATATTACTTTTCCAATAAATATGAAAACCAAACTCAGCAACAAAGGACTTCCCAATCAGACCTTTAATACAAAATGCTAATCTGATCCAACTGTAAGTTCAAGCAAATTCCAGTCACAAATCAGATTATATATAGTTCGCTGCTACAAGGGTCTTCAAAATACCATCAACTAAGCACTAAACAGATCCCCAAACCAACCACCAGAGATCAATAGAAGTCGCTGTCAAAAATGAAGGTTAAAACATATGAAAGATAGCTAAAAACAAGTCGCCATTTCCAGCCAATAAGGCCACACAGTTCGCAGGTCCTTTTGAGGGTCAAATGCATGCATCAATCATTCAGAATACTCCCAAATGGAGTCGTTGTTGGCTTAGCAAACCAACACTAACAAAGTCGCTGATGTTGGGAAGTTCAAACAGGCATTTAAAGCTCACATTCACCCCTGAATAAGGTCGCAGATTTTAGAGGAAGAACAGCAGTTATAACTCAACCACCATCAACCGTTATACATCCAAGTTAGTCGCTGTAGCTAGAGGACACAATCACATAACCAGCCAATCGAATTACACAGAAAACTGCATTTAAATCAGTCCCAAATCATCTCAAGGCAAGTCGCTAATTCTGGAATGTACCTCATACATCAAATACACCAAAATATGCATAGATCTCAGTCGATTTATTTCAAAAGGGCAATATAAATTCCAGCTGGTCGATTTCATACAATATATGACATATAAAATAGCTCACAAACATCAATGACAAGACGCCAAGGCTAGGAGCTACAAACCACTATCACAAGGAATGTTAAATCAGCCAAATCGATATGCAAGGAACAAAAACCCAGCTACAGTGACGTCACTACAGAAAAGGGCAGATTTCCACTTGCAAATTCAATCAAAATGTTTGCCAAAGCCAGAAATATGGATCTCACAATTAAATACTTAACTTGGATCTCAAAACCAGCTCAATACAACCTCCCCGAGAGAGAGAGAGAGAGAGAAACATTCAATGGGCATGCATCCCAACTCCAAGCATGGAGCATAAAATAAATATCATCATAACATAATAATAATAATGATCCTAACACTCCTTTTATAAGCAAGGAGGCACAAAATTCGAAATCCCTAGGAGAGGGAAATTATTAAATAAAATTAGTTTGTTTTCCTACGTGTGGCGTCCCCTTTTCAAAGGGTGATTTTATCAATAAAAGCCACCTAAATGTTTATTTAATTAATTCCCCATTTAATTTTTATATTTTGGGAATTAAATTAAATAATCTTCATAATTAAATAATTATTGCTCCAGATAATAATATTTAATTATTTAATAAATATGTTCCCCTTACAACATCCCGAAGCCCACAGGGGAAGTATAGGCTAAGGGTCTTTAAATGGGGACATTACACAAAAATAATTAAATAAGGATATTGTGATGTCCCCAACCACGACTAGGACATTATTAATTTTTTCTCCCCTTTTTGGCTAGATTTATAATTTCCACCGTGATATCCCCTTCTAAGATAATCTAGGAAATGAAGAAGTACTTGTCAAGATTCAACAAAGAATGGAAAAACCTTTTGCTTCAACCTAAAATATCCCAATGTTAGCTATTTCGAACCCAAATGAAGTTGGAACTAGCCAATGTGGTGGGATAGATTGGAAGAAAATAATTGGAATTTAAACACATTCAAATCAAATTTTTAACATCTAAAAAATAATTAATATTAAAACTCCAACTCTGTAATCTTCCAAAATTATTTCCCGCTTAACCATCCAAGCAAAAGTTCTCAAACTTGGGATTCGGGACACAAAAATATGAAGAATAATATTATAAAACCAAATTTCGCATAACAAACACAAAAGATTAATTTTTCCCTAAAAATTAGGTCACCCAACATGGTCCTGGGTGAACGCTATTGGAGCATTCATTTTGGTTCCCTACGCTCTTTGCGCTTTCGGGCTACCCCATCCGGCGTAGTCGCTTAAGAGCCCCGAGGCCCAAACACGCCATATCTTTGACAGTGATTTATCAAAATCCGTGGCACCTATAGATATCTTGTCGATTTGATACCTCCATGTTGGGACCCTCTACGAAAGCCTCTCGCGGTTTTCTCCATCTCCATCTAGTTCTCTCGTTGTGTTATTGTTTGCAAACGCGCAAAATAGTGCGGTTTGAGTCGACAGTAGAGTGTCATCGGGACGTTATAGTTTGCAAACGAAAGCTCATGGGACCAAACTAACTACGCCAACACGTCGGAGTTGGCCAGTGAAAACTACTAGTGGAGGCTTCATTTTGGTTCCCTATGCTCCTTGTGCTTTCGGGCTACCCCATCCGGGCATAGTCGCTTAAGAGCCTTGAGGCCCAAACACGCCATATCTTTGATGGGTGATTTCTCAGATTCCATGGAACCTAGAGACATCTTGTCAGATCCAAGACCTCCATGTCAGGGCCCTCTACGAAATCCTATCGCGGTTTTCTCCATCTCTATCTGGTTCTCTTGCTTTGTTATTGTTTGCATAAAACACACGAAATAGTGTACTTTAAGTCATTATAGGGTTGTCGGACATTTTAGTTTGCAAATGCAAGCTCGTGGGACCAAACCTACTATGCTAACACATCTGGGGTGGTGTGAATTCTAGTGGAATATTTTTTTTTTGTTCCCTATGCTCCCCGTGCTTTTGGGCTACCCCGTCCGAGCGTAGTCGCTTAAGATCCTTGAGGCCCAAACATGCCATATCTTTGACAAGTGATTTCTCAGACTCCATAGCACCTAGAAATGTCTCATTAGATCTAAGACCTCCATGTCAGATCCCTCTACAAAATCCTCTCACCGTTTTCTTCATCTCTATCTGGTTCTCTCGATGTGTTATTGTTTGCAAACGCGCAAAATAGTGCAGTTTGAATCAATGTAGGGCTTCCAGATGTTGTAGTATACAAATGGAAGATCATGGGACCAAACCAACTACACCAACACATCGGTGGTGGCATGTTTAATGCTAGTGGAGGCTTCCTTTTGGTTCCCTACGCTCCCGTGCTTTGGGCTACCCCGTCAGGCGTAGTCCCTTAATAGCCCTGAGGCCCAAACGCGCCATATCTTCGAAAGGTGATTTCTCGAACTCCATGGCACCTAGAGACATCTCATCAGATCCAAGACCTCCATGTCGAGGCCTCTATGAAATCCTCTCATGGTTTTCTCCATCTCCATCTGGTTCTCTCATTATGCTATTGTTTCGAACGCGTGAAATAATGCGGTGGGACCAAACCAACTATGCCAACACATCAGGGTGGCCAGGTGAATGCTAGTGGAGGATTTTTTTGGTTCCCTACACTCCCCGTGATTCGGGCTACCTCATTCGGGTATAGTCGCTTAAGAGCCTTGAGGCCCAAACACGCCATATCTTTGACAGTGATTTCTCGGACTCGTGGCACCTAGAGATGTCTCGTTAGATTTGAGACATCCATGTCGGGGCCCTCTATAAAATCCTCTCACAGGTTTTCTCCGTCTCCATCCGGTTCTCTCATTGTGCTATTGTTTGCAAACGCGTGAAATAGTGTAGTCTGAGTCAATGTAGGGCTATCAGACGTTGTAGTTTGTAAACGGAAGCTCGTGGGACTGAACCAACTACGCCAAAACACCGGGGTGGCTAGGTGAACGCTTATGGAGCATTCATTTTGGTTCCCTATGCTCCCCGTGATTTCAGGCTACCTCGTTTGGGCGTAGTCGCTTAAGAGCCCTGAGGCTCAAACACATCATATCTTCGATGGGTGATTTCTCGGACTCCATGGCACCTAGAGACATCTCGTCATATACAAGAGCTCCACATCGGGGCCCTATACAAAAGCCTCTCATAGTTTTCTCCATCTCTATTCACCGAGTCGAGTCGGTGTAAGTTTGTCCATTGCCAATCACGTAAATAATATAGGTGATTCATACAATATAGGTGGTGAAATGAGAATTTTAATAAGATATTTTTACAATATAGGTGGTGAAATGAGAATTTCTATTTTTTTTCCTTTCTAATATTTAATTTATCTTAGCTTCACTTGGCTTCGAGAATAATAAATTCTCTACTGACAGTGTAAACCACATGAAGGTGGAAGCTTTTTTGGCACCACTAACCTACATAAACATGTTAGTAAGCAATTAAATATAATTTTAAATCATAAAAATTTAAAAAAATCATTTAAGTAAATATTCAAATTAAATTCATGAAGAACATACCTTTGTAAATTCAATCCAATGAACCGCAAGGATCAACTCTATTCTTGACAGTAGCAAGAATTGCTTCATGATCTGATTCACAAACCTTCCACAAATTTTTGTTTGATGGACGAGCTTGATATTTGATTAATTTGATATTTGTTGCAAGGACCAAATGTGAATAGTGAATTATCTTCCAATGTACTTCATAGTCTTCAAACAACCAAATGTTTTAATTTTTGATAGGATATCGTCAAAGCCAAGTTCCAGTGACTACCATTGATCCAATGGAATACTCAAGGTATTCACCATCAATGACTGTGGAATTCAATTTTTTTCCCTCTACACAACGAGATAAGTAGTATGTTCCCTCTTTGTTAAATTCCATCACAATAATTGTAAAAACATGCCCTATGTATCACAAAGTAAAATTGTTTAGTCAATTTATAAATACATTAAGAGTTGATCATTTAATAATTTATAAATCTATAACATTACATGTACATATATGTATGTACCTTGTTGCACTAAATCAGAGACATGGTCAAAGTCAAGTGATGTTGTCATTTGATCTAAAGACTCTACAAATTGTAATGCTCGTGGAACTTGATGTGTGTCAAGTGGAATTAGAGGTCTACAAGTCCATTCATCCACCCATTGTTGTGACTCACAATCATTCCACGCAAAATCAATGCATGCTATATAAAAACATGTCATGCATATATTATAAATTGTCCAAGCATTTGCATCTAAACTATGAAATGAGTGCATATCACTTGATCCTACAACTGTCATACAATCTTAAAAGTTTTCTAGATGTTGTTCCTCTATCAACCAAAAATATCTACGAACCGTTGATCTCTCTTGATATTCATGGCCCATATTCTTGACACACCAATCAACAATATTTTTGCACATCTGTAAATTTAGCACCATCCTTGAACTTTAACTCTTCTCTTGCAAGTGCTCTTTTCACACATGCTCTGCACCATCATGTTCTCCTTTTCCATGCCCTGCCTCAGTAAAAATCCAGATATGTTGTACATTTGTTTATTTGTGCATCTATGTTTAGCCAATAAAACATCCGTGCATTCTTGAATTGTGATGTGCAGTTGTCCGACCAAATGTAATGTTGATCGAAACTAATGTTCCTCTCATTCAAGTTCACATAAAACACCTAGAAACACCCTTGTACATATTATGTAGAATGTGTCTGATCATCATTGATGTAGAAATGATACTCTCTTAATATTTTTCAATCTTGCTCAGTGCTTTCAGGAGAGTGCATGAATGTTATATGCATGAAAATAGAAACTTGCATTGAGTTATAATATTGAGACTAAACCTCCATTTGTGGCTGCAATGTGTAATTCTCTGAAGTCAACTACTGAAACAATAGTACCAAGTGGGAATGTGTCCTTGCTTAACTTGAATTGTTCATCCAACCATCGAGCTCTATGTGTGTGCCTTGCATACTCATAAAAATTTTCTCTCTGAATTTGACCATATATTATGATACAAGTAATTATTTTCTAACAAGCTCACACCTCTTAGATTATTTTCCATCTTTTAATTGATATGCCACCGATTTATATTTGGTGAAATCAACCAATTCTTTTCCTATTGAATATGTACTCTCCTCATGGATACAACTTTTCAGATTTGGCAAGCCACCGCATACATTGCATGTTCCATCTAAACATGCTTTGTTATAAAAAAATTGTCTTGTTGATTTTTCACAAAATATTGTTAGAATAAATTCCCTTAAATATTTTTGTGGGACATTTATTCCATACTCTTGCAATATGATGTCACTATGCAAAACACTACGTATTTGACAAAAATATCACAATGCATTGAAAATTCAACATGATGCATGCAATAACAAGTGGTACGTGAGTGATTGATTTTCACATAAAAGAGTTTTCTCATTTCAAATAATATTTGGCTAATGTTAATTTTGGATTTTCATTTTTAAACTTAGAGAACAATTTTATTTGACTCATATCTAAGAAATGTTTTTCACACGATTCACGGTTACAGTTAAGAACCTATTCTTCTTTTACTATATCTCTTATATTCGGTGACACCCTTGTGTTCTCATTCAAAATTTTACAATTAATTATTTTAGAATATCGATGTATTCTTGTCTTTTCATGGAAGTCTGCAGAGAAAGCACAATAGTCGGTGTTATTGACTAACTCAAGACGTTTATGTCTCTCTATTGCTTTCATTAGTGTTTTTCTGTTTAGCTTCAAAGCACTAATTTTTCTAATCAAGCGTTTATTAATTGTTTTATCACTTACTATATAATTAGTTAGTGCACGTCGTGTAGCATTACTATCTTTGGTGCATCTTTTGCCACCTACAATTTGGTATGCTTTATGTATGTTTTCAACAATTGACACATTTTGATCAACAACATTAGATGTTCTTAACCCCAAGGTCTTCATTATAGGTCTCATCTTAATTAATTTCATCAATGAAACAAATAATTGACATCTTTGTGTGTCATTTAAATTCTCAAAGTAATTATCCCAAATTCCATTAGATTTTCTTCTCGCATTTCTTTTAGACATTTTGTTAGGCATTGATTTTATAATGTTTTCATCAATTTCAATTAAGTGAATTGGTTTTCTTCATGAAATGGAAGGAGGTGTTCTTAGAGGTGAAGATTTGTTTACAAGGTTACTTTCTTCATTTAGTGTTTTCATACAAATTTCGGGGTTAACATTTGAATTCTCAAGTAAGGGTTCAAAAATTAGATTCATATCAATTTCTTCATCCATACCAACATTATCATTCAATTCAATATCATTATTCATTGCAAAATCATTATTCTCTACATTTTCATTATGTATTTCATCCCAATTTTCTAATACATTAGCTACATTTGATATAGCGGATGTACCTTGCCCTACTTGAAGTTTTTGCATTATCTTCAATTTCTTTATTCTCTTCTCTTCCAATTGCTCCAGTGTCTTATTCTTGACTTTCCTCTTGTCCTTAGCTCGACGTTTATCGCCCATGATTAGAAAAAATCAACTAGTGGGGTAGGGGACAAAATGAAATACTAAAAAATCATGCAAGAATGTAGAGAATATTGCAGATAAAATAGAATGTTTGTAGAATTCCCGTGAAAGAGATGAAAGGGACATTGGGGGCCACAATATATAAAACAAAGAAAATGCGTATGCATTTTTACGTTTTCTCTTTTCCCAAGCCATGCCTCAAGGCTTGGGATCCGGTTTGGATCCCCAAGCCTGAGGCATGGACCTACACAAACACAAGCAAACAACGAGTTTTTATAAGAAAATGTAAAATGACACTTCCTCTATGATAAATCAAAAAAAAAATCAATCCATTTTTTAAAAATTATACCACAACGTAGAGTAGAGTTTCTTCTTTCTAAAAATATAATTTTCCAAATTTTTACTAATATAAGGTTTCCATATTATTTATTTTCTAACTATGCCTTTTTATAGCTATTTTTGAAGTGTAAATATGTCTATCTTCATGGTGTATCTTTTTTTTTGGGTGATCAAAATTAAAAAAGAATTATACTAGCCCAAACTAGGCATAATTCTATACATATTATAATATATAATTTTTGATATTTTTGAGGTAGTTAAGGGGGCACGGTCGGAGCTTCATTATTTTTCAAAACATAAAAAAAAATTTTTTTACTAGAAAAATCATAAATAAATAAAATATCTAAAAAATCTAAAAAAATGGAGCCCAAACTAGATGCTCCTAGCTATCTTTCTACCAAAGGGTTTTTAAATATACTAAATGGTGCTCAAAAAAATGGTGGGGGCACGAAAGTCACTCTATTATGTTTTTAACAAAAACATGAGAACATATGTTGGTATTTTAGTTGTTTGACCCACTTAAACTTATATGTTTTCAATAAAATTTAGTAGCTTAGAAACTAGACTCAAAATTCTATGATTCATATTTACAACATCTTCCAATTTTGAGTGTAACTATTTCAAAAAAATTGTACAAGTTGAAGTTTTTTTTTTCAGAAAAATGTGTCCACTTAAGACCCCCTTTTGGCCCCCAACTTGGTGCACTTAACCATGATATATATTTGTACAACCGGTTTGGTCTAACCCCAACAACTGGTATCAAAATTTGTTTGAGGGTTGTGTGTTGACAAATTTACTCACAGGGATTTCCGATTGAGTGGGAGCACAACAATGGCAGAAGATAGTAAATACAAAGTAGATAAATTTGAAGGCTGTAATCATCAGCTATGGAAGATGTAGGTGGAGGATTATCTATATCAGAGAGATTTATATGTATTGTTGGATGAGAAGGCAAGGCCTGCAAAGATGATTGATAAAGAATGGAAAATTCTTAACATAAAGGATCGGGATCTATAAGATTGAGCCTAACAACATATGTGGCTTCGAATATAACATAAGCAATAACCACGATAGAATTAATGAAAGATTTAGCTAATTTATATGAAAAACCAAGTGCATCGAACAAAGTTTATTTGATGAAGAAATTGTTTAATTATATAATGCAAGAAGGTGGATCTATGTCTATTCAATTGAATGATTTCCATTCTATTGTAAATCAATTAAAATCGAGTTAATATCCCTTTTGAGGATGAAGTGAAAGCATTGTTATTCTTGTGTTCTTTTCCACATAGGATAATTTGGTAACGGATGTTAGTAATATAACATCTGCTACTAATATTTTTAAGTTTGATGATGTGATTAGTATAATTCTAAATGAAGAGATACGCAAGAAACGTTCAGGAGAATCATCATCTGGGAATGTTTTGAATGTAGAAAGCATAGGAAGGAAAAAGGAGAGATCTAAAAGCAAGAGTAATGGGAAATCAAAGTCTCGGAGTGGCATATTTAAATCCAGAGGTAGAGGAATAACCTGATGGAATTATGGAAATAAAGGACATGCAAAGAAGGATTGTTGGTTCAAGGAAAACAAAGAGAATGTGCCAAAGAAAGGTAAAGAGGAAAATTTAGCATCATAGGTAATGCAAGATTCCCTTATTCTCTCCTTGGATAATAAAATTGAATCATGGGTTTTAGATTCAGGAACTTCTTTCCATGCTACCCTAATAAGGGTTATTTCAAAAATTATGTCCAGGGTAATTTTGGGCATTTATATTTAGGAGATGATGAACCATGCATGATTAATGGTAAAGGTGAAGTTCATCTTAAATTACAGAATGAAAATACATGGATATTGAAATATGTGAGGCATGTGCTAAGCCTCAGGAGAAATCTAATTTCTATAGGACAACTAGGTGAAGATGGATGCATGGTTACATTCATAGCCAATTCTTGGAAAGTTTCCAAGGGATTTCTTGTTGTAGCAAGAGGCAAGAAGGTAGGAACATTATATTTGTCTACATGTATTACTGATTCTTTTTTGTGTTATCTACTTCAGATTCAGATGCAAGCATGTGGCATAATCGGCTAGGCCATATGAGTAAGAAGGGAATGCAAATCTTAAAGGCAAAGGGTAAGTTATCATATTTGAAAGATGTAGATCTTGATTTATGTGAGTATTATATATTTGGAAAGAAAAATAAAATGAGGTTTCTTAAAGTTAGTCAATAAATAAGGAGCATAAATTGGAGCTTGTGTACTCAAATGTGTAGAGACTAGACCTGGTAGCTTCTCATGGAGGATCCCAATACTATGTGACTTTTATTGATGATACCACAAGAAAGGTATGGGTTTATTGTATTAAATGTAAATATGATGTTTTTGAAACATTTAAAAGATGGAAAGCCCTTATAGAAAATCAAACTAATTTGAAGTTGAAGTTTCTTAGATCTGACAATGGTGGTGAGTACTGCAACAAGGTTTTCAATGATTATTGTTCAGTGAATGGAATACATAGAGAAAGAACAGTTCCTAGAACTCCATAAGAGAATGGAGTGGCAAAAAGAATGAACAAAACTATTATGGAACATGCTAGAAGCATGAGGATACATGTTGGATTACCCTTGTAGTTTTGGGCAGAAGCAGTAGATACAACGGTATATTTGATCAACCATGGCCCCTCAAGTGCACTGAATGGTGGAATACCAGAAGAAACATGGACTGGAAAAAAGGCAGATCTTTCTTTTCTTAGATTATTTGGTTTAAAATCTTTTGTGAATGTTGATAAGGAAAATAAGAAGAAATTGGATGCTAAATCCAAAATATGCACTTTTATTTGTTATGGTTATGGTTATGGTTATCGTGATTTTGGATTTCGGTTTTGGGATTTAGAAGATACTAAGATTGTTAGGATCCGTAACATTTATTGGAATGAAAAGAGAATGTACATGGATTAGGTTTTGGTACCCAAGAATGAACCAGGTGAAGAGTTTGTTGAGAAAGATGCATTCTCGGATTTAAAATCAAAATCCATGTAGACACCGGCGTCGGTAGGGGTGACCGGTGTCGGTTAGAGCAGGACCGGCGTCGGTTGGGTTAACCGACGTTGGCAACATGGGACCATCATCAGTTGGGTGAACTAACATTGGCTACAAAGGAACCGACATCGATTATAGGAGATTAGCGTCGGTCACTTTCATAGATTGACATGGATATGCAACATGCACAGAATGAGCCCCATGCACCCCAAATCTCAATGAGAAGGTCACAAAGGGTAAGTAGACCTCCAAAAATATTTACTCCTTCATTATCTTATTTATTATTGACTGATAATGGTGAACCTAAGTGTTTTGAAGAAGCAATGTAGTAGGATACCCATGTGCAGTGGGAGCATGGCATGGATGAGGAGATGGACTCCTTGGAAAAGAATCAAACATGGGATTTAGTCAAGTTGTCAACAAGTAAGAGGACATTGTAGAACAAGTGGGTTTACAGGATCAAGGAGGAAGAGGGTGGAAAGAAGAGATACAAAGCAAGGCTTGTGGTAAAAGGGTTTACACAAAAACCAAGTATTGATTTTGGTGAGATATTTTCTCCTATTGTTAAAATGACTTCCATCCATATTGTTCTAAGTTTAGTTACAATAGAAGATTTGCATTTAGAATAACTTGATGTTAAGATGGATTTCCTTCATGGTGATTTGGAGGAGGAGATCTATATGAATCAATTGTTTGGTTATGAAGTCAAGGGTAAGGAGAAACATGTGTGTAGGTTGAAAAAGAGCTTGTATGGGCTTAAAAAAGCTCCAAGGCAATGGTATATGAGGTTTGAAAATTTTATGCATGATCATGGTTATATGAGATGTGGATCTGACCATTGTGTTTATTTCAAGAAGCTTGAAAATGGGAGCTATATTATTTTGTTACTGTATGTGGATGATATGCTTATTGTAGGATCTAGTATGTAGGACATTGGTGAGCTTAAATAAAAGTTAGCTCACACATTTGTAATGAAGGATTTGGGAGCTGCAAAGAAAATCCTTAGCATGAAAATTCTTAGAGACATGAAGAATAAAAAATTGTATTTTTCTCAAGAGGATTATATCAATAAGGTGTTGAAAATATTTAAAATGCAGGATGCAAAACCTATAGGTACACCTATGGTTGGACACTTTAAATTGAGCAAAGATCAGTTTCCTACATCACATGAGGAGGTTGAGTACATGGCACGAGTTCCATATGCTTCAGCAGTTAGAATTCTTATGTATGTTATGGTTTGTACCAAACCAAACATTGCACAAGAAGTGGGAGTTGTGAGCATATTTATGGTCAATCCAAGTAAAGAGCATTAGAAATCAATCCAATGGATTCTCGGTTATTTAGAGGGACATCGACATGTTGTTATTTTATGGAGGGTCGATACTACTTTACGAGGCTATGTTTATTAGACATGGATAGAATTTGGATGGTAGGAGAAGCACCACTGGATATGTATTCATAGTAGGTGGGATGACAGTTAGCTAGATTTTGAGATTGCGAGAAGGTTGTGGCCTTGTCTACTATAGAGGTTGAGTATGTTGCAGCTACAGAGGCTAGCAAAGAGATGATATAGATGAGAAGGTTCATGGAAGAGTTGGGAAAGGAGAAAGAGGATTGTAGATTGTACAATGATAGTCAAAGTGTAATTCATTTGGCAAAGAACTCAACATTTCATTCAATAATGAAACACATTCAGTTGATATATCACTTCATATGGCAAGTGTTGGAGGATGGGAAGTTGAAGTTAGAGAAAATTCATATGAATGAGAACCTTGTGGATATGTTAATGAAGCCATTGGAAAAGGAGAAGTTGGAGCTACACTCCACTCCTCTTTAGTGGGAGAGGTTCCCTTATTCAAAAGCAAAACTTATTTACATATGTATAGAGCATAGTTTTACCACGGAACTTGGATATCATGAAAGTGTTTTTAATAGATCATCAATCACAAAAGTACAGAGGAATGAAGACGTGGAAATGAGCAGAAAAGCATTCTCCAGAATTATAGATGACAAAATAATTCCTTATGCGTGCAGAATATAGCGAATTGGAATAAGATCATTTGTACTGAATTAATAAGATGAATTTGAAAAACACACAGTTCCATAAATAACATCTACAAGAATACAAAGCTTCTCAGCATAATGTAGACAAATGATCTAACAATATTCAATAGATAGCTTGCGAATAAAAGAATCAGATGAACAAAGAAAGAAGATCCTTTTGTATTGATTGCTTTACTATTTCTTACACTTTCAAAAATAAGCCAAGTTCCCCCTTCAAAATGGCGAAGAGAGGCCACTATATAGTTTTACAAATCAGTTACTCTTGGTAACTACCTTTTTAAATAATGCTTAGTTAAAGGGTTGCTTAACGCAAAACCCCAACTAATTACAATAAATCCAAGATGAGGAAAGAAAGAAGAGAGAAAAGTCAGGAGAAGAAGACAAGTGTTCATGATTGAGAAGGGCCCACTGATTTGAGGATCCATTGTCTAAACCTTTTTAACACCTCTGCTATGTCTCTGCCACATGGGACCGATGTGTTGGCAGTGGACTGGGTCCAAAATCCGAGGCACTTCTCCATCTCTTTGTCGAATTCGACGTGTGTATGATAATATTTATTGGCTTCTTCGATAGCAAATGACTGGAGAGAGCAGATTTCCTTCATCTTTTCCTTGGAGATAGAATCCTCTTTGAACAAATTATCTTTGAAAAAAGCTCTGAATTGAGATTTGATTTCTTGCAAGGAGAGAGGCACACTAGAGGTCTCATCATGGAGGTGGCAATGTATATCCTTGAAAGCAGATACCACCAAAGTCTTGAAGGCCTCACCCTTCTGCCAGCTATTTCTCAATTCTCCCAAAGCTTCCTCCAACACCTTGATTTTCCATTCCACACTGTATACCCATGATTTTGACAAGTTATCTTTTGCATCATCAAAGACCTTGCTTGCCATTAAAATATTTTCATCAGCCTATCCCATAAGGCGAAGGTCTACTATACAGCTGCTCCAGAGTTTGAGCTCTTTATCTATATTTCCAATGGTGGAGGATAGTTTCTGTTGTAGATTATTTACCTTCTCATTGAGTTTGAAGGCTTCACTAATGAAATTCAATCCTATAATGAGCATATCATCCACCATGGCCTCCATGGCCCTTCCATAGATGGAATATTTGTGTATATCTTTGATACTCTGGACTTCTTCTTGGCTGAGGATCAGGTGGTGGAAGAGTAGTCAATGGGGTGGGGTCTAAAACTTTATCTTTGGACAACAAAGTGACTTGATGAAACCTACAAGAACCTGAGCCTGCTCTTCCAACTGCTCTATTGTTTGTTGCCCTTTTTCCACTCTTCCAATGACTCTGGTGACTGTTTCTTGAAGATTGTGAATCTCACCTTCAGGGGTGGATTCTCCCATGGGGATCCTTGAGAGCTCTAGATCAGATGCTTGCAAATCTGTTCTGGCTTATCAACCTTGGGCTTGGCTATCTCCAGGAATTTCTGGCCCTGAGCATCGGATACTATTCGTGAGGTGGTCCTGGCTTTCTTGGCAGGAGTAGGAGGAGTAGTACCCAATAAGGCCGCCACAACATCAAAGTTGGGTCCCGAGATCCGAGAGGAAGACTTTCTCTTCCTACTATCAACGAAAGGTTGTACCCATGCAAAAGAGGAGGAGGAAGAAGAAGGTGGGGCAAGAGGACCGAGAGAAAGAGAACTCATTGCACTCAAAGTGTGCACTATCATTGCTTCTAGTTGTGATATGAGTGGGGCACTCGGGGTTTCTGGTACAGAGGAGTCAATGGTGCTCGGAAGCTCTAGTGCTTTGAACTTCCTTTTCTTTATCCATGGGGCTTAGAGCATTTATAGAGACTGGCACTTCACTCTCCTCACTTTCACTGAGAACAATGATGTTCTCTGGTCCTGAGGGAAATTCTGAATGTTTCATCAGGGGATCTTCTTCAACAGGCTCCTTCTTGACTTCTTTGATTTTCTTCTGATATACTTGGGTGGATGAGGAAGGAGTGGAGGATGTAGGACCTTTAGTTGATGAGGCAGGAGGGGTCTGTATAGGTGCTTCTAAACTGGGTGTCAATGCCTCCTTTCTTGGTGTTGAAGTATCCTTGGAGGAGGATTCTCCTGAATGCCTTCTAAGCTCATGAACTCTCCTGTCAAACCAGATTTTGGTTCTTACTAGGACAGGGGCTAAGATTTCAGCCAGATCATCCTTCTCCTTTTTGAACCAATCCAAATCCTCCAAGGGAGTGTGTTTGACTAAGTTGTCATATTCATATGAAAATAGGTCGGAATTGTCATCCTGAAGCCCTTCAGGAACCTGGTACAAGTTAAGCTCTTGAATCAGTTGGAGAGAAAACCGGCCATAATGCCTCCTCCTTGCCTCAAAATCATCAGCACAATCAGCCCAATAGTCTTTTGTGTCTGCCCTATGATGGTAATTGATTCTGAGGTTCTGCTCAATAAATTTCTTCAAGTCAAAACAAGTTCTTGGCCTGAAGAAATGGACAGTGATGGGGCTAGGGCTCTCTCTATGTTCTGTGCATCTAGAGTCATCTTGCAGGTGTAGTTTCCCAAAGATATAGGGAAGTGCAGGCCAGTGATTTTCTTATCCCTGCAGGTTCTGTGTAACTTGTCCAATTGCCTGCATATCTCGATCAAGGCCATTTTATCATTGCAGAACATAGGAAGCTTGAGAGGGGTGCTCTCATAGCCTGCAAGCCTGATATAGGAGAATTTTCTGAATTGGATGAAGTAGGCACCGTACTTTGATATTAGGTTCATGGCTTCATCAGAGAACCTCCTCACCATGTCGCTCTCCAGAAGTCTTACAATGTACATGGTGAAAGCATCATTCACCCTCCTAAAGTTGTGATTGCTAGTGTCCAAGGTGAATTGAGGACAAGTAAGCATATATAGGGTCACCTTTATGAGCATCAATGTATGTGAATCCAAACCATTGCCTTGATGCTGCTAGGGTATACATCAGATATGAAGTCATGTAAAACTTCTTTGTTTGTTGTACATTGGACAGCTGCTCTGCTAGGTTCATGCTGATGATTTCTGCCCAGTTGATATTCTGAGTTCCTTCGCACACCATGTTGATAAGTGGGCACATCCAGAAATGGAACTCATTGGTAGAGGGTAAGCCCATGACCCGAGCTAGTAGGATTATAAAATCTGACAGCTCCTCATTAAAATCGGCATGAAACAGAGCTTTGGATGACAGGATGCCCCCTTTTTAGGGTTTTTAAGCCAAGACTTCACCACCCTCGCCTTGTATTTTTCACTGTCCTGGTTGAAGAGGGCATGTGCCTGGTTCTGAGAGATTACTATGGAATTTTCCATTTAGGAATCCTTAGGGCAGTGCCAATGGCAAAGCATTGAGCTTGGCAATGAGCTCCCCATGCACATTCGTTAGTTCACTCGAGTCGGGATTGAAATGAGTACCGCAGGTGAGGACCGTATCTGCACATTGTACTGAGATTGGGAAACCAACGGAAAATGCCAAGCCACTATCGTGAATCATTTGTGCCATAGGAGAGGGATTCAGGTCTGTCATCCTAGTCCAGAAATCTCCAAAATCCAGGTGGCGAACTTCACTATCCCCGATATCGGGAATGGCAGACTCGAGCGGTGAAACTTGCTCCTGACCTTGGAATTTAATCTTCATGTTGATAATGATTTGAAAAACAAAGTCACAATCTGAACTCTTGATGAAATTGCAGGGGAATCGGGTATACGCACAGAAATTTCGATTGTGAGGGTATGAGCAATTGATAACAAGAAAGTAGTGTGCAAAAATGCGTAGGGGGTAGCTTATTAAATAGCCATTTAGGAGAGAGAGAGATAATAAATGTGCATTAAATACACATCTACCAACTTAAAAAGCAAGATATCCGGAAAGGGCGGGAAAAATTAGCCCGGATGGCCTTTGGTTCATTTGGGACACGAGGGACGCGAAAGAGCGATTCGGCCGATGTGATCGGGACGATGCGGAAAAAGAATGCACAAATGTTTTCGGGACATGAGGGACAAAGGTACGTGAAATGCGTGATGCGGCCGACAGCGGGTGAAAGGTGAACATTGAGCCTGAGTGAACTTGTGTTATTTGGAACAAAAAGTTCCGATGGGCCCGTGAGAAAACATATTTTTGGGTAAAGCGGCCGATCGGTGAACAGGGAGCCCGAATGAACTTGGGACATCTGGGACAAAAAATGTCGACAAGACCCGCAAATTGCACAAAATGACTCAAAAGATGTAGTTTTTTCCGACTTCTTGACTTTTCCCTTTACCAGAACAACAGAAAAGGCATTTAACTCAAAAAAATTCAATTTTGAACTTCTCAAAAGAGGTAGAATTTTGAGAGGACAACAATTGGCTCCTTCTGGGGATGACTTGGCTAAAGTCTAAAGAAATGAGACAAGGCAAGAACTCTCAGAAAATCTAGGGGAAGCATATCAGTGCCTTATCCATTGGGCCACGGAGTCAAAAGCAAACCAACACAAAAGACAACACACCAAATGAACAAAACAACAAAAACAAGAAGGGGAAACACACGCACACACTATATAGAATATACAAAGGACTTCCTGATCACCTATGACTTAAACAATTTCAGGTACTACCCACTATAAGGAAGTGGGAGGAAGAACCATCCATATAATCAAGGTAAAAATAATTCTCACCAACAAAGTGCCTGATCTTGAAAGGTCCGAGCCAAAGAGAATCAAACTTGCCATGGCTGCCACGAGGTTCATGCCTTTTATCCCACAAAAAACAATGTCTCCAACTTTGAAATCCCTGGATCTTGGCTTTTTTATCAAACAAGGCCTTTACTTTCTATTGGTGAGTAGATATTCTATCAATGACCTTCAACCTGTCCTCATTCAATTTGTGAAGGTACATGATCCTTTTATCCAAAGAATCATTGAAACTGGTGTCTTCAATGGCCTTCATTAAATGCAAGGCTGGTAGTTCCACTGTTACGGGCAATTGAGCTTCTACTCCATATACTACCTGAAAAGGAGACATCCCAATGGCTCTTTTAGGTGTGACCCTATCTGCCCAAAGAGCATCATAGAGTTTCTTGTGCCAGTTCCTCTGAGATTCATTAACTAATTTCCTTATTATAGCCACCAGATTTTTGTTTGTCGATTCTGCTTGTCCGTTCCCTGAGGATAATAATCGAGGAGTGAGCCAGGGAGATGCCATATCCATAACAAAAATCCATCATTTCAGTTGAAGAAAAATTTGAAGCATTATCCGTCACGATCTTGTTTGGCACACCAAACCTCACCAAGATGTTTTCTTTGATAAAACTGCATACTACTTCTGAAGTGGTACTTTTCACTGGAATGGCTTCTACCCATTTAGTAAAATAATCTGTGGTAGTTAATACGTGGGTGTGACCAGCACTAGAAGAGGGATTAAGTGTTCCAATGAAATCTAAACCCCATTGTTGAAAAGGCTCTTCGATCACAACTGGTTTAAGGGGCAAAGAAGCCAACTTGGGTCTACCCACGAAGGTTTGACAAGCTTCGCATTTATCAATCCACTTGATGCATCTTTGAACAAGGTAGGCCAATAATATCCTGCACGAAGAATCTTATGAGCAGTGATAGTTGATGAGTAGTGCCCTCCACATGCTTGATTATGAAAAGCCGAAAGCAACTTCCTCTGTTGTTCCTTGTCCACACATTTTAGAAATCTTCCATCCAACCCACGCTTAAACAAGGCATTTTCCCACAACACATATTGGGCTGATCTTAGCTTAATAGCTCTCCTCTCTTTGGCAGTCAAATGAGAGGGACATTCTCCATATGTGAGAAAGTGTGTGATATCAGCATACCATTCATCAATTGAGCCAAGAAACAGAATGGTAGGGAGATCAACTTTATCCTCTGGTAACTCATGTCTAGCTCCCTCAGCGATGAGTTCACACAGGCCTTTTCCACGGACGAGCTTGGTTGGTTTGATGTCAATGTCATATTCTTGAACCTTGGCCACCCAGTTTCCTCTCTTGGATCCAAACTCTGTTGTGTGAGAATGGACTTGATGGTTGTATCAGGTACAAATACTGTGGAGTGAGAGTTAAGAATGTAAAAACGAAACTGCTTGACAACTTTAACCACTGTGAAAGCATGTTTCTCCATTATGGTGTATTTTAACTCATGATTTTTTAGAATGTAGCTCATAAATGCAATTGGGAGTTCATGATTATTAGAATCTTCTTGAGTCAAAATAGTAGCCAGGGTGTTATCTGTGGCATAGCAATAGATAATAAAATCTTTACTGAAATCTAGACATGCTAAGATGGGAGTTTTAGCAATAGCCCTTTTAATACCTTCAAAGGCTTCTTTACCTTCAGGAGACCAGCCAAACATCTATTTTCCCTTCATCATTTGAGAGATATTCAAGGTTAGCTCTACAAAATCAGGGATGAATCTTCTCAGGAAGTTAATCTTACCAAAGAAAGAATGCACTCCCTTCTTGCTGGTTGGAAGGGGAATCTGCTGAATAGCTTGAACTCGCTCAGGATCAATTTTTATACCATCTTTAGAGACAACATGCCCTAAAAATTTTCCCTCTGTGACACAAAAGATAGATTTCTTAGGATTTAAAGAGATCCCATGTTTTCTACATTTCAGAAGAACCATTTTCAGGTGCTGAAAATGATCTACCCTTACTTTGGAAAATATAGTCAAGTCATCAAGGTACACGACAATACACTTCCCTTTTAAACTTCCAAAGGCCAAGTCCATAGCTCTCTGGAAAGTGGCACCGGCATTAATGAGCCCAAAAGGCATCCTTTTGTAGGCAAAGGTACCCCAAGGGGTAGTGAAGGTCGTCTTGTGTTGATCTGCGGTATTAACTTCTACCTGATTGTATCTGAGAAGCCATCAAGCATAGACAACATTTCAGATCCTGTTACAGCTTGTAAGACTTGATCCATCATGGGAAAAGGATAGTTGTCCTTTAAAGAAGCTTGATTCAGATTTTGAAGTCAACACAGATACGAATCTCACCATTTTTCTTTCTAATAGGCACAATGTTGGCAATCCATGTTGAATGGTGGATAGGAAAAATGATTTTGGCTTTTAATAACTTCTGTATTTCCTGAAAGATGGTGTCAGCTATCTTAGGATTGTATTGCCTTTGTTTCTGCCTAAAAGGCTTAATCCCGGTTTGAGAGGGATGAAATGTTGCATCTCCTTGGGTTGAAAAGCTTTTAGATCCTCATAAGAATAAGCAAGAACATCTTTATACTCTCTTAAAAGATTAATTACTTTCTTCTTTTTCTTCGCAGCGTGCAACATTTCCCAATGTTCACGAGTTTAGGGTCAATGGAACTCCCAATATTAGTTTTATCATACTCAATTGATTGTTGTGATCTAGTAGAAGCTTTAGACTTCACATACCTATCATGCTTGTCAAACAATTCTTCTAAACTCACCAGTCCCTTTGGAATCTTGTTCCCTTTGAGTTTGATACACCCATCTTGATCCATCTCTTCTTCATTGACATCTTCTTTATCGGAAGGCACACTTTCACGAGGTAAATTGTCACTTCCTTCAAATTACAATTGTTCAAAGTTATCCCTGAGTTCTAAGAAAGAAAGCAAATGTTGATCATCATTGAAAACTTTCCAGTTACTTGCATTATTAGGTACACTGGGCCTATGGATCATTTCAATGGTAAACCTATCTTGAGAGAAGTTAGGATGAGGTATCAACAATGACCCTGAGACTGCTAGTGAATCAGCCCTGGTGTTCTTCTCCCTAGGCACTGCTTCAATGGAGAAGGCATCGAGAAATTTGATGGAGTCCCACACCGATTCCTGTAATGTTTCAACCTTCTATTCTTTACCTGGAAAAGGTTTCTAACTTGCTTAACAATCAGCTCCGCATCTCCGCGAGCTAGAAGATTCTTCACACCCTTTTCTTTTGCCACATGAAGCCCAAGAATGAGAGCTTCATACTCTGTTGTATTATTAGTATTTTCAAATTGTAACTTGAATGAGAAAGGACAAACCTTTCCCTCGGGAGACACTAATACTACACCAGCTCCAGAACCAGCTGAGGAACAACTTCCATCAAACTCTAATATCCAAACACCATTAGGATCCTTAAGTGATTTTTGGGAAGTTGGATCTCCTCAAGAGACATAATCATATAGTTGTCATGCCCCATATCCTCATAAAGTATTTGTGCTTTGGGATCATCTGTTTTTTGTACGATATACTCTGATTGCTTCTCAGGAAACAACTTCTTCATTTTCCCATTAACAGGTATGAGGGCATGTGACCAATCCATTTGAATTTCTCCTCCCACATCTTTACAGAAGTTCCTACTTAGCAGCATTCCATATGAAGGAGGAATGTCTGCTACTAGGATAGTGGCCAAAACCTTCTTCTCAGAAAAGCAAAAAAGCTACTTGTGCATCCTTAATCCTTCCGACTAGGGTACTTCCTTACTTTCCATAGAATAACAAGACCCATAAGTGTGTGAGAGTTAGGCCCAAGGCATGGGCTACTTTGGTAGGCATCACATTGTCGATGCTCCCGAGTCTATGATGCATTCTTTGAGTCTATGGTCTATGACCTATATAAGGAGGGTTACATAGAATGGTTTGATCTTGTCATTAGGTGAGGTGACAGAGGCTACCAGATTGGGTTGTGGTGCAGAAGATGGAGTGGGTAAGAGGCCTTTAGAGGTAGTTTTGGAATGGGAATTGACAAAGTGGACCATTTTGGAAAAAGCCTTGGGGTGGGTTTGATAGTACTCAGCCTCTGAGATTTGAACCTTGGTCTTTTTCATGTGATCAATGATATCGAAAGACCCAGAAGTGGATGAGCTATCCTCGCTTGGAACCCTAGGCTTATCGGTCTTAGGAGTTGAAAAAGAAGTAACTTTAGTAGTAGAATTGATAGGACTCACCTTGGGTGTGGACGTAATGGGGATAGGAAATCCTCTTTTTGCAATTACAGGGATAGTCGTTGGATGTTCCTTGGATCTTTTGGCCAGCTGCATCACTTTCTCCTTTTTGTTTGTCTGCTCTCGAGTCATGACAACGTATGATTCACTATTCATGTCCACCACTACCTCGTCATAATCATCTTCTTCATCAACACCTTCAGTAGTGAAGAAATTAACTCGAGATCCCTCAAGTTCCTCTGCTTCTTCATCGACTTCTTCGACAAATTCTTCACAATCTTCACTAACCTCTTCATCCTCCGGCTCTTCAACTTCACAGGTTGCATTACATGGGGACTTTAATAGGTGGTCCTTCAAGTGCTAGCCTTGTTTGAGAAGTAGGAAAATGATTTCTGGGCTGAAAATTCCTCCTTGGAACGTCTGCATAGGGGGTGTGCTGAGCCAATTGTTTCTTAATGGTGATGAGATCATTTGCAAGTTTTTGTACTAATGGATCAGTATTAGGCCCAGGAGTGGAAGAGGAGGAAGGGAAAGACCTAGATTTAGAAGGGTCTCTTCTCAACTTCCCGGACATGATTAAATCATCTTCAACACTAACAACAAGAGTTTGATCTTGGCCAATGTCGCAAGATTAGCTCTCCTTAATGCATAACTAACTTCAGGCAATTGGGCATTCAGGAAGAAGCATTTTTGAATTTGATCTATAGGTTGAGTATCAGGTGGGATTTTGTTAATCAATTTGTTAAATCGAGCCACAAATTCTCTCATGGGCTCTTGTGATTCCTTCTTTATTTGAGAAATTTGGGCCAACAAAGCATGCACATCTTCGCCGGTTTGAAACGATTCTCAAACCTTGTTCTCATTGTGTTCCAGCTAGTGATAGCTCCGGCCTGGAAGGTGATAGAACCAATCAGCCACATTATCTTGTAAAGTCTCAACAAAAATCCTCACTGAGACATCTTCATGTTCAACCCCAGAACTCCACATGCAACTATGAAGGCCACGATATGCTCATCAGGATGTACCTTACCATCACCTCTGAATTTGGGAAGTTCTTCCGGTTACCTCTGGGTAACTCATGCAAAGGATGAGGAAGGGAGAGGCCCAACACGATGGCCCCAAGGCAATGGTACCACCATTCTTGGAAAAAAATTGAAGGGGGCTGAAACACACAAGCAAGAATTAGATCGTGCGGAGATTAGGACCGAGTTGTTTTGAAGAAAAACCACCCATGGGGGTTCTACTTTTGACAGAGGAATGCTTGTTGAACAAGCTCTTCTATTTCTTCTGTTGAAGGGAAGGGAAAACTCTGTTGTTCCAAAAGCTGAAACTGAGAATCTTCAATACCACGGGCCCTTCTCCCGCGAGTAAAACGTGGAGTCGCCAGATCAAAGGATGATCGATAAATGATTATGGAACTGGAATACGTCAAGAAATGATTTCCCTAACAGAGTCGCCAAAAACGTTGGTCGTCAAAAAGGACTTCAAGAAGAACAACAGTCAGGGACAAGAAGTCCCTCCTCTTTAGTGGGAGAGGTTCCCTTATTCAAAAGCAAAACTTATTTACATATGTACAGAGCATAGTTTTACCACGGAACTTGGATATCATGAAAGTGTTTTTAATAGATCATCAATCACAAAAGTACAGAGGAATGAAGACGTGGAAATGAGTAGAAAAGCATTCTCTAGAATTATAGATGACAAAATAATTCCTTATGCGTGCCAAAATATAGTGAATTGGAATAAGATCATTTGTACTCGAATTGATAAGATGAAATTTGAAAAGACACATAGTTCCATAAACAACATCTACAAGAATACAAAGCTTCTCAGCATAATGCAGACAAATGATCTAACAATATTCAATAGATAGCTTGCGAATAAAAGAAATAGATGAACAAAGAAAGAAGATCCTTTTGTATTGATTGCTTTACTATTTCTTACACTTTCAAAAATAAGCCAAGTTCCCCCTTCAAAATGGCGAAGAGAGGCCACTATATAGTTTTACAAATCAGTTACTCTTGGTAACTACCTTTTTAAATAATGTTTAGTTAAAGGGTTGCTTAACAAAACCCCAACTAATTACAATAAATCCAAGATGAGGAAAGAAAGAAGAGAGAAAAGTCAAGGAGAAGAAGACAAGTGTTCATGATTGAGAAGGGCCCACTGATTTGAGGATCCGTTGTCTAAACCTTTTTAACACCTCTACTATGTCTCTGCCACGTGGGACCGATGTGTTGGTAGTGGACTGGGTCCAAAATCCGAGGCACTTCTCCATCTCTTTGTCGAATTCGACGTGTGTATGATAATATTTATTGGCTTCTTCGATAGCAGACTAGAGAGAGAAGATTTCCTTCATCTTTTCCTTGGAGACAGAATCCTCTTTGAACAAATTATCTTTGACAAAAGCTCTGAATTGAGATTTGATTTCTTGCAAGGAGAGAGGCACACCTGAGGTCTCATCATGGAGGTGGCAATGTATATCCTTGAAAGCAGATACCACCAAAGTCTTGAAGGCCTCACCCTTCTGCCAGCTATTTCTCAATTCTCCCAAAGCTTCCTCCAGCACCTTGATTTTCCATTCCACACTGTATACCCATGATTTTGACAAGTTATCTTTTGCATCATCGAAGACCTTGCTTGCCATTAAAATATTTTTCATCAGCCTGTCCCATAAGGCGAAGGTCTACTATACAACTGCTCCAGAGTTTGAGCTCTTTATCTATATTTCCAATGGTGGAGGATAGTTTCTGTTGTAGATTATTTACCTTCTCATTGAGTTTGAAGGCTTCACTAATGAAATTCAATCCTGCGACGAGCATATCATCCACCATGGCCTCCATGGCCCTTCCATAGATGGAATATCTGTGTATATATTTGATACTCTGGACTTCTTCTTGGCTGAGGATCACAGGTGGTGGAAGAGTAGTCAATGGGGTGGGGTCTAAAACTTTATCTTTGGACAACAGTGACTTGATGAAACCTGCAAGAACCTGAGCCTACTCTTCCAACTGCTCTATTGTTTGTTGCCCTTTTCCACTCTTCCAATGACTCTGGTGATTGTTTCTTGAAGATTGTGAATCTCACCTTCAGGGGTGGATTCTCCCATGGGGATCCTTGAGAGCTCTAGATCAGATGCTTGCAAATCCTATTCTGGCTTATCAACCTTGGGCTTGGCTATCTCCAAGGAATTGTTGGCCCTGAGCATCGGATACTATTCGTGAGGTGGTCCTAGCTTTCTTGGCAGGAGTAGGAGGAGTAGTACCCAATAAGGCCGCCACAACATCAAAGTTGGGTCCCGAGATCCGAGAGGAAGACTTTCTCTTCCTACTATCAATGAAAGGTTGTACCCATGCAAAAGAGGAGGAGGAAGAAGAAGGTGGGGCAAGAGGACCGAGAGAAAGAGAACTCATTGCACTCAAAGTGTTCACTTTCATTGCTTCTAGTTGTGATATGAGTGAGGGCACTGGGGTTTCAGTATAGAGGAGTCAATGGTGCTCGGAAGCTCAGTGCTTTGAACTTCCTTTTCTTTATCCGTTGGGGCTTCTGGAGCATTTATGGAGACTGGCACTTCACTCTCCTCACTTTCACTGAGAACAATGATGTTCTCTGGTCCTGAGGGAAATTCTGAATGTTTCATCAGGGGATCTTCTTCAACAGGCTCCTTCTTGACTTCTTTGATTTTCTTCTGATATACTTGGGTGGATGAGGAAGGAGTGGAGGATGTAGGACCTTTAGTTGACGAGGTAGGAGGGGTCTATACAGGTGCTTCTAAACTAGGTGTCAATGCCTCCTTTCTTGGTGTTGAAGTATCCTTGGAGGAGGATTCTCCTGAATGCCTTCTAAGCTCACGAACTCTCCTGTCAAACCAGATTTTGGTTCTTACTAGGACAGGGCTAAGATTTCAAGATCATCCTTCTCCTTTTTGAACCAATCCAAATCCTCCAAGGGAGTGTGTTTGACTAAGTTGTCATATTCATATGAAAATAGGTCAGAATTGTCATCCCGAAGCCCTTCAGAACCTCGCATAAGTTGAGCTCTTGAATCGGTTGAGAGAAAACCGGCCATAATGCCTCCTCCTTGCCTCAAAATCATCATCAGCACAATCATCCCAATAGTCTTCTATGTCTGCCCTATGATGGTAATTGATTCTGAGGTTCTACTCAATAAATTTCTTCAAGTCAAAACAAGTTCTTGGCCTGAAGAAATGGACAGTGATGGGGCCAGGGCTCTCTCTATGTTCTGTGCATCTAGAAGCCGTCTCTTGCAGGTGTAGTTTCCCAAAGATATAGGGAAGTGCAGGCCAGTGATTTTCTTATCCCTGCAGGTTCTGTGTAACTTGTCCAATTTCCTGCATATCTCGATCAAGGCCATTTTATCATTGCAGAACATAGGAAGCTTGAGAGGGGTGCTCTCATAGCCTGCAAGCCTGATATAGGAGAATTTTTTGAACTGGATGAAGTAGGCACCGTATTTCGATATTAGGTTCATGGCTTCATCAGAGAACCTCCTCACCATGTCACTCTCCAGAAGTCTTACAATGTACATGGTGAAAGCATCATTCACCCTCCTAAAGTTGTGATTGCTAGTGTCCAAGGTGAATTGAGGACAATAAGCATATATAGGGTCACCTTTATGAGCATCAATGTATGTGAATCCAAACCATTGCCTTGATGTTGCTAGGGTATACATCAGATATGAAGTCATGTAAAACTTCTTTGTTTGTTGTACATTGGACAATTTGCTCGCTAGGTTCATGCTGATGATTTCTACCCAGTTGATATTTTGAGTTCCTTCGCACACCATGTTGATAAGTGGGCACATCCAGAAATGGAACTCATTGGTAGAGGGTAAGCCCATGACCCGAGCTAGTAGGATTATAAAATCTGACAGCTCCTCATTAAAATTGGCACGAAACAGAGCTTTGGACAGATGGGATGCCCCCTTTTTAGGGTTTTTAAGCCAAGACTTTGCCACCCTCGCCTTGTATTTTTCACTATCCTGGTCGAAGAGGGCCTGTGCATGGTTCTGAGAGATTACTATGGAATTGTCCATTTCAGGAATCCTTAGGGCAGTGCCAATGGTGGCAACATCGAGCTTGGCAATGAGCTCCCCATGCACATTCGTTAGTTCGCTCGAGTCGGGATTGAAATGAGTACCGCAGGCGAGGACCGTATCTGCACATTGCACTAAGATTGGGAAACCAGCGGAAAATGCCAAGCCACTATCGTGAATCATTTGTGCCATAGGAGAGGGATTCGGGTCTGTCATCCTAGTCCAGAAATCTCCAAAATCCAGGTGGCGAACTTCATTGTCCCCGATATCGGGAACGGCAGACTCGAGCGGTGAAACTTGCTCCTGACCTTGGAATTTAATCTTCATGTTGATAATGATTTGAAAACAAAGTCACAATCTGAACTCTTGATGAAATTACAGGGAATCGGGTATACGCACAGAAATTCCGATTGCGAGGGTATGAGCAATTGATAACAAGAAAGTAGTGTGCAAAAATGCGTAGGAGGGCAACTTATTAAATAGCCATTTAGAGAGAGAGAGATAATAAATGTGCATTAAATACACATCTACCAACTTAAAAAGCAAGATATCCGAAAAGGGTGGGAAAAATTAGCCCGGATGGCCTTTGGTTCATTTGGGACACGAAAGGATGATGCGATGAGGGTGCGAAAAAGAAGCGACAAATGCCGATGACACGAGGGACAAAGGTACGTGAAATGCGACGATCGACGGGTGAAAGGTGAACATTGAGCCTGAGCGAACTCGTGTTATTTGGAACAAAAAGTTCTGACGGCCCGAGAAAACATATTTTGGGTAAAGCGGCGATCGGCGAACAGGAGTCCGAATGAACTTGGGACATCTGGGAAAAAATGTCCGACAAACCCACAAATTACACAAAATGACTCAAAAGACGCAGTTTTTTCCGACTTCTCGACTTTTCCCTTTACCGAACAACAAAAAAGGCATTTAACTCAAAAAAATTCAATTTTGAACTTCTCGAAAGAGGTAGAATTTTGAGAGGACAAACAGCCTAACCGACATCGGTTGGGAAAAACTGACATCGGTTAGGGTAACCGACATCGGTTACCTATGCGTGATTGTTTATATTTAAGTCACGGGAATTAGATCTAATATTTGTTATAAAGTTGATCTAATGGTTGTAAATGAATGGCTAAAGTTCCCTAAGTTTGTATAGGCTTATATAAGCTAGGAAACTAGGGTTAGAGGTTAGATTGGGAGAATTGTAAGAAGGAATTCTTGGAGAGAGCTTAGAGAAGCTTGTGAGAGGAAAAGTATTGTACATCGTGTAAGGTGTGGAAGATTGTAGATCTTCAATTGTACAACCTCTGGAATAATATATTGGTTGTTTCTTGGTGGACGTAGCCCACACTGGGTGAACCACGTTATATCTTGTGTATTTTCTTCTGTTGGTTATTTTTGTGTTTATTGCTTGTATGCTTTAATCTGATATATATTTGTACAACCGGTTTGGTCTAACCCCAACATTATATACATAACAAAACAATGGGTTTATAGTAGTAAATTTGACAATGTTTTTTCTATAAAATTATGTAGTATACACAGGTTGCGTTTTTTGTGCATATGAAACAAACTATGCCAACACCCTAATATGATACTAGTAGTGAAAATGTTTCGCACATGTATTTTTATGTGTATTATATGGTATACTAATATGAATGTGTTTTTATGTGTACTATATGGTATACAAACTATCTTTTATTGTGTGCATACAACAAACAAAATAAATGGGTTGATACAAGTAATGATTATGTTGTTATGTGTATTTTGTGGTATACACACTATCGTAAGCATGTATATGCCAAACAAAACAATTTAGAGGATTACCATTCAAGAGATAAAGAGTCACCCATGGTTCAGAAAGAACTTTCCTAGGGAACTCATGGAAGGTGCAAAAAAACTACCAATATGATGATCCTAGTAACCCTCCTCAAAGTCTAGAAGAAATTGTCAAGATCTTAAAAGAGGCAAAAACAACCCCTCCACAACAAAAGACTGCCGATTTTTCTTGTGGGAGGATGATGATAATGAGGAAGATGAATTTGCACCAAGGATTGAACAAGAGCTAGAGGGAAGTGGAGAATATGACGAATGTTATTATGATCCCAGTTATGAGAATCCAAAACACTACGAGGATCCCAAAAACTATGACGATTCCAAACACTATGACCCCAAATGAATTTTTTCAAATTCAAATAGAATATTGGATTGTATAAGCTTATTTCCCTTTTTCGGGCTTAGAAGTCTTGATTTCCCTAATAACTACAACCATAAATCCTCTTGTTGAAGTGTTTTATCCAAAAACAAATTTACTAATAACTTGGTAAAGGTTTGAAGGGAGCAAGCATGTTGTCTTACATAATCTAGAAATGATTGTTTGTAGAATATAATGCTTCTTGGCTAGGGAAAATGCCAACCAAAAAAGGGGTGTGTGAGTGTCATTTCACACATGAATTGGTCCATATTGCATATGGTATGATTTACTTGGTTGTGGATAGAAGACAATATGTACTGTAAAAATATGTTCTTTATCACTTCACTCATTCATGGAGCTTATATATTTTGCAATATTTAGCTTTTGTGTATTGGATTGTATAAGCTTATTTCCCTTTTTTCGGGCTTGGAAGTCTTGATTTCCCTAATAACTGCAACCATAAATCCTCTTGTTGAGGTGTTTTATCCAAAAAAATATTACCAATAACTTGGTAAAGGTTTGAAGGGAGCAAGCATGTTGTCTTACATAATCTAGAAATGATTGTTTGTAGAATATAATGCTTCTTGGCTAGGGCAAATGCCAACCAAAAAAGGGGTGTGTGAGTGCCATTTCTCACATGAATTGGTCCATATTGCATATGGTATGATTTACTTGGTTGTGAATAGAATAAAATATGTACTATAAAACTTTGTTCTTTGTAACTTCACTCATTCATGGAGCTTATATATTTTGCAGTATTTGTCTTTTGTGTTTCTGTACTTATCAGATAGGCTCCATAAAAAATGCTTTGAATAAATACCTTTCGCAACTTTCGCAACTCCTCAACATGCCTTAGAACTTATCCCTCCCAATTCTCTCGCGTTCACCGATCGCACGCACATTGCTTTGGCAAAAAATGGAGTCGTATGGAGCTTCAGAGAAAAATTGGTAGTGTTTTCTAGTGCTTAATATGAGATAGACAATTCAACCTTGGAGTGAATAATCAAAATGTCGAGTATGTGGTTGTGTAAGGCAACTAAAACCAAAGTGATGCATTAAACCATTTAATTGCACCTTACCTTTTTATGTCCTTTCTCGCCTCCTTTCTCTCGCCTTGGGATCAACCTTGTCTTGGCGGACGAGCCAGCGGACAGTTGTCGGTTGTGCTAACTTGATGCCACGACCGCAAATATGAGTCCCACACATAGGTGTTGCATGTATGGCATCTTATGGTCTATCTTACGGGGTCATGCAATCATGTCGCTAAGATAGACGGCTCCAAAATCATCCACTTGGTTTTACCCAAATATTCTTAAAGGATAATATAATTCATTAAATATATTAAAAATCAAACCTCTCAATTTAATTTTTAAAAAAAAAATCCAAAAATCAAAGTTTAAGAAAGAATTATTTTTTAAATGGCAAATAAGATAATAGGTTAAATAGGTTTGTTTGGGGAAATTTTAATTCATATTTATTATAAATATTTTTTTCTATTAATCAATACAAATTGATTTGAAACTAAACAATTGTATCATGAAATTTTTGAGTTAATTTTGTTTATTCATTTTATTTTATTTTTGGTAGTATGTGTTAATCTGATGTACACCTATATTTGTCAAACATTTTTTAAATGATAATAATTTGTTAATATTATCCTTCAAAAATGTAAAAGATTATTTATATATTATTAATATAATATATAAAAGACTATTTTATATTGATTCAACTATTTTAATATATATTTATATAGTTCGTATATAAATCTATATAAAAAATGACGGACATAATTTATTACATAAATAATTGTGGTATATATATATAAATAATTGTCATTTTTATATCTAAAATCATAAAAAAACGTCTAAACGGCCGTCAAATGTAACCCATGATTGGCAGTTAGAAGTTTACAAGTATAATTCGCGCATGTCATAATCCAGCGTTAATAAACCCGTACGCGTCCGTGTTGGTACGACTAAATAAATCCAGGGTAAGTACCAAAGTCACTGGTTGTCTTATTAAACCGTTTTTTAAGACACGTGGCTACTTTGAATGCAGTTGGTCAAACTAAAAACCTTCTTTTATACTTGGGCAAATCTAAAGAAGCCGAAAGTTACTGTTCACAGAGTTCCCACTAAACACGACATCAAAAGAGACACGCCAGCTCAGAACATCCTTTTCAACTGTTTGGAAATTGGAACATTCCGTGACTTTGTCAAATCGCCTTAAATACCCATATGTCTCATGATTCATCACAAGCGAAGCACCTAACATTTTCTGGTGCAACAAAGTGAGACAGATCAACAACAGCTTCCTCTTTTGTGTAAAACAGCAGAACGTCAAATTGATAGCTTCAAACCAAAATATGAGGGTTTCTTTTGGTATGTTCAAGCCTGAGGAGGGGTGCTGCATTGATGATGCAGTTGCCCACATGGCCCAAGTGGCAGCTGTGATTGAGAAAGACAGTAATATCAATGTGGCCATTCTCAAGTGCCTCGACAATTCAATGGTATGTTACCTCTGGTTCTTAACTTCTTCTATGTTCCGTTTAATGTGAGTTTGAGCAAAAGTTTTGTATTGATGTTCATTTTTAAGTTTGTTTTTGGGTTGTTACCTTTAATCCCCATATCAGAAGAAGTTAAAATTTACCCATGTTCAACAATTGTGCTGTTTGAAAGTTGAAAATACTTTTATCTTGAAAAAATAGTAAGTAAAATTTAATCCATCCACAAATTTGCCTGATTAGGTTGAACATTGTTTAGCATGGCAGAATGGAATACATTTTTCCCATTCTGCATACAAATGAAATTACCAGACCCAACAGTTTACAAGACCAAAGATGTTGGTTCTCTTTGTAATGATTTAGATCAGAAACTCTCTTAGATCCTTTATCCTTGGCTCTTCAAAGGGTTCTAATATGGGAATCAGCATTCAGGGTTTCCCTAATACTTCCACCATACCCAACAATATATAACACCATAGATCTTACAGCTTCCTTATGAAGGTTGGCTCTCTTTGTAATGATTTAGATCAGAAACTCTCTTAGATGCTTTATGTTTGGCTCTTCAAAGAGTTCTAATGTGGGAATCAATGTTCAGGGTTTCCCTATACTTGACCTGAATGTCATTGTTAGCTGGACATTCCATAATGAAGTGATTCACTGTTTTAACTGCTCCTTTATATAGGGGGCAGATATTGATAGGTGGGGGCCGCTCCTATATAACTAATGATCTGTAGCTATCTATATCCATACCATAGGCTTGCCTATATTAGTAGGTGTGTAGGTGTAGGTGCCTATATTAGTAGGGGGCGTGGGTGTAGGTGTAGGTCGTTGGGGCCAGAGATATAGGGAATTAGGGGCCTGGCGTGGGCACCAGGTTTGTTAATCAGTAGACCCGTCACGGGCTGGCTGGGTTGGGGACTATAGAGATATATATAAAATAATGTATTTATATTTTATTAACCTCATAAAAAATAACACTATTTTGTATTTTGAAGGGCAAGATTATTTGCCGTCACCTAAAAATTGGCCAGGTGGCCTAACCCCCCTCTCCCCTAACACTCTATATGGCAGCCCAACCAAGGGCCTACTCTCTATCGGTGGTCCCCATCCCCATCCTGAACTATCTTATCTTCTCTTATCTTCGTATAGTAGGCAATTCTTCCCAATCTTGAGTTGGTTTCCTTGTAAAACTACTAGGAATTCATTGAACCATGTTTTCATTCATCGCCTGACATGGTAAGGGGGTAGGGTTCATGCTTTTGTTCTGTTTGACACATAGAACCTTAAAGGCATCTGGTAGGTGCCTCGTCATTAAATTTTCTAGCATCTACATTTTCTTCCTATTTGCAAAAATGCCCAATGTAGAATTTGAGGGTTAGGAATTGAGAGAGCTCACTTATCATTGAGGATATAGCTCTGTGAGTAGTTTTCTCCTTAGCTGCCCTAACTTGGGCCTCAAACCTATGACGTCTAATCATCAAGGTTGACGGTTCAACTAATAGGCATTTCCAAACGTGCACTTTGCAAAAGAATTGATTCAAACCTTCAATAAAACATACACGCGGGACATGAAAAGACAACATACAAGAATCTCTTTTAGATACATTGCCAAAAGACCACTATAGTAAGGAAAAATTAATGAAACTGCAATCACCAAGCAAGGAAGCTTTGCAATGATAAATTCTAGGAGTGATTTGAATCTACCATAGACGATTACAACACATTTTAGTAAACAGATGATTGTCTTATTCTTTCACAATCCCTCTGTTGCAACCGTTGGAAACACACTAACCATTGTTAGCCCTCAATTGGTAAGGTGCCCTGTAACATGAAGCTCTGTCGAGCCCAGTGATCCATTGGAATTCATAGACCTACATGTCCTGTCTCTTTTTTAATGTTGAGTCTTGACCTTGTTATTATCTACATGAAGTCCACTAATCTACAAGCTATTTATACAGTGGTATACCTCTATGAGGGGATTTCGTTCCACATTAATTATAGCTCTCTTACTTTAAAAACGAGTTTAATATATGTGCTTGTCATTGTTTGGTAAGCATTCTATTGGTGAACTCTAAAAATGGCATTATCCGCTGCCAATCTCTTCAATATTAGATCATTGGTTTTATAGGTAAATCTTTCTCTATAATAGACACATGAAACCATGGTTACCGATTCATGTCAAATCCTTATATTTTAGAGTTTCAAATTTGGTAGAATTCAATCCATATACTTTTTCAAATTATTTTTTCATCTTTCTTAAAATTGATTTTCATTTCTTTGAAAACTCTATACTCAACCCATCAATTAAACTTTTAAGTTTTTTTTTTAAATAACATGGTAACTATGCATGAAACTCTCTTGCAATGGATCCGTGCAAGCAACGAACAAGACCCCTTTCTGCCCATAAGCCATGATCATGATCCCATTAGTCCTTTTTATAAATTCCTTTTTGGCTAAAATTGAATAATACTAGAGATTCATCAAGTTATATTTTGTTTTCCTTGAAATTCCGAGTCCAAATTGATTTTAAGGGTGAAAAATCACAATTCAGGCTACTTGACACCTCCTTCCAGGCCTTTGAAATCTGCAAACTTTGCATTTTCGTGGGGCATCCTCTTCGAGACATCTAACTTTCCATTTCGCATTCAGATTCTTCTTCTATTGACAAATGTCAATGTGTCCAAACTCATCATTATGCACAGCCACAGTACAAAGTATGAAAAGAACAATGGCCAATGGTGGCATGGGAGGAAGCTTCTGTAATTTTCTTTGTTGGAACTGCTGAGAAATATTTGGAGAGCTATTTCTGGTAAGCCAGTTCCAAACAGCCTGAAATTTCCAGCTCTTGGATAGTCTTTCAAGTCCCTGCATCCAAATCTACAATTTGCGAATCGCCCAGAAACAAGAGCACTACACAGAGCCTTTCATTTGGCCAAAAACTCCATGGAAAATCTGTGCTGCTGCTGCAAACTTTCAGCCCTTTTTTTCAGTGGCTGCCAAGAGACTTCTCCGGAGCTAAGCCTAAGATTTGAATTATTCTTGTTTTCCTGTTTTAAATGTTTCATGGGACTTGAGAAGGAAAAGTCCAAGGAAGCTCTTACCCTCCATGGAGCTTTTGTTAGAAATGCGTTACATTTACATGCCCATTTCTATGAGGATTATTTTCTTTAAATTGGTACTGTGACTGATGTTTCTGGTTCTACAAAGTGAATGATACACATTGAGTTGTAATTTTTAGCTAGCTATCTTTCCATGTCCTCCCAAATTGTAGGGGAACAAAAAAATTCTACATCTCTTTGGGATCAATATACTTTCTTTCTTTCTTTGTTTCTCAGTAAATTATTTTGAGAATGTGTTTCATACTTTTTCAAAGACACTCCCCTCTCAATAGGATGGTTATCTGTTTTACATTTGACTCGTTTTTGGGTTTGTTAACCTTTCTTTGGTTTGTAAGACAGGACTTTCGGGTTCCATTGATTCATTTATGTTATTTATTTCATTTTGTGGCACTCACAGGTTTCTAGTTCTGATAAGTAATTTATCTATGCAGGCCGCTGTTTTTATAATATGGAACGGAGCATCACAAAATGCAGAGAAATCAGCCTTAAATCTCCCTGAGGTATGTTAAAACATTCATCAACTAAACTGAGTAGCATCTGGTTGAATGGTTTTATTTTTTAAATTTTTTCTAATAGGTTAGAAATATCAATCCAGTTTATCCAAAATCAATCAACAAATATAATGGACTACCAAAGGCCTCAAATCTACAATTAAGAAAGATATAAAGTGATTTGTTAATGGATTCTGCAGGCAGCAGCCTTCACCAAGGGATTGAAGTGTGCAGTGAAAACAGTAGACTCCGGGTGGTTTCAGTTGAGCTCCCAACAAGCAAGCCAAGGTGTTCAATTTGCTCAGCTCTCCCTGGGAGACATTGTCAGTATCCGCAGAATGCATTGCAGCTGGAAAAATCAGGATCTGCTCTCCTACTCCTGCCTTGCCATTCTAAGATCATATCCCGACTGCTTCAAAGGCATTATTTCCTATTCAATCTATGATTCACTGGATGGGAAACAGATTTTTGTTTTAGGAGTATGGGATAGCATAGAATCAGCATCTGCTCCGGTAAAACATCCCCACACAAGCCCTGCCCTGCCATACTGGAAAGAGGTGGGGGCAAAGGAGTTAAAGTACCATGTATGCCAGGTTGTCTATGTCACCTCCACAACTGGCAACCAAACTTCCAGGCCAGGTTTTCGAATATAGTTTTGAATTGTCTGGTCTATGCATGTACGCAGGATCATAAAATTCATATAGAAGTTTAGAAACTGTTGCTGGGGAGAAATATTGAGAATTATTAACCTGCATTTGTGCTAAAGTTTTTTTTTGTTGTATATATTGATGGTTGCAAAAGAAATATGGCGATCACCTTATTTTTACAATGAGGAACAGTAATATGGATAAATGGATTCCATCTAAATGGAATATAAATAACCTTTTATGTTTTATTGATTAAATGAGTGATTGACGGGTCCCCACCCACTGTGACACAATTGTGGTCGCAGTCCTACTAGAACTAATAGTAATTAGCCAATTTGCTACAGATTTTTGGGGTGCCCCAATATACGTCGCCCGACTAGATTTAAAATTTTGGTTGAATTTCAGAGCAGAGCTTGAAGTGTACATGGGATGAGCTTGGTCTCTAATATCAGAGAATATGTTATATGGGGTTCACATTGAGAAGTTGGTGGATCCTACCAACCCTGGATAGCAACAGTCTGTCATAAACAGGCTTGAAATACAAGATACTTAAAGCAAATCAACAATATGAACAAGCAACAACCCAGGAGAAGGTGGTGGATCCTCCTTAGGACGCAGAGAAACCTAAGAAGACAACTCTCCCAGTGGCAGATCTATCACAAGCCGAATCTCGCACAACAAACGACACAAGCACCCCTTGCCAAGGTGGCGGAGGAACAAGAGCTCTAGTATTAACATCTCTTTCAGTAAAATTCGAGCATTCTGGGTCAACAATTGATTTTCCCTGGACTTCAAACCCTACCCTTGCCATGCCTCAAGGGCACGAGAGCAGGTCCAAGATTGTGAGACACTTGGCACTTGGAATGCCAGATAATAACATGAATTAGTCTCTTCCTGAGTGGAAAACTGATACAGTAACACTAGAGAAAATGAGCGAGAGGGGCTTAAGCTTGAAGTTTCCAATCCGGTTCAGATGGGCAAACCATGCTCGAGGAGAGAAATTAAGATTCCTCCAATTACAGAGCTTATCGAGTGTAGAAGAGCGAAAGCTCATAAGTTAGTATACTAGTCAAAACTTTTCTTCTTTTTTGAAAAGCAATCACAATTTCATTGCCAATCTTTCCACTGAAATGGAGGAGGTTGAATTCCAACCTTGTGTAACATTAACATCTAGCATAAGATCTTGAATGTGAATAATGAAGAACAAAAATCATAGACAATGAGTTTTTGTGTCCTCAAAGGAACTAGCTAGAGTGTCCATTCGTGAGAAATAATGCCCTTTTTGAAAGAGTCGAAGAGCTTTTATATCGTGGGTTTCAAGAAACAATTAGGTGCTGGAGGAAGCAATAGGAGACCACCAAAGGTTCCAGTCATTCAAAGAAACGCCGAACAAGATACCCACTTGAGAAAAGGTTTAACAACCTTTGCGTTTCAAATATTCTTATCCACGCAGGATTCCTCAAATTTGACACGAGTAGAGGTGACACGCAAGGTCTGAAACTTTTATTCTTTCAGCATGTTTTTCCTCGAGGTGAACCATTTGAAGATACAATTGCGAAGCGTAATTTTATATTCTCTTCAATAGCTCGAGCAACTCTCTTGGCACACAAAGCAAATTGATATTTGTGATTATCAATGATCATCATGTATGTCCCTTTTGTCTTGTGGGAGGCAAGAAACGTCCCTAAAAGTCTTAGAGACACTTCACATTTGCTTCACATTATCCTAGCCTAGAGGAAATATCTAAGACATTTAGCCAACTTGTTATAGAAAAATGTAGAGGAAGTCCAACAAGAAAAATAGTAGACATGGGTGGCTTCTAAGACTTTAGTGGAAATCTAGAACTTTCTTACTAGAGACAAGGGTTTAGCAATTTTGAAAGAAACCTTCTTTTCAATCATGTCTAAAACATATTGCTACAATTCAAAGTGTGACCGATTAAAGGAGCAAGGACTGCGCAAGGAATTAAAACTTCTCCCTTTTATCGATCATTTGCCATTGAAATGTAGCTAACCAATTGTTGGTCGTCAAGAAGGACTTCATTGAGAGCAACGGATGGGGGACAAGAAGTCCCTCCTCTTTAATGGGAGAGGTTCCCTTATTTAAAGACCAAGCTTATTTACATATGTACAACGCATATTTTTAATGAGGAACTTGGATATCATGAAAGTGTTTCAAAATAGAATGGATCATCAATACAAAAGTACAGAGGAATGAAGTAATGGAAACGAGCATAAAGGCATTCTCCAAAACTATAGATAACAAAATAATTCCTTATGCATGCCAGAATAAAATTATTTAGAATAAACCATTTGCATTTGAATCAAATAAGATGTTATTGTAAAGACACAAAGTTCCATAAATAACACTTACAAGAATACAAAGCTTCTTGACATAATATAGACAAATGATTCAAAGCATTCAACAGATAGTGATAAAAGAACATGACCAGATAGACATAGGAGGGAAAAATCTTGTATTGATTGCTTTTTTGTTCTTTACACTTTCAAAAATAAGCCAAGTTCCGACCCCATGAAAATGGTGGAGAGAGACCATTATATAATTTTACAAATCAGTTACACTTGGTAACTACTTCTTTTAACTAAAATGTTTAGTTAAAGGGATGCTTAACGCAAAACCCCAACTACTTACAATAAGTCCAAAATGAGAAAAAGAAGGAGAGAGAAGCCAGGAGGGGAAGACAAGTGCTCATGATTGGGAAGGGCCCACTAACTTGAGGATCCATTGTCTAAACCTTTTCAAAGCCTCTGCTATGTCTCTGCCACGTGGAACCGATGTGTTGGCAGTAGCCTGGGTCCAAGATCCCAGACATTTCTCCATCTCCTTGTCGAACTCAGTGTGCGTATGGTACTCCTTATTTGCTTCCTCAATGGCGATTGGAGAGAGCATATTTCCTTTATCTTCTCCTTGGTAATGGAATCCTCTTTAAACAAGTTTTCTTTGACAAAAGCTCTGAATTGAGCTTTAATTTCCTACAGGGAGAAAGGTACACCTGAGGTCTCATCATGGAGGTGGCAGTGAATATCCTTAAAAGCATATATCACCAAAGTCTTGAAAGCCTCTCCCTTCTTCGCCGTTATTCCTTAATTCTCCCAAAGCCTCCTCCAGCACTTTGATTTTCCACTCTACGTTGAATACCCATGACTTTAACAAATTATCTTTCACATCATCAAAGACCTTACTCACCATTAAAATATTTTCATCTTCCCCATCAGGCGAAGGTCTACTATGCAGATGCTCCAAAGTTTGAGCTCTTTATCCATATTTCCAATTGTGGAGGAGAGCTTTTGTTGCAGATTATTTACCTTCTCATTGAGCTTGAAGGCTTCACCAATGAAATTCAACCCTGCAACAAGCATGTCGTCCACCATGGCCTCCATAGCCCTCCCATAGATGGAGTACTGTGTATATTATTGATCTTTATGGACTTCATCTTGACTGAGGATCACAGGTGGTGGAAGGGCAGTCAGTGGGGTAGGGTCTAGAACTTTATCTTTAGATAGCAGTGACTTAATGAAACTAGAAAGCACTTGAGCCTGCTCCTCCAGCTGCTCTATAGTCTGCTGCCCTTTTTCTACCCTCCCAATGACCCTAGTGACTGTTTCTTGAAGGTTGTGTATTTCACCTTCTGAAGTAGACTCTCCCATTGAGATCCTTGAAAGTTATAGATCAAAGGCCTACAAATCCTACTTTGGCTTATCAACCTTGGGCTTAGCTATCTCAAGGAATTGCTGACCTTGGGCATCAATTACTATTCTCGAAGTTGTCCTAGCTTTCTTGGCAGGAGCAGAAGGAGTAGTACCCAACAAGGCCGCCACAACATCAAAGTTGGGCCCTGAGATCCGAGAAGAAGACTTCCTCTTCCTACTATCAACAAAAGGTTATACCCATGCAAAAGTGGAGGAAGAAGAAGAAGGGGGAGCAAGAGAACCAAGAGTGAGAGAACTCATGGCACTGAGAGTGTTTACCACTGTTGCCTCCAATAGGGATGTGAGTGGAGTAGATGAGCCTTCTTGGACTAGAAGAATCCATGGTGCTTGGAGGCTCAGTGCTATGAATTTCCTGCTCCTTATCCATTGTGGTTTCAGAAGCACCTGTAGGAATTGGTATTTCACTATCTTCACTCTCACTGAGAACAATGATGTTCTCTGGCCCAGAAGGTAGTTCTGAATGCTTTGGCAGAGGATCTTCTTCAATGGGCTCCTTCTTGACTTCCTTCACCTTCTTTTGATAGACCTGAGTGGAGGAGGAAGGAGTGGAGGATTTAGGTCCTTTACTTGATGAGGCAGGAGGAGTGCATGCATAGGTACCTCGAATCGGGTGTTGTGTGTCCTTCCTTGGTGTTGAGGTGTCTTGGAAGAGGATTCTCTCTGCGTTCTTCATCAGCTCACGAACCTTTCTATCAACCCAGACTTTGGTTCTTACTAGGATAGGGGCTAGAATCTCAACCAAATCATCCTTCTCCTCTTAAACTAGTCCAGATCCTCCAAGGAGTATGTTTGATCACAGTTTCATACTCATAAGACAATAAATTTGTGTTGACATCTTGAAGCCCTTCAAGAATCCGATACGGAGTTAAGTTCTTGTATTAACTGAAGGGGAAACCTGCCATAATGCCTCCTTTGGCCTCAAAATCATCTCGTGCTGCGATCGCCAGCCCAATAATCCTCAGTGTCTGTCCCTATGATGGTAGTTGATTCTGATGTTCAGCTCAATGAATTTCTTCAAGTTGAAATAGGTTCTGGGCACAAGAAGTGGACAGTGATGGGAGCAAGGGCCCTCTCTATGTTTTGGGCATCCAGAGCGGTTTTACATGTATAGTTCCCCAAAGATATGGGAAAGTGCAACCCAGTGATCTTCTTATCCCTGCAGGTTCTGTAATTTGTCTAATTGTCTACACACCTCAATCAGGGCCATCTTATCATTACAAAATATGGGGAGCTTAGGAGGAGTGCTCTCATAACCTGCTAGCCTGATGTAAGAGAACCTTCTGAATTGAATGAAGTAGGCTCCGTACTTCGCTATCAGGCTCATGGCTTCGTCTGAAAACATCCTCGCAGTGTCACTCTCTAGAAGCCTTATAATGTACATGGTGAAGGCATCATTCACCCTCCTGAAATTGTGATTGCTAGTGTACAGGGTGGGCGAGGGCGATAAGCATATATAGGATCACCCTTATGAGCATCAATGTATGTGAAGCCAAACCACTGTCTAGATGTTGCTAGGGTATACATCAGATAAGAAGTCATGTAGAACTTCTTAGTTTGTTGTACATTGGACAACTGCTCTGTCAAATTCATGCAGATGATCTCTGCCCAGTTGATGTTCTGGGTACCTTCACACACTATGTTGATAAGTGGGCACATCTAGAAGTGGAACTCGTTAGTAGAGGGCAAGCCCATGACCCGAGCTAACATGATTATGAAGTCTAATAGCTCCTCATTGAAATCGAACCTAAACAGAGCTTTGGATAGTCGGGATGCCCCTTTCTTAGGGTTCTTCAACCATGACTTCACCACTCTTGCCTTGTATTTCTCATTGTCTTGGTCGAAGAGTGCTTGTGCTTGATTTTGGGAGATTACCATAGAATTGTCCATCTCTAGGATCCTTAGGGCAGTGGCAATGGTGGCGGCATCAAGCTTAGCGATTAACTCCCCATGCACATTTGTTAATTCGCTCGTGTCGGGGTTGAAGTGAGCCCCACAGGCGAGTACCGTGTCGGCACACTGCACCGAGATTGGAAAACCAGCAGCAAATGCCAAGCTACTATCATTAATCATTTGTGCCATTGGAGAGGGGTTCGGTCATTAACTGGTCCAAAATCTCCAAAGTCCAAGTGACGAACTTCACTGTCCCGATATCGAGAACGGAGGACTCGAGCGGAGAAACCTACTCTTGGCCTTGAAATTTAATCTTCATGTTGATAGTACTTAGGAAAACAAACTCACAACTTGAATCCGTGATGAAATTGCAGGGGAATGGGGACGCGAGCAGAGATTTCAATTGCAAGGGTATGAGAAAATGGCAATGAGAAAGTAGTGTGCAAAAATGCATAGAGGGGTAGTCTATTAAATAGTCATTTAGGAGAGAGAAGGTTATAAATGCGCATTAAATTCATATCCACCAACTCAAAAAGCAAGCATCGAGAAGAGTGGGAAAAATTAGCCCGGATGGCCTTTGGTACATTTGGGACACACAGACACAAAAGCGCGATTCGGCCGATGCGGGTGATGCGGGGACAAAATGCACAAATGCTTTCGGGACATGAGGGACCAAAGTACGCGAAGTGTGCGTGATGCGGCTGACATGGGCGATCAGGGAACAGAGAGCCCAAGTGAACTTGGGACAGTTGGAACAAAAAGTTCCGATGGGCCCACAAGTTAACAGATTTTGGAGAAAGCGGCCGATCGGGGAACAGAGAGCCCAAGTGAACTTGGGACACATGGGACAAAAATGTCCATGAGACCCGCAAATCACACAAATGACTCAAAAAAATGTAGAATTTTTGTGACTTCTCGACTTTTCTCTTTACCAGAATATTAGAAAAAGGTGTCAACTCAAATTTTTCAATTTTTGACCTTCAAAAGAGGGGAATTTTGAGAGGACAACACCAATCCAAAAGGGGCTTTATACTATGCTTCGAAGCATTGAGTTGTTGACCATTGGGGCTAGATCCACATGCTTTGTAGAAGGTGTTGAGGCATGTCATAACTTCATAAAAAGAATCTTCATTCTATGTGAGGTGAGGAATAAATTATCAACAAAATGACCACTAATAAATTTACTTTTTGTGGGGAAGCAACCATACCCCTATTAAGCTTGTTAGCCTAATCATGCCAAGACACTCCTAAGGGCTCTTCAAACCTTGTTTCAAGTGTTCACAAGTTTATTTCATTGTTACGGGCCTTCTAATATGATCAAAATGGTGAGATAAATGTTTTTCTCAATTTCATCCATCTACACTTTCACAAATCACTTGTAGCCCTACTACACAAGTGATTCGGAGATAAATTTTTGCAAACTCTTTTTCACCATGAACAAATGTGATTCTCTAGCACCCATTAAGCCCATAATTTTCCCATATTCACCCTATAGAAGGTTTATAAGGAATTCTACCCAGTTTAGAAATTATTCACTCGAATTAGGTCTCCAAATGCATAGTTATAGGATCACAAAACTTTCATGGACTGTGACAGACTCAAAACACTCCAAAACTTCAAAATCTCTATGATGAGCATGCCAAGATGATTTTCTCCAAGTTTCAAGACATTTCATCCATAGAATCACAAATTACACACTTTTTCCCAAATTTGCCCTAGTCGTGGTTCACACAATCAAAAAGAGTGTTTTATCCATAACTTGAACAATTTAGGGTTTCAAGACTTATAGTTTGCTATAAAATCTCTGTAATGTCATGCCACAACTTTCTTCCTTATACATCATCACAAGAATCTCTACATATCATTCCCAACACCAAGGTTTACACTCCTTTTTCATTATAATACCATGTTTTCCTCAAGCACGAGTTCACTAAGAAACACTTAACCCTTCCTTTTGGCACTCATAACTCTTGGTAATGAATTATAACATTTGTCTACATGATCTCCAAGGCTTGAATCAAATTCTAGGATTTCCTTTTCATCTTTTCTTATACAACTATTCAAGAATGCTCAAGAACTACATAAGAAACATACTTGCTTGACCATAGACTAAGAAATTTACACTTTCATCACCACTTCAAACCCTATTAAGTTCGTTCTCCTACCAAACAACCTTCTTCTTTCATATTTGTATCATGGCTAAGATTCAATCATTAAAATAACATTTAAAACCTCTATTTGAGCACAAAATCGCCATAATCAAATCACATTTCTCAAAGCCAAACTTACACACTATCACAACATGGTAAAGCTTCATAGAATGGAGAATTCACTTGAATGCATTAATGTAAACTCATAAAATTACCTTTTCCAACAAAGATTACAACAATTGCTTTTTCTTTTATTCATACTTACAATCAAACTCTACCTTAAATACAAGAACCGTGTTTCTACATATGTTTCATGCTTAGTACAACAAGTCCTTGGCCATTTGAGGCTCTTATCCTTTCCTTGAACCTCCAATATCACTTTCACACCTTCTTCTCTGCTCCTCCATTCGAATAGAACTCCTTTATGAATAAAAAGGTGGGTGGAATAACTAATTCCAACCCTAACCTAACCTATCATGGTGATTCTAGGCTAAGGTGTGAAGAAACCTTAGTTACATCAAATGAGGTCTTTTTATGACCTTTTATAACCTTATAAAATTCTTTCTAACATTACATTTTGAAATCACACCCTTAAGCTTAGTTTTACAAATTCAAATATTTAAACACTCCTTTTTGGAGGGAAACTACAAATGTCTCATTTAACACACATGGAGGGCTCAAGACAATTATGAAGGACTCAAGGACACATGAAAGGACCCCTACAACCTATTACAATCCAAAAATCAAATTTTATTTATCTACATAGTTGATGCTCTGCATCATTCTCCCAAGGTGGAAGAATTTGTGTGCTAGCTCAAGTAGTCTTCTTATTTTTCTTCTTCCAATTGTAGTGTCTCTTTGATTTCTTCTTTCTTTCAGTTGTGTCTTCTTCATCTTCTTGCTTTCTTTGTCTTCCATCTCTCTTCTATCTTCTTCTTCATGCTTTTGCTTTCAAAATGCAACTAGTCTTTTGTATCTTCTTCATTTGAGCTCTTTTAAGAGCTTCTTCTTCAATTATTTTCACTTCTTCTTCTAGTATACCTGCACAAACACAATCACACCAAATATTAGATATAAAACATGAAGACTTTGGAGTCTCCATCACTTTCTTTTGCATGTTCTCTAGCTGCTCCATCTCCAAATCAACCTTGAAAACTATTTTCTCTTCATCTTCAACCTCATTTCCATATTTTTCCTCTTCATGAAACTGATTTTCATCTTCAAAGTTTGTACAAGCATCATAAAACTCATCTTCATCTTCATCCTCTTCTTCATTTCTAAAAGACTCTTCATGTTCATCCTTCTTAAGACAAGCTAAGAAGCTTTCTATCACTTCTTCTTCATCAAATTTCTGAGTTTCTTCATACACAACCTCTGATGACCTCTTCCTCTTGTTTTCTTACATGCTTCTCCATTTGCCTCAATTTCATCTCTTCTTTTCTAATCTATTCTCTTAGTTGCAATCTTTGTTTCCTCTTCACAAGCAACCCTATAGGCTACTTAATCTTTTTTTCATCACAAACCCAACTTCATTGTTTTCTACCACCATGCTCACAAATTTCATCAACTTCTCAAACTTCTCCATATCCTTCCTAAGCTCTTTCGGTTTTGTTCAACCCATAGGTATTTTTTTCTTGCTTCCTCTTTCCTCTTTCCTCCTTTATTCTCTCTATCTCTCTCATCTTGCTTATTCTCGTGGTTTAGCAACATCAACAACTCTTTCACTACTCTTCTTCACCATTTCTTTCTTTCTTTCTCTCTAAAAAGTTTGTTTTACCCCATCTTATGTCTCACCTAAGTTCTTTTCCACACCTAGCACTGTTGACATGCTTCTTTACTTCACTTTCTTTCACTTATTTTCACTCCTCTCAGCCACTTTCACCTTCTCTTTCCTTAACTCTTCACTTTCAACCTACCAAAATTTCTTTAATGCATTCACACAACTTATGGTTAGCATAAACAATATTCACATCTCATATAGGGCCTTCTTTGATACCAAAATGATGTAGAGATAACAAGAAACTTCACCAAATTCAAAGTAAAAATTGTTTTACAAGCTATTGTGAGCCCATGTATACCTCAAAGTTCATGAAAAGGAACAAGGTTCATTACCTTTGGTTGGTGTTTCCAACCTTCTCCATGTCAAATTTAAACTCCTTACACAACACCCGCAAAGAAACTCAAACCATATCAAGCCTCTTAGATGTCGGGTATACAATGTTTAGCTTATCAATGACTATAAGTAATAATCCTTTATAATTGTTTTAGAACTCCTTTACTACTGTCCTACAATGTTTTCCAACTCTCCAAAGCCAAATTTGATCTCAATTTTGTAATAAACCGTGTTCACACAACTCCCAAGCAACTAGGTACTAAGTTAAGAAACATACATTTTGATTAAGCATGTTTACTAAGTCATATCCTTACTATTTACTCATTGTCCAACAATGTTATTCACCCTTTAATCATGCTCTCATGCACCTTAGATTGGTCACACACCTTCATTCTCATTCTATAACCTCAAAATGGTCATTCATACATTGTTACCATGTTCACTCACCACTCCAAAACACTCCTAAGGGCTCTTCAAACCTTGTCTCAAGCTTTCACAAGTTTATTTCAATGTTGCAAACCTCCTAGTATGATCAAAATGGTGAGATAAAGGCTTTTATTCACTTTCACCCGTCTACATTGTCACATCGACCAGAGCCCTACTACACAAGTGATTTGGAGAAAAAAAATTGCAAACTCATTTTCACCATTAGCAAATGTGATTTTCAAGTACCCATTAAGCGCGTACTTCTCCCATATTCACCATGTAGAAGGTTTATAAGAAAATTCGTCCAATTTAGAAATTATTCACTCCAATCAGTCTCCAAATGCACGAGTTATAGGAATTTTAAAGATTTCATGGACTTATACGGACTAAAAACACTCCAAAAATTTAAAATCTCTTTTATGAGCATACCAAGATTATTTGTTACAAATTTCAAGACATTTCATCCACAAAATCACAAATTACACACTTTTTCCCAAATTTTCCCTAGTTTATGGTTTCACATAGTTCAAGAGAGTTTTTAGCCATAACCTGAAATTTTTAGGGTTTCAAAACTTCTAGTTTGTTTTAAAATCCATGTACTATCATGCCACAACTTTCTTCTTTATACATCGTCACATGAATCTCTGCAGATCATTCCCAACACCAAGGTTTACACTCATTTTCACTATAAAACCGTGTTTTTCTCATGCACAATTCACTAAGAAACACTTAACCCTTCATTTTGGCACTCATAACTCCTGGTAATGAATTATAACATTTGTCTACATGATCTCCAAGGCTTGAATCAAATTCTATCTTTTCCTTTTCATCTTTTCTTATACAACTATATGATAATGCTCAAGAACTACACAAGAACATACCTACTTGACCATAGATCGAGAAATTTACACTTTTAGCACCACTTCAAACCCTAGTAAGTTCATTCTCCTACCAAACAACCTTTTCTTTCATATTTCAATCCTAACTAAGATTCAATCCTTAAAATAACATTTAAAACCATTATTTGAGCTCAAAATCACCCATAATCAAATCACATTTCTCAAAGCCAAACTTATAGACTATCACAACATGGTAAAGCCTCATAGAATGGAGAATTTACTTGAATGCATCAATGTAAACTCATAAAACTACCTTGCCAACAAAGATAACAACAAATGTTTTTTCTTTTATTCATAATTACAATCAAACCTCCACCTTAAACACAAGAACCTTGTTTCTACATATGTTTCATGCTTAGTACAACAAGTCCTTGGCCATTTCGAGGCTCTTATCCTTTCCTTGAACCTCCAATATAACTTTCACACCTTCTTCTCTTCTCCTCCATTCGAATAGAACTCCTTTATGAACAAAAAGGTGGGTGGAATAACTAATTCCAACCCTAATCTAAGTGTACCCTATCCTAACATGGTGATTTTAGGCTAAGGTGTGAAGAAACCTTAATTACATCAAATGGGGTCTTTTATGACCTTTTTGACCCTTATACAATTCTTTCTAACATTACATTTTGATATCATACCTTTAAGATTAGTTTTACACATTCAAATATTTAAATACTTCTTTTTGGAGGAAAACTCCAAATGTCTCATTTAACACACATGGATGACTCAATACAACTATGAAGGACTCGAGGAAATATGAAAGGACCCCTACAACATATTACAAGCCAAAAAATTTGAAAATTACTAGTCCACCTTCATTATGTGCTCCTATGTGCTCCCCATTGTGCAGGTCCACCTTCATTATTACTAGTCTTCCATAACAACACATTGACATTGTGAAAATTCCATGGATTTGAAATGAGCTTACATAGTTTGTAGCATTTTGGAAAAGTCTTTAACTCTCACACCCTAATTTTCATATCCTATATTATGTATTTTCAATGTTATTTAACTTTTTCTTTCTCTAGATTTATGAACATAATCTCCACAATATAATACCCAACAATCCTCTTGTCATAAGATGTGAGCAATGAACTTCTTCCCACAATCCACGCAATGGGAAGACACACAATTTTATTATGTAACCTCCTCTCACACCTTCTACCCAAGAAACACCCATGGAAGAGGATTGCAACTACTATGAACTTTGCATATAATAAATGAATAATTTCTGAGAAGATAATGCAACACAAGAGATATGGATGGGCCAAGATGCCCAAATATGCAGAATAATACCCTTAAGGTAGGGCGACACCATACAATGCTCCTTAAGGAAGGAGTAACTCCACAATCTCCCAAGATGGGAATCCACTTCGAGGGGGACACCTCCAATATACCTCTACCAAGTAGAAGAATCAACTCATACATACATCCCCCTCTCATACTGATACTCACATCCTTTAAATAGGATGGGTAACACCTAATCCCAATGTAGGCCGACCCATTACCCAATATAATTAATTCCTATGTGAGCCTATATAACTAACTAAGGGGATGTGTGCCACATGTTAGCATCTCCATCAACCCATATACATTATAATATTATATCCCATGTGAACCCATATATAACTAAGGGGATGTGCCACATGCCGGCATCTCCGTCAACCCATATATATTATATTATCATATCTCAAGGTACATAAAGCAGCAACAATTTCTACCCACACTTGCAAATTTGGATTAAAGCTGCAAGATTTTCCTACCTTTTTCAAGGAAATCAAACATGTTCGATCTCAATGACACAAATGGGGTAAAGGGAGGGAAATGAAGAACAACCTCAAACCCCACAACCTTCAAATAAGTGTGAAACAACACTTAATAAAAAGAAAGCATGCATCAACAAAGAGATCAAATTAACATATTTTAGAGATAACAACAAATTTTGGATGATCATATTCAAAGAAATAACAACATCAAACCGATCTCTAATGATATAACCTCATACAACATAAGTCATATAATTACCTCCTCCGATGTGACAACATCTCCATGTAACACATCACTTCATTACAACATTTGCTACCAACCTTTCCATTCCCTCACACATTCTAAAGGCTATGGGGTTTGAGGCTATCCTTTGTTGGAATCCATTCACCCCATCTATGTCAATCCACTTAAAATGATATGGATGCCACAAACCATTTTCATGATAACATTTTAACCATTCACCTCAACCTTCATAATGAACAAGATTATATGTCTATAAAACTTCTTTCACAATGATGAAGCAATCACATAATTTATGAGGGTTAGAGAGTTTATCCCACTAGAGGATCACACAGAGATTTGAAATCAACATGTTGTAGCTTATCTTGAAGAAGAAGTTGAGTTCCTCAATCACAATCAAGATCACCAAAATCAAACAACTCACAATCATTAACATCCAAATCGCACAAATCCAAAATACACAAATCAAAATCCCAAAACACAAAATTCCCACAATTACTAAACATATTTCAAACATCCAGAAAATCCCAAAACACAAACATGCCACACCAACTAAAAGTATTTCAAGTTATCACTTTTCCATAGTCACACCCCAAATTATTTCCAATGGCTCTTCCTTTCCGTGATCATCCCTGTCTCCTTCGCATTTTTAAAACCCTAGCCTGCACGACTATAGCGGCCATGGTTCTCTGCTGCCTTCCCGGGATCTTGGCAAGGTTTTGGGCATCGTTTGCAATGATAGGGAGCTTTTAGTGCTAGACGGATTGTGTTGTGAGGTATTAGGAGTGCTTAGACATGGATCTAGAGCTTCAACCGAGGGGGTTGATGCCTTTGTGGTCAGAAGACTGCGGTTGAGTCCTCTCATGCACCGTGTTCGAGGTTTGTTGTAAAGTCTTTTTGAACAGTGGTGTGGGGAATGTTTTTCCTTATTTTTTTATGTTATGGCCTCTACTTTTCTACCTTCAAAGCCTTTATCTACTGCTAAATCCAATTTTTCGGTCTCCTTTGCGAAGTCAATGTTAGAATCTGAATATGTTTTCTCCAAATCGGGGCTTGATCTGTCGATTTAACGGTCTCTGGCCGGGTTACAACTTCTCCACTCGTGGATCTCCTTGAACCGACACCCCTAGTGTTTAGTAAGATGAAAATTTACCCCCTGTGCAAGGGGTTCTTTATTGTGGTTTTCATTTCTTCGGAGGATAGGGATTTTATCATGTCCAAACTGTGGGAACTGCAACATCATCACTTGTTGATGAAACCGTGGTTTCGACCTTCAATCCCCTAAGCGTTGACTTCGCATGTATGGGTGCACTTACCTCATCTCCCACTGCAGTTCCGAGTAGAGGAGTGTTTGATTGATATTGGCAATGCTTTGGGCAAGTTCTTATCCATTGACTCCAAAATGGAATTTTACACTCACACTACATATGCGAGAATCTTAGTGGATCTAGATACCTCTTTGGATCTTCTAACTTCCATTGATCTCAAAGTTCTGAATAGGATTTGGTCACAACCTTTTGACTACAAAGGCTTGCCCTTCAGGTGCAGGAAATGTTTTTCCTCAGACATCTTGCTTCTGATTGTCAGAAGGTAAAGCAACAGCGTAAGGAAAGAGTTTCTTGGTGGAAGGACTCCAATCCTAGCTTATTGGTTGTTGGAGAGGATCCAGATACCCACTCGGATGATTTAGTGAAGGTCGGTGATGATCATGAAAGAATTCAACAACTGATTGAGACTCAAGTTTCCCCCCGGGATTGGGGAGGGAAAGGTGGAACATGTGGTGTCTCTCCCTTGGGGAAAGAATCTTCATCTATTATTTGGTCCAAAAATTCCTATGATATTCGTGTTCCATTTCATGAGGATGAAAATTCGAATCCTAATTGAAATGATGGATGGACAGTTGTACATCGAAAAAAGAAAGGTATGCCTTTCCATAAAATGCAATTACGTTCTCAGGATTGGGATCATTTGGAGTAGTCTTTTGTGTTATAACAAAGGTTGCTTTAGTCTCTTCCTTTTTTTTTTCTTCACTTGGGTTTCTATTTGGCCTCCTTTCTTTTATTTCATGCAAGCCTCTTTGTTGTAGGGCTTTAATTTTTATCTATCCTTGAGGGCTTTGTACAAGGATACAGATCCTTCCAAAATATAACCATTTACCCTTTTTTCCAAAAAAATTATTTCAAGTTTCATCATCCTAAAAAAATAAAAATATATATATAAACCTTATGCTCCACCTTACTTAAGGTGCCATAAAACTTCAAAATCCAAGAACATCTATGTATTTTGAATTTTTTGATAAAATATCATATGCACACAAATGTCTTGCCTTTCACTTCCATTCTTCTACACATCTCCTATCACTACCACGCAATTCATTCATGTGACATTACAATCCGGTTACATGCCTTGATTAGCTTGTCTATGTACATTGTGCATCAATAGTATCTATTGCATTCATGTGACCCTTATCTATCATTACCCGTAAATCAAGGAACAATTTTCCTCCTAGATATCCCTAACAATATCGTACAATTAACAACTCTGTCGTAAGGACTCTCGGACATATCTATTAACACTATCCAATATCTTCAATACAATCACTTCCACTCCATTCATCAAGCCACTAATGATGATTAACCCCTTAAAAATAATTGAGAGGGATGAATATTTTCCCAGTAGCAAATAAAAAAATTGAAAATTCAAAAGTAAAATAAAATTCAAAAACAATATAAAAACTCTCTCTAGGGGTGTCTTTGGTATTTCTACTAGGGAAATGGACTCATGGATGAAAGCAAAACAATGTTGCAATTAGAATCATATGCTTCTCCATCAAGGCTATATATGTCTAGTAGGAAACAAGGTAATGATTAAATCACCTCCCACACTCCTTCTACCAATCAACTATCAAACTTAATCATCCCTACATATTGGTTAGTCATTCTTCACTTTTTGTCCTTCAAAAATTTACTTCAAGTAGAAATTCACTTTCACACACACAAACACGCATGCACGCATGCACACATACAAGATCTAGATGAGTGACATGACAAATATGTTACTAGGTGTTTCTTATACCTTTTTCATATTCCTATTTTAGTCCATCTCTTGGCTCATGTTTTGAACCTTCTATCTCATCAATTGTTCACCACCAATCTTGTTTCAAACCATGTCCACATAATACATAGTTACCTTACTCTCGTCATATCCATTCGTGACACTTACACTTATATCCTACTTCACTAGATAGAACATCTATGGGTGTTTGATGCCTTCTACACAATCACCACTTCTCATCTAGTCTAACTTGCAATCATTTACAATCATCACTATCAAGTAGGTGCAACAATGATCTCACAACCTCTAACATCCATTGGTGCACTTGTCACTCGCCAACACATAGTTGGGGCAACATTTTCCTCACTTCAATAATCATTCTTGCACCAAGGTTCATTTATCGATTACAATTTTTAATCCCATGTTATGTTGGGATAGCTTATATCGAAAAAACACAATCACTTGAGGGTGATTGATGAGTCGCTTATTTTCCTTTCTAAAAGCACCTCATCTTTTGTATTCTCGTCAAACCATTCATATCCTTGAACTTGTATTTCCCTATGATACTGCTAGAAATTTTCATCATAACTTGAACTCATGGCATGAATATTAGTTAATATAATTATTACTAGTTTACTTTATTTTGTGGTATTATGAGTATGCATTTATTCTTTTGATTGCAATATGATGTTAAATGGTGCTTTGTATAATGCCAACCTTGTTTACAAGAAACTTGTTATATATAATCTGAAAATATATGTAACTTTGTGTGCGAGATACACAATATGCTTCTTCTCATTCTTTTATCCTCTATTAACACTCATCCATTCATAACCCAAATCCAATCTGCATTGATGTGTACCAACCCTTGTCTTCTACCATTGACCTTCCCTCTCCTTTCGAGAGTCCCTTCGTCTATATCATCCCTACATTTCCTCTCAAGGAGGCATCATCCTACAAACCATGCCACTAGAGGCATCTCTTTTGAAATAATAATCTTCCTTACAAAATCATCTTATCGATCCTTTCACATAATCCGTTCAAATGGCCTATCGATCATTTTTTAGGTCCATGTCTATTTGTATCAACCATGTCACTACGGGAATCTTCTTGCATCCATCTTATTGCACCTATCTTTTTCATCTACTTTCTTTGAAAAGGTGATGTTAACTACAATACCCTTCCAAAAAGGGGAAAATGTATATGTCCCAAATCCACCACTCATAAACCCTTCCTAGCTAAATAAATCACATTATCACATCATAATTACTCAACTAAACATCCCCAAATCATCACACATCCCATGACCAATTAATCATTCCTAATCACTCTTAACTAGGCACTAATCCTACATCTCAATTATCCCACATATGCTTAGAATCAATTAACCTCCCTAAATAAACCATATATTGAGGACCTTCCAAAGTACATTCAGCACACCATATTTTAGGAAAGATTTACATTTCGAAACCTTACTATATCAAGAAACTCTCTTATATAAGAGCCATACCAAATTGAAAAATCCTCCCATTTTAGGAAAGGTTCTTACATCATCCTCCTTACTATAACACTACATAATATTGCACAAATTGGCTTGAACATCCACATCCATTAAAATAAATCCATGCAATGAGGTTTTGCATTCTATTGTGTATATGCATTTTTTTCATCTTAGCTTTATCTTGAGGTGTTATGTTAGCTTTTAGACTAGGTTTTGCTTGGTGTCAATTCCTATTTTAAAGTATCTAACTTTGCATGTATAAATTTGGCATGCTCGATGGGACACCCCTTTGTCTCTTTCACTTTTCCTCAAATGTTTTACAATTTATGGTTTTCGAGAGCTTCTTACAAGTTTAAGAGTGTCCTTCAGTCGTTGAAATTTAAGATTTTCCATTAATATTGCAATTTTCATCATTTTTGAATTCTATAACCCAAATCCAATCTGCATCCACATGTATAAACCTCTTCTTCTACCATTGAACTCCCCTCTCCTTTCGAGATTCCTTTTATCTCTTTTATCTACACACATCCACTCGAGGAGGCATCATCCTACCAACCATGCCACTAAGGACATCTCTTTTCAAAATAGTCAACTACCTTATGAATTTAGCCTATCGAGCCCTTCAAAAATATGTTAAATTGGCTCATTGATCAAAATTTATAGGTCCTTGTCTATTCCTATCAACCATGCCACTAGGGGCATTCTCGCACCTATCTTTTTTCTCCGCTTTCTTTGAAAATATGTTGCTAACCATAACACCCTTCTAAAGACAGGAAAATGTTGACACCCCAAGTATACCACTCTTAAACCATTCTTATCCAAATAAATCACATTACCACATAATAATTAATTAATTAAACATTCATGACTCATCACCATCCCATCACTAATTAATCACTCATACTCACTCTTAACTAGTCAATAATATTACATCTATATTAACTCACTTATGATAAAATTAACTAACCTCCCTAGCCAAAACCCATATAAATGACCTTCCAAATGTACATTGTACACCATCTCTCATGAAATGATTTCCATTTATGGAAACCTTACTATATTGAGAAACCATTTATGTAAGAGCCTTACCAAAATATGAAATCATCCCATTTTGGGAAAGTTTCTTACCTCATCCTCCTCCTTACAAGCACATTGCCTAATCTTGCACAAATCAACTTGAGCATCCACATCCATTGAGAAAATCCATGCAACAAGGAGGGATTTGCATTATATTATGTTTAAGAATTTGTTGTTTTTCTTCTTATCTTTATCTTGAGGTTTATCTTAGTTTTTAGATCAGGTTTTGCTTGGTGCCAATTCCTATTTTGAAGTCTCTAAATTTGCATGCATAAACTCCTCTTTCGAATAAGTGAGTTCGCATGAAAGAATAAAAAATTTGCTACATTTTCCTTCCTTATACCCGGTTCTCCTTGTTCGAAAAAATGTGACATGATTTCAATACCTCCATGCGAGATAACACCCTACAAAGCAGACAATCAACTCAAACAAGTATGCTTCTTAAATTTTCTCCTTTAAACTAGTGAAACCCATTCACTAGATTCAAGGGGAATGTAGACGCCTAAAATTGACGCATACTATAATTTTAGCAATTATATATATATGAGAGTCTTAAACAACATAATCAATATTTGGTGGTGTGTGGTCTTATTCTATCTCTATTATATGGTTTGTTTCTTGATGTTTGATGTGTAATTGCTCTCCATGTCACCTTGTGTCACTAAGTCATATAAATTTCTAGTTGTGTTTATGGAAATTGTGTGTTTCAAGCCTAGGAAAAATTACATCAACTTGATCACTATCGTCATATGATAATGTCCAAAAGCACACAATATTGTCACAAAGCTTAGTATCGACTATTTTGACCATTTGGTTCCCTTGTTACTATTGTTACCATATGTTTATCAAGTTGTGAGTCAAATTTGCATGCAATCAGGTCTTAATTTCAAAGTAAGAGGCTCATATTTATAATATTGCTAAGGAGTCTAAATCATCAAGCACTATCATGTATCTATCTATAAACATTATTCCAAAGGGCATTACAAGGCCAATAGTTTTACAAATATAAATTTACAAGCATTCTATCTAACTTTCAATAGGGTTTTACATATGAAGATATGACACTAGCTCATTATCGATGCCAAAACAAAAGGAAAAACATAGGGAAGGCACTCTAAACTTACATTCACTCTCGAAAAAGCACTAAGAGAACTATGTGGAGTTTGAGCCCCTCATTTAGGTAATGTAGTGTAGTGTCTAGTCAAATTCAACAAGGAGTTGAAAACCAAGGGGAATCCAACTTAATCACGCTAACACTTTTGTTATATAAAGTATATTTAAGTGTTGGTGCATGAAACTAGGGTTTGATCATTATAGGAGCATGCACAAGTATTCTAAAGTGGGAAAAAGTACATGAATCATTAAAGACAAACATGAAACAACCCAAATTGACACAACACACATAACAATGCCAAACACTAGGGTGTAATTAGATAGAAGTGTTTCACTTTAGTTTCAAATGTGATGCCATTTTCTATGAATATTTTAACTCTCCACTTTACATACAAAGCACCTTTATCCCTATCATAACCCATTTGATTCAGTTTCAAATCCATATCGTGTGCAAAGCAAAAAAACTAACTAGATATTCTAACCCTAATTGTCTATCTCTTGGAATGTCTTGGTTGCTTACAATTGTAACCCTATTCTATTTACGTATATTGTATTGTTGAATATATGATTGTATAGTTGTATATTATATATTTTAATCCTAATTAGAGTAGAGCACTTCAATTTGGTTGTAATCTATTTCATAGTTCCAATAACAATTAGGATGAGAATATCTATTCTATACAAGCTCATCTCGAGTCACTTTGGGGTTTGCACAATCTTGAAAAACTAATATCGGAAAATAAATAGGTGAATACTTTGTTATAATTTGTCTTCGAGTCTCCAACATGTAAAAACATGGTCAAGTCTTAGTTTAACAACCCAATGGTTACTACCTTTCAAATTTTGGTCTCTCTGGAGTCTTTTGGATGTCTTCTATGTTGTTTTAGTTCCTTTGTTTTATTTTATACTTGTTGGAATGCACATAATCACTATATTTTTGTATAGCCTATCTTCTATTTAATGGGTTGAACTTTATAACTTGTAATTCCATCACAAGATGGATCATTAAATAGAGTATCTTCTTTGAGGGTGCATACAATGGAAAAGTGACAAAGTGAGCATGGGAATCTACAAGTAACTATTCCTCGCACCCGACCTCCGAGGTCGTGCCGAGACAGCCGGTGGGGATGGAATATACGTGGGGTATGGGTAAACTAGTTAGGCAATCTTATATCTTTGACACACACTAATGGAATTTGTGAATCTAAGGCAAAGAAGGCCCTCCTAACCTGAACTAGCGTGATAGATCGGTTGGCGAGGATGACTGCTCGAAGGCTCTAATCAATATCGAGCTCTGGCGTAATTCGATCTATAGGTTGTGGGATACGAGGAAAATGACCTGGGATTGTTTCGTGTATATCTCCAGATAGGGTCATAGGATGGATGATGGATATGGTGGATTCTACAGGTGATTTTCCAGTCTAGTCCAGAAATCCTTAGCTGGGCTTTGCATTTGTTATATCCAACAAGGATAATTATGTGATGATGATAGGCGGAAGTGGAGTGGATCTGAATACTAATGTGCGTAAGCCAGTGTCAACGTCGGATTGACCTGTGGACTCGTTGGGTTGTGGGATTTTTGGATCACAACCGTAGATTCGTGGTTGTTGTCGACCTGCTATGGTCATGTGCGGAATCAGTCCCTAATCCCTAATATCCAATAGTCGTACGCCTTTTCGGCCTCTATGTTTAGAGCTACTGTTTGTGTAATCTTCTCGAGTACCTTACAAAGCGTTCGCAACTTTGAATTCTTAAACTAGTGTCTATATCAGTGATAATGTCTCATGTGTCTAGTTATGGGACCAAAGGATCACAACCGAATGTTTGCTCTCTTTCAAGCCCTTCTACAGTCATGTGGATGTTTATCTAGGGTAACCTGTAGTTTGGTTGGTTTGACCAAAACGTATGTGCTTGGTCGTCTTCAATGTTTAACCCTCTTAATTGTGAACCGATCTGTTGTAAGTCTGTTGTTGTTTTAAAGACTTGGATTCTAAGATTCTAGTCTATATCGGTTATTGCTGTGACAAGATTGGGTTGAGGCACATGATAGGCTCGAATACGTATTCTCTGGGCTCCCTAGGTCCCGTGATTGTCATGCAAAAGGAAATGATATAAAGCTAACTAATGACAAAATAAATCGACTACGCAAGATATATCTATGTATATTCCTAAATCTGATATTTTTGATAAACTATTGAACATAATTTAAAAGAGCAATTATCTAATATATCTAGAAATTGACAACTAAACTAATAACGAAATTAAAACAAACAAAGCAGCCGAGTATAGCTACTTGTCTGTGCAGTTGTGAATCTATTCTAAGTAACCAGATAACTGATCTAATCTATTTGAAAGACTCTCGATCCTACCTCAGAAGTGAGGAGTGAATCATAGTTTCTCTAGAAACTATCAATCCCCTGACTTCCTCAAAGCAACATCGAAAGTGAGATTAACTGAAATGAAATGATTGACTACTTTATTTGATATGTTTTTAACTAGAACTTTGAAAGCTTGAACCTGGATTTTGCAGAACAGTGGCGAATCCTAGTTGTGTGTGGCTTTGTCCCCTCAGTGTGATCTCCTCATTCCTTCGTGCTCACATGGATCTAGAAAAACGTGTAATGCCAGCATCAACAAAAGTAGATATTGAACAATGATGGCGGCTTAGGATACGGATAAATACAATGTGAGTAGGAGAGGGATAGCGCAAGAGAACAGAGCTTGGCTTATGCAATTCCTAGCGGGATCTATTGCGAGTCATGTAACACAAAACATCCAGAACCTAGAACTATTCTTTTTGATGAACAAAACCTGCAACTTTAATGGCTTCCTACTGAAAATCAAACTATCCTACTCCAATTGATTGGATGAAATAATAACAGCACTTGCACAAGGAGAATATGTGGCTTCCTAACAGCTAAACAATACTAACCATGCATACAACAAATGAAACTATGAATCCTAAGCAAAATTGAAAGGCTAAACTATTGAAATGAGAAATTCAGAGGCAAATTTGAGGGGCCATTTGCTTGAGCACAAGCCAGCTATTTATAGAATCCCATTTACCCAAAGGTGAAAACCAATTTGATCTCTTAAACCATAAACAATGCCAAAACACTATTCCAGGAACCAGAATCATAAATACAAGCAAAGGTGGTGGAAAAAAAGATGGTAAACGTTGAAATTTTACACGAGTCGCGTTAAAAGAGCATTTTGGAAAACGCGTGAAGGACCGCCGCCAGGTAGGGCGGTGGTTTCATCACTGAAGACCGAAAAGCAAAGGAAAAGAGAGGGGAAGGAAAAAGCAAAGCATGCAGGGGCTAAGCGGGGCATGCGGGATGTTAACGCATACTTGGAGAGCTTTTTAGATCCTGAACACCTTGCGAGGAGACCTATATCATCATTGGGGCACGTGTAACATTGTTCCAGCAAAGATCATAATACCCTACAATTTTGGGTACGTACTAGGTCCCCAGTAGAATAAGGGGTATCCCCTATTCATCTTTACATTAGTTTTGTTTCCTTATAATAATTATGGATGCAACATTTTAAAAATAAAATAAAAAGACAAGTGTATACAATCCCTTTGAACCCTTACCAAATGTAGTGCAAGGAAAAAATGATGATAGTAAAATAATAATCAATAAATTATACTTTACAATGAGACAAAATTACAAGAGAAGTGAGTTCTCAACTCCTAACTTATCAAAAAAAAAAAATGGATAATAGTCTATAGTGGTGTAAATATTGTAAAGTGCGTAGTCACACCATATACAAAGATATAAATAATTGATATAGTAAAGTAAAAAGGATGAGGCAAGTTCAAGTCCCAATTAATTCGAGAGAGTGAATACAAGATAGACCCACATAATATAAACTATCTTATAAACCTTAAAGTAGGCACCAAACATTGTTGACTTTATCTTTGGTTCCCTTGAAGATGAGTTTTGATGTCTGTCCCACGCATTTTTGGCTATGGAAAATGTTTTTTTACATTTTTCTTACTTATAAAACCATTCTAAAAGATGTTTAACATTTTTATGAGACGATGAAAATGACGCCTACAAATATTAATCAAACATCATTTCCATTTGTGCCTAGCAATTTTAGTGTGTTGTAGGTATATAAATTTGTATGGTTCTCATTGCAAATTGATATGTTGAGTTGTGATTTCACACCGTTGGAAAATTGGTAAATTTTATTATGTGCCAACATGGTTGTTTTAAGGAATGTCTTTATTGTGTCTGAAAGTGACATCAACAAGACAATCTATAATCGCCATGACTCGATTAAATTTAAAACCATATATGAATATCTTCACACTGATTCACATTTAATGTAATTCAAATTTAAAATAATATATCTATACAAATATCTTTTCATTGATGAATTGATGTTTGTGATTAGATATTGGAAGTGACACACAATACTTGAATAAATTTGAAAAATAAAACTTTTGACACAATTTCTATCATGAGTCTACAAACATTTACTAAAATGTAGATGTGAATCTAATTCGTGATTGTGATTTGTGACCGACTTGAAGGGCTCAAGGAATACCCAAATACGATTGACATAACTCATATGTAAAGCTCAATAATCCAACCATTGTTATCTTCTCCTAGCCATAAACATCCCATCCTTCACTTTACACTTGTGCCTACCTCCATGTAAACATTCATGTTTTTATTTCTTTCACCTTTATGTTGTTTCATGAGAAAATATGAAATATAGGATTCAATAAGAAATGATTATTCACGAGAAAAATCAATTCTAAAATTAGGTTAAGTATAAAAACATAATACAGTTTTGGGTTTTGAGTATCTTTTAACTTTTATTTCGATTGTTGATTATCTTTGTGGATTTTTTCACATTTTATCATTTGTTAAAAAAATTGATGAAAAAGATCTTATATTATAAAAAGATCTTATATTATATTAAATGGAACATGTTACAAGATTTTTCCAACAAAAAAGCGGGTGGTATGAGAGCATGCCCCAAATCCAGGAATACAACAAAACAACAAAAGGAGCAAAGAAGACAAGTTGCACATAGCAAGAATGCGGTAGAGGGGAAGCCAAACTACCATGACACCCGAGGCGAGGGGAGCCCAAAACAAGCGGAAAAGAAAAGGCACCCAATGCCGAAGCAGAATGAGAAACATGAGGTTGAAAGTGCCCCTTCTTCTCCTTAGATCCCGTGATAACAATCTAATTTTCCGGCTAGAAAGCCAATTCTATAGGAGGATCTAGGAAAGGATATCCTAATTAGGGTCATAATTAGAAGACTCAGATACATGCAACCTTGGCACAACCACCATCATGGGAATCTCAACATTCATAGCTTTTGAATTTCCAGGGTGAGAACATTCTTTGACTTCAGGTGTGGAAATCGGCTACCAGCCTTTAGGCACAAAGAAATCCCTTTGTTCTTCTTCTTTTATTTTGATTGAGTGATAGTGGGCAAGCCTCTTGAAGGTGCCTAGTTTGATGGCATAACCGACATCAAAAGGTCATGTTCTCATAGTCTAGAACTTGTATCCACTTGAAACCATCATGGTTTAACTCCAACTTGTCTGGAAGACCTTTGCTGAGATCCACCTCAATACAAATACGTGCATAAGTGAACAACCCTTTCTTGGACCATTCATTATCCATCTTAATGAATCGACCAAGAGAATCACCAATAACAAAGCACAAACATAGGGTGCCAAAAGGGGAGAGGAAGATTGGGGAGACGAACCCAAACCAACATTTTTGAAACTACCATAGCATAAGGATCGAAATCCAAAAACCATGGAGCAAGAAAAATGCCAGCCCTACCCCAAAACTAAGGACCTTTATTAAGAATCCATTGACAATCTATGGGAGAGAAGAAACAAAAAATAAAAATCCCTTTGCACATAACTGAATCTCATAGTAGAAAAGATCCATTTGTGTAGATCTTTAGTCTAGGGCCAAAAACCATTAAATCGACAAATAATGGCGAATCTTGAAGGGTGGAAATAGATCCAACTACCTCTGAACATGAAATAGTAACCAAGAGTGATCTCTTGTTTTTCCACAATGTATAATAACCCTACACCGATTGATGAATCCTACCCCGAATTACTAACAACGACACTAAGAAAGATTTGTGTGCAAAACCAGAGCCATGAGGAAGTAGGTAAGGAGCGGGCGGAAAAGCGATTTGCACCCGTGAGGCCAGTAGACCTACACACTCCTCCCCCTATAAACCCTAGCCGCCTCTGTAGTAGAACCATCGACTCTCTCGTGTCTTAGACTCAATAAATTTCAAGCATGTTGCCTCATTTGTTAAATTTGACTTAGTTAATAGTTTTATGAAATCATATTTCAAAAGTCTATACAAACATCAAATCATCTTCAAATTTTAAATCGACGAGCAGAGGTAGATGTCAAATCTCATCCCCGATTCCCTATATTATCATTTTTCAATTATACATTGTCCTTGAACATAATGTTCAAGCTTCACTTCCATAATTATATTTATTAGCAATTGCACATGAGTTGCAAATTACACCGGAGAGAATGACAATATCTTGTTTGTTGGAGTTGTGATTTTGAGTGAAATATATGCTTTTTAAAATTGTTTTAAGTTTTTTTGTGATGGAGAGGAGAGACAAATGTAATACAACTACAAAATTCGACGAAAACTACCTCCCATTTTATCGTGAAGGATGTCCATACCTTGCTCCAAAACTCTTATCTTACCTAAATGTTATGGGCATGCTTTGGATAAATTCCAAGTGAACCGTTTTGATTTAATGAAATAGGAAGAGGAGATAATCAACTTTTTCTTTAGTGTCCAAAATATACACCTAACAAATCTCCATCAAGTACAACAATGAATGAAGGAAACAAATATTAGCATCTTATAGAACTAAACAAATCCTGCAATAAGCAATAATGTAGAGAATATTATGATATTTCTTATAATTAATTTGATCTCAGGTCAATTAACTTGTAAATGTAAGTCCACACCAAAACACCAAACGGGGTGCTTGATAAGACACTTACAAATTTGCATGACATATGATAGCCTCTCTTAAGCGGAGGTTGTAGACTTGCGTGGCATAGACATGCCAATTACGAAATTATCTATTATCGTGTTCATCATAGTAATATTAACTACGCCTTGTAGTTGTGGGTCTTAATTAGATGGAGACCTATTGTGTTGCAATGGAAATGACATAAAGTAATGATAAAATGTGAAGTTGATATTGTTGGTGATGATAATGTTGATGAAATCTTATAGAACTTTCCAATTATACATCTGCATTCTTCATTTTATCCTAACTTGTCTCTGATCTTTTTAACTTAGCACCGACAATGTGAATGGAAAATACATACCTTAGCCTTTTTCTGACATAAATTATTGATTCCATCGCCATAAAATGCACTCAAATCCCGGAAAACGTGAAAAAATACGCAACAAAATTCATACAATTTCTAACCTCGAGTGGAAAATTGAAACATAGCAAATTCCAGTGCGAAAACACTAAAACTTGAACTAAACCCCCTTGTCGTGCAGCCAAACGAGTCACAATAACGTATACAATTATACACGATTGATTGATTCTCTCATTTACCAAAGGTAGGTAGGCAGAAGGACTGCGCGACAGATCACTTGTCAACAGAAGTGTGACCAATTTTTATGTTTTATGTTTCCAACGATTATTTATGTGCGTATCAGAATTATCCCACCGGATATAGAGTAGAAATTCATTTTAGTGAAGATGTTATATAGAGTAGATTTTTTTACAATGGATCACCTTGTTGAACTGCTTTATACCTAATATGGTGTTCTCAATGCCATACATTCTTCAGGGGTTTCATAAGTGAAGTGGTGATATGGCCATGAAACATATATTTTACTTACTAATTATGTAGACTTAATATGTAAAGGTTTTCATCATTTCTATTGATTGGTTTTGACTTTAAATGATTCTATGGATAAATCTCCAAAATATTATTAGCGTGGATGCATTCATGTTTTTATATGCATCCTATATTTAGTTTAATTACTTCTATATTCAAATTCTTTCTCTCACTCTAAACATTCTCATTCATTTAAACAATAATAATTGTTGTCCCACTAACATAAAAATTCTAATATACTATAATTTTATATCAAAAATATAATACCATAATTGAAATTAAAAACAATAATATATTTTTAATGTTTAAAACATTAAAATTTATTTAAAACAAATTAATATTACTTCATTTTTTAAAATAATAAACTATATACTTGCCTACGTTTTATTATGGAATATGTATTAAAAATATACTCATACACTAAACATAGCAAAACTATATATATCAAATTTGAAATTACCAAAACTTTTTAAAAAGTGTATAATTAAAATATGATATGCCAAGCACATGAAATCCCTACGAATTTCGCATTGGAGGTGTTTACTTTAAGAAGGCATTAGAAAGTGTCAAATTTGGCTTAACTTTAAGGTGCCGGATTTTAGATATTTTTATAATTCCTAGATATTTACTATTTTAGATATTTTTGTAATTCCTAGATATTTACTATTTTAGATATTCATCTTTGACTCCACATCATGTTCCTATCTGTTTCAACGGCACTAATTACTCTGGACTTGCCATCCAATGATATAGGTTTATTTTTTTCGTTTCCATGAATTCAAAATTTCTGTCAACAATTTTTCACAGTTCTAAATCTGACTGCACATTCTGAGGAGTTGCCAAATCAGTTCTTGTTGTAATTCAGACGGTCTGAGCCTTACTGATATTCTGATAATTTATCAATGGTTGCAGTCTTATTAGTTCTTTACATGCATCTATAAAAATTCTCAACGTGCACATTTAAATCTGGAAATACATTAGCTTCACTTCCTGTCATTCCATCGACTTGTAACTCTTGTTTTTAATTTATTTATTGGTTCACGTGTTATGTAAGTTTTAATTGTCTTGTTTTAACTTTTTAGTGTGTTGTGTCAATAAGTTTTTTTATTTAGTATTTAAATACGTGTGCCTGGAAAATAAATAGTTTGTTCTTATAAAGAGTCAAATTATCTTTTGGAGTCTTTGTTAAAGTTTGTTTTTTAAATGTTAAGTCTTACGTAATTATAATTTTTTTTAGGAATTTGGTTTAATTTTGAGGTCCTTTAAAAGTGAAATGCGTGGGGATAATTCTTTTGTTTAGTTTTAGTTTTATATTTGTTTAATACGTTTTAGTATTTATTTTTAATTTTGTTTTTATGTGTTTATTTTAAAATAAAGTCATTGTATTAGTCTTATGGTGCATTTTCTCTGGAAGTCAATTAAAGAATCCGATGCAGTTCTAAATGAGTTGCAATTTACGCCGGAGAGGATAACAATGTTTAGTTTATTGGAGTTGTAATTTTTCTATTTTAAGTTTGTGTGATGGGGAGAGGACAATATAGTAACTTCCAACAAAAAAAACATTGCCTACTATGCCTTGATGGATGTCCGTACGTTGCTATAAAGCTCGTATTTTGTTATGGGCCACACGTATGTTGGTATAGGTGAGTTGATCGGGGTGAATATACAGTTGTTTTATTTGATGAAACAATCACAATGTCTCTTGACGATGACCATGTCTTCTGTAAGATACAACTATGATATTCATTTAAAAGATAACATGTTGTATCATTTGGTTGAACACTTGGCGTTTATTTACAAAAGTTCATATTTTGGCATTTAAATGTTCCCAAAGCGTAGACAACAATCCCATTTTGTTAGTATCCTTCAATCACTTCATTCCATGAGATGACATATCTCTAGGGAATTTTATGTTTGGTGGGTAGATGAGATTAAGAAACCTGCCAATGATACCCAAGATGTTGTAGCGGAAGAGCATCTCCACGCTTCTTATAAACGAGGCTTCCATCTTTGTGTTCTTATCCATCCGATTCTACTCCCGTTGTACATATTCATCAGCTTTTGCAACCGCTTGCACCACTCAGGCACAGAGAGTGGTTTCCTGTTTACATTTGCCAGCATACTCCTCGCCTTGTTTCACCATATGCAACAAACAGGGCTCCAACCCAATTAGTTTAAATTTGCCAAAGTACTCCCAACCTGTGCCAAAATATAGAGGAATTTTGTTAGATATAGTTGCAAATGTTTTGATAGACATGTATGCAGAATGTGGAACCTTACATAAAGACATGTGAACTGTTTAGCAAAATGTAACTTATGTTCTTCGCTCAAACATCTATCATAGATCATAGAATATATTTTACATCCAAACCATATTATACACATAAAATTCAAGCCCTCTCCGGCGTAACTTGCAACTCATTTGCAATTGCTAGTTATTTTGAAAACAACACCACCAATACTCTTGGAAATATGGAGTTTGCGGGCTTAAACTTGGCCGCTGTCGGGAACTGTCGCCCAGGAAGGTCAATAGTCAGTCTAGCGGTGCCCGACATGCAGAGCTCGCCAGGCATTTTGTCAAACAGTTCACTTGCCTTATACATCCTTCCACACTTTGCATACATATCTAACAGAGCATTTGCAACTATAACATCAGATAAAAATCCACTTTCCATTATGCTTTGATGGATGTCCATTCCATATCCTAAAGCTCCCATTTTGGCACAAGCTGGGAGGATGGTAACAAAGTTGCAGAGTCCGGCTTTACACCTGCCAATTTCATTTGCTTTAAAGTTTCCAAGGCCTCGTCAACAAACCCATTTTGTGCATATCCGGCAACCATTGCAGTCCATGAGACAACATCTCTCTGCAGCATTTTGTCAAACAGTTTACGTGCTTTGTGTATGCTTCCACATTTTACATACATATCTATCAGCGCACTTGCAACTACAACATCTGACAAAAAAACCACTTTTAGTTATGCTTTGATGGATGTCCATGCCCTATTCCAAAGCTCTTATTTTGGTACAGGCTGACAGAACATTGGCAAACGTGAACTGATTGGGTGGGACACCTGTTCGTTGCATTTGGTGAAATAATGCCAGTGCCTTGTGAGGAAACCCATATCTTCTGTAAGCTGCAATTATGATATTCCATAAGAAGAGTTCTTGTTCAATCATTTGGTCAAACACTTGGCGAGCATTAACCAAACATCCGAACAGGTCATACATACGTATAAGAGCATTTTGTAATACTTTGTGGGAAAACATGAATAATTCTTCAACTCTGATAATTTTTTTAAAATTTTTTGGAGTCTCGTAGACATTATGAAAATTACGCACTAACTAACGTGCCATACACGTGTAAAAGAGAACACGCAAAACATTCTTTATACGCGCGGAAAGGAAGCCGATACTTCCATTTCCTCAGAGTCGGGCTCCGTGTTCCAACAAATCACGACATCAAAATAAAATATACAGTGTACACGCCAGCTCAGGACACCCCTTTACACAAACACCCTCCATTATATCACAAAAACTATAGAAAATTTGGGGACAAGGACAACCCTTTTCTCCGGCAGCAATAGCAGAAAGATCTCTTATTCTCTTCTACTTAGGTATATAGAAAGATCAACTATTTATTTTCCTGTCAAAGAGCAGAAAATCAAAATGACAGGTTCTGCTAGTGCCGTGCCAGTAAAAGACCAAAATGCAAGGGTATCTTTTGGTGTATTCAAGTCTGAGGAGGGGTGCTGCATTGATGACGCAGTTGCCCACATGGTCAAAGTGGCAGCTCTGATTGAGAAAAACAGTAATATCAATGTGGCTATTCTCAAGTGCCTCGACAATTCCTGGGTATGGAACCACTGGTTCTCAATGTTTTTTCTCCTGTTCTGTTTCATGGCAGCTTTTAGGAAAGTTTATATTACATGAAGAGTGTTAATTATTGGGTTTGTTTTTGGGTTTTTACCTTTAATCCCATATTAGATGAAGCCGCATAGAACTCATCTGCCAAAATTTATCCATTTTCAACAACTTTGCTGTTTGAAAATTCTTTGCCTTGAAAGAATAGCAAGCCAATTTTTATATATGCTTTTGTCAAGCATTGCATGATGGAATAAGTTTTTCACATTATGCAATCTTGAGCCAGATTCCATGCAAGATTATTAGGAATACATTGAACCCATTGGTCATTTGTTGCGTGGCATTGTGAGGAGGGTAGGCCCATGCTTTTGTCCTCTCTGAAAGGCTGGTTCTCCTTTCATTGATTTCTGACGAAACTCTCCTAGATGCTTTATTCTTGGCTCTTCAAAGAGTTCTAGCATGGAATCACCATCTAGGGTATCCCTCTACTTTACTTGAATCTCATTGTAAGCTGGACATTCTATAGAAAAGGGTTTCTCTGTTTTGATTGCTCCTGTGTGGGTAGGTGATTCTTCACAATCTTGAGCCAGATCCCATGCAAGATTATTAGGAAGGGTAGGGTCCATGCTTTTCTCCTCTTTATGAAGGTTGTTCTCTTTTTATTGATTTAGATCAGATACTCTCCTAAATATTTTATTCTTGGCTCTCCGAGGAGCTTACATGGATTCAGCGTTTAGGCTATCTCTATACTCTTCTAGATGCCTTATTCTTGGCTCTTCAAAGAGTTCTAACATGGAAACACCATAGAGGGTATCCCTATACTTGAATATCGTTGCAAGCTGGACATTGTATAGTATAGGGTTTCTTTGTTTTAATTGCTCCTGTATGGTAGGCCATTCTTTGGAATCTTGAGCCAGATTCCATGGAAGATTATCAGGAATACATTGAACACATTTGTCATTTGTTGCCTGGTATTGTGAGGAGGGTAGGATCCATACTTTTGTCCTCTTTGAGACATAAAGGGCATCTGACTGTCACTAGATCTTCTAATATCTACATTATCTTCTTATTTCGAAAAAATGCCATCTGAGAACAGATTTTCTATCTCCTATAACTGTGATAGAGGGGCTTAAAGTTGTATCATCTAGAGGTAAAAATACAGAGAACTCAATCGTCATTGAGGATACAGTCGCATGATTATTTTAGTTGTCAAATACTTCTTAGCTGCATTAACTTGGGGCTCAAGCCTAGTACCTCTCATCAGCATTGTTGAATGCTCTTACCATTGACCTACTAGCCTTTAAAAGCTTGGTTTTTGAAAAGTATCGATTCAACCTACAATAAACTCTATTGGCATAGAAATATACATTGAGTTGTAATATTTTAACTAGAAAATTTCCCACCATTTTTGACATTGTAGGTGAACAGTTTTCCTTTATATCTTTGGAGACATCTTGAATCCTCCTTTTATCTATTCCAAGCTAGCTGTTCTTGTAAGGTCTCATTGACCTCTTTGGCCATCTGTAAACATCAATATGCTTTCTTTCTCTCTCTGTTTCTCAGTAATTTTTTTATAAATGGAGTTATATTGCTAAAAGGCTATTTGCAAGAAAAAGGGTGGCATGGGATCACGCCCTAAAGTCTAATGCAGTAGGCATAAAAGCTTAGGAAAGCAAAACACAGAAGAGCAACATACAAGTGGTCCTCAAATGACCAACTGTGAAATACACATTATAAAAGCAGAATTCTTTTCATACTTTCTCTAAGGGATTCCTCTCTAAAGAGGCTGGTCATCTGTTGTATTTTCAATATAATTTTTCTATAGTTCGTTTGTTATTGGGGCAGAGCCTATCCGTTACATAGATTAGCATGGTTGAAATGTAGACCAACCAGTGAACTATTTAACATTTTTTGGTTGCTATTTTTTCATTGATTGGTCAAAAATTCAATTTGCAAACATATATATGAGGTTTAGGTAGAACGAGTTTTGGGTGTGTACTTTTTTTTCCCTTTTAGCAGGACTTTGCCTGGAGTAGATTTTCAAAGTTCCATGTATTTATATTATTTATTTCATTCCCCTGGCATTCACATGTTTCTAGTTCTGATGAGTAATTTATCAACGCAGGCTGCTGTTTTCATAGTATGGAAAGGGGGGATCACAAAATGCAGAGGAATCAGCCTTAAATCTCCCTGAGGTATGGTAAACATTCATTAACTAAACCGAGCAGCATCTGGTTGGATGATTCTATTTTCTTTGTTTTCTTAATAGGTTCAAAACATCAAACCTTGTCTATCGAGTATCATTTAACAAATACAATTGATGTGGAAAGCCTTAAGTCTAATATTAAGAAAGATGTAAACTAATTTATTGATGGATTCTGCAGGCAGCAGCCTTCACCAAGGGATTGAAGTGTGCAGTAAGAGCAGTGGACTCAGGGTGGTTTCAGCCGAGCTCCCAACAAACAAGCCAAGGCATTCCCTTTGCACAGCTCTCCCTGGGAGACATTGTTAGCATCCGCAGAATATATTGCAGCTGGAAAAGACAGGATATGCTCTCCTACTCCTGCCTCGCAATCCTAAGATCATATTTCAACTGTCTCAAAGGCATAATTTCCTATTCATTCTATGATTCACTGAATGGGAAACAGATAATTGGTTTAGCAATATGGGATAACATAGAATCAGCGTCTGCTCTGATAAAATATCCCCACACAAGCCCTGCGCTGCCATACTGGAAAGAGTTGGGGGTGAAGGAATTAAAGTACCATGTATGCCAGGTTGTCTATGCCACCGCCACAACTTTCAAACACAATTCCAGGCCAGGATTTCGAATATAGTTTTTTTGGTTTTTGTGGGTAAATGAATGATCATGCCCATCCTATGGTACCAGATTTACTGAGGAGCCAACATTAAAATATATCACTCGAACAGCATTTTCCCCTGCCACTGACAACAGCCCTCAGATTTTCCAACATCTTCCATGGAGCTTGGTTCTTTTTCTAACCAGATTGATGGGGGCAAAAGAAGAATTCTCTAATTTTAGTAACGATGAATTATGTGCTTACGAAGAGCTGAGGAATTGTATATTGAGGTGACCGTCTAAAAATTATGTGAAGAAGAGCTGAGGAATTTATATTGCTTTTCCATGTGAGAATTTAAAAAGAAGGCCAAATTTTTGCATGGTTTTGTTTATATCTCTTCTAGCGTTGCAATTTGACTTTCAAAATTACATGTCACCAAAAAAATGAGGTGACCGTCTAAAAATTATGTGAATGTCATTTGGTGTTCAAAATTTAATATGTATATATATAACTTGTTTTATAAATCCTTGACCTCCTATTGACATCAATCCTTAACCTTCGGAACAACAATTACTCATCCATCAGTCTTAATCCAAAAATGTTCTATTTAATCATTTTTTTACTCTATTTTCCTTGTAGAGATAACATCGTGGTCAAATAAAATAGCTAGCTAAAAGTTGCAACCAATGTTGGTATTAAAAAAAAAAACTTGTACATAGACTTTTATGGTGGGTTTTTCATTCTATATTTTATATTTTCTAAATTACATTATAATTATAAATCTATGTAGGATTCTCTAATTGATTGAATCTAAATAATTTTAACAAACTTAATCTTTAAAAAAATTGAGACTATGTTGTATAATTATAAACCAACAAAAACAAGGCTACATTAATCAATTTCATAGTTCATAAAATTATTTTTCATAAATATCGATTGTTTACTAATTAATTGGGTTGTCACTAATCAAATGAATGATCTAGAATCACCATTAAATTTTGTGAGAACATTTAAACATGATTTTAAATTACAACTATAATTAAAAATATTACAAAAATTGAAAGAAAAGACTCACTAGTGCAAGCTTGCAATTTGTAGAAAATGAGTCCCAACTTTTAACTTTCATTCAACCTTCAAGTTTCACCTTTCTTACAAAATCCCAAATCTAATGTTTGTAGTTTAATCTATATTTGTAAAAATCATACAAAGAAAAATCAAAGAAAACCAAATTAAACTAATAAAAATGTAAACAAAGATGTTTATATTTTACTAACCAAAGTTTCCATTTTTGTTGATATTAATTGTCTTAAATCTCACAAATTCATAATATGTAGTGTAATATTTAATTTGGCAATTTTCTTAATTATTTTAAATTGTGTGTGTGTGGTGTGTAATGCCCACCAATATACACATCCAAAAGCAAAGTAAAATTACTAGATTTGTTTTTTCCTTTCATTGTTTATTACATGACATCACAAGGGCCCAAGTAGAGGAACTCAACGTAACAAAGGACACTAACACAACCCTGGATACACATAGACAACAAGAAAACACCTGTGGCACACGATTCTCAAACTTACTCAAAAAGAGATGTGCATATTCCAACGGGTGAACCACACACAAGAATTCTAAGGCTCTCCATATTCTACAACACATCATTCATAATTACATCTTTATTATAATTCAATGCCATTGTTTAGCCTTATAGATTGAAGGGCATTTAACACATAAGCAAATATTCTCGTTCCCAAAGCTACATCTTCATTATTTCATTTTATATCGTTGTTTAAACCACATTATGTTTATGAAATATGTGATCATACCTCAAGGTTATATATTTCCCATTTTAATAAAATGATTTGGATCACGATGATGCCCTCATTAACTTTCATTTGTTCTAAGATCAACTTAGGCATTTTAGTTGGTTGGTCATCATTCAAGGTGCATATGATTTTTGTAACAATCATTCCATAGTTTCATCTCGATTACCCTTGTTCTAATTATATTTACGTTGTTACATAGATCTCATATTAACATCATTTTTATAACAATTATGATTCATATAACACTTTCTTTTCACTTAAGGATTCAAGACTACAAGGAGTGTGATCTCACGCACACAATTTATTTCATTATTCCTAGGCACTCAAGTACTAAATACATATTACAAGTGAGACATTTGATAAAACTTTATGCGTTTAAATGTCTTCTAAGGCAATATTTTCAATCGTGGGGGAAACATAAATCAAAGTCTCTTTCACCACTAACCTCATGAGAGGTCACATGATTAATCACTTCATTTGCACTCGAGGAATCTACACCTTACTAAATTCAAAACCGAAGTAACCAAACACCCTTATTTCACAATACCTTTGTAAAATCCAAAGGTATTTCTTTCTACTTGACAAGGTAAAACTTTATCTGCAATGCTTTAATGGGAATGTTCACATCCTTTAGAGCATAGTTGAAATAATACATATATCCCACTTACGCTAAAGTACTTACACACATACCACATGATACTAAAAGGCTCATATGGAAAAACATGAGAGGTTAGTAATCAAGTACAAATCTCATAGATAGGTCAAGCCTTCCAAGGGAGATTGACCATTAGTCAAGGACTCCTCTCTTGGGTCACTCAAAGATTACATACGAAAGTTAGTTTCTTGACCAAATTCACTCAACAACAAGACTCTCCTCTTTTGTATCATTCATAAATCATCACTTCTCTTAAGTTTCAATCAAGGAGGAATGACACACAAATTTATTTTGTTTGGAGGATAATATTCTCAAGGATTTATTACCTTAAGCATGCAAAGATACACAAGGCACTTGTGTCCAAAGTGTGGTCAAACCTATATAAAGGAAATACAAAAGGTCTTTCCCATTGGTCCAATGTAGTGGTTCATTTAATGGATCATAACACAATCAAGGTGAGAATGTCATAGGGAGGAATTTAGGAAGCAATCTCATTTTGATATATTTAGAAATGACATTTCTACCATACATGACATAAATTCATAAACTAATCAAGACCATTGTTTTTTAGTGTAACTAAACCATAACAATTTAATAACTAACTACACATGTTTTCTTATAACAAATGTCAACCATAATTTAGTCAATTTCTTCTAAAAAGTACAAGGACATGAATATCCATTTTATAAAAGTAACTAATTTTTTTATTTCTTAGGAGTAGTATTACCTATTAACATTTAGTTTTTCAAAGATTGAATGATTTACATGAAATTTCATACCATTTAAACATGTGAGATATTTTAGAATTCAAATTAATATTTTCCTTCTTCATTCCTTAAATCAAAACAATATATCATAATGTAACTACACATTCTTTTAGACAATGATATGAAACTTCTCTTTCCAAATACAAATATACATATAATGTTAGGAGGTGCATAAATAAAGTAATCGTCACAAGCATAGAACAATGTCCATCTCGCCATGTCCTGCCACCTGCATCCACATGGTGTCAGCACTAAGTTGGCGTGGAATCATCCCCCTATCTACCTAGTTATGAAATCATACATCTGACAATTTTTGTCCCCCAAACATACTTAGTCATTTTTGTTCCATTCGAATTAAGAGGGTTTAGAGAGAGAGAGAGAGAAGATGAGGAGAGAGAAAACATCAATTCATACAATGTTACATAACCATTATTTATCATAGTTTAGGAGAAGGAGATAGGATGAGAGAGAGAATCCATAAGAGAAAAGAATGCACACAAAGTAGTTTGTGTGTCCATTATTTTATTATGCAAGAGAGTTACAAAAATGGTTCAAGTGGATACAACTGCACATTAGTTAATACATTAACTAGGACTTAATAATAAAACATAAGCCTTATATTCTAATAGCAATAACAACACAATATAAAACAATAAAGTTAATAAAACATATATAACGCTCCATTAACTCTCCTTATAATGTTACAAACAATCATCGTGCTCAACAGATTATAGACGTGTTTGCGCAGACGCCATTAACTCAATGGTGCATCATTCCATCACATAATTGTCATTGACACATCAGTAAATGTGCACATGGCATACAAATCATCGCCCAAAAGTGGTGCACTAATTGTACAAAAACACTTTGCCACATCATGTACCCGTGCATGTATTTTATCCACAATCTATATAGGTTTAGAGAGGGAGAGAGTGGAGAGAGAGATATACAATAGTATTTTTTTCACGTTCACCTATTTATTATTACCATTAACATGCAAGGGTCAATTATACGAAAAAAAGAGTCTTTACAAAACAAATAAACTTTCTATTTTGAATGGAGTGACTTGATGGTAAAAAAGGCGACCCAAGTTCAATCTGTAATACATCTCAAATAGCCAAAATAGGTTGTGAAATAGCCTCGAAAAGGGGTGAACAAGAAGTGAAAGAGGAAAAGGTCTCTCCTCGCCTCTAGTGCTATAGACCAAGAATACTTGGGAATTAAGGGCGATAAGAATATATGTACCATGCACATTTTGGAGGTGTAACTCTAGGGCGAAACGTCATAGTTTAAATTCTACATTATAATGCAATGTAGTTCAACTGACCACAAAATGGCCTTGTAAAAAGTGCATACATGTGACTAACAAATTTCCAGATACTTCCAACATGTTCCCATATATAATAAGATCTCAGGGGACTTGACAAAATTATGATCCAACTAACATAACTCATTTTGGAAGTGTCGCCCAAAGGGAAAAATATGTTTTAGCAGTTTATGCCTGCACCTAGTAGGCTAAGTAGGCCCCAAAATGGGCATGAAAAGCATACTATCCAACCGTCATAGTGAAGACCAACTACATCTTGCCATTCTCTATATAACAAGGAAGGGCTATGAGGTGATAGACAATGTTTTCATGATTTATTGTTGAGTTTTACGAGGCAATTCCAAATCGACGTCACAAGCATACGAGTAGACGTCCCCTTTATTTAACTTTCTTAAAATGAGATAATGCATAAAGAAATGAATCCAGATCATGGAGTGGATAGTGTTTTATATTTAACCAATTTTCTCCATGACTCGGGTAATGTATCGAGTTGGAAAATGATACAATCGAGGGGTAAAGGTTTAACCATACCAACATAAAAAAATCAACATTTTATTCCCTGTAAGTAAAACACTTATAATATAATACGAGAACATTACATGAAAACAAAACTAGAGAGGGAGAGTAATAATTCCATGCATGTTTATGATGAGGTAGAGAAGAAGAGGTGTTTAGCTAGCTTGCGGGCTGCCCAGATATTTCATCAAACAGTTTGCGGACGTTGCAAAGCCTTCACATTTGACATTGATGGTTGTCGAGTTTGAATTTACACCCTCCAATAGAATTTTAGTAAAGTCTCCAAATTCTTTTCAACAAGCCCATTTTGTGCATATACGGAAAGCATTGTATTCTAAGAGACCCATTTCTTTGAGGCAATCGGTCAAACAACACACGTGCCTTATCTCTGCTCCCATAATCTGAATAGATGTTTAACCGGATAACACAAGGTGGAACATCGTGTCACTGTCTAATGAAAATTCCACCACTTCAAACTCTACCCGTTGGGAGCTTAGTGTCCGACAAACATACATGCCTCTAGCATTCATATCCATTGCCACAAGCTCAAGAACACCAACTCCTCTTTTCTCAAGTGCCCCTAAGAAATATTGGAATTCTGGAAAGCTTATTCCTCCTCCCTAAATTCCAAGCCACACCCTGAATCCCATATTCTGTGGTTCTGAAGATCATGTAGTTGAACAAAAAAACACCTGAGCTCCTCGTAAACATAGCTAAATTCAAAACCACCTCACCAGTCCGAGAATCTTGACATCCTGTCTCAGGAACCAAATTCTTAGTCTTGTGACACTCATCAATCACTAGAATCCCGTAATGTTATGTCCCACACCATTGCACCAACTACTGCAACTAGGAACACCCTCTCTTTGAGGATGCAAATAGGCTATTGTATGTTTGAAAAAAATATAACTCATTCCTTTATGCCCACAACCTTTGAGTCAAACTTCGCATATGTCAAATTGTTCAAAGCGTGAAGCTCAACACCTGTGGCACCCACGTCTTCTAAATCCCTTTGCGCATCAAACTTCAAGGAATTTTTCTTCAAACAGTTCACTTGCTTTGAAAATGCCTCCACATTTGCATTTTTATCTAGAAGGGAACTTGCGACCATCAACATGTGACAAAATCCTTTCATCTAGCTTTGCAGGATGGTCCAACCCCGTTCAAAGCTCCTATTTTACACAAGCTCGTATATTAACAAGTCCTTTTTGGCGCATAACCTCCAAATTGAGTTTTTCCACGAACCACAAAATTTTCAAGCATTTTGACAGCTCATTCCAATTTGTAGCTTACAAAATGTCTCTTCCTCTCCCCTCCATGTGAATTTTTATCTCACGGCCACTTGTGAGCTTTCACATTCCCTAAGAATGAAATTAAGTCCTTTTCTTATTTTTGAAAAGGGACTTTTGCAATACAACATTAAGTCACTTAAGTGACTAACATGAAAGAGTGAAAAAGTACATTCCCAATGGAGAAATAGAATGTTAGAGAGAGAGAGGGAGGGAGGGGGAGATAAGGAGAATGCTCCAAGAATGAAGCTCTTTGCCTTTGACCTCATGTTAACCTTGAAACACTGTGATTGCAACTTCCTCTTCCTTTGATATGTGAACACACTCTAAATAAATGAACAAGTGTTTAAAAAAAGTACTACGAGACTTTCACTTAGTGTGGACTTGAGATGACTAGATGATCTTTGTAAACATGATGATCTTGGGTACCTCAGTAGCCTAGGGTTCAAGTGGAAATCGTTTACGCACACTGGTTCATTATGACCTATTCTTTTTGATGGTGTGATTCACATGTTGTCCCTCCTCTTGGAAAGATAATTGCATACAAGGTCGGAGTTGCAATGTGGAGATCATTACCTTTCTCCTTGTGACTATCTTGAACTTCACAATTTACCTCCGTGACAAATTCCTAAATGATTCAACCATGATGATCCCCTTCGTGACTATTAGGATGAGTTGAATCATCTAGTTTCTTGCATCTAAGTGTGCCATATAGAATTCACCTTGAGACTAATGTTTTGGGTGCTCGTGAGGGCTTTCTTTCCTTTTTGAACCGTGAGACAATTTCGTAGCCTTGAAAATATGAATCAATCCTCGCCCATTCCCATGAAGAAAACTCCTTAATTATAATGACCATGTTGTTATTGGTATGCATATATAGGCATTTAGAAATTCCTTTTTGTGTGAGGACTGTGAGGATTGAGTTATCATCCGCCATGATTGCTCTGGTGTTTGGATCACAACGTCGCACATATGCCAAGACATGTTTAGTGCTCTAAATAGATAATGGGTGGTCTCATGCCCTTAATAATATGTTTGAGAGTATATTTTCCTCCACTACCCCTCGTGGCTCGTTCAACATTATGGATTTTAGGTCTTCTAAGTCCATGTGGGTGACATCATTGTCCCCCACATTGGGGTATTCAATGATTAGTGTTGAGATTGGTTCCAAACTTGAATACTTGACCTTCATGATGGAAAAAATCAATGAGATATGTGGAATGTGAATTGATACAAGTGACTTGAACCCATTTACAATACTTTCTATTACTAAGCAGTCTTTCCTATCAGGATGGCTATTTTAAGTAAAATTTAATGATTTTTACTTACAAGGAGTAACATGGACACTAAAGGTTTATATTTTGGAAACTTACCATATTTAGACATGGGGAACCTGCCACAACTTACTATTTTTATACAGAGGTCTTCTGGGTGTTGGAATGGAATGAAATTGGTCTCAAAAGATTAGGTTTTGTCTTAGGACCTTCTACTCTAGTTTTCAAGGAATTTTATTGACTAGAACTCCGTAGATCTAAAAGGCAACAACATGGGATAAAAATTTATTTTGGATGCTACAAATTATATAGAGCATCAATGGTTTTGCTTTTTACAATCAATATGAAGGCATTTTTAGAAGGGGTGCATCGGTGAATTTTTTGCAGAGATCGGGTGCACATATTGTTATATATGAGAAAACTTCAATTTTGGAACTTGAGGGTTCTAGAAGTTTTAACAACATCACTTGGAAAAATGGAGTTTTGGGGGTAAAACTCACAACTCTTAAAATTCAAAAATGTTTAAGTGTTTTAGCTTTGGAGTTATTTCATTCAAATGTGCAAGTTTTAACTCAAATTTGACTCAACGGGTTAACCCGAGGTGGAAGGAGAGTTTGAGTTTGGTTACACCCTAAAACATAGGGGACAAGATGTGCAAATGGATAAGAGGGACAAGACAATGTTTTTTTCACCTGACGTTTGACAAGTGGTAGGATGTGGTGCAGTGTGAGGGAGATGCAAGGTGTTGAAAATGGCTTTCGGGGGCTGAAATATAGTCTTTCACATGTCCAGGGGCTAAATGGGAGTGGGAGGAGCGTATTTTCATGTCCCCCATGTCCCATTTTCTATTGAGATAATGTGAGGGGACATCTACAGATGAAAAATGTGCAACATGTCATGGAAATATGAGGAGAGGGGAAGTGGTTTGAGAAAGATGTAAGTTTATAGCTTCTTAGGGGAAAAAGTGGTGATTTGCAAGTTGTAGGGAGAGACCTCATGGGGGAGCACACTTTTTATGTCCCCCATGTCCATTTTCACCTTGGGGACAAGTTCAAGGGGACACTTATCCTCCCAAAGTGTGCCATGGGTCTTGGGAACATGAGAGAGGGGCCAAGTTTGAGTGGGAGCAGTTTATCATGTTTCTATCACCTCAAGTTGTCACTTAAGTGACACAACCAACTCAATACATGGGAAGTGCAATTTTGTGTCCCTCATGTCCCTTTTCACCTTAGGGACAAGTGAAAGGGGACACACCATCCTCCAAAATGCGCCAAGGGTCTGTAACTCATGAGAAGGGGGCTTGCGAACTTGAAACACTCACACTTGCCTTCTAACACTCTAAGTTGTTGTTTAAGTGACAAAAATACCTAAATGGATGGGGAGTGCACATTTTTTCCTCATGTCCCTTTACTCCTTGGGAAAAAGTGCAAGGGCAAAGCTTGCTTCAAAAGTGCGCTCATGTTTTTTCCATTTGTTGATGTCATTTCGCCACTCCCTTTTAGAACACTGTGAGTGCTTTTTCTCCATCAGAGCATGCAATGGTGTTTTGGAGTGAAACATTATATGATTTTGACTCCAAATCACATGTAGAGATCATTATAACCACTTTCGAGCGTCATTTTGTTTGCAAATTGATTTTTAGGGCCTATTCCACTTTTGACTCAAAGGGGCAATACTAGTGTCTTGGATTAACACTAAATATTTTGAAGTCTTGGGTAGAAATGATGTGTTCATCATGTGAAGGATTCCAAGAGCTTTCCATTTCCTATTTTTTAGCTCCCAAATCCTCCGGAACTCACATAATCATCTAGACAAGTCAACTTTCTCTGTTGGAGTATGGCATTCCCGCACCCACAATGACCTTGTCTTGCTTGTTTGATTCTCGACATCACATGACAATGTAGAACTCCACCAAATTGTCTTGAATGCACTCAAAATTCCTCTTCACAACTTCCAGATGGGTTATACCCTTGCAATCACCTTCCAAAGGGTATTCACCAATTTACAAAATGGCCAAAAATAGCCCTTTCTAGGCTTCTGGGGATAGTTGTTCGGCTTTAGATTTCAATAACTTCTTCAATCACCTTAGGCATACATCCCTACACATGAAACACAATTGAAAATCATGTTAGCACATTCCTCTTAACCAAAATGAGGATGACATTGTGAACAAGTTGACTAGAAGAAGGGTTTATAAATGACCACGAGATTTTTTTTTCTAAGTGAGGACTTGGTTGTCATGCCCAATTTTTTTAATTTTACATACTACACATTTAGCATGACAACACCACCCCAATTAATTTAAGAGATTGAATACAAAATAGTCCTATATTTACTATTTTCTAAACCTAAAACAAGGTACCAAACATTATAAACCTTAACTTTATCTCGTGTTCCCTTTCTTATACTTTTTTAGTGTATATTATCCAAAAACATCAAAGTTGAAATTAAAATCTTCACTCCCTTAACTATACTTTTGATTCTTTAAGGCCCTCTCAACTTTTTTCCATCGTAAACATTATTAAAATCTTCATATACATGTCTATCTTTCGGACTCTTGAATGTCGATTAGATGTTTGTTTTTGTGTTGTTTGGGGGTACCTACCGGGGTTAAATTTGACGCCTGTTTAGACGTTTTTTGTGTTTTTAACCGTAAAAAATGGCTATCTTAACTTTTACCCCATAACACGGAATGGGCAAATGTTTTCGAAAAGTGTCATATTGACGTGCACTTAATAAAACCAACCGTTTAAAATTTTCTATATCTAATTTTATAATCATTGGTCTCTGTTTGGCAGAGTTGGTTGTCCCGAGTTGGCTCATTGTCAATGAAACACTAATCGCATCAACATGATAGAGATCAACAGATCATCTACAAGATTAGTAAAATGTGGAAAAGTGATGTACGTACTGTATAATATAAACAAAGTGGAATAGGGATGTACATACCGATTTTGTTGTTTTCTAAGATTCTAAAAGATTTTAAAGCCCTCAAGACTTTAATTCATTTAGTTGTGTCATATTCAATGTTCATCTACCAACATTAAGACATTGTACTTTTGAAGCCGTAAAAGTTGAAGAATAAACCCGTTTAGTGAATCTATCACCTACCGGTGAATAACTTATCACTTAAACACTGGCTCTGGACATTAAACTATCGCTGCAGTTGGCATGGCTATGTGGGCAGTCAGAAGTTGTGTATAAAACTCAGTAATGACTCAGAAGTAGGCAAGTAAGAGGCTATATACAACTAATCGATGAAAAAGAATGCACAAAGTGCTAGAAAAAGGAATTGTTATACAATAAAACAACTATACATATCCAATTGGTAAGGAATCTATCGGCAAATTTTGTTACATAAACTTTCAATATATTAGTTTTTTGTCATCTATCGGCCATGCTTTATTTGTGAAACTCACCTTTCCAAAGTTACAAGTCACTCCAGATCACCAAGGCAACTGCATTGTTGTATATTCGAGTTTCTTTATATCTGAGTGTCTAGGATATTGATCAGTGTTGTTATAGATGGGCAATTGAGGCTGCTAGTATTGTGATTCTTGGTGATGAAATGGAACTGTTGCATGTTTTCCTTCCACTTCAAGTACTAGTCGTCTACATTTTACACATAAATTCAATGCTAAGACAAGTGGGATTCGATGCACCCTACAAGGAATTCGGGGAATTTATAATGTCAAGCACAAATTTGATGTAATCCTTCACTTGATCTTGGCTTCAGTCTTTATTTAGCTTATAACAGTAAGAAATTGAACTTAGTTTTTTTCTTTTGCCCCATCTTTATTAACATGTATCCTCTTCAAAATTAGATATACGTTTATGATATGATTTTATTATATGAAAAATATAAATATTTGTATCTATATTATAATTATGAAAGTCAAAAATGAAAAATAAACGTCATGCGCAAGGTAATATTTGTTATAAAACCGTCACAAAAAAATTCCTTGACGGGTAGGTGTGACCGTCAAATTTAACCCCTACCTACTGCTAGTTATGTGACTTCCATTTACGCACTAACTAAACGTGCGGTAAGCCGTACACGTGTAAAAGAGAACACACAAGACATTCTTTTACGCGGAGAAAAGAAGCCGAAACTTCCAAAGTTCCAACAAACCACGACACCGAAACAAAATATACACGCCACCTCAGCACACCGCCCTTCCCAGTTATGTGATATTTGTAACCCTTTTCTCCGGCAGTAATAGCAGAAGGATCTCATATTCTCTTGAGATCAACGATTTCTTCTTCCTGTCAAAGAGCAGAACATCAAAATGACAGGTTCTGGTAGTGCCGAGGCAGGAAACGGCCAAAATGCAAGGGCATCTTTTGGTATATTCAGGCCTGAGGAGGGTGCTGCATTGATGATGCAGTTGCCCACATGGTCAAAGTAGCACTTCTGCTAGAAAATAACAGGAATATCAATGTGGCCATTCTCAAGTGCCTCGACAATTCATGGGTATGTTGTTCTTTTCGTGTTTCTGTTTTATGTGAGCTTTTAGGAATGTTTATATTACATGAACAGTGTTAATTATTGAGTTTGTTTTTGGGTTTTACCTTTAATCTCCAAAATAGAAGATGCCTATACTCTCCTAGATGCTTTATTCTTTGCTCTTCAAAGAGTTCTAACATGGAATTACCATATAGGCTATCCCTATACTTTACCTGAATCTCATTTTAAGCTGGACATTCTATGGTAAAGGGTTTCTCTGTTTTAATTGCTCCTGTATGGGAGGTGATTCTTTGGAATTTTTAGCCAGATTCTATTGAAGATTCTTAGGAATATAATTAACACATTTGTTATTTGTTGCCTGGGATTGTGAGGAGAGTAGGGTCCATGCTTTTTCCTCTTTGAGACATTAAGGGCATCTGACCGCCACTAAAATTTTTGGCATCTACATCATCTTCCTATTCATAAAAATGCCATATGAGAACAAATTTTCTTTCTAAGGTAACTGTGATAGGGGTCTTGCAGCTGTATTATCTAGAGGTAGAAATATGGAGAACTCAGTTTTCATTGAGGATAGAGTCACATGAATATTTTTGCTGTCAAATACTCCTCAGCTGTTCTAACTTGGGCTCAAACCTAGGACCTCTCATTAGCCCTGGCGAGTGTTCTTACCACTGACTTACTAGGCCTTTTACGAGCTTGGACTTTGAAAAGTATTGATTCAACCTCCAATAAGCGTGGAGCATAAGAAGAGAGCATACAAGATTCTCTTTTAGGTACATCGTCCAAAGAGCTCTTTAGTAACTCAAAACTAATGACCTGCAATCACTAATGATAAACTCTAAGAGTAAGTTGAATCTGCTATGGACACTTCAAACACATTTTAGTGAATAGTTTTCCCAAATTGGTAATTAACTGTAAGCCTTTTGCACTCTCTCTTGCAACCCTAGGCAAAACACCAACCATTTTTAGCCCTCGATTTGTAAGGTGTCCTATAGGATGAAGCTCTGTTGAGCTCGGCGATCCATTGAAACTCATAGTTTTACCTGTCTCATTTCTTGTTAATGTTGACATTGATGTTATGTATACTAATTTACAGTGGCATACCTCCATGAGGGGATTTTGTTCCACATTAATAATTGCTCTAATACTCAAAACAGGAGCTCAAGGCATGTGCTTGCGCACAGTCTGGTTAAGCATTTCTATTGATGACATTGTCTGTTGCCAATCTCTCCAGATATAAGATCATTCGTTCTTGGCAGATCTTCCAATATAATAAGCATATGATACCATGGTTACCAAATCCTGTCAGATTTGGCCCAGATCATGTCGGATCTGGGTTTTTCAGACATACAAAATCATTTTTAAAATTATTGTATCTTTTTTTCTTAAAATTGAATTTTAATTTCTCTGAAAACCCATATCCTATATGACTTGCTCTGCTCAACTCAGCAATTAAAATTTTATCCAAACACACACACAACTTGGTAACCATGCAGGAATCTCTATCACAATGGATCCATCAGAAGGCAGGAAACCCTAGCAACGAACAAGACCCTTTTCTGCCCATACACCTTTATCAGGATCCCATTAGTCCTTCTTTATAAAGTCCTTTTTGGCTGAAATTGAATAATACCAGAAATACATTACAGTATATTACATTTTTCTTGAATATTCCATGTCCACATTGATTTTAAGGGTGAATAACACCCTTCTCCCCTTCCTCCCTTGATAAAATTATAATTGAGCCTACTTGCCGCCACCTTCCAGTCCTTTGAAATCTTCAAATCTTGCCTTTCCAGGGGCATCCTCTTCAACGTCTTACTTCCCTTTTTGTATTGAGATTCTCTTTCTTTTTACAAATGTCAATGTGTCCAAGCCCAACATTATGCACGGCCATAGTATAAAGGAAGAAACGAAAAATAGCCTTAGGCAGTGGTGGTATGGAGGAGGCTACTGTAGTTCTCTCTGTTGGAGCTGCTGAGAAATGTTTGGAGAGCTATTTCCATAAAACCTGAAATTTCTAGCTCCTGGGTACTGTCTTTCAGGATTCTGCATCCGATGTATGTTGCAAATTTCTTAGAAATAAGATCAGTACATGGAGCCTGCCAGTTGGAAAACAAACTCCCTGAAAATTCCGGGCTCCTGTTGCAATCTTTCTGCCCCTCCTTTCAAGTGGTTGCTACGAGTCCTGTCCAAATTAAGCTTAAGATTCAAAATTTTCTTGTTTTTCTGTTTTAATTGTTTGATGGGACCACCTGCATAGGAAAAGTCTGAGGGTGAGCACCTTAGTCTTCATGGGACTTTGTTGTTAAAACTACCCAATATTTCTATGCCCATTTCTTCAAGGTTAATTTTTTTCAAACTGGTAGTGTAGCTGAAGCAAAAACGCTTCTGGTTCAACAAATGAATGATCAATATTGAGTTGTAATCTTTTAGCCATCTAGTTTTCCATCATTTTCAATATTGTAGGTGAACAGTCTTCCTTTATATCTTTGGAGACATCTTGAATGCTCCTTTTGTCTATTCCAAGCTAGCTGTACTTGCAGCCTGCAGGGTCCCATGGACCACTTTGGCCATCTGTAAACATCAGTATGCTTTCTCTCTCTTTGTTTCCTAGTATTTGTTTTTGATGAAATAGAGTTTACAGGTTATTCACAAAAAAATGGGTGGCATGGGATCACACCCTAAAGCCTAACACATTAAGCATAAAAGGTTTAGGAAAGAAAAACACAAAAAGAGCTACAACCAAGCGGACCTCAAATGACCACCGGTCCACCTGCGAAATCAACAATACATTATAAAAGCAGAATTTGTTTCGTACTCTATCTAAGGCACTCCTCTCTAAAGATGCTGGTTATCTGTTGTCCTTTTAAGTGATTTAATTTTGTATAAATCACTTGTTGGGTGTGTTACTTTTATTTGGTTTTTAGTTGGACTCTGCCTGAAATAGATTTTCAGAGTTACATTGATTTATTTATATAATTTATTTCATTCCAGTGGCATTCACATGTTTCTAGTTCTGATAAGTAATTCATTAACGCAGGCCGCTGTTTTCATAGTATGGAAAGGGGGAGGATCACAAAATGCAGAGGAATGGGCCTTGAATCTGCCTGAGGTATGGTAAACATTCATTAACTAAACAGAGCAGCATCTGACTGGATGATTCTATTTTCTTTGTTTTCTTAATAGGTTCAAAACATCAAACCTTGTTTATCAAGTATCATTTAACAAATACAGTTGATGTGGAAAGCCTCAAGTCTAATATTAAGAAAGATGTAAACTAATTTGTTGATGGATTCTGCAGGCAGCAGTCTTCACCAAGGGATTAAAGTGCGCAGTGAGAACAGTAGACTCAGGGTGGTTTCAGCCGAGCTCCCAACAAACAAGGCAAGGCGTTCCCTTTGCACAGCTCTCCCTGGGAGACATTGTCAGCATCCGCAGAATATATTGCAGTTGGAAAAGACAGAATATGCTCTCCTACTCCTGCCTTGCCATCCTAAGATCATATTTCAACTGCTTCAAAGGCTTAGTTTCCTATTCATTTTATGATTCACTGAATGGAAAACAGATAATTGGTTTAGCAATATGGGATAGCAAAGAATCAGCGTCTGCTCTGATAAAATATCCCCACACAAGCCCTGCGCTGCCATACTGGAAAGAGGTGGGAGTGAAGGACTTAAAGTACCATGTATGCCAGGTTGTCTATGCCACCCCCACAACTTCCAATCAAAATTCCAGGCCAGGATTTCGAATATAGTTTTGTTTGTTTTGGTGGGTAAATGAATGATTATGGCCATCCTATGGTACCAGATTTACTGAGGAGCCAACATTAAAATATCTCGCTCGAACGGCAGTTTCCCTGCCAATGACAACAGCTCTCAGATTTTCCAATATTTTTATGGAGCTTTGGTTCTTTTAATAACTAGATTAGATTGATGGGGAGCATGTACTTATGGAGTTGCCATTGATTTTGTAATCAGAAGAGCTGGGGAATTGCATATTACTTTTCCATGTGAGAATTTAAAGAGAGCTAAATTTTTGTATGGTTTTGTTTATATCTCTTCTAATTATGTTTTTGGTTTTGTTTATGATTCATTCTAATTGCTTGAGTTTATTATAAACAAAACCAAAAACAACAAAGGGAATTTTATTTTCAAAGAATATCAAATACAAGGAAAACAAGCAGTACATAAGGAAGGGAGAGAAGATCCAAAACTGAACAAATCAGAAAACATTGCAACAAACAGGGATGAGTGAGAGGAAGTAGTGCAAGATCCTAAACAACTATACAGCCCTACATCTACTCCTTTGTTGTGGTCTTTAAATTGTATGTAAATGAGCTCATGAGCATGAAAGAGAGACTTGAAATTTTAGAAAATCAGAGGGTGCAAGTAGACAACGAGAGAAAAGAATGTGCAGAACATAGACACAAGTTGGAAAGGGAAAATAAAGTTCTTAAAGAGCAGGTGTTAAATCTTCAAAACTTCATGGAAAGAGGACAGCAAGAGTTAGTTGTTCTAAAACACGATTTAGGACATTTGAAAGTAGCAGGAGAAAAAAACATCGAAATGGTAAAAGGAAATGAAACATTTCAGATAAATGAAATCCAAGCAACAATTAAAAACATGGAAATAAAAGAAAACCAGCTAAGAGATCGGATAGAAGAGGCCAAAACTTGGTCACAATTGGTAAGTGGATCATCAAACGAACAAAGGCAAGTCATAGAGAAGCACGTCAAAATTCAGATAAAAGAAGAAAAGGACCAGCAAGACAAAGCAAGTAAATTTTATTATCAAAGGTTTGAGAGATTTCGGTGAAAATGAGAGAACTAATATATTGGCAAGGACTTCCTTAAAGATCAGTTGAAATGGACAGGTATATACAACAAGCTAATAGGATTGGCAGGAGAATAGAAGGAGGAAAAGATCGGCATGTGTGAGTTGTCATGAGAAATGTAGAAGACAAGCAAGGTATCCTAAAAAGTAGGGGACTTCTTCGAGGCACACATATATATCTAGACGAGGATTTGACATTTTCTCAACAAGAAGACCAAAAGAAGGAATGGGAGAAAGTGAAAAAAGCAAGAGAGGCAGGAAAATGGGCACAATTAAGGAATGGAAAATCCCAAATCAGTGATTATTGGTCAAACAAGAAATAGGAATTGGGCCCCACGGGATCCCATGCACATAGTAAGTTGGAATTGCAGGGGGTATCCGTGGAGAAGAGGACCCGGTTTGGGGCCCATAGTAGAGGGGAAAGATATTATTATTCTTACAGAAACACATGAGCACGATGGTTGCAAAGTCCCAGATTTTGAAGGGTACAAGAAAATTTCAGTTTGGAATGAAGGGAGTGAAACAGGGAAAGGACACGAGGGAATCACAATGCTAATCAAGGAAGCATGGCTCGGGATCATCAAAGTGGAAAAGGAAGATGCAAATAAGCAATACATATGGTTGAAAATATCAGATAACAAGGCTACAATCAGATTGGTTGCTTGCTACTTTGCACCAAAAGGCTCAAAGACATAAGAAAAGAAATTTGGATAGGGAAGACCCATATGCTTCGTTAAAAAAAGACATTTTTGTGTTTAGTGCATTTGGGGAAATTATTTTGATGGGAGATTTTAATGCAAGGACTGCAAATAATCAATCTCTTCAGTTGGGCAGCACCAAAGGTGGAGATGACAATCCGCTTTGGCTTAACGAAGTAGAGGACAAGTTTTGGGAAAGAATATCTCAAGATGGTAATGGAGGGGTGACACATTTTGGGGTTGAGCTTCTAGGTCTATGTAGCTTATACGACATGGTTATTTGTAATGGCATGAAGACTTGGCCTAGATCTGGCAAAGTATCACTTGCAAAACTTACAATGGTCAAAGTGTTGTGGACTATGTAATCTGCACTCAGAGTTCTATTTGTAGGTTGCTCGAGTTTGAAATTGGAGATTGTCCTATTGAGCTCAAATCTGATCATAAACCTCTCTTGATCAAGCTTGATATCATTTCAAATCAGCAACAAGGAAAACAAGTCCATCACATGCAAGAGACATCTCCAAAACAAGGCAAAATCATTTTGAATAAAGAAAATCAGGAAATCTTTGTGGCTGCCCTTGAACAACAATTTTAGATGACAAGAAATGATTTAGAGAGCAATACGCCCAAGGGGACAAGGGGTTATGTTTGTAGTAAGTTATTGATACCCTTAATCCACAAGGCATTAAGTGCTTGCAAAATATCTAAGCCTAGAAAGGGAGCTGCAAATACTTTTCCAACCAATCCTGTGGTATGACGAAGATTGTAAGGTTGCCAAGAGAGCTATGAGGGAAAGTGACGGGAACAAAGAAAATAAAAAGAAATATGAGAGATTGGTTCAACAACACAAAAAGAAAGCTATGTGAATAGAAGAAGGTCAAAATTAATTTCTCTTGGAAAGCACAATCCCAAAGGATTTTGGAGGGAGTTGCAACAAAAGAAAACACACATAAAACAATATCACAGAAGCTCATTGGTTAGAATATGCGAAGATTTTATATGAGCGGTCTCAACAGAAGGATATTCCTCCCATAATTCAGACTTCGATCGAGCTTTTTTCGGAGGACGACATCAAACATGGCATAAAGAATCTAGCAAATGGTAAAGCACAAGATGTTGATGGGTTACAAGCTGAATTTTTAAAGTGGGGGGTTGAGGTGCTCGCTCGCATATCGAAAAATTTTCAATGATGTAACTCAGGTTGGGTTCCCACTAGAGTGGATGACTAGTGTTGTTATTCCGCTATTTAAAAGTGGGGACATCAATAACCCTTCTAACTATCGCACCATTATGATCAATCCATTGTTTGGTAAGTTATTTGGGGGCATGATAGAGCATAGAATCAATAGTTGGGCAGAAAGAGAGGGAAAAAGAGCAAAAGGACAAGCAGGCTTCCGACCTAAACACTCAACCATTGATCATTGCATCACTCTTAGGCACTTGATTGAAAAGGTGTGGGATACCCAAGGAGATGAAGTTTTTGTTGTTTTGTTGATTTTAAGAAAGCGTTTGACATGGTTCCTAGAGACAAACTTTGGAATAGAATGGAAGAACTTGAGATTCCAGATGAGTTTAGAGCAACAATGCATAGACTTTTTATGAGCAAGGTCGAGCTAAAATCAGAACTAGAGAAGGTATGTTGAATGTTTTGGTAGTGACATTGGGGTCAAACAAGGCTGCCCTCTTTCTCCCACTTTGTTTGGTTTATACATTGACAAGCTTGAAGAATGGTTACTTAAAACCGAAGGTGGGGTGTGCAATTGGCTGAGTATGTGGTGAAGTTGCTCTTATATGCCGATGATCTTATCCTAATCTCAACAACAACTCAAGGATTGAGGGAGCATCTAAAAGCTTTAGAATTATTTTGCCAAGAAGTCGGGATGCAAGTGAACATTAGCAAAACAAAAATCATGATTTTCTCCCTAAAAAGGAAAGAGAAGCAAATTAACTTTCTTTTTGAGGGGAGTCCATTGGAAATTGTTACAGAATATAAATATCTTGGGATTGATTTTCACAACAAGATGAGCTGGGAAACATGTAGAGCAAAAAGGATACAGGGAGGTTGGAAAACATCTTACCTACTTCAAAATAGGTGTAGGAAAGTTGAACTTTGGGATTGGAAAACTAAGAAAACCCTCTTTGGATTGTTGGTTACTCCGGTGGCACTTTATGGTTGTGAGGTTTGGGGAAGTAGCATGTCAAAGCATGGATGGAGACAATTAGAAAGAATCCAGAAACATTTAATCACAAGCACTCTTAAAGTTAAATCAACAGTCCCTTATGAGATCTTGTTGGTTGAAGTGGGTATCTTCCGATGGAAGCTTCGCAATAACTTGGTTGATAAGTTATTTGAAAAAAGTTGAAAGCATGGACAATCATCGCTGGCCCAAAATGGTTATAGAGGATAATCTAGAGCGCAGAAAGAAAACTTGGATGAAACAAAACAACAAATGGATGAACAAATGGGGCATCAATTTTCAAGAGTGTCCTAACAACAACAGGGAAATAAAAAATTATGTGATGGAGAAGTTTAGGACTGCCATGTGGACAAAGCAGATTGGTCGTAAGAAAACACAATATATCAAAGATTTTAACCCCACTTGGGAACATGATGATAAAGCTTATCTAGGGGCAATATATAAGGAAGTGATTAGTTAAGGATCGGATCTCATCATCTCCATTGTGAAACCGGTAGATGGACTATTCCCAAAGAGGATTAATTAGAAACCACATGGAATCTAAGGGGCCTTAAAATTGCAAATTATGGGATTCATCATTCCCGCTTATGATGACCCGTGCTTCTTAGACACATATGGGATACTGCAAGCAACCCCGCATATGACTATGAAGACATGTTAAAGTGTGTGTAATGTCACACATAATGTATGAGACCATTTGCTTGCAAAATAAGCATAACACTCTTCAATGTAAATATAAAGCCCCTTAGCCACTCCAAAAGTATTCAAGTTTGGTAATAGATGGAATAGGAAAAATGTACAACCTCGCACACAATAACACACGAGTCAACATACACAACTCAGACATGTTGACACCGTGGCGAGCCAATGTTGACTACCAACCTATTGTGTCATGTCATATAGTCCTACAATACATTACAGAGTATGCAACTAAGGCAAGTAAAACAAATCAAAGAGTTGCCATCACATGTTGACACGAATATCTAATGCAATTAACATCGATAACCCCGCAAAGGACGCCTACAACAAGTTCATATCGAAATTATTGTTGATAGAGACATTGGTGTATAGGAGACGTGCCACATGCTACTAAAACTTCCCCTCTCTAGTTGTAGTCATACATTCATTACCCTCTTTGTTAGTAAACATGTATTCAAGTGTGTCCTCACATATGTAGGGGAAACCACAAAAATCTCTTCATTCCTAGATGCATATATAAAGCGTCCTTCACAATGGAAAACATCCACCTCTTTGAGGCCACTCGTGCATGGTCTTTCAATAACCAAAGGCAAGGTACACAATGGCTAAAGGAGAACCCATGCAAGATTCCATGTATTCCTCATTCTCGTGATGTCCCTTGCCCTAGATACACCAACCTATGAAGATTTTTGTTGGTTGGAACTTCTATTTTATAAACCCTTTCGACATATCCAAACAAACATCGACATTACTTCATCTCAAATAAGTATCCAAGAGGAAGAAATAAGAAACTCCTACCTCCCTTTACACGTACATAGAGTCAATACTCTATAAGAACCTATCAATAGAATGAGTAAAGAACGACAATAACTCACATGGAGCCAACCCCTAAGTCGAATCTATTGGAATGGGAACATATATCCCGCATGCGCCCATCACTCAACACAACAATTGATGACCTAGACATGATAGGCCACCGAGACTTTGGCATTAACCAAAAGTGGATGTCGCATACCACCCCAATGATTTACAAAACGTTGCACATAAATTCATAGACCAAGCACATAATGAGAATTAAATACCACTTATTAATCCACCTAACCAACTAGACCCCCTACTAATATCATCCAAACAACAACTTGCATACTCAATTGTAATTGCCCATACAATAATATGAGGGAAAATTCCATCATCAAGATGATCATTCAAGGAATGCTAGTATAGGAAAATCCTACCTCATACAATGCATCGAAAAGTGTTGTAAAAGTTAGTGGGAAACAAAACTCATCCATTCTCTTACTAGCCCCAACATGTATTGCTACATTAAATATAAATGCATCTACTATACATTCTTCCCCTCCGTATACCCATTACCAAAATGAAACCTCTTCAAGGCCAAGCCCTAACAATATTCCAAGAGTGTATGAGTGCGATAAAGTACATAATCATAGATGAAATGAGCTTTCAGAGGGCCTAAAATGCTAAGCCACATCAAGTATAAATTGCGTGATGTATTCCACAACAAAACAACCATGCATTAAGTGGCCACTCAAAGATTTTGGTGTGTGACTTAGGCCAACTCCCTTTAGTCAACGATGTACCATTATACGTAGGAAATAAATTAAGATGCTCTCTCCGGCATGATTTTGACATAGTCGTTACCACTGGACACAAACTTCGTGCAACAAGGCTTAAACCGACGCAACTTGAATTCGACAAATGTTGACCAACATAAGAAATGCATATCCAATAATTAAGGATTCTTTATCTTCTCATGTCATGTACAAAGTCATGCATGTCTACCTTAGAGGAAACCAACTTCACAATTGAAAAGCACCTATTTGCAATGAAGGAGCTAGTGGCCTTACACAATAAGCAAATGCTAAAATCCTTGCACGTGCATTGTAAGGAGCATCACTTAAAGAAAGCAAACATACCTCCGAATCAAACATCACGACACTCAACTGGAGAAAACAATGTTCCTACTGCAACGAACAAGAGATCATGTTGACATCCAACTTATGGGTTAGCTCATTATTGGTTAATGGGGCACTCGGGCAAGTAATGAAGGTGGTGTACGATAAAAATAACAACCCCTAGACTTACCATCCTTTGTTGTTTTCAACTTTAGGCACTACCGAGAGTCCCCATGGGACGTACTCAACCCAACTCATTTTCCCCTACCTCCCTGTCACACGAGTAAACCATCGCCAAATCCCACTTAAAATGTCTTAGGGCCTCATCATCCACAAGCCACAAGGCTTAATGCAAAAGGCCACAATAGACATAAAAATGTTTACCATTAAGGACTAATATTTACACAATCTCAAGAGCGCACCCTAGCGATCTACAAATCTAGCCGCTTTTATGGTTGTGTTACACAAGAATGAAATATACAAAAATGTTAACGCACACAAGGAAGAGGAACACAAAATATGGTGTACACAACTTCCACTTGCCATACAACACATTTACACTATACTACCTACCTCATATACAAAGTAGTGTTCACAAATCCTATATCCGACACAACATACATGCACAATGTGCTTCAAATATATAGTTATAGGAACCATTTGTAGTGCAAATAAATGAAGATGAAATGAATATAGAAGTCACTCTCAGTTGAGAACATGTGCACACATATTGTATATATTTGTTTTCATTCACACAAAGCACAAACCCTCTAAAAGCGATGATCATTTCCTTCCTTCACATTTGCAGTAAAGTTATTTCTTTAAAAGGCTCCAACCACCTCATCACAACTAGCAACACACAAATCTTCCCATTCCAAAGACACAAAATAACACCACTCCATTACAAAACACTAATAGCCACACAATACCATACACACGTTCAAACCCTCTACACGTTCAAACCCTCTCTGGGATAATTTTGACTCTTTGCAATTGCTAGTTCAAAAGTATCTTTTGGAGATGTTTTTGACACTCTCTTTATGTATTTTAATTGTGTATTGTCTTTTGTAATTGGGTAAGTTGGAATAATTATCATGTCCATAGGTCAAACATTCAATAATAGTTAAAGGAGGTAGAGGTGGAGGTGGAGTTAAAGTGTAATATTGTGAGATATTAATAAATGACTATTTTTAGATTTGACTTCTATTTCATCATTATAAGAAATTTTTCTTTTTACTTAAAAAGACAATTTTAAAAACAAGATATTTTAAATATAAGATGGGGTTTGAACATTTTTTTCTCATAAATATTTTATTCAAATTTAATGTAATAGGAAACTAAGTTTAGACCATTCATCACTATTTCCACATGAAATTGAATTTGAGCCTTTTTTTGTCATAAATATTTTATTAGAACTTGATGACAGTGAAACTCGATTTAAGCCTCAGTAGATCCAAAATATGTGACAAATTCAAAATAGACACCTCAATACCTACATATAAAACAACGAAAAATCCAGAGGGAAAGAAAGTAAAATGAAACTTCTTTTGATTGGACTTGCAAATCCAACCGACCACAACAGTTAAATATCCCCGCGAGGCTGTTGCCCACCACAATCTGCTTTTCATATGAGCTGTTCATTCACACCTGTAATTTTCCCGAATAATATCACAGAACCCGACAAACCCTTTTTCCCCTTAAATTAATCTAACATGAAGAGAACGTCAATGAGAAACATTTTGTACTGCAGCTATAATCATTCTTGCTCTGTCACAAACAATGGAAAACACAATGAATGTTTCTGCCGAGCGTTGCAACTGCCAAAACCAAACTGTGAGGGTTTCCTTTGGGAAGTTCAAGCCTATGGAAGATACAGTTGCCCAAATGACCAAAGTGGCAGCTGTGACTGAGAAAAATCGAAATGTGAGGGTTTCCTTTGCAATATTCGAGCCTGAGGGAGAGTGCGACATCAATGATGCAGTTGCACACATGACCAAAGTGGCAGCTGTGATTGAGAAAAGCAGTGACATCAATGTAGCCATTATCAAATGCCTCGACAATTTATGGGTATGTATCTATCTCTCCATGGAGTTAGTCTAAGCACAGTCAGGTTTGCAGGGTAGCCTTATATGTTTTAAATTATCTCTTAACTATTCAGTGCACAAGGTAGATCCTAAAAAGGACCTTTACTTTCCTACATCATTTGAATTAGAGTTTACTTATATTATGTTTTCTTGATGACTGTCTTAGATGGTTTTTATTTAACTGTTTCTTATATTGCAAATGCTCCGTCCAGAATTTGGGACTTGAACCCATAACCCATTCTATCAGAATTTCTGGGCATTTTTCTATTAAGCTACTAGCCCTTTATAGGTTTTGGCTTTACAAGAGTGTGGATTGAACCTCCAACATACTATGAGCTCGTAGACATTTACATGGAAGTCTCAAGAAAGTATAAGAGGTTTGGATGTTTTGTTTAAGACCCTGGTCCCCACAATGAATCAAAGTAAATAAGCTGCAATCACCAACTGAGGTAGAATTCTGATGGGTGAAACCTAGAATGGGAAAGCTGAATCTCCCATGTACACTTCCAACACAGTTCGCTAGCACTTCCAAAGTAGGTGTTTAGTTGTAGTAGGCCTCCTGCATTGTTTCTTGCATCCCTTGGTATAATACCACTATCAGCCATTTTGAGTCCTCAACTTTATAGGATCCGAAAATTTGAGACCAATATTGCCAGGAAAAAGCTAATTGTCCACCTAACCCTTTCTCTTGTTCAAAACAGGAGGTAAAGGCAACATGTTATTTTTGTATGCTTTTTCTTGTGTCGGTAAATATTTTTGGCTAGAGTTATGAATGCATACAGGTGCCAGAGTTATTGGGGATTTAACATCCATAGATCAAACCTGTGACCTAACATATAGTACAAGTACCGTATTTTTTCGTATTTATCGCCCTACCATAACTGAACCATAGCCCGACGAAAGTTGCTGGCACATGCTTATGCATTACTTGGGAATGCTTTCTACAGATGAACTCCAAATTAATTTATCTTTTATTTGGCACAAAGCATTTTTTTGTGCTGCTGAGCTTGATCCATGCCAATAATTTAACATCTATACCTGTGATTTCTAATTTATTTGAACAAATCATGGGACATTATTATCATGACTGAACACTATTGACCAGTAATGTACAGATTTATTACCATGTCTATGCACATTCATTTCTAATTTATTTGCACAAATCATACTTAGTCTATGACTGAACACAATTGGTAATGTACAGATTTATTACTATGTCTATGCACATTCATTTCTAATTTATTTGTGCAAATCATACTTAGCCTATTACAGAACACAATTGATAATGTACAGATTTAGTACTATGCCTATGCACATTCAGTTGTAGAGTTGTTCATATTAGCAAGATTCACAAAAGGAAAGGAAATTAAATATGAAACATGAAAAAGAAATATAATACTACACCCACTACACTTAATACATAGGATCTAGCATGGAGAAACCCTCTGTGAGAAAACTCCACCAAGGACTGTGCCTCCAATTCCCTATCGCCAGTGAATGCAAGGCTCTAAGCTCACGAGGCTATGGCATACAACCAATATCTATCTCCCTTGTTCCACATCCCACAATCTATGTTCTCTGATGTCTCTCCTTCTCCTATGCTCTGCAAACTTCACTCCAACTCAACATGACTTTAGATGATTGTTCAAGTCCCCTTCAAGACTCTCTTTTAACCAAGGCATGCTCAAAGTCCCACAAAAAAGCTCCGAAAGGGGTGCCCACTGAATAGACGATACATCAATCAATCTATCTTTCAAACTCACTCCAAGCTGGACAATTGGTTTTAGCTTTTGTCATATTCAGGACACGTTCGGTTCTGGATAAACAAAGCCATTGCTAGTGTTCTGTTTACAAGTTCGTTTGTGCACCAACATTTCTCTCTGTTGTCTGTTTTTGCAGACAGGTCTGGTCCTCAACAAACTCGTCCTGTGTTCTTAAAGACATGCTTGGTCCAGCACAAACCTCTCTTTGACTTACAAAACAGAACCTTCAAGAGGCTTTCTGAAGCCTTCCTACTTTTTCCCAGATGCTTTGCAGCCCTTGGCAACATGCTTAGAATGTCTATACAATTCTGCCTTAGGCATTGCAAGTCTTTAGAGAGAACAAGTTAAATGGTGCTCTAAAGGACTTACAAACCTCTTGAGTCTTTTACAACACATACAACATGAATGAAGTGGATTTACATTACAACTAGACCCAGCTTAGATCACTAGCTAATAACCTTTATGATCATTTCATTAGTTCTCGATAAGGTCCATTTTCTGCTGTGGGCCTTTTCACTGCAAATGAAGTGATATTGCAAATACACATTGGCCTCGAATCTCTAAAATCAAGTAGGTTTGAGGATTGAACACCAAATGAGATTGAAGCGTAATTCACACTCTTCCTACTCTGCACCCTAAAGAATCTCAAGTCAACCAACTTATCACCTCCTGCCAGGCCTTTTAAAACTGCACACCCTTGGACCAACACCAACAATATCACACAACTTGGACTGTCCATGTACTTCAGCAATACCACTGCTCTGAGAAACTTCCAAGGACATCCCTGTTAGAGAAAGCCTACCACCCATTTGGCAATCAGACAGAATTTTCTTTATATGTGCTGTTTGCCCATAGTACAAAAATGCCAAGTAATAAGAAGTGGGCCAATACTAAATACGTGTATCCCTGTCTCGTCAGGGTCTATTACAGTGGCATGTCCCTATGACGGATTTTAATTCCATATTATGGTAATATTGTTTTGGCATTTTATTTCTACTTTTTTGTGAGGCACCCCTCTTTAATTAGGCTGGTTTATATAGGGCACATTGCTACGACAGGATTCCACACGAATAATCTTCTCTTCCGAATTCCATTTGGCATTAATGCTTTTTAATATATTAAAACATATTACTTTGTGGTATTGTCAATGGATTTACTTAACTGTTCAATAGTTTTCTTTGAAGACTCAAGAGGGAAGTTGATTCAGACAGAAGATAATTTATATCTGATAGCACTTACATTTTCCTAATTCGGTTTTGCAATTAATCTGTGCAGGCAGCTGTTTTCATAGTATGGAAAGGGGAAGGATCACAAAATGCAGAGAATTCAGCCTTAAATCTCCCCCAGGTGTGTATAAACATTCATTAACGAACTGGGCACCATCTGGTTAAATGTTTCTATTTTCTTTGTTTTCTTAATAGGTCAAAATCATCAACCCAAGCTTATTGAGAACCATTCAACAAAAATAATTGACTGCAGAATGCTAAGTCTAAAATTAAGAAAGATGTAAACTATTTTTTTGATGGATTCTGAAGGCAGCAGCATTCACAAAGGGATTAAAGGTGCAGTGAGAACAGTGGACTCGGGGTGGTTTCAGCCAAGCTCCCAACAAACAAGCCGAGGCATTCCCTTTGCACAGCTCTCCCTGGGAGATATTGTCAGCATCCGCAGAATATATTGCAGTGGGAAAAGACAGGATGTGCTCTCCTACTCCTGCCTCGCCATTCTCAGATCATATTTTGACAGCGTCAAAGGCATAATTTCCTGTTCATTTTATGATTCACTGGATGGGAAACAGATAGTTGGTTTAGGAGTCTGGGATGGCATAGAATCAGCATCGGCTCTATTAAAACATCCTGACAAAAGCCCTGGGCTGACGTACTGGAAAGATATGGCGGAAAAGGAGCTGAAGTACCATGTATGCCAGGTTGTTTATGTCACCTCCACAACTCTGAACCAAAATTCTAGGCCGGGCTTTCGAATATAGTTTTGGGTTGTCTGGTAGGTTGTGGTCTAGTGGTTGAGACAGGGCATCTTCCATGAATATGTAGGCTTGGATCACTGTGTGTGATACACAATGCAATTGGTTAAGTGTACATGATCAAGTGTTAGACACCTAGATAGGTGAGATTATTGTATATTCTTATCTTGTTTTATGTACCTATCGTCCATTCTAAGCTTCCTCTTTCCAATAAGCTTCTCTGTATACTTTTTCTTCCCCTAGAAGTGGAACAAGAATCCATTCTCTCCACAAGCTTGTTTTTTCTTTCTTTTCTTAGAAGCTTCATTTTGTCTAGAAGCTTCTTTGTAATCCATAAATACATAATACAATGCAATTGGTGTGTGAATATGTCTACCCTGTGGTATAAAATTCACATAAAAAAATGAAAACGGTTGGGAATTAATAACTATTATGAACTTTCAGCATGCATCTTACACCAGAGACTTTGTTGTTAGACCCACCTAATTTTGGTACAGGGGTATTTATTAGTTGTAAATTGCATTATTCTAGGGTACTGCATGTTTATCAATTGTTAATCAAAAATGGATTTTATTTACATGTTTCTCTATTTTGTGGTCATTTCATGCATTCTCTTGTTTTCTCCTCGCCACTTCTTTTTCTCTCTTCCCCCTATTTCTTCCCATGTTCAAGTGTTTCCCCAAAATCGTATATGTGTGGGTTTGAGTCTTTTGTTATGTGGGCCCTTTTGACACTTCCTTGGGGTTTTTGGGCCTTATTTTTCGGTTTTTCCATTAGTTGTATGTCGGTTGGTTTGCATATAATGTCCTAATTTGATTTGAAGAGGTCAATAAGTAGAGCCTTATTGTGATTTCATAGCATCTACAACAAGATCAGATTTGAAGCATTTATTACTTTATCAAGCATTCGTTCTAGTCCGAAAATTCATATAGAATAGACATTACATTACATTGGACTAGCTAGTTGAAGCATCACATTTATATTTGGTGTGTTGTATTCAATATTGTATACTTGTTAGGGGCCCGATAAATATCATATAAGTTTGTTGTTTCCTATTTGAGTGTCTAAAATAGATTAAATCATGATTTGGAAGTTTGATTGTTGTTGGCTGATTATTTTCAAAAACATAAGAAGATGATTGGGTGCGATCGCAGTAGCTATTAGCACCAACAAAGGTCGTTGCTAGTGGCATTGTGTTGTTGATGTACCAATAGGTCTTAATGATCTAAAAATTGATGAATGCGATCATTGTCTCCGATTGGCAAAAACCTCCAAATGTGTGATATGATGTGCAAAAGTTTGTGAGTGGCTTCTCCTTTGATTCGACTCAAACCCTAGCTATTCACTTAAAGGAATATAGAGAAAATACAATAGAATTGTCCCGAGCTACCGCGATTAGGTGTTACTCTCACATATCGGTTGTAGAATTAGAGTTCATGTAGTTCAATGCAAAGTTGAGTGTTTTCCAATGTGAGAGAATCCTAAATCACCTCTCCTTATACATTTAATCAATACAAGCCAATTAATCTTTCTTTTGACTCAAGAATGTAGCAACCACAACAAATGTATTAAGGACAAACTTTGGATAGGCTTGATCGACTTTGACTGCTCTTGTAAATGCTTGAAGTGATCGATAGATGTCTCTTGTGTAGGGTAGAATGATGTATGTTCCCCTAAATGACCTTTAGCACATTTGTTTATATAGGCATTCCTAGGATGATTTCCTATGTAAGTCGACCCAAATATAATTATAGGTTGACCACCAAAATCTACCCAAATGAGAAAATGACCATTGCAAGATGGTGACTACTAATAGTTATCGCTATCGGGTCATGATTAGAAGCGGTACATTGCTAGTGGTCATGTGTCGTCATTAGGAGCATAGGGTGCCGATAATGTTTAGCAAAGTTAAATGTGTAAAAAGAATGGATGAACTTGGTTGGTAGCAAAGAAAAGTGAAAGCCTCGATTATGGTTGGCTTGATGTAAGAAATGATTGAAAACATATGGAAGGAAAGAACAAAGCAATGAGTTGGTTGTTAGTGTGGTCCTCTCAAAAGTTTAGCTATGTGACCTCTACGGCATAACTAACATTTAGATACACCATCCATAAAAAAAAAAAGAGGTGCATTTAAAGTGTTCTTTTTCCCTATACTCATTAAACTAGCAATCACACCGCAAAGGTGCAATGGATACACTGATAGGGGAGGCAATGATTGTTTGGAAACAATAAAGTGCGTGGAGAGAAGGAACTGGAAGTGTGTAGAAGAAGATGACAAATAGAATAGGGGAAGAACATGAGACGAGAAGAGGAGGGAGGAAGAATGTGTGTGGAGGGAGAAGTTATGGCTTTAAATTTGTAAGGAGCTTTGCAGATGAAGCAGTCTTTGTTCTTATAATTTGAATCGTCGACACATATGTGGTAAGAGCTAACGTGGAGCACCTATCAAAAGAAAATGTTGGGTAGATACGAAGGTTCTGTAGGCATCATAGTATTGAAATAATTATGAATGTAAGGCCCTGGTGTTCAACATCTCAAATGTCAATAGTCGCCAATGAGGAAATCCAGAAAATATGTGGGTTGCCAATGAGGAATCTATGAAGCAAGCAAAGATTCACTTCAATAAAAATAAAAGAAAGGCTGCAAATTGCACGAAGGATGTAATTAGACCGATTATATCTCATTATCTGGATTTCAATGAAAGGCGGCGGAAAGTTTTATAGGTCATCTCGAGCGGTGAAAAGTTTATAGGTCATCTTGAACGGTTGCAGGATGTTGCAGAACATTTCCCAGTTCTAGATGAAAACTGCATGAGGATGACAACACTCTCCTTGTTGAATACAATCATAATACTCTTGCCTTTTTACAGGGGGGGTCGATCGCTGACAAAGCTATTGAAGCTTGTCGGCAAGCTTTGGATCCGATGAATTTTGTTCAAAATTGTGATTCTCAACATTTGAAAACCATTAATCTACTTAATGTTATCAACATTGACGTTGATATAATATGTATGGCTGCTTACAATGATTTCAAAAGGCTCCTAAAACTACACAAGCAAGTTCTTGATTCTCTAAACAATTTGCCCAATTCATCCGACTATGCAGCGGATGATAATATGGCTTGGGAAGCCATTGAAAAGATATTGAAAGATGTTGAGATGCAACTGAATGTGCAGAAGCTCTTAATGGTAGCCAACAAGCGAGGGCCATGAAGAAAACATGGGTGTGGAAGATTGTGATCCACGGGATTCAAAGGATTTGGGTGCAATAACAATCTATTCAACGTCGTCTACTTAGTGTCGTGAACTTATTTGACAATCACTCCTTTTTGTGTGTGCTTTCATGCCCATCCCTCTTGCGGTCCCTATCAGACTGGCGCTAGAAAACAAGTTAACGTGTAAATTTAGCAGTAATTGGATAGTTGCAGCGAGTTCAAAGTTCTTCCTCACATAATTAAATAAACAGGACGTTACGGGAATTGTGCTAAATGGAGCTCTCGCTAATAGTCGTCCCAAAACCAATGCCATTATGGGTTAAACCAACCCTATAAACGAAGATAAATATGTGGCAGCGTGGCCCTAAGTTTCAAACCAATTATTTCTATCTCCCCACGTATTTAACAACAAAATAAAAGTTGAGTGGCAAAACAAACCCATGTCAAAAACCCGCCAATTGGATTAAGCGCTTTTCAAAACCCAAAGTAGACCATGGAGAGGAAAGCTCACGTGGCCTTGCTGAACTGTCATTTTTCGCATAAATCTGCGCAGCCACGACAAGTGTTAGAAATCGACGGGTCAATTAAATCTATGCTTCGCATGTACCGATTAACAAAATCAAACCGTCGGTTTTTTTCGTCATGTTAGAAGACAAACGCTTTATAAAGGAACACCTATCGGCGAAATTAAATTAACCGCGAAAATGAATACTTGTTAACATTCATAAAAACAATGACAAAACAATAGGTCGTTTTTACTTACATTAATGAAATTAAATATTTTGTAAAATGGAATTTGATCGAGATTTCAACTTTCACGTGTATGCGGGGCATGTGATGTGACATGTCATTTTCAAGTGGGAAAATAAAGGGGGTTATCTTCGATTATTTATACTCGTGCAAATACTTGCAAACTTGGAATATTGAGATAAATTATTTTTTGCAAATGCATTTATAATTAGCTAGAATCCATTAATGAGTAAAATAACTATAACATTCACTACTAAGGGAGAGGAGCCAATAGTGGAGCATGGACCAATAATGGTGAGGGTAAATGTAAAGTCAAGGACTAGTACATGTACATTTGTCACTTAAAATTTGGAAAAAATAGCCAATAAAATGAGTCACATCAAATAATCACCCAATCACATGAGGCCACGTAAGTGGAAAAAATGCATGACATAATGCTTCACCGATGGGTGTCGTTATTCCCTTCATTTGATCAACTCGTAGTTGATGTCATATTAAAACCACAGTGTCTCAAGCTATATGCAACAAGTGAAGTCTCAGTGCACTAGTAATTAATTGTAGATACTTATTATTTTTATTTTTAAGGGGGTTTTATAGTGTCTTAAGATCTCTTAGCCAAAGCCTTATTAAAAGCAAACTATAAGAAACTTGTTGAAATAAACATACATTGCTGAAATGAAAAAACCTTGCAAGATTGAACACACCGCTTGAAATAAACACACTTTACGTAATTGAACACACTCGTTGGAAATAAACACACTTTGAAAATATTGTTTAAAATGCTTTTAAGGAATTAAAAATGTAAACTATAACACTATAACACCATAGGACAATAGATAACTCCATGTAACAAATTTTAATTGATAAATAAAAAATACTCACATAATTGCTAAATAATAGATTTATACAAACTACTTGAAAATATAAATACTAATGGAAGAGAAGATCCTTTTTCTGGAGGAGTGGGCCCTTGCTCCACCTTGACTCGAGAGTTAACACAATATGTTGCTCTCAAAATTAAATGACTATTCTTATTATTGAATTATTCAGTCTTACAAAACTTAACTCGAGAATCCCATATCTTCAATTCTCTATATATATTTTCCATCTGAAGATGCATTTACAATCATGAGTGTTCAATAGTTGTCTTTCCACCTACAGATTCTAGTGAAACCGAATAGTGCCCAAAGTAGATATGAAATTTAGAAAACTAGCTAGATATACAATTGTTGGTCTTACATATGTATATTTGGAGTATGAAGAACCAGAAAATTGTTGGTCTATTTCTTATTGGAAGGCCCATTCTTTGCTCCATAACCGAATTTTGATAGAATAAGGAGATTCCCATTGATTTTGGAACTTTGGAGAAGTTTCGTACCCAAAGAGAAACCTTCGGAACTAACTGTTAAAGTTCTGGAGCTAAGTGATGGAGTTCCGAAGCTAAAGCCTGCATTTTAGCCAACTTCCTCAAAAAGGTGTTGGTTACTTCACAATTCAGCTTATCCTAACCAAATATGACTTGTTTATTCCAAAAATTGAATTTCCACACAATTTGTTAGGAATTATAGAGTTTTTAGACATTTGAACTAAATCAAACAAAAGATGGACAATTACATCCTAACTTATATTTAGATCAAACAAAAGTTATGAAATGCAGACAAACTTGATTAAAAGGGGAGTAAAATGAGAGTATTCATTGCACATTGATGAGGCATATTTTAGCCTCATCATCTCCCCCACACTTACTTGTTTGTAAGTCCTCTTACAAACTCTATTCTTCAAAACTGGGATCATGAATTTTGCATTCCAATTGATTGCTAAGGTCAAATGGTTGAAATTGAATGTCCTAATGTTTCGATCAGAACTGTTGTATCTTGATCCTTCCTCTAGCTTTTTCTGTCAATCCTCAAAATGAGTGGGATCCTGAGGTTCTCTATTTTGCCATGGAGACATGGGTGTAAGAAGGAGAGGAGGTCTTGTTCTCATACCCATCCACATACCTCTGTGTTTTTCACAAATTTGAGGAATGAGTGTACATAAAGTTCTGGCCCTTTCCAGACTCCATATTAGATTTGTGGGAGAGATAACTTCTCTTCTTCTTAATGCTACAGTAAGGAATTCCCATCTCTTTAGGCATCCATCATAAATTTCCTCAAAGTTTTCCTCTTCATATGAGGTGAATGCATCAATACTCCTCTCAGCCGACAATGTAAAGTGTCTTAAATTGATTGTTAAAGGCATGAGCCCTGAAATGTATAACAAATGTAGATGGTTTTTCGTAATGAGCTCTCATACATAGGCCAGATGAACTAGCCTTTATTAAGTGTTCAGTATTCCTTTCTTTCTAGGCTATTTGATTCTAGAGCATAAAAACAAATGTCCAAGTTGGATTTCCCCACATATAGATTAATCATAAAGCTGTGTTCTTTTCTAACATAAAGTTGTAGAGATAAAATTCACAAAGAAGATTCTTCTGCTCTAGATTGGCCAAAGAATATGTTGCCATGAATTTTGCTTCATCCTTCAATTCATGTGGAAGGCCACATGAAATCCTCAATAATTGCCACCAGATAAATTGTTCTTCTAGGAAGACACTGTATGTAGGAGAAGGTCTTCTACATGTTAGTAATTTTTCACTCATCATACAGACCATCTGTATTTTTGCCAAACACTTAAACTTTTCTTCCTCGCTTTTATAGAATTTTTCTTCCCATTCTTCCCTTGCCTTTTTCTCTTTTTCCGTTTGACTTTTTAGTTCCTGATTTGATACTTTTAACTCATTCAACTTCCTGCAAGTATCATCCCATAATTGTTTGAGTGGCAAGTAAGACAACTCTATTTGTACAATTTGATCCACTGAATATACTTTTGTCATAGTACTCTGTTCACTAGCCAATTGCAATTCTTTTTCTTTTTCAACCATTTGCTATTTTACTAATGCCAATTCTTCATTCTTATCTGTTAGTTGAGTTTTCAATTGTTCAATAAGCATTTCTCTATGCTCCAATTTGTGTTTGAGGAAGTTCAATTCCTCATCTTTCTCCCTAATTATAAGTTATACTTTAGACAAGAATAGAGCCTGCCTCAATTGTTGTTTTTCTTCTTTTATTGGGAGTTCCTCAGGGGATGAGCATTGTTCCTCCACCAAAGGGAATTTCCTTTTAATCTCCAAGATGCCAATTGTTCCTCCTCATGTGATAGTATTGCTGAGTCATCCATTTCCTGAAAATCTTGCTCTTCCAATATTTCAGCTTCTCTCTCCAACTCCTCAGTTTGACTTTGTAGAGGAGGAGAAATTGCCATGTTTCCAAGAATATCAACAACTTCTTTCTCTAAATCCTCCTATACTTCAATATTTCTTGGCTAAGTTTCCCTAGATTTTTTATGAATTCTTTTTCTTTTAGGAGCTTCAACATTTTTGAAGTGGGCTTCCCTCTCGAACTTCTTCCATTTTTTGCTCCAAAGTCCATTTTGGGTGAACTATCACTATCAGAAACAGGTATTGGTTCTTCTAGTATTATTAAAGGGGAAGGAGTTTCTTTTAAAGAAACGACAGATTTTGCAGCTTTGATCCTCTCAGATCTCCTCCTTTTTGGTATTTTAACCCCACTTATTTCCTTCTTCTTCTCATCAGGGGGATTAATTTCTAAGTTACTTTTAGGAGAGAAAGGGGTTGGTATTCCCCTTCTGATAATATCAGGAGTTTGTCTGAATTTGTGGAGGAATTTTTCCCATGCTTCCTCCCCATTTTTCTTAGAGAGAAAATGATGTTGACAGACTAGATGAATTAATCCATGGTGCCTAATTGTTCCTACTCCCCAAGAATATCTCTGAGCCATGGTATGGATGGAATCGAAGAGGAAACTAGGAAGATTTACTATATACTCTTGCTTTGTTGCCCCATACCTAAGATATATCAATATTTTAAGGACTTCCCTTCCAATAGTCCCATATTGGCCATCGCATGTCAGGTATTTTACTACCCAAAATGCTACTCTGTCGAAGGGTTTGGGTAGGCTAGCTCTTTTGACCCCTTTTATGACTTTCTTAGTGGTATAAATGTATTAGGGCTCAGGTTCACCTTCTTGTCTTAAGGTTTCTACCAATTCTTTTAGAGTTCCCCTTACAGGGTTTGGTACATTTACAATTGGTACACCAGATACATTGCTCATTATATTAACAAGTAAAGGGAATTATGATGCCCTTAACCTTAGTTCTAAGTTGTTCTAAATTCACAACAAATTCTCTTACCAACTCATCATTGTATTTTGAGAATTTCTTCAGAAACTCTAGCCAACCCGCTTTGTTCAAAAATGGTCGTTACTTCTCCATCTGCAAGGAGTTGTGTATCGTCTTCTGGTTCTGATTTATTTTTGATACCCATGGCCAAGAGGACAATTCAAATTCTTTTCTTCTTTCAAACCCTTTCTTTGCCAGAGATAGTCATGAACTCTTGGATTTAGTCGGAACTCCAAATATGACTTTATTATTACCTCCTTGAATTTCTCTGCAACTATTCTCAATTTTCTTTTATTCGCCTAAATGACAGTTCGTTATTAATACACCGCCACTTTCATTTATTTAGTCGGCATCACCTCATGATTATTTCCCTTTAATCATGATGTGCAATAAATAACTCATTATACCGCCAACTTAAATCAAGTCTAATCACACATGCAAACTTTTAATTTAACCCTTAATAAGATAAAGACATAACTATTGTCCTTGCTGATGTAATCCAGCCGCCTTGTTGACTCATCATTCCTTAAAAAGTGAAAAAATGGTTAGAAAAGACAACTGGAATTCCAAAGAAGTTCATTTTATTTGAATTAGCCAATTATTGATGAGACCAACCACCATTTCTGGTTTTCAATTGGCCTTTTGAGAGAATTTTTTTTAGGGAAGGGAACGTCATTTACTGGTTTTCATTCCCTTCTTATTTTTTTCTTTTTTATTTTTATTTTTGGGAAGAGAACGCTATTTGCTGATTTTCATTATCTTCCCTTTATTTAGATCATTCATTTGATTACTTGATCATCTTGGAAGAACTAGGTTCTCCCATATGATCAAATTCCTTGTCTCGCTTCAATTTGCTTCAAGAATTCATCCCCTGGTAGGAGTGGTAGGAGGCTTCCCGTAGAGTTTTAGTTTGTGTCCATTGACCAAAAGTGTCCTTCTCTCGCGCCATCAATGGAAAGTGGTGAATAGAGTCATTATCATATATTTTCTCAACTCGATAAGGTCCTAGTCACTTGGTCTTCAGCTTGTCTTTGAATTGTTGGTACTTGGAATTAAATAGTAATGTCCAATCTCTTATCTTCAATTGTTTTTCCTTGATATGTGTATCATGCCACCTTTGCTTCCTTTGGTCTTGAATTATCTCTCGTATGTTGAAGTGCTTTTAGTCTTAGCTCATCCAATTCATTGAGTTGTAGAATTATTTCCTTTGTGTCAGTATCCAATTCAATACCTAATTTAGTTGATGTCCCTCAATGTTTGTAGTTCAAATTCAATGGGTAACAAGAGCTTCTTCCCATAGACTAACTTATATGGTGAGAATTTTGTTGTAGTCTTTAAGTTGTGTTATAAGCCCAGAAAACCTCGTAGCCTTTTCACCCAATCTCTTCTACTTGCTTCAACTGTTTTTGTGAGAATGTTTTCCAATTCCCTATTTGTCACTTCTACTTGTCCATTAGATTGTGGGTGATAGGGAGATGACTTCCTATGATTGATATGATAGTACATTGTAAAGGTCTGGATCATATTAGACATGAACTGTGGGCCTTGATATGAAACTATACTTCTTGGTGCACCAAACTTCATCATAACTCTTCCAAATGGTTCAATTACCACTTGAGGTCAGTAAAGACATTTCACTAGTAAAAGTTGGTTGTCCCATTCTTTGACATGGATCACACTGCTTGATGTATTTCTTCACATCTTTATACAGAGATGACCAATAATAGCTAGTGCCAAGTATTTTGTGGGTCGTTTCTTTTTACTGAAAAGTGTCTTCCACTTGGTTCATCATGACATGCTCTAAGTATGTCAAAAATTTCATCCTCTCTCACACACCTACGTAAAACCAAATCATGGCCACATTTAAATAACATTCCATTTAACCATTTAAATTGTGCACTTGTTTTGATTAATCTTTTCATTTATTTCTTAGTAAAAGGAGGAAACTTCTCTGTTGCAAGATAATTTGCCATGTCAAAGAAACCATGATTTATCATTGAAATATCAAATAGTTGTTCATTTGGAAAGTCGTCCTTAATTGGATCTTGTTCCCCTGTAGTGGTTAATCTTGACAAAAATTAGCTACCACATTAGATTTTCTTGGATTTTCCACAATAGTAATATCAAATTCTTGTAAAAGTAATAACCATCTGATTATCCTACCTCCAACCATTGGTTTGTTCGTTAGATATCTAATCTTTGAATGATCTCGTATGTACAAATATTTTGTACCTTGTAATATAATGTCCGAACATATTAATTGAATAGATCATAACAAGAAATTATTTTTCATGGTGGTGTAATTTCTTTTCTGGGAGTAAGATTTTTACTAAGGTAGTAAATAACATACATTTTTTCCTTTTTATCTTTTTGTCCCAAAACCGCACCAATTGAGTTATTTGAGACATCTATTTGGATGTGAAAAGGTTTCTCCCAATTACATCCTTTTAGTATTGGGACACCGATTAGTTTTTCCTTAATCTCTTCAAAAGCATGTTGACATTTTTCATCCGAAAGAAATTAACAATCCTGGTAAGCAAACCCAACATGGGGGCAACAATTTTACTAAAATCTTTGATAAAACGCCTATAGTACCCAACACGTCCTAAGAATGACTTGATATCTATGGGGTTTGATGAACATGTAAGTCTGAAGTAATCCATATTTTTTCTTGGTCAACTTGAATTCCTCTCTTTGAAATATGATGTCCTAGAACAATTCCCTCATCAACCATCATCAAATATTTCTAATGACTAAAATACAAATGGTGTTGTTCACATCTTGTTAATACTCTATCCAAGTTTTTCAAGGCATCATCAAATGTGTCTCCATGCATAGTAAAATCATCCATGTATACCTCTACAAAATCATTAGTTAGATCTACAAAATTGCTAGTACTGACCTTTTGGAAGGGTTCTTTGGAGCATTACATAATGCAAATGATAGTACCCCGTAGGCAAAGATATCCCACGAACAAGTAAATGTAGTTTCATCCTAGTCCTCAAGCAGCCCACCTTGATTTGGTTATATCCACTAAATCCATCTAGGAAGGAAAATATTGTTTACCTGAGAGGTTGTCTAAAACTTGATCTATGAATGGTAAGGGAAAATAATCTCTAAGTGTAGCTTTGTTCAATTCCCTATAATCAACACAAATTCTCCATTTTCCATTCTTTTTAGGCATAATTAAAAGAGGAGACACCCACCGACTATCCGAGATGGGTAGATAAAGCCTACTTGTAATAGATTTTCAATTTCCTTCTTGACTATGTCCCTTAAGGCTGGATTGATCCTTCTCTGAGGTTGCCTAACCGGTTTAACATTTTTAGTATAAATGTGATGGGTGCAAATACTTGGGTGGATTCCTTTTATGTCTTTATAGTCCCAAGAAAATCTCTTGTACGACACTTCAAAACATCAAACAATTTAGTTTCTTGATCATTTTCCAACCAAATTTGTTAATGTTCAAAATCTTCCCCTGGTTGAATATCAATTTGTTTGGTTCAGTGTGTGATTAGATGATTTGTTGAAAAGGTTCCATTAGGGTGTTTAGTGGACATGAATGAGACAACAACATATGATATATAATAATGTCTCTAAAGTGCCCTTGAGAAAGAGTACTAGATAAATGACAAGAAGCATAGTTATGATAGTTATCTTGATGTTGGTCAAGCTCCTCATCACCGACATTTTCCAAAGATTCCTTCTTGTTTCATGATATTTCCAAGACTAATGCTATTGATTCCGTAGCTATTTCCGCCCCTCCCGAAAATAAGTCACGTTCGTCCAAAGCAAAATTATTTACATCTGCATGGGATTCTTTGTGGTACTACACCGTCGGAAAGAGGTTACACATACCCCAATGATGATATAGGTCTCCTTGCAAGGTGTTCGGAATCCGAGAAAAGCTCGTCGGAGTATATGTTTGCGTCCCATGTGCCTTATCTAACCTCTACGTACATTGTTTTCGTCCTCTGCCCCCTTTTTCCTTGCATTTTGGTCATAAGTGACGAGACCGCCGCCACCAGGGGTGGCGGTCTCGTGACTCGCCACCTAGGATAGGCGGCGTAACCACGCCTTCCCGCACATTGGACGACGGTCATGTGCGCATTTTCTAGAATGTTCCGACGATCTCGTCAAACATAAAATTCAAATTTCTATCCGCATTCTTCACCCACTTCACTTGCATTTATGTTTTGGCCGCCCAATAAATAGTGTTTTCCCTTTGTTTATAGTAAAAGAGATCAATTGAGAGTTACCTTCTAGTGAATCCAAATGCTATAAATAGCCAGCTTGTTTTCAAACAAATGGTCCCTCTCCTTCTCTGTTTAATCACTTAGTTTGTTTGAGTCTCTTTCTTAGAGTTCCACTAGTTTCATGTTTTGCATCAATTGTTAGCTTTCCTTTGTTGTTTAGAGGTCATTTGATCTTCTTGTTTCATCTTACTTCATTGTTGTTCCATACAATCAGCTTAGCATAGAATAGCTTCATTTCTAGATTAGAATCCATTTAGAGTTGCAGGTTTTGTTTTGTCACAAGAGTAGATTCCAGAATTCTCGATAGATTTGTGTTATATTCCCACAATAAATCCTGTCAGAATTGAATAGTCAAGCTCGAGTTCACTTGCACTATCCCTCTCTTACTCGCATTGTATTCGGTCTATATCCAAAGCTGCCATTGTTCAATTTCCTTCTTTTCTTTGATCTATCATATACACGCTTTTACGGATTCACGAGAACACAAAGGAACGAGGAGATCATACTCGGGGACAAAGTCACACACTGTTGGATTTACCACTGTTCAGTAAACTCTAGGTTTGAGCTATCAAAGTTCTAGTTAAAATCTATCAAATAGAGTAGTAAATTATTTCATTTTAGCTAAAGCTCGCTTTCGATATTAAGGGAAGCTATGGGGAATGATAGTTTGTGAGAAACCATGATTCATTCCTCGCTTCGAGGTAGGATTGAGAGTCTTTCGATAAAACTAGTTGAGTTATTTTGATATTTAGGATAAACTCACAATTGCACGGGTAGATAGCTACACCATGCTACTTTGCTTGTTTTAATTCTGTTACTAGATTAAATTGTCCATTTTCTGAGTATATTAGAATAGCTTCTCTTTTAATTTTGTTAAAATACTTCATCAAAAATGCAAAAATACATGCATAGTGTAGATATATCTTTCTTAATTAGCTTATTCATTTTAAGTTAAAGTTGAATCATTTTTTGCATGACAATCACGGGACCTAGAGAGCCCAGGGAATACGTGTTTGAACCAATAGTGCCTCAACCAAATCTCCCACAACACTAGGCCGATATAGATCAAGACCTTAGGATTCGTGAGTTTTCAAACAACAATAAACCTATAAACAATTAGCGAACAGTTGAATATTAAAGATGACAAGACATACACATTTTGGTCAAATCACCCTAATTATAGGCGCCTTGATAGGATATCCACATGACCATACAAGAACTTGAAGAGAACAAATATTTGGTTGCGATCCTTTAGTTCCACATGACCCTAACGCAGAGACATCCTCATGACATAGATACTAGCTTGCACATTCAAGTTGCTGAACACCTATAATGTATTTGTTAGTGCAAAATCACACAGACTCGGACGCACATCGGGCTTCTAGGTTGATGTTCGAGCATCCAGTGTGATTGCACAACATGGAAACCTCTCTCCAAGCGTGGGACTTGTGAAACCGAGAGAGGAATCTCCAGAGAAGGTGGTTCCCGCTCCTAAACTACTCGCCACAAGCTATTCCAAAGCGCAGCAAGCTAATCTAATCCTAATCTAACCATGCCAAGGAGACAGAGAGAGAGAGAGAGAAGGGAAAAACAAAGCAAAAGCCTACACTAAAACGGTGATACACCAGAGAAGGAGAATGTTGAACATCTATCAAAACTGCCATGGGACAAAGAGAGGTGAGCAATGGGAAGGATGGACAGATGCATCACAGGCCCAAGGATAGATTTCACACAGAAAGTGTCCCAAAACTCCATGAACACAGCTCCAGATCTGCAATGAACGTTCAAACATGCACAAATACCTGCAATGAAGAGAGGCAAGAAGAAAACAAGCAAAAACGAGAAAGGATGGACAGATGCATCACAAAACACGTTTTGTTGCTTCAGAAGTTTGCACAGAACATCATTCCATTAGTAAAAGGCAAAAAACGCCATTACAGAGTAGGGAGGAGGTTCGAACTCCATTTTCAACCCTAGAGAAGAAAAGAAGGGAGGGCCGAGCAGAAAGAATGAACAACTCCTTTTATATTTTGCCACTCCTTACAATATATAGGAAGAATGAGAGAAGGAAGAAAGAGGAAAGTCAGATCTCCTCCAACCACCTCTAGGTCGTATTTTAAATCATTTCATCATGGTAGAAGCGACGGATCCCGCAAAACGGGCGGGTCAGTTCGCCGCATTAAACCGGTCGCTGAAATGTCACTTCTGTCATTACCACGTCGAGCCGTTTCTCGATTTTCTCTCTCTAGACTACACCAAAACTCGAGATTAGCCCCAGAATCATGTAGAGGATTTCACTAGCTTTCCGTTGATATAAGGAACATGCAAATCCGAGCTCTGGATCAAAAGATATGACGATTTGAGGATTTAGGGCACGGAACAGGCGAAAACAGATTTTTAAAATATTTTCCCGCGCATTGCCACCTGGATGACACGTGGCAGACTCTGATTGGATGAGAAAGGTCTTCAGCCCGTCGGGTTCGGGATTCTCCTCTCCATTTGCATCGGGTTTGGGAGGTGGCTCAACATATGTTTTCGCCCCATGCTTTTCCGACTTGTTTCCCCGACTATGAAACCCGATTTTCTTTGTGCGTCGGGCTTTCCAACCCCTCCGACACATTTCTTAGGTGTCGGGTTTTTCAACCCTTCCGACATGTTCTTGCGCCATGTTTCTCCGTCGTGTTTTCCCGACTATGAAACCCGATTTCCTTTGTGCGTCGGGTTTGGACGACCCGACGACATATCCCTTTGTGTGGGGTTTTCGCTTGGATACGTGGCAGCTTCTCATTGGTTCGGATCAGCGCTCGAAAACTCACCCTTTGACTTTTTGACCTTTTCCCTTGTGAGGACACGTGGCAGCTTCTGATTGGCTCTCGGCTCCTTCGCGTACTTCGCCTCCATTTGTCCCGGATGTCCCATTTGATTTTGGCCCCTTTGTGCTCATTTCGGCCGATTCGGCCGGTTCGGGCATTTTTGGCCCGCTTGTCCCACTTTGCTTCGGACTGACTTGACCCTTTTCGGCCGGTTCGGCCGGTTCGCGCCCTATTGTCCCGCGCGTCCCAATTGCTTTTGGGCTCCTTGTGATGATTTCGCGCGATTCGGCCGGTTCGGGCATTTCGCGTCCATTTGTTCCATTCGTCCCGAACTGCCCCTTTGTGCTTATTTCGGCCGATTCTCTCTCTCGGTCAAACCGGCATTTCGCGCCCGCCGCGTACTTTAGTCCCACTTGTCCCAAATGCTTAGTGGGCCTGTTTGGCTACTTTGGCCGGTTCGGCGGTTTGTCCTTTTTGTCCCAAATGTCCCGTGCCGCCCCTAGGGCTGGGACTTAGTCATTTTCACAATTTTTCCGGATCAACCTACTTGCCTTTCTCGCAACCTTTTTCGCACTTTCTCGAGCTTGTTCCTTTTTTCCTGGCTGTGGGAGTTAGAAAATTACTCGAAGGGACCCCGCAAGCCTGATTTTTGCTCGAATCAATCAATTTTCTTGGGATTTGATATTTCGATGCATGTTATCAAAATTACCTGGGGGAATTTTGGATAACAATTGCGACTCAATGGGGTCATCTCGCCGCTAGATGAAAAGACCAAGAGCTCAAGCAATCCATTGGGCATGGAGTCATAAGTACAGCCTCGAAAACTGATTCGAACTTTGAAAATCTCTCCTCCGAGCCACTTGAAACCCACCAACACTGGAGTGTCTTCACCAAATGCACTGAAATGAACTCAGGCAAGAGCAAAACCAGCAACACCAAAAACTATGTACAAAATGAAAATCATACATGTCCCAAATGGAACATGCAGAGTGTGCACAAGCACTTCTTCTCGCTGAAAGCAAACCTAGCTACTTACTCTAACTGGAAGCAAAGGAAAGCTAAACAAATCCTCGCAGAATCGTTGTGAGAAATAGCTTCCTTTCTTCAAAATTGGCAGCCATGGAATTGATTTCGCATCGATCATGGCTGTTTGGATGGATGGAAAATCAACAAGAAGTCTGGTCTTCTATCCAAATCATCAAGGTATCAATCGAAAAAATCCAATACCTCTTTTAGTTGCTCGCATTTGATCAAGAGGTATGGCACTGATCCTGGTACTTTCAGAGCTCGTCCTCATGCTCAAGCAAGCATGACTGGTCAGGCTTCTCCTTTGGCTCCAATGAAGCCAAATACCGATGGGCAAGGTCCGATCCGTTTGATATGCCCATAGCTCGATTTTCAACTCCAAGAATGGAGTCTTCAGAGACCTTGAATGGATGGTGTGGAAGAAATGGTGGAATCCTTCTGTCCTTTCTCTTCCTCCAATGAAGAACATGGAAGATTAGAATCTTCCAATCTTGATTCCAAAGGGCTGCTATAAGATGCAGGCTGCTGCAAATGAATGCTCTCCTTCATGACAGCAGACTCTTGTGTTTGGAATGTGGATGATGAAAGAGAGAATGGTGAAAACTCAACCGGCTCTTCTCCATCAAAACAGTCCTCCAAATCTGACAGGTAAACTGCCTCATTGTTGTCCCGTTGTTCGTGTTCAACTTCCTCCATGGTGTCCTCTTGATCTGCAACTTGACCACCATGGTTTCCTTCACTCTCCAATATTGAGTTTGAGAGATCAAACTCCTTTTCAGTGCTAGAACTTGAGAGAGATGAAGTGGAAAGAAGAACTGAAGGTTCTTCTGTAACCTGCTTTGTGCTCAAAGCCCTTGGATCTTGCGTTTTTCTCCTCCATAGCTAGATTGTCTCCTTTTCTTTTGGATTTGGAGCAGCTTCTCCTTCCTCCAATGTTTGAAGGCAATCTTGCTCTTGATTGAACTCCTTCTCCAAAGCATGAAGTTTGTCAAGTCAAACTCTTCAATCACGCTTCTAGAGGACAAGTTGGGGCTGCAAGATCTTCTTCTTCGCTGCAACAAAATCAGTCCCGACCACCATTTGTTCTCCAACCCTAGCTTCTTCTCGTAGGCTTGACCATCAAGGGGATCCTTGTCATCCCAAATTTGGCAGCCCAAACCTTCAAGTCGTCTGTCATTTCTTTTCGGTTTGGCTCTTCCTCCGCTGTCCTCGATGACTGATTTTTACAATTTCTTCTTTCCCACATGGAATTGGGAATGCAAAAGGAGGGATAGGTTGAAACTCCACCGATTTGACAATTTTTGTGGTGGTGGAGGAGGTGAAACCTCTTGTTTCTTTCGAGGAGGTGGTGTTTCGTTAGCTCTGTGGAGGGGATGACTGCTTGGAAGGGAAAAGGAAAGAAGAATCGAGATGGGGTGGAAGACTAGGGGATGGAGGGATGGATTCAACACTGGGACAGCAGATGGAGAGTTTAAACTTGACACCGAAATGAAACAGATTGGGAAAGAGGAAAAGAAAAGGCATGAGAAGATGTGCTTACCCATTGACAAGGTTGCTGAATACTTCTCTCATACACTTCTATTTCTTCAATCCACCTTGCAAGCAAAGGCAGCGTTGCAATCATGAAGTCAAGTTTCTCCCGAGGGTCAGTAATGACTTGGAAAGGTCCCACCCATGGACAGGTGCTCACAACCGATTCCAAATGCTCTCATCTCGTGCTCGAGCCCTGGATCGCACCATCCCCACCTCCATTCTTTGGATTTTCTCCAACAGACCAGCATCTTGGATCTGATGGTCTTCGTTGTATGCACACCCTTGCTCTTGGAAAGCTCCATAGCCAAACTGACTTTGGCACTGCTGTTCATATGAGTATGCATGCTGATCTGGAGGATTTGTAAAACATGTTGGAAGTGGAAAATACCTGCTGTTGTTGATGTGAATTCCATGATGGAAATGAAGTCATGATTGCACAACTTCATGGAATGGAAAAGAATGAAGGGGATGGAAAGGAAGATGGATGAAAATGGATGGAAATGAATGGAAAGGAAGGTCTGCAACTTCAGAGATGGTGTTGATCGATGGAGTCGCCGATGTGTTCTGCAAGTGCCTCCAAAGGCTGAAATCTTCACAGAACACATCAACTCGCAAAAGATGAAGTGAAAGACCTCTAAGGTCCCACCGGCGTGCAAAACCGTTAGTGCAAAATCACACACCCCCGGATGCACATCAAAGCTTCTAGGTTGATGTTCAGCATCCAAAGGTGATTGCACAACATGGAAAACCTCTCCAAGCGTGGGACTTGTGAAACCGAGAGAGGAATCTCCAGAGAAGGTGGTTCCCGCTCCTAAACTACCTGCCACAAGCTATTCTAGTAAGTGCAAGCTAATCTAATCCTAATCTAACCATGCCAAGGAGACAGAGAGAGAGAGAGAAGGGAAAAACAGCAAAAGCCTACACTAAAACGGTGATACACCAGAGAAGGAGAATGTTGAACATCTATCAAAACTGCCATGGGACAAAGAGAGGTGAGCAATGGGAAGGATGGACAGATGCATCACAGGCCCAAGGATAGATTTCACACAGAAAGTGTCCCAAAACTCCATGAACACAGCTCCAGATCTGCAGTGAACGTTCAAACATGCACAGATACCTGCAATGAAGAGAGGCAAGAAGAAAACAAGCAAAAACGAGAAAGGATGGACAGATGCATCACAAAACACGTTTTTGTTTTAAGTTTGCAGTAACATCATTCCATTAGTAAAAGGCAAAAACGCCATTACAGAGTAGGGAGGAGGTTCGAACTCCATTTTCAACCCTAGAGAAGAAAAGAAGGGAGGGCCGAGCAGAAAGAATGAACAACTCTTTTTTATATTTTGCCACTCCTTACAATATATAGGAAGAATGAGAGAAGGAAGAAAGAGGAAAGTCAGATCTCCTCCAACCACCTCCAGGTCGTATTTTAAATCATTTCATCATGGTAGAAGCGACGGATCCTGGCAAAACGGCGGGCTGTCTGCTGCATTAAAACTGGTCGCTGAAATGTCACTTCTGTCATTACCACGCGTCAGAGCCGTTTCTCGATTTTCTCTCTCTAGACTGCACCAAAACTCGAGATTAGCCCCAGAATCATGTAGAGGATTTCACTAGCTTTCCGTTGATATAAGGAACATGCAAATCCGAGCTCTGGATCAAAAGATATGACGATTTGAGGATTTAGGGCACGGAACAGGCGAAAACAGATTTTTAAAATATTTTCCCGCGCATTGCCACCTGGATGACATGGGACTCGATTGGATGAGAAAGGTCTTCACCCATCGGGTTCGGGATTCTCCTCTCCATTTGCATCGGGTTTGGGAGGTGGCTCAACATATGTTTTCGCCCCATGCTTTTCCGACTTGTTTCCCCGACTATGAAACCCGATTTTCTTTGTGCGTCGGGCTTTCCAACCCCTCCGACACATTTCTTAGGTGTCGGGTTTTTCAACCCTTCCGACATGTTCTTGCGCCATGTTTCTCCGTCGTGTTTTCCCGACTATGAAACCCGATTTCCTTTGTGCGTCGGGTTTGGACGACCCGACGACATATCCCTTTGTGTGGGGTTTTCGCTTGGATACGTGGCAGCTTCTCATTGGTTCGGATCAGCGCTCGAAAACTCGCCCTTTGACTTTTTGACCTTTTCCCTTGTGAGGACACGTGGCAGCTTCTGATTGGCTCTCGGCTCCTTCGCGTACTTCGCCTCCATTTGTCCCGGATGTCCCATTTGATTTTGGCCCCTTTGTGCTCATTTCGGCCGATTCGGCCGGTTCGGGCATTTTTGGCCCGCTTGTCCCACTTTGCCGGATCGATTTTGACCCTTTTCGGCCGGTTCGGCCGGTTCGCGCCCTATTGTCCCGCGCGTCCCAATTGCTTTTGGGCTCCTTGTGATGATTTCGCGCGATTCGGCCGGTTCGGGCATTTCGCGTCCATTTGTTCCATTCGTCCCGAACTGCCCCTTTGTGCTTATTTCGGCCGATTCTCTCTCTCGGTCAAACCGGCATTTCGCGCCCGCCGCGTACTTTAGTCCCACTTGTCCCAAATGCTTAGTGGGGGTTTTGCCTGACTTACGGCCGAGCCGGTTCGGGTGGTTCGGGCATTTTTGTCCCAAATGTCCCGATCCCCTCAGTGGCTAGGACTTAGTCATTTTATAATTTTTTCCTGGATCAACCTACTTGCCTTTCGCAACCTTTTCGCACTTTCTCGAGCTTGTTCCTTTTTCCTCGCCTGTGGAGTTAGAAAATTACTCAAGGGACCCCGCAAGCCTAATTTTTGCTCAATCAATCAATTTTCTTGGGATTTGGATATTCGATGCATGTTATCAAAATTACCCCGGGGGAATTTTGGATAACAAGATTCGAGAAGATTACACAACTTATAGTTCTAAACATAGAGGCCAAAAAGGCTTACGATTATTGGATAATCGGGAGAAGAGATTGACTCCTCGTATGACCATAGGAGGTCCGCCACAACCACGAACTTATGGTCGTGATTCACAGTGCCATAACCCAACGGGCCTACGGATCACTCTAACATTGACGCTCGGTTTACGCATACTAATATTTAGATCCTCACCACTTCCCGAGACATCATTACACAATTCTCCGTATTAAACGTAGTAGCTAATCATGATAGGGATTTGGACTAGACTAGAGAACTCGTCGATAGAGCTCTAATAGATCCACTATTCCTCTCATTACTATTTTTGACGACCTTGTCTGGCGGACATATATACGAATCACCTATAGGCCACTTTCCACATATACAACAGCCAATAGATAGGATCTCGGAGATCTTGACATCGATTGGAGCCTCCGAACAACCATTTTATCCGAACGATCCATTACCTCGATCCAGGTTAGGAGAGCCTTCTTTGCCTTAGATTCGCAGATCCCATTATTGCGTGTTGAGGATATAAGATTGCCCAATTAGTCATGGGTTGTATCTCCACATACTCCATCCCCACGGCTATCTCAAGCACGACCTCGGGAAGTTGGGTACGAAGAAAGGCTACTTCGATTCTCATGCTCGCATGTCACTTTTCTATTGTAAAAATTGGTGAACTCGACATGAACAAATACACAATCTTTCGATTGATTGCATTTCTACTTGTTCTTCCAATTAATATGATTTTCATATTTTCCACCTCATTAGCCTTCACATCAGCTTCACCAACAAAATTGGTGAACCTAACGTGAACGAGAAACAATTTCCCTTTTATTTTTCTTTCTTTCATCCACCTTCGTTCTTTCCCATTATTCTGCATGGGTATTTATATACCCCCCGAATATGTCGGGATACGACACATACGGCAGACCTATTTCAGGTCTCGAACCACATTACGGTCAGACAAGTAGGCAATAGTCACCATCGCTTTCGGTATGGGCCGATAACTACTCAAGTAACTACTTGTCATCACAGACTCCACCCCAAAGAATTGGCTCTAGTTCTTCATTCGAATTGAGGAATTGGATCAACTCACACAAACGCAACAACCAGATCCCTTAGGCTCTAATAATATGACGTTTACTAGAGAATCCATTTCATCTCCTCGGGTCTTGTTCAGACCACAAATCAGTAGACAGTCGGATCCACTCCCATTCTTGGATGAGGAGTATTTAGCGCACCACGCTAGAAGCGAACAATGCTTTCAGAACATGTACCCACCTATAGGAAGTCTGCAAACACAACCCAATACCTTGCTCCAAGAAAATACCCCCATTTCTCCACCTATGGGAAATACTCTTGGTGAAGCTTGGCAGGGTAATGATCAATTCATAGCAGGGTATCATACCCCTCTACAAGCTCAAGGTTTACAACAACCACCATTAAGGAAAAACATGGTGCCATCACCAATCGAGGTCATCTCGACTTTGGTTGAGAAGGTTAGAGGATTAGAACTCGCCCAAAAACCAAAACTCACATTTTGGGCAAGCAGGAATTCCCAATCCTCAAAGCACCATCCCATCCAAGTTGACCTCCTCACAGGAACATGCACGTTAGGCATGCCTCCTCAACATTCATATAACTACCCACAACAAACACCAACTAGAAACACGTTCTCAAACACCGCTCCAGTTGAAGGTATGATACCTCCCGGCTTAGCACCAAACAATCCATACCAGAACAATGTTCCTCCCTATCTAAACATTTATTCAAAATCACCACAGGGAGACATGTTCTCCTCTCCTAGGATGTTCACTCAACCACAGGATTTCTTTATATCCTCGTAAATACATATGTTATGCCGTACCAACAAACCGTTCCGCCTCCACCTCCTCAACATGTACCATTTATGGTCGAAACCTATGCGGTAGGGACCTATTCAGAATATTTAAAAGAGCCCCTAGACTTTTCCATGTAAAGTGTTATGCTTCCAAGACCTCTACCGATCTACCCAAATACAAAGGGGAAGGAGATCCAAATGCACACATTAAGGCCTATGCCACAGCCATATGAGAGTTACTCCCTTGGGATGGGGTTATTGCTAAGATATTCCCTAAAAACTTAGAGGGTATTCCCTTAATTGGTATTACAGAATACCTTAAGCTTCGATACACTCATTTAAACAACTCGTGTCGATTTCATCAAAGCTTTTAACATGAACAAATTGTTAAGAACAGAATCGGGAATTCTTGATATTAAACAAGAACGTAATGAATCCATTTGCTCATTTTATTCAAAGATGGCATACGGTTCTCTACTCATTGAAGAAGTGCTCCAAACATGAATTAGATGGAACTATGCGATTTATTCCTTCATTCTCTCAATAGAGAGATAAAGGAAGAAGTCCAGAAGTTCCCACTAAGAACTTATGATGAAGTACTCGAGAGTGCTCTCCGAATCGACCAAGCGGCGATAGATAGTGGTTGTAAGACATATGGAACAAACGGGAAATTAATCACTCCCAATCAAAACACCATGGCCTATCCTAATATTGGGAATGCCAATCAAGGACCTAAGATCCTTAACAAGAACCGTGGGGTTACAACAGATGGAGTAACTGACCAAGTTAAAAGAGCAAATGTTGTAAACATTTTGCCACCCATTAATAATCAGCGAAATAACAATTTTACTCCAACAATCAACGCGGTGGATTTTAATCGTCCACCATGACAACAACAATAACAACAACAATGACAAATCCAAACACAAGGTCCAAATCGAAACCCAACTGGATATCAGAGTCAAAACCAAAGGCAACAACCTCAAAATTTTAACTCTAACAACCAAAGAACCTTATCGAGAATTTTGGGCCACTACAGGGTTTCGAATCAACAACCCCGAAATTATAATCCCAATTTGTATTGTGGTTTCCACAAGATTCAAGGCCACTATACTAGGACTCTTTGTGACTACAATAAATTAATGCGGTGTTTGTTCAGAGAAGATCAAAAACAACTCTTTATAGACATGTTAGCAAATTCTGTAGTACCGCTTGTGAAAACACTTACACAGGGGCAATTTCCCTCAAAATGCACCCCTCAAGATCTTTCATGATCCGCTCCCAAACCATTCTAACAATAACATGTTAGTTAGATCCAGCGGAACAAACAAGGGTATTATAACATGAAACAATGATCATGAAGCTTCAACTTCATTAAATCCATCTGGCCGCATTCCCTTTGATTAGGAACTCGACCACAAACCAAGATAGTTGGTGTGGTAGAGTTAGACATCGAGTTACCCGTAGAAACCATAAAAAGAACACGAGATTATTCTTCTTAACCAACTCCAAGTTATCCATTGGAACTAGACAACATTCAACAAACGTTGGTAAAACCCATAGCGCTTATGATTTAATTAATGATTTAACAAATACCTTCTCTCACATCTCCTTTTGGATTTGTTAAAGAACTCTCCCACCCATAGGGCTGCTCTCTTAGAGGCATTAGGCCTGGTCATCTAATTAACATCACTCATCCTCTAGAAACACAAGTAAACCATGTAAACTTTGACGTTTACCCCCTGTGGCAGCCAGATAGGGATACTGAGTTTATATTTGATATAAGCAAAATGCCAACATACACTAAAATTACGCCAAGAGGCGACCCGACTTTACATTTACAAGTATGGGTTTACTGATAATTATGTTAAACGCGCAATGATTGATGATGGAGCAACAATTAACATAGTCCCCTTTCTTTTCTTCAAAAGTTAGGATATAGAGAAACAAACCTGTTCCACAACACGAAATACGCTAAGGGTTATGATAGCCTCAAGGCCACTTCAATTGGAACCATAGTTTTACCAAATACCTTAGGACCCATGATGGTCCTCACCGAATTTTATTATAGATTGGGAAACCAACTATAATATGATCCTCGATGGCCGGCCATGGATACACCACATGAAGGCAATCCCTTCCACGTTATTCCAAGAAATAAGATTTTTGCACTTAGGAAAATATTTGTGGCACAAGGTGACCCAAAACCCTTCGATATACACCTAGCTGATTTGAAGAAAAGACCGGTGTTCACTCCGAGTTTCAACTCCCAAAAACCAACTTAGCAAACCAATTAATTCAAAACCGTAAGAGAAGTTGATAACTACCATAGAATTGGAAAATAAAAGTCCGGTCAAAGGCATTCCAACACTTAAAAATGAGAGTAACGTCATAAAAACAATGTCATTAGGGACTACCGCAAAAATTATCGAGTCTAGAGAAATATTTACCTATTCTCCTACCATTTGATTCCATGGGTATGGGATACACCCTGGGAATTGCTTCTCTTCTATCGGAAGAAGTTTTTATGGTAGAAGTAAGCGAGATAGAAGAAACAGAATACGATGAATATCCCAACATCCATTTTTCAAGCAAATATTGGACTCTCCACTTCGATGGAGCTAGATGTCGCTTTGAGTCAGCGGGGAGTGATCTTTACTTCACCTGAGGGAAAGATCCTACCTTTTTCCTTTAAACTAAACTTTGAGTGTACAAACAACGGGGTTGAGTATGAAGCCCTCCTCCTTGGCCTCATCCTAGCCAAAAGAATGGGTGTTGATAACATTAGAGTGCTCGGAGACTCACAATCGGTTACAAACCAAGTCTCCGAGGTAAATGAAACTAGGTGAACATTTACAACTCTACAAAACAATGGTATTAGATCTAAGAAAGGGATTCAACTTCATATCAATTGAAGTAATCCCACGAGAGCAGAACCTTCTCGCAGATTCAATAACAACCTCAGCTTCCCATTTCACTCCAAATAGTGAGTTGGAAGATACAAGTTTTGAAAGATCACCAGATCTTGAACAATTAGTGCGTAAAATATCAACAAACCCACTCGACTCATGGAGAAGTTGAGAATAATTTTCCTATCCTAGATCACTTTGATGGTGATAGAGTCACTCTCGAATATCTAAACACCTATGCGGAGCTACATCTTGCTCACCGCATAATAGATCTTTCCCTAATACCACATTCCTCTTCCTATTTTGGAAATCCCACGATAGAGTCTCCTCCACAAAAGGATCTCAATATCTACGAGGTAGAAGACGAAGAAAGTTTGGAACTACCTCCAGCCCCACCTGAATTTGAAGAAGGCAACACTTCTTTAATAGAAGAAACCATTGACATAAACATCGGAACGGAGGAAGAACCAAAAATTTTGAAGTTGGGATCCTCGTTAACTCCAGAGGAGATAGAAATACACACCCAAGTCCTCAAAGAACATCAAAAGGATTTCACATTTAGCTATAAAGAAATGACAGGCATTGCACCACATATCGTGGTACATAACCTTGTCACTAAACCAGATGTAAAACCAATTAAACAAAAGTCAAGACCAATGAAGCCAAAAGTGGCTCTCATGGTAAAAGAGGAAGTAATGAAACTTCTCCAAGTGGGATTCATCAAACCCATTGACTATTCACAATGGGTATCTAATATCGTCCCCATTCTCAATACACATTTGCATAGACTTTCGGGATATTAACAAAGCTTATCCCAAAAATGACTTCCCATTACGATCCATCGACGTTAGTGTTGATGCAACACCATTTGGATTTGAACCTGTTGTCCCTCATGGATGGATTCTCAGGTATAATCGATAAAAATATCTCGAACAGGATCAACCCAAAACCACGTTTATAACTCCTCGGGGAACTTAATGTTATGCTCTCATGCCATTTTGTCTTAAGAATGCCGATGCTACATATCAACGGCAATGACATACATATTCCACGATCTTATCGATAAAATTATGGAATCCTATGTGGATGAATTGTTGGCCAAGGCCAAAAAGCGTTGTGATCATCCGAAGTGCTTCATATCATCCTCTCACGATTGATTAAATATGGCGTCACATTAAACCCGAGAGAAGTGCGTGTTTGTGTGAGAGGAGGCAAACTCTGGGTTACATTATATCTTCACGAGGGATTGATGTTGATCCACCAAAATCCGGGTTGTTCTTGAAATGATTCCACCAACAGATGAGTCGGCATCGATCATTTCTTGGGAAACTCGGCGATTTGGAGGTTCGTCCTAGATTTAAGTTTTGCTATTCATCCAATCAACAATCTATTAAAGAAAGATTATAGCATTGATTGGACTTAAAAATGCAATGAGGCCTTCAAGCAGCTTAAATGCTTCTTGTTGTCTCCACATCTCCGCATCTCATTACAAGGGATTTTGGATGAAGAAGCTTACAGGAAACACACCTCTCTTAACTAGAAAGCCTTCGATGAGGCCAAAGCTAAATGCCGACCAACCAAGACAGAGCCTATGTTGACCGTATGTGCCGGCAAAGTATAACAAAAAGGTCTACGAACGAGAAATATATGAGGGAGATCTAGTTCTAAGACTAGACAACCAGAATTGATAAGAAAATCGGCGAAGGAAGGTAGTTTCGGCCGAAGTGGTTGGGCCCATATCGAGTCATGAAAGACTACGGAAACAAGGCGTATCTCTTTTGCACACTTGAAGGTGAGGAATTCAATGAAACTATCAATTCCTTACATCTTAAACGGTTTTACGCATAAATCATTAAATCACCACTTGTACATTATATCTACCTACATTGCATTAGTCACTTAGTTGTTTCATTTTGTTCACTCGTTCCGTAAAAATTGTAGTCAAGGAACTTACTCTTAAGCAATTTATTACAAGTTTATGAAAATATTGGCAAAAGCATTCAAATCACATCTCTTCAACTTTCATAACATCATCAGTTAGTTTCAAAATCTTTTCATCAAATTCGACAGACAATCATTGACGAAAACCATACCAAGGTCTACATACTTGGTTTTGCTCTTTCCTTCTACTAGGTGAAGTTGTTCTTACCTATGGTCTGTTCTAGAAGCTTCTTGGTGTCACATCTATCCCTCTTACGTCTCTTTCGAAACAAGGATATTCCAAAATCACATATTAGAAGTATCAAAATCAAATAGAATAAAAAATACCGAGCAAACAAAATATTTTATTTTTCAAATAGAATAAGTTTGCATCTCTTACCTGTGGTGCGAGGTTGGGAAAGGAAAGAAGTGCCCTTACTCACCTATATCCCGCCTTCGGTGAAAAGCCCATGCTTCTTATTAGTAGAATAGTAAGTGAGTGTAGGGGTCCATTCACACAAATTAACAAATCTTGGTATTCTAAAACACAAAGCAAGGTGTATTAAGTAAGCTTAAATGTCCAAACAAATCAAATCCTCAAAACTGATTTTGTCAACAGGTTGCCATTTATAGATCTAAGTCTAGATAAACTGGAAAGTAAGTTGCCTTCTGAACTGTGTGGTAGTTTTGAGTAGAGTAAGTGTGTAGGTCTAAGTTTGGTTTCTGTCAAATGGTTTGTCTTTCTCTCATCATTCCATTCAGTCAAACTCATATAATTTGTGCCCTTCCCAACTCTTGGTGATGAGCCCTCGCATCTTACTAGTTGCGTGGAGTTAGGACTGGGGCAGGTTCATCTCTTTATCACTATATACTCATCACATTTTGCCAAAATAAGAAGAAACAACCAACATTGCCCAAAGAAGCCAAAAGTTTAGTACTACAATAGTTTACATCATTACATGTCAGCATTACAAAAGCAAACAAAAGGAAAGGCATTTTGTTCAATACTCTTTATCATTTGTCATCCATTGCATACATACTAAAAAGGCGTATAAAAACAAATATTCTTAAAAACATCTAGTGTACACATGGGAAACGAATCAATAAATTCTAGACACAAGAAGATCTAGATCAAAAAGATATATATATATATATATATATATATATATATATATATATATATATATATATATATATATATATATATATATATACATACACGTATAAATGGTGTTCTATATACAATGCCATCATGCACTAGGCATGGTCAAAATGCTCAATGAGCCCGAAAAGTACAAAAACACTACAAAGAGACACCATGATCTCTCAGTCCTTGTGGGATCCCTTTAAGGTGCACGACCACTCCTAGGTCTCCCGCCGCACGACGCTCCGAATAAACTAAGGGCTCACGATCACCGCTAGCAAGCGGTGTGGTCTCACTATGAGAGCGACTCCTCCTCATCAAGCGCTCGGCGGTCCTATATCCACCAACTCGGTCCGAAGGGAAGTAATGATCTTCGCGCCTTCTGACAGGGGCAAAGACATCAAGCAGTGTACTACACGATTCTTGAAGGCTCTCCCTTGTCCACGGTAAGCTCACCCCTAGTACTCTCTAAGGGGAGCAACAGAGTGTCTCGCGCACACTCGGTGAGTCAAATCTCGCCATCCCTCAAAGAGTCGCTACAAACAAATAAAAAAACAAGTTAGAAAATTGTCCAAGATAAGATCAAAGATCAACGAAGTAACAAAAGAGAAATATCAACTAAACAAAGTTCTAACTAAAATCAAAATTGAGAAAAGAGTAGTAACTCACTCGGATCTCCATGCCTCCAGTGGGATCTCTAGTATTCTGCGCTCATCGACGCCGCCACCGACTATCGAGCCTCCCCCACATCCGGAACTAAGTGACGTCCTACTACGTGACTCATCATCTCCTCCAATGTCTCGAGAAGGAAACTCCTCTCGAGATCGTAGTCGCCTTCTCTACACTCTCCTCGCGTTCTCGGCCCTCAAGATACTTTGAGTGTCAGCGCCACTCCGAGTCGTTGTCATCCTCATCACCGTCCCACCATCTTTGGTCTCACCTCCTCTGTCTCCTCCTCGCCTCCCCCGGTGAACTACTAAGACTCGGAGTCCATGTCAATGGGCTCATCTCCACTATGAGCATGATCGACGCCAATCTGAAATAAAGGTGCTCGAGGAGCTCTAGCTACCCCTTGGGCACAAACCACCCTTCTAGCCTGCAATAGGAATGCTTGAGTAACCGTAGTCCAACCTCGACCTCAGGACCTCCCCGAGCCTCACGAACATATCTATAGACTACTACTGGGGAAACATGTCAATATAGGGAAGGCCAAATTATCTGTGGTACTCTATCAAAGGGATGAGTCTCTAACTTCCCCACCCCGTCCACCAATGACCCGTGGAAGAGTAGGCAATCAGTGTGTGTATCTCAACTCCCCATAACCCTACCATAGACCTGATAAGGGGTGGCCTCCATATCTGCAGTAGTCAAAGAAGCCACTGGCTGGTGTGGCACCTTGAGTATAGTCATCCATGTCCATCTAGTTGCCCCGATGCCCTGGGTCCTCTACTTGTACGCCTCCCCATAAGGGATGATGCGCTCATACACCCAACTCATGACAAGAGTAGGGTGGCTTAGTGACTATCCCTATAACTCGACCATCTAGTATAAATCGTGGTAGGTGGTCCCAAGGATGTCTACTCCCCAGCGTAAATACGGCCATGGGCCTTAATTTGTGCAATGATAGAGCCCAACAATTATAAAAGAGTGTCCCCTCCTTATCCCCTATCGCCGTGAAGCAAGGATGCCCATAATAGCCTTCAAGCTACATGTGGATATCTCGAACCAACAATAGAGTGGACCTTCACCCCTTCTTCAACCCCATGGAAACAATAACATCTCCCAAATAGGTGGCCCACCGAACCAATTGAGATCTAGATACTTCTATCTTAAGAGACAACCGCCTCCTAAGAATTAGGACCCCAATATGCAAAGTAGACATCATCAAGGGTGATGGTCCACTCACCCCTAACTCCCCGGAAATCGGAAAGTGTTCCGATTTGCATCCCAATATGAAAATAAGTCACATAGTATGTGACTAGAAGTAGCAACGTGAGGAACCTGTGCAATCCTCCAAATGTCAGCCCTCTGTAGAGTATCTCTCTCTACCTGAGATAGTGCATCTAACACTGCTGGGAGCCAATCACACTCCCTCTCTCTACTCCATCTAATATAATCCTCCTCCTTCTGCATCCACCCAAAAACACAGAAAAAGAGTAAGTAACAAAATTTGACTAGAAAAATTATCAGGAACATATAGAAATGCTAAAAATGCAAAGACAATAAAAATAACATCTTTTTTTCATTCATTGAAACCGCCGCCATGTGCAGAGCGGCGGTTTCCTAACCCACCGCCTTCATAGGGTGGCGGTCCCATGACGCGTTGCCCCGTGCAGGCGGCCATCTGTCCCAATCGTCAAACGGCTCGAAAGCCCTAAAAACACATTAAAAATGCAAGAAAACACCATTTTAAATAAAATAAACATTTTAAGTTGATTTTTATGAATGGAAGAAGAGAACAAACATTAACTTCATGTTCCCTAGATTCACAAATAAGATATATTTATGTTTTATCCAGAGGACAATCTCTTATTGCATGTTTCTTTCTGCATCTAGGACAATACATAGCTAACAATTCAGTATTAGCATTTGCTTTGGCTTGTAATCCATCCATGGTGGAAGTTAATTGAACTAGGATATCTGTTTTGAAGTTTGCTAGTTCATCCATAAGTTTGTTCATGTCTAGATTCGTACCTTTCATAGTTTTTCCTTTCCTAGGTCCACCCCTTGTTCTTGAATAACTTCTACAAAGGTCTTTAATATCGTTCATTCTCAATTGATTGATGTTTCCACCTCCCATTAAATTAAGGGCTTCCCTAGATTCATCATCCAAACCTTTAAGAAAAATGGTTTTGCTTAGCTCTTCTTGAAGTACAAATCCACACCTTTTACCTATGAAGAGGAATCTATCTAAATAATCTTCCAAATTTTCATCCTCTTCTTGTTTGATCCTAAAAAATTCTTCCTTCTTGTTTCTCCCTCTACAATAGTCCTGATATTTGTCTAAAAGGCGTTTCCATTTGCCCCAAGTGGTAATGGAATTGGATGTTAATCCCATAAACCACCTCATTGTTGCATCTTTTAGAGTAGATGGGAACAACTTGAGTTTTTGATTATTTGTTTTGTAGTCATAGGTTTGACACAATACTTTAAATTTAAAAAAAAATTGGTTAGGGTCCTCAAACGACATTCCTCTAAATGTGGGCAAGTGTGTAGGTGAAATATTCTTCATAGGTGTATCATCATCCTCCAATTGAATTGGATAAGTAAAATTCCTATCAAGTTCTCTTTCATTTCTCGAGCCATATCTGCAATATATTTTGAATATTTTTCCCAATCAACGTGGTATGTGATCCGCTTTGGTGAAGGCGAAGTCGGGAGTAAGAGGTTGACTACTCAACCGAGAATCAAAACTTGTTCTAAACGGGTCTTGGGATATAACCCTTCTTCTACTGTGTTTCACCCCTTACGGTGATTGATCCAGAAATTCCAAAGGCGGAAGTTCTACTTCATGACCTAACATGGGACAATGGTGCTTCTAATTCTTGCTCAACTTCCTTAGTTGAACTAGAGGATGCTTGATAATTCTTGTTGAGATATTTTTGGGAGAAATCTACCCTTTGAGTCTCTTGGTCTACTCATAAATTTTATGATAACGTAGGGAAGATTTTTCAATTACTAGATGTGTGATTGTTTTTCTTGTTGACACCTAATTAGACAATTCTAACTAGTGAGTCCCCGACAACGATGCCAAAAATGATGGGTGTCGTTATTCCCTTCATTTGATCAACTCGTAGTTGATGTCATATTAAAACCAGGGGTGTGTCTGAAGCTATATGCAACAAGTGAAGTCTCAAGTGAACTAGTAATTGATTGTAGATACTTATTATTTTTATTTTTCGGGGGTTTTATAGTGTCTTAAGATCTCTTGGCCAAATCCTTATTAAAGCTAAACTATAAGAAACTTGCTGAAATAAACATACATTGCTGAAATGAACAAACCTTGCAAGATTGAACACATTGCTTGAAATAAACACACTTTATAGAATTGAACACACTACTAGAAATAAACAAACTTTGAAAATATTGTTTAAAATACTTTTAAGGAAATAATAATATAAACTATAACACTGTAGGGACAATAGATAACTCCATGTAACAGATTTTAATTGATGAATCAAAAGTACTTACAAAATTGCTAAATAATAGATTTATACAAATTACTTGAAAATATAAATACCAATGAAAGAGAAGATCCTTTTTCTTGGAGGAGTGGGCCCTTGCTCCACCTTGAATCAAGAGTTAACACAATATGTTGCTCTCAAAATTAAATGGCTATTCTTATTATTGAATTATTCAGTCTTACAAAACTTAACTTGAGAATCCCACATCTATCTTCAGTTCTCTATATATATTTTCCATTTGAAGATGCATTTACAATCATGAGTGTTCAATAGATGTCTTTCCACCTACAGATTCTAGTGAAACCAAATAGTGCCCAAAGTAGATATGAAATTTAGAAAACTAGCTGGATATACAAATTGTTGGTCTTACATATGTATATTTGGAGTATGAAGAACGGAAAATTGTTGGTCTATTTTTGATTAGAAGGCCCATTCTTTGCTCCATAACCGATTTTTGATAGAATAAGGAGATTCCCATTGATTTTGAAACTTTGGAGAAGTTCCGGAACCAAAGGGAAACCTTTTGGAACTAATTGCTAAAGTTCCGAAGCTAAGTAATGGAGTTCCGGAGCTAAGCCACATTTTAGCCAACTTCCTCAAAAAGGTGTTGGTTACTTCACAATTCACTTATCCGACCAAATATGACTGTTTATTCCAAAAATTGAATTTCCACACAATTTGTTAGGAATTATAGAGTTTTTAGACATTTGAACTAAATCAAACAAAAGATGGACAATTACATCCTAACTTATATTTAGATCAAACAAAAGTTATGAAATGCAAACAAACTTGATTAAAAGGGGAGTAAAATGAGAGTATTCATTGCAAATTGATGAGACATATTTTAGCCTCATCACCTACTAATGGCCCACCCTTATTTTTCTTTGTATGCAAAACTACTTGATTTAAATACCTTTAAAAACCACTTTCCATACAATATAAATGCTCAAAAGAAAATATTTAGATTAAAAATAAATAAAAAACTATTAAAGGTTTTTTTTTCAAAATTTATGGTATTTATATGAGTGTTGTACACCCCTCAACTTAGGGTGCACAACCACTACGTCCTCTCCCTTACGTTGTTTTTGAAAATCAATATGCGCTTCATCCGTGTAACCATTTCGTAATCATTATTTTAAAAATAATTGTAATTATTCCTTGTTTTACTATTGTTCGTTAATGTTAATGTTATTATGGAGTTGCATAAAATAATATTGACATTACCATACTTATTAGGCATAAACAAAGAGGAGCTAGGATTTCACGGAATGCTCACATTTGTTTGGGATGATTTAAAAATTGTTGGTGAAGATGACACATGGTATAGAGTAATGTCATTATATTGCAAGTCGATTAAAGGCTCGAATATTTATAGATGATCAAATGAAACTATTAGTGAGTGTGTGTTTAGGTTTAGGACTATGGTTCTTAGGATGATTTATCATTAATGAGATATTGAAATTTAAACTATACTTTTTCGGTGTTTGATTTTGAATATCAAATACAAATTGATCTTCAACACTTACATTCTTTTGATGATTTTTTATTTAGTTATATACTTTGAAGTCAATCTTTTAGATGCAAATGTGATCAATATGAGTCAAATGAGCCAACATCTAATAATAGTGATATTCGAGAGAAAATTAATCTCGGGGCTAGAAGTAACAATAATAACTTTCAACCTAAGAATTATGCAAATAATGTGTAGAGTTTTATTGAAGAACAATTGACCAAGCTCACACTACCTCATTAAAGGGACTGTAGGAAATTTACAAGGTTAAGTTAAAGGAGTGTAGGAAATTTACAAGGTCAAGTGGGAGTCCATAAAATATGTTAAAAAGATTACTTGAGTGTAATATGATTACTTCTCCCATTAGAGATTTTGATTATTCAAGACCATTGCCTAATTATTGTGATGCAAATTTGTTTCATGATAACCATATAATTTGAGAATTTCTTTCGATAGGTATATTAATTTGAAGCATAAGAGAAAAGATCTCATTCAAAAAGACCAAATTCAAGTGGAAGGAGTAAATACAAATTATAGTGAAACAATATCTTCACCAAACCAACACTTGAAAATAGTTATTCCCTTCTAACTCGATCATATTCAACAAAATCTTCAAAGGAATGTTCATATGAGGGAAATCGACAATCTCAAAGAGAATTACTAAAGCTTTCAAATGGTCATTCACTTAATGATTTTATTTATGTGGTTAGTAAAATTATAAGAAAAAGGGAACCACTCAAATTGTATTTGATCATAGAAAAACCACAAAGGATGGCTCATAAAATGGACCTATATTTGTAACTTTCATATGAAAACTAGGAGAAAAAATAACATGGAGTTAGGATTGATAATGATTCAAGAATCAATATCTATACTAAAAATTTCATTAATGGTTTTAGTATAAGTAGAGGAGATTTAGATTTAATACTTCACCAATTATTGTGGAGTATGATCACATTTGTAGAGAACTTATTGGTTGCATTATATTACCTCTTCAAGTGGGTTCCAAGTCAATTTTAATTTTATTTTATTTAGTACCCAAGATTGGAACTTATGGCATTCTGCATAAAGTGCAAGCAATTACGTTCACTCATCAGTTTTTTTTTAAGTTTGTGTATAAAAATGAAGTTATTACAATTAAGAGAGATATGGATTTCCCACAACTACAAGTTCAAGAAGAAAATTCACATGAGAAAATAACAAAATAAGTGTCAAAGGTTATACAAGACACGGGAACATAAGGTTCAAGTACATAATGATGATGATAGGTGCTTCCTTAAATTTAGAAAAAGAGGAGCTACCAATGACATGTTTATGCGAGGGCATCCCTGGGACTTGAGTCAAACTTCAGCACTAAAGAAGGAAGGTGTGCATGAGAGTTGGGAGACACACGAGAGAAGGGAAAGGAGAGCGTATAGAAGATGCACAAAAAAATAAAGAGTTGTTGTTAGAAGAAGTGGAAGGTCATGAGAGAAAGCGACGAGGACGAAAGAAGTGGCCTTAAGCCACCAATGGAGAGACATGCATGAAAGAAAGGCACATGAGATAAAGGATGGCACATGAGGTTGATTGCATCGGGAAAAAGAAGGCCATGAGAAGAAGGTTAAGGAGCAAGGGCGCATAAAGAATGTGCACAAGGAGAGTGGAAGAACGCATAGAAGAATGATTAGGCACACATCGAAAGAAGAAGCCCATGTGTAGAAGAGGCATGGGTGCACAAGAAGGCGCAAAAGAAGGAGAAGACATGTGAGAAAGTGTAGGAAGAAGAGACAACAAAGGAGGTAGTAAAGTAGTACATCGGGATGTAGAGTGTGTGAAAGAAAGTGAAGCACGAAAGGGAGTTGCCCAGAGAAGCAATTGAGAAAGACGAGGAAATATAAGGAAAGAAACAAACACCAAGGAAGAGGAAGGCATGCACGGAGGATTGTATAAAGCCCGAGAAAAGGAAGGGAAGTGCGGAGAGATAAAATAAGCACGCAACGATCTTGGAGGGAGTCAGAAGTATAAGGCAAGGGCACAATAAAATATTGAAAGATGAGGCTCGATGTAATAAGATGCATCGATAATCGGCGAAAGGTGGTTCATTTTAAGACACCCCTATAAAATCAAGGTGGAAAATACCGCGAATATCCCGTAACAGCTTCTACGAAAGGCAAATTTGACAGTATTCAAAAACAAAATTTTTGCCTAGTTTTTCATGGCTCCATCGCTGACGCGACAACAAGATGTCAATAACCACTCCTGACACGTGTCAATGGAACGTCAATGGTCTAGATCGCGTGCTTCACCTACGCGACATCGTTCGTAATGACGCACGACGCCGCTCCCAATGACGCACGACACTGGCTCGTAATGACGCGCGTGACATTGTCTCTCATCTACGCGCACGCGTCACATAGCTCAGTAATGACGCGCGACATCGCTTCTCCCCTGCCTCTCTATCTCGCCGCGCGTACTGCTAGACCCTAATGACGCACGCCATTTGCTCCTCTTACCGACGCGCATCATCGGGTTCCTATTGACGCAAGCGCCAACTTGATCGCATTGTCGCGCGTCAGCTAAGACCTTTCGACACGCGACATCAAGCTTCTATCGACACGCGCGACATCGTACCCCTAATGACGCGCGCTTTGTTTTCTATCGACGCGCCATCGGAACTCGCTGACGCGCAGCGCAAAGGTCTTAGCTGACACGCGACAATAGGAGGAAGTGACGCGCGTCAGTAGGGGATGTTGTCGCGTCACTAGGGGAGAGCCGTTGTCGTCAAAGGTCTTAGCTTGACGCTGGGCGATAATAGTCACGCCTAGGCGCCGCGCAAGCGTCGCAAAGAGCAAGGAGCCAATGACGCGCGTCAATAGGGGCCAGTGACGCCCTATTTAGCTTATAAATACCCTTCTGCCGCTCATTTTCTCGTTTTCATTTTCCCGTTCTTGAATTTTTGCAGGTCTAAATCGTTGTCAAAGACGCAATTACAACTATAATGTCGACTTCACATGCTTCCCAATTGCAAGTTCAGCAAGAAAATCAAGAGAATCCAACTCAATCGATTTCCAAGATCAACTACAGGAATCCCTTATGCCCTCACATCCATACGGCTTTAAAGATGTCTTCAGAATATCAAGATTTGATGGAAGAGTGTGAATTTACAGGGCTCGTTAATATGCCCCATTTCGAAACAGATCCGGATATTTTGAATTACCTTCTGTCATCCTACAATTCAGAGGACGGTATTTTTTATGTGACTCTGAACGATGGCCAAATGTTCCAATTCACTATTGAAGCAAATGACATCCATCGGTTTACGGGCCTTCCTTTCAGAAATTTACCAATTGTTACAACCAAGGCAACACTCCTGGAAGAAGACAAGAAATTTCTCAAATCAACGTACGGTTTCCATGTTGATTGTAAGTATAATTCGTTTTAATTCATATTTTTTATTCTAATACAATTTGTTGTTATAAATTTATAGTAATTTTCACTATTTCACATTTGCAGCCCATGTCAATAAATCCAGGCGTGGTGTAGATACACAATCAATTGCACACCACTTTCTTGCTGCACTTATTTCATTTTTTCAAGCCATAATTGTTTTGCAGGGTCGCCAAATAGATATACCAAATTGGGCCATTGCATACATTTGTGCCACTATCTCAAAACGAAAATTCGATTGGTGCACATATCTATCCAAAAAAATAAGAACTGACATAACAAATTCAAAACTCTCAGATAAACCTTTCATTTATTCAACAAACTATCTCCTCGGCTTCTACTATGAGGCAATTTTAAATTTAAAAGATAAACAAATTCCTACTTGCTCTGATGAGGCTTTGAAGAAATTCTCAATTCCATTTGAAGAACAATAGGTATAAACTATTTAGTTTGTAATTGTATTTCAATTTTCGACATTACAATACATACGCTTATTAAAACTTAAATTTTAATGTTTTGCAGAGAAGATATCTTGAAGCTCTTCCCAAAAAAAAAAGAAGTTATCGAGAGGAAGAGGACAACAACACGCGGAGGCTTCGGGGACTCCCTAATCTGAAATGGAAGCTCACTCCTCTCCAAACCCTCAACAGTTTGAACTCGTTAAACGCCAGAGAAGTAATACATTCTCATATATTATTTACAAATTCCAAAGTTGCATATTTATTTTTCAATTTAAATTTTAACCAAATGAATTGACAACATTTAATATTGATGAATTGCAGGGACTTTGGAACCTTCTTCCCCAACTCACTCCATACAGTCACATGCATTCATATCTTCTGAACAGCCACTGAGTACAACTCCTACAAGGCCACCCGTAGCACCGAAAAAAACAACCCCTCGACAACAAGGTACAACTTTTCTATAGAACGTTTAATTTCGTAGTTTTGACTTTATGAATTGTTTTAATATTTTTCATTTTTTTCTTGTACTTTTCAGCACATGTCAGTCATGATCAAACCACGGCATCGACACCCACTCAACCATTAATTTTTAAAATGCCAACCAGAGGAACAATGAAAAAGAACATTGGTAAACGCATGCCTTTTGCTCCGGCCCCTAGCGGGACACTAAACCTTGCCTCCTCGTTTGAATTCCAACTCTATCACTTGGTGGCTTGCCTAGTGCAACGGGCATATCTATTTTGAACAATATAAATTTAGATGAAGATTATTTGGGCATTGATAGCAATGACCCAACTGGTTTTTTCGATACCCACGAGATGATTCAAGGCCAGCAGGTATACTTCAAATTTCAATTTTAATATGCTTTACAATTTTGAATTACATTCTGATTTAAATTTATTTATCTAAATCTTGATTAATTTTTTCAAAAACAGGATCAGCCCACCCAAAGGCAGAAACAAGGAGCAGTTGATCTTGGTGAAAGCCCCCATACTTCTCCAGCAAGATCGTCTGCATCAGATTCAGATAGTGAACAGTTGCCACGTTTTCCTTTGGAGAACTTAATTGGTTATGATTGTCAATCCCATGTCAGTGAGTTTATTATTCCTCATATCCAACAGCTTATAGAATGGGAGAGAAGGGCTAAAGTTCTTATCAATGAGATTATTAGTCGTTATGAAAATTATTGGCAACGGGATAGTTTATACGCTGCAGTCCAGAATCAACCTGCGAAGATGGATTCCTTACTTACCCAAGTAAGATGTGGGACTGTCATGTTTAACAACAACTATAAAGACGACATTTTAGATAAGGCACTAAACAAATTGGAAAATATTAGTGCCGAGGCCCAGGCATATTTTAACAAATGGTCAAGGACAAGGATTTGGTATCAATCGCAAATGCCGAAAGAGATAGAGCGGTTGTCAGAAGTACTATTACATTCAAACAATCATTCTTGTTAATTTGAAATTTTGAATTTACATTAATATTTTGAATTGACATTACTCTTTTTGTGCGGTTGAAATATGAAAATTTGAAGAGTCAAAGCGAAGGTTTTGCAAGTTCACTTGGAAACAAAGAAAGAACAAACTTATTCGCAAAGCAAAAATTTGAAGCAAAATATTGTTTTGGTTAACAAACAAAACAATACACTAAAGCGGATAATTAAAGAGCATGGTCTGACCTTCGACATATTATTCAAAGCCAAAGCACTTCTGCTGATCCAAATTTGTCATTGCATGGAGATGCAACAAATCAAGAAGAAAGAATTTTAAAAAATCTGGACAGTGCTGCAGAAGATCTTATAAGTTCAGGGGTTATTTCTGGTGTTGGGGAAAGAGGTACAACCACAGTGGAAGAAGTCGTTGGGGAAGAGAGCAGAGTAGAATTGTATAAAGAAAAAGAGGGTTTTGAAAATTAGAAACTTTTATTATTGAGGAAACTTTAAATATTGAATTTGAAAACTTCTACTATTGAGTATGTACTATGGTATTTGAATTTAATTATATGGATTTATATAAAGTCTTTAATTTTAATTGCATTAGATGGTGATTATCATGAATTATATGTATGTTTCTTGTTTACTTGCATTGTCATGAATTGTATGTGGACGTAGATGATGAATGATGATAATTGATAATTAATGATAGATGATGATGAAAGACGATGATCAATTTAATGTGTATAATGTAAAATGTAGTGCCTAAATATCTTGTGGGACTTTAATTATCTTGAAAATTATGTTTTTGGGAAAAAATAGCAACTAAGATTTGAAACAGATCTTTAGGATTTCTCCTTAATAGACTTATGGTGTAGGAAAATTCTATTTTAAAGAGATTCACCTCTATATAAGTGCATAATCTCTCATTAGAGAGGTTGTTTGACATCCAAAATAGTCAAGACCATTTGTCAGAAAATAACGTTTTGCTGGAAACAATCATTGATGTGGAGGCTAGATTAGCCAATTATGAAATAGTTAAATTCCAGGCCATAAGAATTAGAGCTTGGGAAATAATCAAGACCATGGTTTAAAAGATATGGTTTTGTTATCATGGATATTGTTTTGTGTAGAGTAGATTGACAAGTTGCTGTAAATAGTCAAGGTTATGGAGGCTAGATTAACCAAAGTTGGAATAACCATGTGATTAAAAGATAGGTCAAGCTCGATATAGAACTTTGAAGTTTAATGTAAAACATATAAGGTTTTTATCATGAAGATTAGTCTGTATAGATCAAGTTCATAGGTTGAAGAATCCTATCATTTTTTTATATTTGATAAGGGTGAAGAATAATTGTGGATTAGAACTGGGAGGCTATAAGTTGGAATAATTTTGAGTGTGTAAGAAAATATTGAAGGTTGTAAACTAGATCATAGTAAACTATGTGTGTAAGTATTTATGTAGAGCCTTGAAGAAGGCACACTACATTTGCAGGATAGTTTGAAGTTAATAGAATTATCAATGTTCTAGTCAGTTTTATTACTAGAAAGGATTTTTATTAGATAAAGACTCTGTCAAGTTCCCTTGCGCATTTCATTCTTCCATTTAGATCTAATTTTTTTCTTTGGTTTAGTTTATTACATTCATGATTTCTAAAAATCCCAATATGTAGTATCAAATTAATGCTTTCTCGGTGAACAAATTCAGCATTTTGATTTAAATAGTTGTGATTAGTGTAGATTTGGGTGGTAGACTATAGGATGATCATTATAAGTCTAAAAATAGATCTATTTCTTCATGGAGAAATCTGAAGAAGTGATGGATCTATGACAAAGCAGGGAATTTTAGGAAGAGTGTCAGGACTTATATTTATAATAGTATAATGTATTGTTTAATAGTTTATCCCGCAGTTAAAAAAATATATCAAAGGATTTTGCACATATAAAAAATAAATTAAATATAATTCTAAGAAATCAAGAAAGAATCATCACTGGTAAGAAATTAAACATAATTGCAAATATGATAGGGTTTAGCTTACCTCTTGCGTATTAGATTGCTGTGAAATCATCAAGGGTAACGTCTTTAGATCTTTGTTTTACCCGACATCAGTAGATAGAGGGTGAGTTGCTCGACATTGTCGGGCCCCGAGAAGTGCCAGCAACATCTTTAAATATATAGACCAACAATATCTTTAAATAAATGATAACAAGAGCTGAAAAAATGTAAAGTAACAAACAATAAGATTATGTTGAAGAAGATACCTATTTAAAATTGAAATCATCCCCGGTAATGTGCTAGATCTTTGTCTTAAAAAAATTCAACACAAAAATGGATTAGTAGATAGATGGGTGAGTTGCTCGACATCACAGTCCCGAGAAGGTTCTTCCAGACGGAGTTACCCACGTTTTCAAAAAAATAAAAATATTGTATTTAAATAAATGTAAATACATACACCGTAACATCTTTAATGATAACCAGAGCTGAAAAAAATGAATAAGAACAAACAATAAGATTAAGGGGAAAAAGATACCTCCTTAAAGTTGAAATCATCATCGCACTAGTAATGAGCTAGATCTGTGTTTTAAAAAACCCAACACGAGAAATGTATTAGTAGATAGATGGGTGAATTGCCGACATTTTTAGTATATAGACTGTAACATCTTTAATGATAAAGATAAAAGATAGATAAAGAAGATACCTATTTAAAGTTGAAACAATCCATTATCAATAGCTTCATCAAAGTCGATGTTGTCTTTCGTAGAATGTGACGAAGAGCCAATTACACTCTCAAGGTTGGGAATATTTGTACTTGTAGTGTATTATTCACACCTCTTCTTTCGCAAAGGGAATTCCAAAGGCGCAATTGCTCGTTAATGTAAAGGTTTCGATGGAGTATCGAGAAACATAACACCTCATGCAACTTTCCAAATTTTTATCCAACCTATTTCTCAGTTTTGATTTTATAAATGACAATGCACTGAAAACCCTTTCATCCTCCACAGACTCCCAAAATTATTGTTTGGCATAACTCATATAATATGAAATATTCACTGATATCTTCTTGTAAAATAGAACTTTGATAGATTCCTCGCCACAGCCTTGTAATAGCACCACTTTTAGAAGGTTGATCTAAATTCTTATATTGGTTCCTCATTGTTGTTGCAAAATTTGTTGACTAAAACTTTAATAAATCTACATTCAGTATACCTTTGATTTCCACACCCTTGAGCTCTGACGTCTTTGTAAATTGTTCCATTATTATACCCATTGATTTATGGAAATGCTTACTGACAAAGTCTGCACGGCCACCTTCAGTATTCCAAAAATTAGGATTCATCACACCCATGGCTTCCAGAATTTTATCTTTATAGAAACGTTCCTTAATTTCTGATGACAAGGTTTCTGAAATTTTTTTAAGCTTTATTCTTGTTTCAACTATAATGACTCAAACAAATTACGTGTCACTGAACATCTTCTCGTTCCGATCCTCGTAATATCTTGACATTTTTGCAAAATGTGCATAGGTATTTCCTCCCATTAATAGTGATGTAGAGGTGATCGTGGATATTAAATCTCAAAAAGGTGTTAGGATTTTTAAGATCTAATAAATCTCTCCAATTTTCAAAAACAGGTGCATCAAAACTATCATTGGAACAGTACAATATATCAAGACTTTGACATACCATTTTCCTCATCCGTATAAAATCCACAATATAGATTAATCGCCTGTGCATGCTTCATCAGTGTATTGATCTCCTTTAACATTGGAAGAATACCAACCAATGTAAGCAATGTCTCCAAATCGCTTAAACGGAACAACAAGTCCCTCGCCCTATCAACTTCATGACGGTATTTGTGCATGAAACCAACCAATGAAGGATACTCCTCATGAACTCTGCATGCAGGTTCATACAAAGAGATCCATCTAGTCTCCACATCCTTCAGAAGTTTTTTGCCATCTGTAATTCCAATTGTAAATTTTTGGAACTCGAGAAAACGCTTTGGGCTGCTTGACATATAGGCATGAAGTTCTCTTATAAGGTCTTCTAATTTAGCAACATTTTCGTGGTTGCTTACCATTTTATACGCTAAATTCATTCTGTGAGCCATACAGTGAATTGGTAGCATATATGGGGCCACTGTTGTTTGTAATCTAACACAGAGCCCTGTTCGGTGACCCTGCATGACAGATGCACCATCTGCTCCAACGCATACCAACTTCGTAGCAATTTCATAATCAGTCATACCAGCAACATCTTTCAAATGAGAAACAACTATTTTATATAGGTTTTCGGCATTGCAGTTTTCAACCATTTTCATAACACCCAACAGATGAGGTGTCCTTATATGATTTTCTAAAGTATAGATGTGGATACATACCCATGCGGTGTTGTCGACTGCTGTCACTTCATCAATTGAAAGAGAGATAAAGTTTGCTTTTTTTACATTCTCTTTCAAATCTTCCTTCTCTATCATCGAGAGGCATTTTGCCATTTCCCATCCACTACTCTCAGACCAATGAGACTGAGGTACATTCAAAGATTCCGTTAAATTGATACAAAACTTTGAAATCGAGGAAATCCAAATCGCTCTTCCTTTTTTAAGTATTTGAAAAAGAGTAGAGAATTGTATGAATTTTGCATGTAGATTTGTTTCTTTCATCTTACCAATATGTGATGTGATCGTTCCTCCCTTTTCCAACAGATGTCTGTGTTTTTTCTGCTCTGCCTCATATTCCGCTGCGTATCTAACATGCATGCATTCTTTTTCAGTTTTCCACCTATGTGTTTTGATTTTCTGGCCATCCGCCCCTGTTACAGTTAAATATTGTTTTCCACAATGTTTTTCTATAGTGTCCAAACTTTCGCTTGCATTTTTTTGCTTTCCCAATTTCCACTTACATATTGTACATGTACATTCGATGGGATTTCTTCAATTAGATGATTGTACAGTTCAATAAATGGAAATTTAGCTGCCCAATCAAACTTGTATGTCCTGCCAATGGTCCACATATTCTTGTTCGTTTTCAATGCTTTACTTTTTTGAGTAGAATTTTGAGCAATATCACAATCACCTGGTTTCCTCTTTCTTGGACCGGAGTTTGATTTTGATTTCTGTCTTCCATTTTGCTGAGTGTTTGTATCTCGTGATATCTAGCCGCACTTGCACTCTCGTTGCACCCCAACAGAACAATATCTTCAAGATCTTGGCATATTATCGTAGGTTTCATTTGTTTGACTTTGATACTATGCAGAAAGCATGTCCACCTCAATAATACCTTCCACACAGTCAATATTCTGATTCTTTGTGGTGGCATCTATATGATCGGTATTTACAATATCGTATCGTATTCGCAGAGTTTCCAAAATACTTGAAGAGTGATTTCTGATATTTCTTACTTACTTTTAGGTTATTCGTATTCTTTGAGCTGGCACCTTCCATTATTCTAAAAAGAGTCCTGCGTCAGCAAAAGAACCAAGTAGCGACTCTGTCCAGTGTCTGAGGTCTTATCGCGTGTCCACTGTCTGAGGTCGCGCGCCCACTATCTTAATATATACTGCCGTCAGCGCGCCAACACCGCCAAGTCGCACGTCAACACTTCCTCTATCGTCGTCAACACTTCCTCTGCCGCGTGTCGAACACCTTTTTTCGCGCGTCATCAGATAGCTCTTGTCGCGCATCAAGATAGCTCTTGTCAGCGCCGCGTCAAGATAGACTCTTGTTGCGCCAACAATGCCCTTGCCGCATGTCAACACCGCATTTGTCGCACGTCAACAATCACAAAGCTAACAATAATATGAATCTCTCGGTGCTCAAGGGTATGCGAGTTCAAATTTCACAAGATTGGTAATTTGGTAAGCTACTGAGGTATACTACCCGCGAATCACCTAGGTTTTTATAGGAGATGTTTTCAAATGAAGGCGAAGTTTAACCCCCTAAAAAAATATACTATATATTTTAGGCGTAACAGACACCGACCCACTCCGAATAATTCGCCTTTTCAAATTTTCCTAAAATGAAATTTTCGCCATATTACGAATATTCACCGCTAAAATTATCCCCTGGCAGTAAAGGATGGACAACATGATTTGCATGGTCACGTGGGTGACAATGACTTGATGATGGAGTGGACAATGAGGATAATCTAACCACTAGGTGATGTGGTGCGGTATGATTGGCCGAGAGCATATCACACGAGATAAGGGCATTAAAGAGCCCAGTTTAAATTTTAAGTCGGGTGGGAAGAGCAGAGAAACCAACATAGAGGAGAGAGAAGTGGGAAAATTTGGGTGTGTGTGGTTATAAAAGGAGGAGGAGCTAATGATGAAAGTTGTTGAAGGTGGAAGGAAGAGAAGGGCCATGGTGGTGGAGGTGACTCAAAATCGGAACCAAAGCAGAGGTCGAGATCACCCATAGAGTTGAAGTAGAGAGTTAGAGAGAAGAAATTCGGTTGGACCTAGGTGGCACCAACATATATAAAAATCCATTGAGGGAATATATTGTAGATGTCATATGGCTCTTTAATATAATAGATGAAACACAAAAAAAAATCATCTCGTTGTGTTTACTATGGAAACAACGGGCTTGGGGAGTACCCGGTAGAGTCTCGTGTCGTCACATGTCATATTAATGACAAATTAGAAGCTCATTTTAATATTTCAACACAAATAAGACATTTTGGACAAGTGGTGAAGACTTTTTTAACTACATATCCTTATACACTAGCTATAAAAATTCCTTGAGTGAATGCTAAATGGGCATGTGCATAGAAGTGGGGGACCAAAAGGTGGCAAAAATACGTTTGATAGGCATTTTGATTGTAACACACTTGTGTTATGGCTTGGTTTTGTTTTAATGTGATCAAGCCAAACACGAGCATGTTTTAGTTTTTGGCTTGGACATCTAAGCCTAAGGGTCGACAATCTATTCCATGATGGATCTATGTTTAGAAAAAACATAAGAATATAAAGTGTATGCCATGTTATTTCATATGTTTTAAGATGATATTCCAAAAAGATGACTACAACATCAAGTTGTCTTAGATTTTTGTCAATGTATTTCTTTCTAAATCTAAATAGTTTAAGGTTTCATCCTTAATTTGTTTTAGTAGTGTCTTCATTTTTCACCAAAAAAATGTATTATTTTTTCTACGTAAATTTTGATATTCTCATCCAAATTTTAAGAAAAATACATCGACGTGGTCTACACTCCATTCTCCACACATTAAAAATTGATTTTTGATTATTTTTCTCAAAATGATTGGGGTGTACACAGATTATTTCATTTTTAGGATGTTTCTGCTTTGAAAATTAGTAAAAAATAATATACTCATTGAATAATAAGAAAAAAATAGCAGGACCTAATACATGATCTTAGCTAACCTTCGTCAAGGGATTTGTAAAATATTTTATAGAACTCAAAAATGTGGGGTGCACTCACAACATTATGTTATAATTTTGACACAAAAATAGACCTCTTTATGTGTGCGCCACATTTGTCCCTATTAATCTCTACCATTTAAAAAAGTAGTTTAGAAACTAGATTATTAGTAGTATGATTTGTGTTCCTATCAAATTGTCAGATTTTACTAATGAACGACACATTATATTAATAAAAATATAATAGAGTTACAAGAGTAGGGGTGACCGGAAAACTCATAGTCCCACAAAAATCCATGAAGGCACCACAAAATGCCAAAAGCAAAAACAAAAACAAATGCCATGAGGGAAAAGTTCAACACCACCTTAAAACATTAAACCATAAAACTTTAAGCACATGCAGCCACTCGGGAGGAGGAGGAGGATCATCCCGAGGAGGGATGTAAACTCCATTGGAAGGTTCAACCGATGGAGGATCAACTTGCTAGCCATCCTGATTTGGAATTTGGATTTGCAGAGGCACCATAATTCCCCAACCAGGGGGCGAAGAGAGCCAACAAATGCCCGAGCTCCATGAGGAGGAGAGGCCCATCATAGAGAACTAGCCACTGCCTTCCCCCTGGAGGAGGACTCTAGCCCGGCCTCGAGGAGGATGAAGTCAAGGGAAACCCCAAGGAGAGGAGGAACAATGATCAGGTGAGTGGATTCGCAATGCGGACCTCTTGGAGCTAGTTTGCATGGCGGTGATAAGGTGCAGAAACAAAGGGGGTCAGGAGGGTCGACTCATCGTGCATAAAGCACTTCCCAAAGTGAGCAAGTAGTTCCTATATGTGGGAAAACTCCATAGAAGCTTTTTCAGCTTGAGCTTGAATCTGTATATGCACAATAGATAAAATAACCACCTTATCGTTAGTGGAAAATAAAGCAACAAAATGATCATTCTAGAAGATAGCAACATTACGAGCTTTCCAAATTTGAAAGAGAATACAAGCTCTAGAAAAATGCCACAGAGAGTCAATATAGGACGGCCAAGAATTGAAATCCCCAAATAACGCCACCCGTCAATGAAATAAATCAGGGTGGTAGGGTTGAAACAAAGTATGAATCCAAGACCAAAGTAGCTTGAGCATGGGCGCAAGACCAAAACAAATGTTTAAAAGATTCAGGTCGAGAACAGAAAGGGCATTTAGGATTAGGGAATGCCAATGTGGCTGAGCCATTCACCTAAAGGAAGACCCTGATAAATGAGACACCACATAAAATGGTTGAATTTAGGTTCTAACAGAGGGTTCCAGGCATGGGAAAGACATCGAAGCCAAGTAGTCGAGGCAAATTAAATCCCCCAATGAGCATTGAGCTTGGAAATGGCAGGTGAAATAGGACTCAAAAGCTAGTAAATAGCTCTTGCATTATAGTGAAAAAAACAATATTATGATTCCACCGCCAATCCCACCACCAAGCATCTAGAGGTTTAAGACCCAACTTGTGAAGCATGACATCGACATCAACTCGAATTATGTGGATAGACGGAAGGTCTGAATTGGCAAGATTGAATTTCATCTTGAGCTCAAGCCAAGGAATCTAGTCTCTATGGGAAACCAAATCTTGAATGGTGTGAATTCCTTTTCAAGATAAACAGAGAGCTTTGATGCCCAAAGTTTCAACAAGTGGGATACTATCCTCCGTGATAATGGGAGACCACTAAATATTTTGGGAGTTGAAAGAAATCCCAGTGCGAAAGCCATCTCTAATCCATCGCAACAAAGGCTTCATAGCTTCAAAAGCCTTCCATATACTCTTGGTGACAAATATTCCAAATCTTAACCGACACCTTGGTGATAATTAAGTTACATAACCTTACAATATTCCAATTTTTTTACCATAAGGAGAACCTGAGGCAATGCAATGGCGAAGCAGAATTTTCCAAGCTTGATTACCCAAAAGGTAGCACACCACCCATTTAGAACATAAAGAAATGCTTTGTCGGTAAACTTCAATAATGCCCATACCACCTTGATCGGGGAAGACAACAAACATCCCAATCGACCCAATGAAATCCCTCTAACTAGAGCTTTTAGATCACGGTGTAATCCCCAGAGTAGTTTGCAAGTTTGGCAAAGGAAGCCCGAGAGGGGCACCGATAAATAGAAATAATACACATGGGTGGCCGCAAGAATCTTGGTGCACACTGAAATTTGCTAGCTAAAGAGAGAGATTTAGATGCCCACCGAGAGACTTTATGCTCAACTTTGTCAATCACATATTGCCATATGGTAAAGATAATCACTATCAAAGGCAAAGGGAATGCCAAAAATTTAAATTGTTCTCCATGGCCAATCCACTCCCGGGGTAAGATTTTAATCGAAGGCATATGGCAACTAATTTTTCGATAGCCCAAGCTTTTAGCCATCTAAATGTTGGATCCTGAAGCAAGAAAAAGATGTCAAGACATTGAAAAACTTCAACAAAATTCTATTTGTTTTCCATGAGAGTGGGAAAAGAATCATCAACAAAGTGACCATTAATGATCTAAGTAGAGTGATCTGGCAAAAATATGCCCCAAATGAGACCTCGATTAGTACGCTTCATGATTAACTAAGATGTATTATAGGCACTAGTTAATCTAAGCTACAAACAATGTAAATGAAGTAAATAAATGCAGTAAAAAAGAATGTAAATGACCTAAACAACTATGAAAAAGAAATGTTAACCCTAATGTGCAAGAGAGTAGGAAAGAACTCAAATGAATAGAATATGCTCATGGGACTATGTCGTAGAGGTGATTGGAGAATCTAGAATCTAAGAACGATTGTGTAAAGGTCCTAAAATAGGATAAGATCCGGGATTGATTCTCTAGACTAGGCACCTATGGGTGCACTCTAGTCTCGAGAATGGGAGCCTTGGTATGTGCAAAAGCTCAGTAACTCGATCTTCACATGTTCGCAAGTGGTCCGAAGCCCTCGTTGTGTGTTGCATCGATTCACTCGTCTACGCTAGGTTTCACCGTGTGCTAATCCAAGATGAAAGGAAGACCTTTAAAACCCTAAAAATCATCAATCCCTAAAAAAAAAATGCATATGAAAGGGTTGAACTCACCTCAACGCCACAATAATGGACTTATTATCCGAGCGTTGCACTACATTCCTGACTCCAAATGTTGTTGTGTGTGTGTGAAGCATGCCCTAGGTTGCTCTTGTACTAGCCACACTTTGTGAAGTAGCGAGCTAACTATGTGTAGAAAAATGTAATATATGGTGGATGGAATAGAATAGAATCCTCCCCTATGTTGTGTGTGATGCAGATATCCTAGTCTTGTCCCAAGTGATGGAGCTATGTAGAATTAAGTGATCTCCAAATGCTATAGATGGATGTAACTCTAGGTGGATGATAGTGGTGACTAGTGCTTGGTCCCTCATTATGGTCTCATAGCTTTATATTTATATGGTTCTCTTGATATAATTTTGTAATTAACCCCGAAATGGTTGACCACTAAAAAGATAAAGACCTCAAACGACTAAAAAGAGCCCAAAAAGTGGCAGAAAGTTCAAAAAGGATCGAGGCACCCATGGTGGGACTAGGACGCCTGTGGGTGCCCCAGTACTAGCTTGGGTGCCCTAGTCAAAGCTAAAATGATGAGAAATGATGAAAGATGACTGGGCATGTGTGTGGTGGAGGTCGAGAACAATGACAGAAACCAACTAAAATGGCTAAGAGATGGGGTTAATTAGTACTTTCTTCACTCAAAAACCCTCTAAATAGTAGTATGAGATCGAGACTAAATATAACCCAAAGTGCATGATTTTGTGTCTACATTTGCCCCCACTTTATGTTGGTGAGTGGAAAGCTCAGTAACATAAAGTAGATAGATATGCGTACTGATAACCATGTAGATCGATGAAGAAAGTGTGTTGAAGGACTAGACAAAGTGTGGAATGACAAAAAAATATGATGGAGCATGGAAACTAAAGATGAAAAATGCAAAAAGTGATTAGAGTGAACCTAGGTAGAAATGCGTGTGTTCATTGTTAATGTAATGTGATGTACCTACATGGTTAGTATGCGAGGTGTGCCACCGTGAAGTGTTGTTGTTGACGTCCATTATTGTTATTGTTGTTGTTTGTTGCCCCCATTTGACTGCTTGTTTCTCATACGATTGGACCTACAAGGAGAAAATGATCAAGTAGTCAAATATATGTATGTGTGTAAAACACAATGTAAAAGATGCATGTAAAAGTAAAGTATGCAAAATGAAAATTGTAAATGGAACATGTGCACCTAATCCATGTTAAGAGAAAGAGTGTAGAAGGATATCTTGTACTGTCGGGGTTTTTGGGCGATATGACATCATAGGTCAAGAAGTATAGGGAGGAATTGCTCTATCTCCTCCAACGTTTAACTACTTCCCTGAATGTGTGTGAAGAGATCTCTATACCATCCTAGTTTTTGGGTGATTCGACGTCGGAAATAGAAGAAGTTTTAGATGAATTTCACATTGTATCCTCCAACCGGTAACTTCTTCCTCGAATGCTAAGGACAACCATGTCCTATAAAAGCCGTTGTGTATGGAGTTCGTAGACTGGTCTAAACTCACTCGTTGTATATAACCCACAATGCCAAGGGCAGAAAGTGCACTAAACTGAACTCGGTGTAAACGTACGTTGTGTAGACTTAAAAACCCCAAATGATGCCCCCCTCTTTGGGGGGCATGTGACATCGCTGATAGGAGAATGCAACCCCAAAAGATGACCAACCGCATGAACTCTGAAACTATTCCCTCCATGGGGAAGGGAATGCACTTGGTAGAAACCAAGGTGCACACAAACAGAAGGCTAGCCAAAACAAGTGTTAGTACAAACAAGCATGCATGTATAAAGTAATGTGTAATCTACGCAAACAATGTAAAAGCTACCAAACAATGTAGTAATGTAACACATGCAAGAAGACAAAGTAAGCCACATAAAGCGAGTTGCAAACATGGGACATCACTCATGATGTCGCAAGACATGTAAGGCCATCATGGCCGTACAAAAACAAACAAGTGCGCACACACCAAACATAGGGCAAATCTCGCATATAAGAAGAAAACAATGAAAGACAAGTACATATAAACAAAGAAGTAGTCATAGTAGCATGTAATCCTACAAAACAAGTGTTGCACATGAAACACCGTTAGCATGTTAGAGAAATAACCAATATGTCAAAGGCATGTATAACCAAGTAAATGTAAAGTGCTAAGTACAAAATGAAGTGAGAGATGAATATGATGCCCCTAGTGACTAGTGTAGGAAGGGTAGAAGGCGAGCATCCATGCTGCATGCAAAATATCTGTATCTGTGATCACAACTAAACAAATAAGTGAACGTGCATGTGTGTATAGTATAGATAATGACATATAAGAAATTAGTCTAACATGTGTAGTAAAGTGATTACGTAAAACACTAGTAAACAAGAGTAAATGCCCCCAAGGAAATGCAATATGATGTGGATGGATGGAATGGAATACAAGATGGAATGATAGGAGCCATGTGCCCCCAAGTGAATGGAAATGTATGCAATGAGGTTCATTTGGTTTGCCCTCTTAGCAGTCAAGAATGAACCGTAAATGAGAGTGCGCATTAGGAAGTGGTCGAATAGTGTGTATTGTGTCTAATGCGTTGTGATGATTGTGTATGTGTATGTTATGTTTGTGGAGCCTATTTTCATGTTAGAGTGTGATACACCTTCTATGTGTTACACTCGGGTATTTTTTATGGCGGTCCCAGCTCGTCGATGAGCGGGTAAAGTTATCCCGAAGAAGCAAATTTTCATTGGTGGTTTATTAACCCATGGGTAATGGGTAAAACCGTTATGGGTTGTTTTTGGGCCCATGGTTTTTGTACCTATTGTTTTGTAAAAGCCTTCTTATCGGCTACCCATAGGTTTATGGGATGGTTTTGTTTTTGCCCATTGTTTTATACCCATGGTTTTGTAAAACTGCTAAGCAAGCACATTGTCTATTTATATGGTCTTATGCATATGATAGAAAAACAAGCAAATGTATTGTGAGATGTGTTTTGAATTTGGGTGTGAATAATCAGAGTTTGTTGAGCATAGCTCCAAATGGATCTGGGGTATTATATGAGAGAGTGGAGGCTTGTAATAAAATCGAGCAAGTGATTCTTGGTGAACGTAGCCCAAATTGGGTGAACCATGTTAAATCTTGTCTCTCTCGTGTTGTGTTATTTATTGCACTTTTATTTGAGATTTGTAATATTTTTGCATATTAGTTTCTATGTGATGCGATTCTCCAAGGGATTATTTTGCATATTTTATCTCTTATTTCCTAACAAAGTGTATGATGAAATACGACCTAGAAAAGATGTGTGTGCATGAACCCTATATAAATTGAAGTGTATATCACGACAAAATGAGCATATGAGTGATGATTTAGCCTAAAAGTGTATATCACTACAAGATGAATAGTAAGGAGTGGTGATGTAGCCTAAAGCATATACCACTACAAGATGATGGAATAGGTGACCATTTAGCCTATAGTGTATGTCACTAACCTAGTAATATTGAATGATGAAAGGTCGATGATAAACACATGGTGAATGTAAGGTTCATTTGATTTGTAAACCCTCGTAGTCGAGTATGGACCGAGGAACTAAAGTGCGTCATAGGGTAGTGAGTGCAAAGACATAGAAAATGATATAGTATATGTGATGAAGATTATAAACAACCATGTGATGAGTAGAATATGTAAATACGTGGTGTGTAGAATGTAATGCCGATGTGTTAAATGTGTAAAATGTAATGTATAGTGTGTGGAAATGGACTAGTAATGTAGTAAGTAATGCGAGACACATATGTAATAAGAACTAGGATAAAAAGTGCGTGGTGTGAAGATGTGCAATGTATGATGTAAGGCATATGTGACTCGAGATGTAGTGTAACGAAATGATGTATATAATGTGATGTAATATGCGTAGATAGTCTAATATTGTATGTAATGTGTGTTATGGACAATATGATGAATAATATGCAACGCTAGACAATAGAAGGATGATATATGCATAATGATGACTATTATGATGTATGATGTATGATGCACAATGTGTGATGAAACACAATGTGTAATGCCTATAGTGCAAGTGTGTGGGGTTCATGTGTAGTAAGCCCTCAACAATCAAGTGTGAACCGAAGCACAAGAGTGTGTCATCAGGTAATGATGACACTAAAACGTGTGATGAGTATGCCTATGTTAGGAGATGATGGATGTATGATAATGCAAAGATGATAGACATGCTAATGCTAATATGATAGGGGTGTTAGATGCTATGCCCCCCAAGTGTGTGTAAGAGGATCATGCAAAGTCACCGAGAAGATTGTCATCTACCAAAGACCAAGTTTGTGTTTAGTGGTGGAAGCATGGTTAACAAAAGTAATAGTAGGACCATTGATTGTGGTGGAATTTGCAATGTGTCATGACCACTAGTAGGAGGATTAGATGCTTTGACGAAAGTGATTGGTTAGAGCTTATACTTGATAGGAGGCCAAGTTGCACTGAGTTTTAAAGGAGGTTGCTTAGGTTGACTTGGTAATATAATAGACGACTTAGTAGGAGGAGGTGGTGAACTAATTTTGATAGGTGGTTGATTATGTTGACTTGGTGATGCCGTAGGTGGTTGCTTAGGCGGCTCTTGACTAACCGAAGAAGGAGCAAATTTAGGAGCCCATGTGGATGTAGCATTGGTAGATGGGGTTGCAAATGAAATAAAGCCTTGACACTCAAGATGTTTGATTATGTGTGGCAAAAGTGTGGAAATCATTGTCATTATGTCCATTGATTCGATGATAATTGCAATATGGACGACCTTGATACTTTTCTAACTGATAAGGAGGATAGTAATGAGTAGGTGTAAAGTGATCAATTGACAACTAAGGAGCATAGTAAGAATGTCATGTTGCTTAGTATTACACTCAAATATGAGAGGCTCAGGTAATGGCATGACCTGAGGTTTATCTATATGACATGTAGTGGACATGGATTGAAAAGAGAAATGCAGGAGGAGAACAAACATGAGCTGGAGAAGCATCCCTAAGCTATTGAATTTCAGATTTGAGAGATGTGATCGTGGATTCCATAGCCAGTAAATTTGTCTTGAAATAAAGCATGTAAAGCTTGAATTGAGTCCAATAGGGGTTGATTAGATGGAGAATCACTAGGGTCGTTAAATAGGAAAATGAGAATAACTTAGTTCGTGTGGCGGTGTATTATCATCATAATACTTGGTGTCTAAGGATTTTGCAAAACAACCTGACAATTGGGATATCTCTTAAGTAAATCAAATAAAGAAACCTAAACAACCTTATGACCCATGATAGAAGAAAGATGAGGATCTTAAGCGTGAAAGGCATGTTGGGATCACCAAAATGATTAACTAAAATGTATTATAGGAACTAGTTAATCTAAGTTATGAACAACGGTAAATGAAGTAAATAAATGCAGTAAAGAAAGATGTAAATGACCCAAATGACTATGCAAAAGGAAATACTAACCCTAATTGGCAAGAGAGAAGTAGAAAGAACTCAAATGAATAGAAGATGCTTGCGAGACTATGTTGTAGACGTGACTCGAGAATCTGGAAGTAGGAACAACTGTGAAGAGGTCCTAAAAAGGACAAATCGGGTGGGCGCCTAGAGAAGGACTAATGCCTACGAGCGCTCTGGGTCTATAGAATGGGCGCTATGCAGTCCGTGTAAAAGCTCCAAAACTGATCTTCACGGAGTTCGGAAGGTGGTTCAAACCCTCGTTTTGTGTCGCATCAGATTTGATGTACTGCGCCAAGTGTCGATGTTAATCTAAGATGAAAGGAAGACTGCAAAACCCTAAACAAGCATCAATCCCTAAAAAGGAAAATGCTTATGAAAGGATTGAACTCACCTCATTTGCCATAATAGTAGACTTACTAACTTAGCGATGCACTACATTCCTGACTCCAAATGTAGTTTTGTGTGTGTGTGAAGCATTCCCTAGGTTGCGCTTCTTGCTTAGTCACTTTGTGAAGTATCGAGCTAACTATGTGTAGAAAAATGTAATATATGGTGGATGGAATAGAATATAATCCTTCCCCTATGTTTTGTGTGATGCAAATATCCCAACCTTGTCCCAAGTGATGGAGCTATGTGGAATTAAGTGATCTCCAAATGCTATAGATGGATGCAACTCTAGGTGGATGATAGTGGTGACTAGTGCTTGGTCCCTCATTATGGTCTCATAGCTTTATATTTATATGGTTCTCTTGATATAATTTTGTAATTAACCCCGAAATGGCCAACCACTAAAAAGATAAAGACCTCAAACGGCTAGAAAGAGCCCAAAAAGTGGTAGGAAAGTTTTAAAAGGATCGGGGCCCATGGTGGGACCATGATGCCCATGGGTGCACCAGTACTAGCCTAGGCACCCCAATCAAAGCTAAAATGATGGGAAATGACAAAAGCTAACCAAGCATGTGTGTGGTGGAGGTCAAGAACAATGACAGAAACCAACTAAAATGGCCAAGAGACGGGGATTAATTAGTACTTTCTTCACTCAAAAACCCTCTAAATAGTAGTATGAGACCGAGACTAAATATAACCCAAAGTCCGTGATTTTTTGTCTACACTTAGCAATAAGATATCTTAGAGCATCGAATCGCTAAGAAAAACAGAGTAGGTGTAAGAGGGCACCCGAATGATAGAGCGGAAGAGGCAAATCACAAAGGACTTTTGCCCATCGATAGTGAGGCAAACAAACACATTAAAAACAACGTTTGACAACTCAAGTAAACAATCACCAAAGCCTAATGCCTGAGCATGGAAAAAATAAAAATACACTTAATATGATCATACACCTTCTCGAAGTCAATTTTAAGAAATAAAGGTTGTTGAAGAGACATCCGAGCCCATTCCATTCCTTCCTAGACCACAATAAGATTATCCAAAATGTAGCACCCTTTAACAAACCTCGTCTACTCTGGTGAACAATCTTAGGTAACAGATCAACAATGCGAAGAGCAAGGGCCTTAGCAAGAATTTTGTAAGAAACATTTAGAAGCATGATAGGTTGCCAATTAGTAATCAGTTTAGGATTGTTAGCTTTAGGGATGAACTTGATGTTGCCTTGATTGATGAAACTCCCTAAAGAATTGGATTGGAGGGCTTCATTGTAGACACAAAGTAGATTGGGGCCAATAAAAGACCAAGTGGCTTTGTAGAATTCACAAGGAAAGCCATCCAGCCCAAGAGATTTATCATTGACTAAGCACATAAGAGCAACATGTAGCTCATCCAAAGTAAGAGGGGCATTGCATTGAGCATGATCATAAGGAGAAAGTTTGACAAGAACCACCTCAATACATTGTTGCATGGCAACCGCTCGCTCATTGGTAAAATCTTGCGCTTGGAAAACTAATTGATAGTGTTCCATAAAGCGTTATTGATCTCAGGCATTTCCGTGAGCTGATTTTGAGAAACTTGAATAGATTTAATTTGTTCACGAGCATGTTTGGCCTGCACAAAGGGATTTGAAAATTGCTTGGATACTTTGTCTCCCACCTTGAGCTAATGCAACCTTGATTGGATCTAGGCTCCATGGGCCAAGTGAGATTCCATGAGCTTGAGCCTATGCTGAATGTTGGTAGCCTACAACTGAAGAGGGGTGTCGAAAGGATTGGGTTCTAGGAGAACAAAAACCCGCTGAAATTATATTTGCAGAGAGCTAAGTCTCACATGCTTGTGAACCCGAGCAACCTATTTTCCAAATTGGTGGAGGAATCGGGTGGTGTGCTTGTTCGTCACCTCCCACCACTCTATCCATCCGGCAAAAGGAGACGTGGCACCATATTCCAAACTTTAGCAATAAGAGGGACCACCCCTAAGTGACTCAGCAAGGAGACATTAAGAAAAAAATTGATTAGACGAGACTTTGAAAGAGGACTTGTACCAAATAATCTTAAAAGAGATCGGGCAAATGATTGACAAAAGAACATCAAACCACACCATGACAAGGGAGAGGCCTTGCATGTCAAAATCAAAGATATGTTGCTAAGAGAGAAGTACACAATCTAGCCTTTTGAAAAACCAATCGGATCCTTCTCAAAGATTAGTCCAAGTATACCAAGCTTGAGACTTAATTTCTTGCCGCCATCGGAGCAGAGGACCGGAAAGCCCCAACAACTTTTAAAGTAATACCAAGTCGCATGCTCGTCAAAACACTAACGCATAGGGAGGGCGTCAATTTTTTTGCCAGAATGTTTAATCATATTAAAGTCACCACAAACCAAAAAATATGAAAGAGCAAATTTATCACCTAACCATTTCCATAATGTCATTCTTTTCGTGCCATCATTAGAAACATAAACATTAAGAATACCAAAAGAAAGATCATTAATCGCCATAATCACCCACACAACCCGATTTGAAGGATCGTGGCCCAAGAGGTAATTAAGGCCGAAAATCTCGGGCAATGGAAATACTCGCACCACCTTTTCCATCAATATGTAGAGTATGAAAATGTGAAAAATTAGGAGCAATACAAGTTAGCGTATTTTGAAGCAAAAAACCAGAGATTTTAATTTCCTATAAACAAATAATATCCAAGCTACTAAAATCTTGTGATGACTAACCACACAGAGTATTTGCGAGAGGGCTCTGTGAGACCAAAAAAATTCCAAGAGATGAAATTCATGAAAAATCAGACATGTCAAGCTCCCCTTGACCATCTGGAACACCATCCTCCAAGCCAAGAATTGTAAAATTATTAACAAGCGGGATCGAATTGAATTAGAGAGCTCAACATGGATGTAACGTCATTTAGGACTATTTTCTCCTTTTGATCCTTGGGAGACACCTCGGGGTGGACTACGTGAATGACGCAGAGGTTGAGACGTTGAAGCTAAATTCTGGAATCCTTTGTTTGCGAAGGTGAAACTTGGCTTTGCGAGGGCTAGGAAGGAATGGAAACAGACGAGGGGAAGGACCCGGTCCGACTTATCCTTGGATGGAAGAGGGAAGGAGGGAGTTGAAGGGTCACCACAAAAGTGGATTTTACACCTGAAACCTTCCAACCATCATTCAGTAGATCCCCTTTGGGTTTTACGAGAAGCTCATGAAGGGTTTAGATCGAGTTTAAGAGAACAATCGTGAATGCGATGGTCCGGGGCTTGATAACGAAATCATGTGTTAGGGAGGTTGAAATAAACCACCTTTTGAGAGAAATGTAGGGACCCCACTTGAATATCTAAATGGTCCCGTAGATCTTTCGCAAGGTCAACCTTGACACAAACTCATTTATTGGGTCGGGTGTAAAAGAAACGATCTTGTTCATGGCATATCACCTGCCAATGGGTTTAACAATCTCTAGAAGGAAAGACCAAAGATGAACGGGGAGTTCAGGAAGCTCGATCCAAACCGAGGATTTTCAATGAAACATGGTGGTGGGGTTAAAAATATTATAGTACCTTTTATGTGTATATGTGAAATTTATGTTACTTTATAATAATATCAATAAAAGGTCAATTAATATTGATTAATATTGACTTTAGGTTTAAAAATGTTAATTTATGATAATAGCTAAACATTCTCAAAAATATTTAGATTTAGGCGTCCCTCTGCGACTTGGCCTTATCCTCCTCATTCACCACCACTTTAGGCGGTTGCCCTCCCATGAACCCTATCCCACCTCCCTGCCAATCCCCATTTAATCCTCGATAAAGAAAGGGTTGAGGTTTACAAATAAAAACTAAAATCCCCGCTTCCCATGCATGTATGAAGGATCTTTATTAATATAAAATATTGACCTTTTAATTGCATACCAAACCTTATTAAGTACATGGGAGATGAAATGCTTATCGTTGATTCTACATACATGTTAAAGAAAGCACCTAAAAACTTTTTGTGTGGTCAAGTTGAGAAAGACAAATGAAGAAAAAGAGAATAGGGACATGCGATCAACTTGACTTATTGATGATGTAGGACAAGGATGACCTTTTTAGAGAGGGTAGCCATAGGTTATGAAACTACCTATGACAAAAATAACCAGCATTTAGTTTGCCATCTACTACCTTCACTATAACCTTAAGTGGGTTTTTGATCTCTTTGATAATGTGGATGGGGGAGGGGTATCCTCTTTATTAATTGTATTTCTTCCTTAGTGGTCATAGAGACATCGACTAACATTGTATTCTCAACCATTGTCTTCATATTTATTAGTCTATGGAAAGAACTAAGGAAGTGTGCATCATATATAGATTTTTGCCAACAATCCTAGTCATGGCTTAACCTCTCTTAAACACTTAGTCTTTAACATCAAGTTTCTTCTTATTCTATAATCACGTAACTAAATGTTTGAATACTTGGGAGTGAAAGCCACCTCTTTGAGGTTTAACCTCGACATTAGTAGTGTGACTATGGTTTGCATCATAGCTTATTCATGTTTCTCCTCAATTAAGGCGCCTTACACACATAACACATTTAGTTTGCCATCGCTACACACGCACACACGATGCATGCACACATTTCTTCCTTAGCACACACACACACACACATGCGCACACGCACACACACAACACACACACACACACACACACACACACACAGTCACACACACACACACACAAACTAAATGTTTGAATACTTGGGTAGCCACCTCTTTGAGGTTTCACCGCGACATTAAAAGTGTGACTATGGTTTGCATCACACACACACACTATATGTATGATTCATTATCATTATTTATTATTTGTCAATAACGAGAACAAACACTCCCAAATTTATATAATTCATTATGTATAATATTAATAAATATTGTGTAAATCATTTTGGTCGTGTCGTGTGACACATCATAAATAACATAATGAATCAACTTATTATACATTTGTAAACACTAAATTTAATGACCATATACAATCAACTTTTCTCATGTCTCGTGATGAAATTTGAATTAAATCATAAGAAAAATATAGATATTATCCCAAATGATTTACTTTAGTTCACTTGCTCTATTTTCTATTTTATTATTTATAAATTTATCATAAACTGTAAGAGAAGTGCATATACATTCATTCACACTTCAAATATTTTGTAATAAAAAAGAGGCATTCACACCATATAGTGCTCCCACAAAAAGGACGTAGGATATTATTTTCAGACATGTCCCGGAGTTTTTCAAAATTAGTTTTTAGATAATATTTTATTTCGTAAATTTCAGCTTCTGATTTGCCATTTCAGACAAATCTAGTTCTGGTAAGTTGCGCACAAAGAACACGTAACTCGGACATAAAGTGTAGCTATATACGGTAAAGGCAACTCTTAAAATAATTATTTGTGCAGTACTATAGTTTTTAATATATATTTAATTTTTATTTAACAATTTCTAAGGTATTTCAACTTCTACGTAGTATATTAAAAAAGGATTATTGTAAAAATATTAGTTTATATTTTTAAATATAAGGTTATTAGTATTATAAAAGAGTATATGTAGATGGTATGGTTTCAAATTGATTAGATATTGTATAGTTTATTGGTTTTAAAATATTTTACTTATAAAATATGATTTTTCATTACTTTTTAATTTTTTTGTTTCTTTCTTCTTTATCTTTTGAAACTACTTTCCACTTTTTTAATGTAGTCAAATCATTTATTTGATGATTTTAAAGTACAGTGCCTCCTTGATCTTTAATAAATATTAAAATATATTTTATTAATGGAATTTTAATATTTATAAAGATTAAGAGATTTTATGTTTTCACATAAAGTTTTTAGATAAGATTATGTGTAAATTTATAACAAATTTCACAATCACATGTAAAAATATTTATAAATAAAATAATGGGATATAAAAATAAATAAATTGTGAAAATGAAAATCCATTAAAAAATATTCGTTAAAAAGGAGGAGCAACCTTATAAAAATACTATTAAGATCGCGAATCTTTACTATTGGAACAATCTTTATATTGAGATCCTAAATCTTTGAATAGTTGGTACAATCAAAATGATTAGTGGTCCCATAAACCGTTAAGTTAAAATCATTTCATTTTTATTTTTAATGATTTATTAACTTGGAAGAACCATATAAAGGTCAGGTGGAACCTATGCCAGCTGCCCCAAACCCTAACACTGCACCCGTAACAACTGAATCGTATAATCCCAACCCTCATGCCTTAAAAACTATTTCATTTTATTTTCAGATCCTTAACGTCCAATCTCTATTTTATTAGTGCACCCATTTATCAAAACTGCTTATTTTAAACTCCTTCCGCTCCCAAGAAATCACGAGACTGCCTGCTCCGTAGAAATTCTTACACGCACAGAAACAAAAACGAAGCTTCGTTTGAATGGACTTCAAGTCCAAACGATCATAACAGTAAAATATACACGCCAGGCTCCAGCACACAGAAGCCGCTTTTTATATCAACTGTCCAATCATCCCTGTAATTTTCCATAATAGTATCACACAACCCGACAAACCTTTTTCCCATAAATAAATCTGTAACAGGAAGAGAACGTCAGTGAGAAGCATTTTGTACTGCAACAATAATCGTTCTTGCTCTGTGACAAACAATAGACGGCACAATGATTGTTTCTAATGCACGCTGCACCTGCCAAAACCAAAATGTGAGTGTTTCGTTTGGGATTTTCAAGCCCGAGGAGGGGGTCATTACTGATGCAGTTGCCCAAATTACCAAGGTAGTAGCTGTGATTGGGAAAAGCCTAAATGTAAGGGTTTCCTTCAGCATTTTCAAGCCTGAGGAGGGTGTGACATTAATGACGCAGTTGCCCACATGACCCAGGTGGCAGCTGTGATTGAGAAAAGCAGTGACATCAATGTGGCCATTCTCAAGTGCCTGGACCATTCATGGGTATGTATCTATGTCTTCATTGTGCTAGTCTAAGCACAGTCAGGTGTGGGGGTGGGCCTGGTTTTATATATTTTAAGCAACCTTTCAGTCTAAGCACAATTCAATGCAAAGTAGATCTTAGAAAGACCTGCCCTTTCCTATTATTATCATTTGAATAAGATTTTATTTATATAGTGTTCTCTTGCAGGTTTTCATTTCTTTTTTATGACTGTCTAGAGATTTATATATTTTAAGCTACCCTTCAGTGTAAGCACAATTCATATAATGTTCTCTTGCAGGTTTTCATTTCTTTTTATGACTGTCCTAGAGATTTAATATGTTTTAAGCTACCCTTCAGTGTAAGCACGATCCATATAGTGTTCTCTTGTAGGTTTTCATTTCTTTTTATGACTGTCCTAGAGATTTAATATGTTTTAAGCTACCCTTCAGTGTAAGCACGATCCATATAGTGTTCTCTTGTAGGTTTTCATTTCTTTTTATGAGTGTCCTAGAGATTTTATATGTTTTAAGCTACCCTTCAGTCTAAGCACAATTCAATGCACATATGGACTTTAAAAGGAACTCTTCATTTCTTACACATACCATTTGAATTAGATTTTAATTATATTGTATTCTCTTGCAGGTTTCCTTCTCTTTGTTTTCATTTTTTTTTATGACTTCCCAAAGAGTCATATGTTTTAAGCCACCCTTCCTCAAAGCACATTTCAATTCGTAGATGGACCTTAAAAGCAGATGGTTTTTATTTAATTGCTGTCAAGAACTTGGTACTTGAACCCATGACCCAATCCATCATGATTCTCGAGCATTCACCATTGAGCTGCTAACCCTTTGTATTCTGGCTTTACAAAGTGTTGATTGAACCTTTAACAGACCATGTCCTCGTAGGTACTTACATGAAAATCTCAGGAAAGTATAAGAGGTTTGGATGCTTTTGAATATCCCCATAATAATTAGCTGCAATCACCAACCGAGGCAGCTTGATGGATGAAACCTAGAACGGGCAAGCTGAGTCTCCCATTTACACTTCCGAAATAGCTGCTTCTTGTATCCCTTGGTGAAATACCACTATCAGCCATTTTTGAGTCTTTAACTTGTAAGGAATCCTATGAGACCAAACATTGCTGAACCTGGCGATCCACCCAACCTAATTTTCTGCCTACCCAACCTCTTGTTCAAAACAGGAAGTAAAGGCACATGCCTATGCATCACTTGGTAATCTTTTTTACACATGAAAGCAAAAATGATTTTATCTTTTATTTGGTAAAGCTTTCTGCTGCTGGACTTATCCATAATAAGCCCACCTATACCGATTTCTAATTTATTTGCACAAATCATACTTAGTCTCTGACTGAACACGAATGGTAATAATTAATATACAGATTTACTACCATGTCTATGCACATTCATTCTTAGGATTTATTAGCACGAATCATACTTGGTCTATGACAGAACATGATTAGTAATGTAGACATTTAGTACCTACTACCGTGTCTATGCACATTCATTCTTAGAGTTACTCATATTAGCAAGGTTCACAAAGGAAAGGAAATTGAACATGAAACATGGAAAAGTAACATATAACACCACACACTCTACACTTAATACATAAGATCTACCATGGAGAAACCCACTCTGGGAAAACTCCCCCAAAGAGGGATGTGCCTCCAATTCCCTATACCCAGTGAATGCAAGGCTCTAAGCTCACAAGGCTGTGCATACAACCAAAACCTATGTCCCTTGTTCTGCATCCTACAATATCTGTTCTCTCATGTCTCACCTTCTCCTATGCTCTGCAAAGTTCACTTCAACTCAACATGACTCTAGATGATTGTTCAAGTCCCCTTCAAGACTCTCTTTTAACCAAGGGATGCTCAAAGTCCAACACACAAGAATCTAAAAGAGGTACCAACCTAATAGACAACATACCGATTGATCTATCTTTCAAACTGACTCCAAGCTGGATGATTGGTTTGAGCTTTTGTCTTATTCAGAACAGGTTTGGTTTGACTTTGGATGAACAAACCCATTGCTAGTGTTCTGACTAAAAGATGGTTCATGCCCGAATATTTCTCTGTTCTGTTTTTGTAGACAGGTTTGGTCCTCAACAAACTCGTGATATGTTCTCCAAGACAGGTTTGGTCTAGCACAAACCCATCTCTGAGACTTGCTGTTACAAAACAGAACCTTCAAGAGGCTTTCTTAAGCATTCCTACTGCACAGATGCTTTATAGCTCTTGGCAACATGCTTAGAATGGCTGTATAATGCCAATGCAAGTCTCTTGAGAAAATAAGTTACACGGGAAATGGTGCCCTAAGGATCATAAAAACCTCTTCGGAGTCTTTTACAACATAAATGAAGTGGATTTTCTTTACAACTAGATCCAACTTGAATTGGCTGATTACAAGGCTCCTCCAAATCCATTCAGCTTTAAGATCATTTCATTAGTTCTTGATGAGGTCCATTCTCTGCTGGGCCTTTTCACCGCAAACGGAGTGATATTGCAAATACATTGGCCTTGAATTTCTAAAATCAAATAGGTTTGAGGGTTGAATGGCAAATAAGATTGAAGGGTAAATCGCACTCTTCTCTACTACTGCACCCTCAATTCAACCAACTTATCAACTCCTGCCAGGTCTTTTAGAACTGCACACCGTTGGACTAACACCAACAATATCACACAACTCAGACTATTAGTGTACTTCAGCAATACCCCTGCTCTGAGAGACTTTCAAGGGCAACCCTGTTAGAGAAACCCTACCACCCATTTGGCAACCAGACACAATTTTGTTCATATGTCCAGGTTGGCATAGCACAAAAATGCCAAGTAATAAGAAGTGGACCAATACTTAATATTTGTATCTCTGTCTTATCAGGGTTTATTACAGTGGCATGTCCGTATGATGGATTTAGTTCCATACTATGGCAATATTGTTTTGGCATTCTGTTTCTACTTTTTTTCCAGGCATCCCTCTTACATTTTTCTAATTCTGTTAGCAATTAATCTGTGCAGGCAGCTGTTTTCATAGTATGGAAAGGGGAAGGATCAAAAAATGCAGATAATTTAGCCTTAAATCTCCCCCAGGTGTGTATAAACATTTACTAACCGAACTGAGCAGCATCTGGTTAAATGTTTCTATTTTCTTTGTTGTCTCAATAGGCGTACATAGATCAAAATCATCAACCCAGCTTATTGACAACCATTAAACAAAACAATTGACTACAAAAGGATAAGTCAAAAATTAAGAAAGATGTAAACTAATTTTTTGATGGATTCTGCAGGCAGCAGCCTTCACCAAGGGATTAAAGTGTGCAGTGAGAATAGTGGATTCAGGGTGGTTTCAGCGAGCTCTCAACAAACAAGGCAAGGAGTTCCCTTTGCACAGCTCTCCCTGGGAGATATCGTCAGCATCCGCAGAATATATTGCAGCTGGAAGATACAGGATGCGCTCTCCTACTCCTGCCTCGCTATTCTCAGATCATATTTCGACCGTATCAAAGGCATAATTTCCTGTTCATTTTATGACTCACTGGATGGACAACAGATAATTGGTGTAGGAGTATGGGATAGCATTGAATCAGCGTCTGTTCTGTTGAAATATCCCCACACAAGCCCTGCGCTGCCATACTGGAAAGAGGTGGGGGCTAAGGAATTACAGTACCATGTATGCCAGGTTGTCTATGCCACCTCCAAAACTTCCAACCAAAATTCCAGGCCAGGATTTCAAATATAGTTTTAGGTTGTCTGGCTGTCTGTGGTCCAGTGGTTGAGACAGGTCACCTTCCATGGATATGTAAGCTTGGATCGCTGTGTGTGATGAGACAGTAGAATTGGCCAAGTGTACATAAGCAAGTGTTAGGTGAGATTATTGTATATTCTGATAGTCATCTCATTTTATGTACTTAGCGAGCGGTTCCATGCAGGGGGCAAGGGATAACTTTTTAGCAGGTGCTGTTGATAATTTAAAGGAGAAATTAACAGCGATGGGGTCCTATGTTCTTCCAATTTTTTTACAAAGACTTTGGAGGGCAATGGATTTGGAAGGAAAATATTTTTTTAACCAGTGCTGTGTTGACAAGTTTCCTAAACAAATGGAATGTATATACAAAAATTTATAGCCCGACGCATTGCAGTCCTTGGACCTGCAATGCCCTCCTATGCAGTTGGTGCTCCCTTTTTCAAGAGAAGATTCTGTTTTGTGTAATTCTTGAAAAATAAGGTTTACATAGGACCACCTGGCCCTTCAAATTCCCTGCAAGCTTCCTTCCCTTAAAATATGGAACAACCGTCCACTTTCTCCACAGGACAAGCTTGATTTTCTCTCTCTTTTAGAAGCTTCATTTTGTCGAGAAGTTTTTCATAATCCATAAATATTGTACACTTTTTCATGTAGCTTCATTTTTCTTCTCTTACAAGTGGAGCAAGCCCCCACTATCTCTCCAAATTTGGTTTTTAAAGAAGCTTCATTTTGTTTGAAACTATAAATACATAATACAATAGAGTTGATGTGTCAATATGTGTAGCTTGTGGTATAAAATTCATATAAAAGTATAGAAAGCGTTGGAAACTAATAGCTATTGAGAATTTTCAACATACATTCTATACCAAATATTTTCTTGTTGGACACACCTGATTTTATTATGGCAGTATTTATTAACCATAAAATTGCATTATTATAGGGTATTGTGTTTATCGGCTATTAGTTCATATTAGTGTTTTATTGGTGTGTTTTGCTAATTTATGGTGGTTCTATATGTTCTCATTGTTTCTCTTTGCACTTTTGTTTCTTGATCTTCCCCTTATTTGATCCCATGTTCAATTGTTTCCCGTAATCGTATCTATATGGTTATGAGTTTTTGTTGCATGGGCCCTTCTAACCTTATTTGTTCCCTGGGGTTTTAGGCCTTCTTTGTCGATTTCTAGCCCATTGTATATCAAATTGTGCAATTATAAGTTCTTGATTTGAATTGAAGAAGTCTATAAATAGAGATTTATTGTGAATTCAAAGAACCTAAAGCCATGTTAGATTTGAAGAATTAATTTCTTTATCAAGTATTTGTTCTTACAAAAAAAATCATATAGAGTAGACATTGCATTACATTGGACTACCTAGATTAAGCATTGCATTTATAAGTGGCGTGTTGTTTTTGATATTGTATACTATCAAGGGCGTACTAAATGTCAAGGAAATTAAATTGTTGTTGGCTATTTGTTTACCTAAGACTAAATAAATCTAGATTCAAAAGTTTGACTGTTGTTGGTGCTCTTCCCAGAAACATGTTAATATGTCCCGAAGTCATTGTTGTTGATAGTCAGCACTAACGATGGTTGTTATTAGTGTCACTTTCTCGACATTGATAGTGTTATAAGACTTGAAAATTTGAAAACCAACGAATGTGATACTTGTCAACTAATTGGAAAAAACCCCTTTCAAATGTGTGAGTTGATGTGCAAAAGTCTATAAGTGGCTTATCCTTTGATTTATCTCCAAAGCCTACCCATTGACTCTAGGAAACATAGAGAAAATGCAATAGACTTGTCATGAGATACCTCTAATTGGGTGTTTCTCTATATATCAGCTATAAAAGTAGGGCTCATGTAATTTTATGTTGATTTGTGTGTGTCTAGAGAATCTTAAACCTTCTATGTATACCTATATTTTTTAGTCAATGCAAACAAGAGAATCCTTCTTTTGGCACAAGAATGTATCAACAACAACAAATGGATTAAGATAGACTTCGATGGGCTTGATTGCCTTTAATTGCTCTTGTAAATTCTTGGAATGATCTCTAGGTGTTGCTTATGTGGAGTAGAATGATGTGTGTTCTCCTATATGACCTTTAGGATATTTTTTATATACACATTCCTAGGATGATTTCCTATGTAAGCTAACAACAAAATTTAAGCATATGTTGTTCACAAAAATGTACTAGATTGTTGCAAGATAGTTGACCACTCGCATGATAATCACTAGTAGTGATAACCAAAAGTAGTACTACTAGTGGTTATGTGTCATTGCTAGTGGCACATGGTTGTTGATAATTATCAAGTAGGGGAACACTCAAAAACAATGGATGAACAAGATCACAAAGGTGTGATAGATGTACTAAGCCACTAAAATTGAATCTTGGACATTTAAGGGAAAGTGGTCATGACATAGGTGGTGTGAGATCGAATGAAAGGGGAAGGTATGCCAACAAGAGCCCGATGTGCATTAGTGGTGCAATTGTTCTAAAAGGTACTAATATTGTTTTTAAGACATGATTTGTTAGCTAAGATGTTTAGTGTGATTTTCCCCTTTCTCTTCTCAATAATATATGTTAGGATATAAGTAGAAGACCCTCTCCTTCTCAATAATATATTTTAGGATATAAGTAGAGGGCCAACATTAATGCATTCATTAGATATTGATGTATGTATATTACATTAATGCATTCATCGAATATTTATATATGTTTTTGTGCATCCTTTCCACATCTCATCCATCACACATTCGAGTCTTCTTGCACTGGCCAAACCTAATCTAAAATATTAGAATGTGTTGAAGTTGGTCTTATTTGTCTTCTTTGGAGTTTACACTTAGAACATTGCATAATTAGGATCCACAAACACAAGATTTTCATTATCATAGTCTACTAAGACTTTTGAGTCATTGAGTCTTCAATCAAGGGTGTTCTTAGGTCTTCTTCTTATTCATTTGTGGTCCCCCACATCAACTCTCTCTCATAAGGTGTTATTAGCCCTAGGAGAAGTTAATACACCAATGGTTCCTTCATGCAAGTAAGTATCTCTAACCTCTCTTATTCCTTTACTTTCATTTCAAATTTGGATGTTGTGGATGTGGTCATGTATAGATTAGGATAGGGTAGCATATCATTTTCTATAGAAATATCTATTTATTGGTTATTGAGTACAATCCTTGCACAACCTTTGATCTTGCTTTGCAATCTCTTAGACCTCTCTTGTAATCCTTGCACAACCATTGATATTCCTTTGCAATTTCTTGGACCTCTCTTGTAATCCTTATGAATCTTTCCTATAAGCCTCTTGAATATTTTACTTCCTTTAATAGAATGCTATTTGCAACCTTACTATCACCATCTTACAATCGGGAGCTAGTTAGACGCCACTACCCTATTCTAGATCTAGGCTTTAAAACCCTCTACTTTATATAAAATGTGGAGAAATGCCTTCCTAGTTCCGTTTCTACATCTAACTTATAATCTAAGGTGTGCATATTTAGTGTGACCCTTTTTGTTATCTTAGTCTAGAATACTCCCATTATAGAGAGACCAAAGGAGTTGTTATTGGGCACACTTTGTTTTGCATACATCAACCTTTGGATAAGCCAATATAAAACTCAAAAATAGAAAGAAATCAAATTAATTAAGCAAACACAAAATAATTTAAAGATAAAATTAGCTAAGTAATACAAGGATCACAAATGAATGAAGACCCCACAAAACTTGGAAATTAAAATAACAAATTTAATATAGTAAACAAAGGGCCACTTTACAATCCTAGGGTTTTACACATGTGCATTGGGTGACCTTGTGTTGGCTACTGAGGCATTGATGAGTTGGTCCCCTTCATCCTCAATTTGGTTTGAATGTATTTAATTGCATATACCTATTCCCATTTTCACACTCAACACACAGGTCATACCCACCCAAAATAATAATGATACAAAATCAAATATGAGTATACAAGAAACAAGGAACATATCCAATCATGCATTGTTTACACATTCACATCATGGACAGATTTTTTTGGACATTAAATTTCAGTTTGCACAATCAAGAGAAACAATTTCCACATGTTCCAAATATCTAGTTGAATCATCATAACAATATAATCACATCCATAATCACATCCATTTAAATCATCATCATAATAATGTAACAATATCAACCATCACACATTGTCCACTATCAACATTAGATATCATAATCATTGTTTCAAATATCGACATCTCGTGTCACCAAACAAATATAGTAATGTTAAACACAAAACTATAAAATCAAGTACACAAGTCTAGGTGCCCCATACCAACATCACATATAAAATGAGCCTAATAAATGAGATATGGAGACTAATCAAATATAAACAAAAGTGTTGAAGAGGAGTGGGCACCACAAGGATCTTTATTATTCTCAAAAATTGCATACTAAACCTTTTTAAGTACACAAGAGACGAAATTATTGTTACTTGTTAAATAAATTACCTAAAAACATTTTGAAGAAAAGAGCATGACAATCATGAGATCGGTGTGACTTACTCGAATGATGTAGGACAAGGATGACATTTAGATGGGGAGTTTGAGCTATGAAACGCGCTATGGATTAACACAATTTAGAACTAACATTTATTTTGTCCTCTACTACCTTCTTTATATCCTTAAATGGGTCTTAGATCTCCTTAACAATGTGGAGGGGAGGGGTATCCCTCTCTTAATTTTCTTTTTTCCTTGTGGTCTTAGGCACTATGAAGAGCATTATATTCTCAACCATGGTCTTCATATCTATCAATCCATAGTAATTTGTAAGGAAGTGTACATATATAGGTTTCTCCAATAGTTGCCACCTCTATGAAGAACTTATAGTCCTTAACAATAAGTTTCTTCTCGCTATATATTCACGCAACTAAGAACATGTGACTTACACATAAAATATAGCTATATGTTAAAGAACATTCTTAAAATAATTATTTGTGTTGTATATAGTGATTAAATATGAAGGAGTGCTCTTAATTTCAATGTGAAGGGTATATATTTTTACTGCCCCCTCTATTATGAAAAGTTGTATAAATAACCACATTTCATCTGACAAGACTAAAGTAATTACAAACTTGAGAGACTTGTAAAGAATTCAAGGTTGTTAAAGATGTTTTTTAGAAACCATGGGGTTCAAGAAAAAAAAGCCAAACTCAATTTATTTGCCTTTATAATGCCCAAGGTGATTTGGGGATGCCAAAACCATAAAAGGATGAAATAAGAGTTTAAAGCTCCCATGAAATTTGTAAAGTCTTTAGTAAGATTTTCTATCGTGACACATTTTGTAATGAATTTTAGTTTTTTTGTAACTTGTGTATCCTATTTAACACCATTATTAGTTTGATGGAACACCATGTGTACATGAAAACTACCCAACCATTTCCTAATGATTACATATTTATTTACAAATTTTAACATAACATTGAGTTTTCGTAATCACATTTGAGGAAAATTAGACAAGGAGTTCAAGACAATAGAATGCCTTGGAATGCTGGAAATTTGGAATTCCAACTTAGTTGTACCTGTCAATTCAAATCTTGTTGACAACTAACAATCAACTATAAGATTAATTCGGTCAAATCTAAGCTAGCATTATGGTGTTGCAGAAATTTAGAGCCGTATATTGCCTTTTACTATGTATGGAAATAGAAGATAGCATCTAACACATTTAATATTTAATATGCGCAAGTTGCAACCATGTCTAATAAAGCAAATGATCCATAGGGGTTGACAGGAAATTATTAAAAATGTTTTTCTTTTGATATTTTAAATGGTTAATTTAACGTAAATGATTAAAACTAGATTTCCAGCAGCAACCAGTGATCATATTTTAGATTAACAAACTAAATTTACAGTTACTCTGCCCGAGATATTGTTGACAGCCATTTTTCGACTCAACTGTTTTTTTGACACTTTCGATAAAAAACTATACTTACCCATTGTCAAGTGATTTATACATTTCCAAACAAATTTACATGCAATTTTTAAATGTCACTTCTCTGACAGGTTGGAAGCCCTCGGACGGGCTGTGACAAGTTCAATTTTGATCCTTAGTTGCATATATATGTGTGGGGTATTTCAACTTCTACATATTAGCAATGGCTCCCAAGTGGTGCGATGGAGACACCGACGAGAGGCGATGAAAGTATCGAAGTTGGAGGAAACAATACGTTATTGACGGAAGAGAGACGTTGAAAGTGCAGAGAAAGTATTAAAAGGAATGTAGGTGAACCTCTTTTTTCTTTTTTTGCGAAGTCACAAATAGACAACACGTCTATTTTGTGAGTTGTCAAGGAGAAAGTGTTTAAGATGTACATAAATTGGAAGCAATGTACTTTCTGATTAGCTCTAAAAGTGCACCCATATCATTCAAAACTATTTGCTTGTGACAAATCAAAAAATCCCAATGTTCTTGTCACCAATTTGTGAATTTTAGAATGGAAAAATTATAACATCCTCAATATGTTATTAAAAAATAGTTTCTTAAAAGGTGAGAGTTCAAGTTACTTCTCATACAATCAATGTCCTCAAAACAGGCCCTCAAAACACAAGACGCATGGAAATAATCAAACACAGAGGCCAAAACACAAAGCCTTGAAAATATATTTGTGTACGATTCTCAAGCATGCTTACACCGTCGATGTTGGAAAAATTACATGCTAAAGAATCTATCCCCACCGGTGTCACTTAATCCACCATTAAAAATATCCAAAGAAAGGATTCTTAATTTAAGTGGTTTGAAGAAGAATCTAGGAGTTTAAAAACTACGAGACACCAAAACTCGATTCAAAAACCATGCATTATTTAAGCATCACATAATGGATGGCATTTACATGAAATTTGATCCCAGGGAACCATCTTTTCCGCTAATGTTGTTCTCTACACTTCGGCGAGAGCTATATTCCACCCAATTTGCACCTATGTATGTCTCGAAACACTCCATGGGAACCATGCTACACCCATAATGTCATGTTGCGCCACGTGTATAGAAGGTTCACACTTACTTTTCTATGCACAGAGAGCTACAATCGGAATCGAACCCGTGACCTGCATGTTCCCAGTGCACAGTCCCCACTAGTCCAACTACTTTCTTTGGATGCTTGAACCTAATTTGATTTGATTTTGTTGAAAAACACAACATACCACTGATGCGATTGTAGACGTGGGACCCACCAGGGCATGTGCATGCATGGTATGGTGTCTTTTGATGGGTCGTGCACCCATCCATAGGTGCATTTTGGGTGGAGTTTAGCTTCCGGCCTACACTTCGAATGGATCAAAATTTTATGACCACCTATCTCAGGAAGTTTTATTATTCCTAGTATTAGGTGAATTTGATACAATGTTATTGTAACACTACATTTTACACACACAAATACAACACTAAAAATACTTGGAATAATTTTTTTACTTACATTGTAGTACACATGACACTACAGGAGATCACTTAGGACTACACATAACACATGATATGTTTGCACAAACATTAACCCACATAGATAACATGAAAACACATGATGCACATCAAGGCCACCTATTTTTTTCAAATGACAAGGCACAACATAACGATTCAACTACAGTATAAACTTATAGATAGGGTCTTCCCACGACACGATATTTTTAGGATTACACATTTATTACAATCATGTTTCAATCTTTAACTTAAGTTATAAAAGGGCTCATAATATGTGAATCATACATTCCTTTTCCTTTTGCTATATTTCCTCTATATTGTTTAACATTTAACTTTCGGTGTATCTCATTGAATAAGGATCATCTACATTATTTCAATTATTTGTTTAATTCACTCGTTGTTAATAGGATATTTATTTACACACAAGGCTATTTACATACACACAAGGCTACTAGGTCTTATTCCTAGGATTCACTCCTAAGGGCATGCATCTTGATCTTATATCATACCTCCATTACACAACGGAAACAAGTGTAAGTCCAAAGGATGTGATTAAGGATTTAGGGTCACGTTTCTTTCACTCATTTATAAATTGATAATTGATTTAGTACACAATAAGTATTATACGAAATATGTTCTTTATCCACAACAAGAGGGTTTAATCACATTACAAGGAAGATCATGTTTCACTTTTCTGTGGAATAACATCTCATGATTACACTTCCCAAGGTCAAACGCCAATTATAATTTTACTATAGTTATGCTCCAACAATATAGTTATTCTCCAACAATTAGTTAAGGATTCAAAAGCTCTTAACATTGCAACATACTTCCTTTCTTTTGTTTCTAGATTAGGTTCCCTGAGTATCATTTATGTCCAACTTAAGAGGGTTTTCCCTAACTAGGTTCATATGCCTTTATAATGTATTGCACAACATATATGCTAATGAAAGCACCCTAAACTTTACAAAGCAAATTGCATGACTAAACAAGGAAAGCTAACACCATTTCCATCCATCTAGCCAAGGTTCTAAGTCTAGGAATGTAACATTAAGATAAAAGCTTAAAATAATGCTTAACTAGTATGAAAACAATACGGGGTAAGTGCACCAAGTTGGTGGACAAAAAAGGGGTCATAAGTGGACGTCATATTGCAAAAAACAATAAAATCTCAACTTGTAGGGATTATTAGCAATACGCGCACTCAAAATTAGAAAAATTATATAAATATGAATCGTAGCATCAAAATCTAGTTTCTAAAATACTATTTTTTTAAAAAAAAATGCAGACAAGTTTAGCTATATTAAACACTTAAAATTATATGACTTGGTTTTTGTTTTTGAAAAAACCTATAAGATTGTAGTCCATTTGCCCGCGATTTGGATGACCAAATCTTGTTATTTTTTTTTCCTTTGGTGAAAAGTTAGATGTAGTTGTCTATCTTGGGATGGATTTTATTTTGTATTTTTTTGAGCAATTTTTTTTTTTAATGATTTTTTCCGTGAAAGTGGTCTGAAAAGATTTAGAAAATGGAGCGCTTTCCGTTTGCCCACCATAACTATATCAAAAAATATCAAAATCAAATATTTTTTAAACGTGTATAGAATTTCTCCACGCTTGGGATGGTATAAGTTTTATCATTTTGATAAGTGAAACAAAAGTTACAGTTTTAAACGTAGACATGAACATTCGCGGGGAAAAAAATGTCTTAAAGACCTATTGTTAGTAAAAAATTATAAAATGATATTTATCTTATTCTATTCACTTTAAAATCAATATTTCTATGAAGCTAATTGATCTCCCTACATGATGACACCATTTTTATGAAATGTTTTCGGTTTTCAAAGCATGGTTCAAGTCTGTGGAAGAGCAAATTTGAAGTTTTTGACCCTTTACACTTCATAATGACCTTCCATAGCTTTGGTTGGGGCAAAACAAAGATTTCTTGAGCCTTAGGGTTGGATTTGATGATACAGATAGAACCGTGATCGCGGTTTACAAACTACGATCGCGGGTTTTAAACAAGAACCGCGATCACACTTTATAAACTATGAGCACGGTTTATAAAGCGTAATCGCGGTTTGTAAATCATATTTATACGCATCCCAATGTTCTAATTACCATGTGATTTTTACTGTTTGACTTTACCGTACAAATTACTGTGAAATTATGTCATTTTCTGCACATTTTTCTTATCACTAGAAGTAAAACATCATGGGAGACAAGAAACGAAGTCAAAAAAGGAAGTCATTAAGTAAAAAAACCAAACGAATTAGAGGCAAACATATTTCAAAATGCTAAGCGAATGCGGAATCTTCGTGAATCAAGAAGAGGTTCATCTTCAACCCCTACTATTGTAAGCAATGAGGAACCATGTAATGTTTCTACTGTCAATGTTGAAGTTGAATTAAATACTCGTGATGAAGATGTTTTTACTGTCAATGTTGAAGAAGAATTAAATACTCGTGATGTAGTAAATGTTGAAATTGAAGGAGACAATGAAAATGTGAATAAAGAAATTTAGGTTGAAACTGTAGACAAGCAAAAATTTGACAAAAACACCTCCTAGGATTTTCCATAAGAAACCTAATTATTTTATTGAAATTGATGAAAACATTTTGAAACCAATGTGTGACAAACTTTTGAACAAAAATCAGAAGAAAAGCCACTGAAATTTGGGATAATCATTTTGAAATTTTAAATGATTCCCAAAGATGTCAATTGTTGGTTAGTTTGATGAAATTGAATAAAATGAGACCTACATTAAACACCTTAGGATTGACAACATCTAATATACATGGTCAAACCTCTACAATTGTTGAAAACCTTCATGATGCATATCACACTGTTGGTGTCAAGAGACACACTAGGGATAGTAATATTGTGCGTCATGTGTACTTGCTACTAGTGTTGTAAGTGAATCAATAAAAACAACGTTTGATTATGTAAATAAGTCGAATGTTGCAAGTTAATTGAAAAAATATAATGAAAGAAATTGAAAGACGTAATATCCTTCAATCACTCAATAACACCGATTTTTGGGCATTTTTTGCTAGAGCACCGCGTAAGGACAAATATAATACTGATGCTATAAGAGAAGTTGTTATTTAATTTTGGCATGATAACACTAGAGTTTCACCTAATACAATAGATGTTGTAAAACAAAGAGTTGGTTCTATTAATCGCGAACCCCATCCAAAGCATTTCTTAGATATGACTCAAACTCAATTTTTTTGTAAGTTTGAAGAAGAGCATCTAAAAATTAAAATTAGTCAACATTTTTTGAAATGTTAAAACCATTCTATGTGAAAATCAACCACGCTCGCACCACTTATTGTTGTAGGCAACATGTTGAATTTGCTATGCATTATGCTAAATTTTATGTATTCGTTCTATTTTACATTCTAAAACTATGTTATCGGAATGTGGTGTTCAAGTTCCACCAATATCTTCTAGGGATTTTATTCCTACGATATTTTGTGAAAAAAAAGTTGGACAATTTTTTTATAGTTAGGATTGTTTAGATGGAAGTTGTGGTACATGTGGCGGATTACCTAAATTGGAAAGTTGCATCCATGAGCAAATTGAAGGTGCAATAGGAAATAATTTAGTTGAGTTTGATAAATATAAATCAGTTGCATACCAGTTGAAAGATGGAAAAGAGTCTAAATGGTGTGAGCTAGTTACAGAACATATGCTTGTTTTTCAATTTATGAGAAAATTTAAGGATGAAATTGTTTATGAGTATGCTAGGCATACACATAGAGCTCGATGGTTGGATGAATAGTTCAAGATATGTAAAGACACATTTCCTATTGGTACTATTGTTTTAGTGGTCAATTTTGTAGAGAATTACACATTGCAACCACAAATGGAGGTTCAATCACAATATTACAACTCAGTACAAGTTGCCATTTTTGTGCATATAACATTTATACATTCTCCTGACAGTATAGAGAATGATCAATTTTTTTAAGAGAGTACCACTTTTATATCAATGATGATCATACTCATTCTACTAAATTTGTGCAAGGGTGTTTCCAGTTATTTTATGGAAACTTGTCTGATAGGGACATCCACTTCAAACAACATTATATATGGTCAGATAATTACACGTCTTAGTTTAAGAATGCACGAATGTTTTATTGGATGAGCAAGATGCACGTCAAGATGGGTGTGCAACATATTTGGAGTTTCACCGAGAAATTTGGACATGAAAAGGAGAGCATGATAATGCAGGGGCATGTGTGAAAAGAGCTCTTGTAAGAGAAGAGTTGAAGTACAAAGATGGTGCTAAATTGAAAGATGCAAAGAGCATAGTGGAATGGTGTATTGACAACATGGCTTGAGGTTCTCAAGAAATTTCCATGGTTCATAGATATTTTTGGTTGATAGAGGAATAACAAATTACTAACTATGAGGATTGTATGACACTCATTGGGTCCAGTGATATGCACTCATTTTGTAGCTCAAACGCTACTTCGTGGGCCACATGGATAAAAACGTTGACATGTTTTTGTGCATCTTGTATCGAATTTGTCATTGTTGAGTTTGATTCACAAGAATGGGTGGATGGATGCATTTGTAGGCCTCTAACTCTGCTTCTTAGTTATCAACCTCCACAAGCATTATGACTTGTTTCTGCAGATGAAGTTGCAACATCCAAGGACTTTGATGAAATTTTGATTTTGGTGCGACAAGGTATTTATGGTTATTTACAATTTTTGTATTGAGTTATGTCCATTGAAATTTTAATATGTACAATTTAAATTTGAGTTGAAACTTCTTTTTTGTAGGACATGTGTTTGCAGTTATTACGATAGAAGACAATGAAGAAGGAACAAACTATTTCTTATGTCGTTGCATTAAGGAAAGAAAGAAGTTGACTTCTCCTATTATAGATGGTGAAGATATTGAGTACCCTATAGGGTCAGTGGTAGTTACTGGAACTTGACTTCGACGGTATCAATTAAAAAATCCTTTGTTTGGGTGTTTGAAGACTTTGAGACACACAAGAAAATACTCTTATATTCGCATTTAGTTCTAGCGACAAATATTTAGCTATAAAGATATTGAGGAAGGCCTAATAAAAGATTCTTTGGAAGGTTCGAGAGTCAGATCATGAAGCAATCATGTCTGCTATTCAGAGTAGATCCGATCCTGATGGTTCATTGGAATGAATTTACAATGCTCATGTCTGGTATATATAATTTCTTTGGTATATATAAATTTGTTAGTTAGATAAATTTAAGTTCATATATTTTATTAAATTTGTGTATTTTGTATATATCTAGTATGGTTTTGATTTGAAACTTAAATTTCTTTGACTAACACTTTTATATGTAGGTTAGTGGTGCTAGAAAAGCTTCCACCTTCACGTGGTTAGCACTGTTAGTAGAGAATTATAAATTCTCGAAGCTAAGAGAAGCTTTCATTGTTTTACAAGAAAAGAGAAGCAATTAACAATGATTTATGTACCTATGGAGGGGGTTCTTGGCTCGGAGGAGGTATCCCAGAAGGACATGGAGCTTAGAGAACCAAAATGACACCTCCCCAAGTGTTTACAAGACCATCCCTACGTGTGTGCACAGTTAGTTCGGTGCCACGACCCACCGTTTGCAAAATATATCGTTTGACAGCCTTACATTGGCTCAAATTACATTATTTCGCGCCTTTACAAACAATAGCAACAGCAAGATCACCGATTGGAGAAGGAAAAAATTGAGATAGGCTATTATAGAGGGTCCCTACACGCCGAGGTGTAGGATTAGATGAGACATCTCTAGGTGCCACGGAGTGCGTGTAGCCACCGTCGAAGTTGAACAATTTTTTTGGTCTCAGGGCTCTTAAGGGACTACGCCCGAACGAGGTAGCCTAGAAGCAAAGACATTGTTGCACACAAAAATGATGCCTCCTATAGTATTCACCTGGCCACCTAGACATGTTTGTGTAGTCGGTTTAGTGCCATGACCCACCATTTGCAAAACATATTGTTTCACATGACCTTTTACTTTGGTTCAAACTAGACTATTTCTCGCGTTTGCAAACAATAGGGCAACGAGAACACCGATTGGAGAAGGAAAAAACTGAGACAAGCTAGTTTAGAGGGTCCCTACGCCAAGGTGTAGGATTAAATGAGTCATCCTTAGGTTCCATGGAGTGCGCGTAGTCACCCGTCGAAGTTGAACAATTTTTGGTCTCAGGGCTCTTAAGGATCTATGCCCGAACGAGGTAGCCAAAGCAATGACATTGTTGCACACCAAAATGACACCTCATCTAGTGTTCACCTTGCCACCCGAACATGTTCGCGTAGTCGGTTTGGTGCCACGACCCACCGTTTACAAAATATATCGTTTGACATCCTTACATTGTCTCAAACTACACTATTTGATGCGTGTTTGCAAACAATAGGGCAGCGAGAGCACCGATTGGAGAAGGAAAAAACTGAGACATGCTATTGTAGAGGGTCCCTACACCGAGGTTAATGATCAAACAAGATGTCCTTAGGTGCCACAGAGTCTGCGTAGTCACCGTCGAAATTGAACAATTTTTTGGTCTCAGGGCTCTTAAGGGACTACGCGAACGAGGTAGCCGGAAAGCAAGGACGTTGTCACGCACACAAAAAAATTCCTCCTCTAATGTTCACCTGGACACTCAAATGTGTCCGTGTAGTAATTTTGATGCCACCAACCACCGTTTGCAAAATATACCGTCTCTATGACCTTACATTGGCTTAAACTACACTATTGGCGCATTGCAAACAAAAACAATAGGGCAGCGAGAGAAAGCGATTAGAGAAGGAAAAAAACTAAGATAGGATATTGTAGAGGATCCCTATGTTGAGGTGTAGGATTAGATGAGACATCTCTAGGTGCCATGGAGTCTGCGTAGTCACCCGTTGAAGTTGAACGATTTTTGATCTCGGGGCTCTTAAGGGACTACGCCCAAACGAGGTAGCTCGGAAGCAACGACGTTGTCATGCACCAAAATGACACATCCTATAGTGTTCACCTGGCCACCCGGACATGTCCATGTAGTCGATTTGGTACCATAACCCACCATTTACAAAATATATCATTTGACATCCTTATATTGTCTCAAACTACACTATTCGGTGCGTTTGCAAACAATAGGGCAATGAGAGCACCGATTTGAGAAGGAAAAAAATTGAGACATGCTATTCTAGAGGGTCCCTACACCGAGGTGTAGGATCAAACAAGACATCCTTAGGTACCATGAAGTCTGCTGTAGTCACCCGTCAAAGTTGAATAATTTTTTTGTCTTAGGACTCTTAAGGGACTCTGCCCGAACGAGGTAGCCCAGAAGCAATGACGTTGTCGTGCACTAAAACGACACCTCCTCTAGTGTTCACCTGGCCACCTAGACATGTCCACATAGTCACTTTGGTGCCACGACCCACCGTTTACAAAATATACCATTTGACATCCTTATACTATCTTAAACTACACTATTCGGTGCGTTTACAAACAATAAGGTCAGTGAGAGCACCGATTGGAGAAGGAAAAAACCGAGACAAGATATTGTAGAGGGTCCCTATGTTGAGGTGTAGGATCAAACGATACGTCCTTAGGTGCCACGGAGTTTGCGTAGTTACCCGTCGAAGTTGAGAACGATTTTTGGTCTCATGGCTCTTAAGGGACTACGCCTGAACGAGGTAGCCTGGAAGCAACGACATTGTTCACGCATTGAAATGACACCTCCTATTACATTCACTAGCCACCCGAATGTGTCCATGTAGTCGGTTTGGTGCCACGACCCACCGTTTGCAAAATATACCATTTGACAGCCTTACACTGTCTCAAACTACACTATTTGGGCGTTTGCAAACAATAGGGCAATGAGAGCACCGATTGGAGAAGGAAAAAACTGAGATATGCTATTGTAGAGGGTCCCTATGCCGAGGTGTAGGATTAACGAGACATCCTTAGGTGCCACGGAGTGCTGCGTAGTCACCCGTTGAAGTTGAATGATTTTTGGTCTCAGGGCTCTTAAGGGATTACGCCCGAACGAGGTAGCTGAAAGCAACAATGACGTTGTTGTGCACCAAAACAAAGCCTACTTAAGCATTCACCTAGCCACCTAGATGTGTATGTATTTAGTTTGGTGCCATGACCCACCGTTTATAAAATATACTATTTGACATCCTTACACTGTCTCAAACTACACTATTCGCGCGTTTACAAACAATAGGGCAGCGAGAGCACCGATTGGAGAAGGAAAAAACTGAGATAGGATATTGTAGGGTCCCTACACCGAGGTGTAGGATCAAATGAGATGTCTTTAGGTGACAAAGAGTTTGCATAGTCACCCGTCGAAGTTGAACAATTTTTGGTCTCAGGGCTCTTAAGGGACTATGCCCGAACGAGGTAGCCCGAAGCAACGATGTTGTCACGCACCAAAACGACACCTCCTTTAGTGTTCACCTAGCCACCTAGATGTGTCTCGCGTAGTCGGTTTGGTGCCATGACCCACCATTTACAAAATATACCGTTTGACATCCTTACACTGTCTCAAACTACACTATTCGGCGCGTTTGCAAACAATAGGGCAGTGAGAGCACCGATTGGAGAAGGAAAAAATCAAGACAAGATATTGTAGAGGGTCCCTACACTAAGGTGTAGGATCAAATGAGACATCCTTAGGTGCCATGGAGTCTGCATAGTCACCCGTCGAAGTTGAACGATTTTTTGGTCTCAGGGCTCTTAAGGGACTATGCCCGAACGAGGTAGCTCGGAAGCAACGACGTTGTTGCGCACCAAAATGACACCTCCTCTAGCATTCACCTAGCCACCTAGATGTGTCCGCATAGTTGGTTTGGTGCCACGACCCACTGTTTACAAAATATACCATTTGACATCCTTACATTGTCTAAACTACACTATTTCGGCGCGTTTGCAAACAATAGGGCAGCGAGAGCACCGATTGGAGAAGGAAAAAACCAAGATAGGATATTGTAGAGGGTCCCTACGCCGAGGTGTAGGATCAAACAAGACATTTTTAGGTACCACGGAGTCTGTGTAGTCACCGTCGAAGTTGAACAATTTTTTGGTCTCAAGGCTCTTAAGGGACTACGCCCGAATGAGGTAGCCCGAAAGCAACGACGTTGTTGTGCACCAAAACGATGCCTCCTATAGCATTCACTTGGCCACCTAGATGTGTCTGTATAGTCAGGTTCATTGCCACAACCCACCATTTACAAAATATACCATTTGACATCCTTACACTATCTCAAACTACACTATTCGGTGTGTTTACAAACAATAAGGCAGTAAGAGCACCGATTAGAGAAGGAAAAAAACTGAGATAGGCTATTATAGAGGGTCACTATGCCAAGGTGTAGGATCAAACGAGATGTCCTTAGGTGCTATGGAGTTGCATAGTCACCCGTCGAAGTTGAACAATTTTTGGTCTCAGGGCTCTTAAGGGATTCCGCCCGAATGAGGTAGCCCGAAAGCAATGATGTTGTCACGCACCAAAACGAAACCTTCTATAGCATTCACCTGCCCCACTGGATATGTCTACAGTCGGTTTGGTGCCACGACCCACCATTTGTAAAATATACCATTTGACACCTTACACTGTCTCAAACTACACTATTTGGTGTGTTTACAAACAATAGGGCAGTGAGAGCACCGATTGGAGAAGGAAAAAACCGAGACATGATATTGTAGAGGGTCCCTATGCTGAGGTTTAGGATTGAATGAGACGTCCTTAGGTGCCATGGAGTCATAATTGTTGAAAAAGTTGTAATTGTTAAAAAAATTGTAATTGTTGAAAAAGTCATGATTCTTCTCAGAAACAGAAAAAGAAGAAAAATAACAAGAACAAGAAAAAGAAGAAATTTGTAGATTCTTCTCCTTTGCAATCAGGTTCCTCTTCAACAAACTCATTCCGCTTTCAACAAATTTTTCAACAATTACAACTTTTTTAACTTTTTCAACAATTACAACTTTTTCAACAATTACAACTTTTTCAACAATTACAACTTTTTCAAGAAATTGTTGAATCAGAAATTGAAAGAGAAGAAGAAGATGGTTATGCAATTATTGGTTATTGTGAATACTCACCCAACAAAGATCCTGAATAATCTGGATAGATGATATGAATAGTTACTCTTGTTTAGTGTTCACCCACTCATAAAAAAATAAATAAGCCTCTTCTTCTACTTCCCAAGCAAAACACTTTAATCCTCGTCTAGTTTATCAAAGGAAGTAGTAAAAATACATGTTCCAAGAATCCTACCAACACTAAAGAATCACTTCCCACTCCTAGAACCACTCATTCCTAGAACCTTCTTTCCTTAAAATCCTCCTCTTCTAGGAAATAAGAACCTTTCTATCTTTCCTTGTTGGTCAATGGACCTATAAATTGAATAATTGCATTATTGACTCCGCCTCTGACAATGTCATGCTTATAAAATTTGCTAACTCTATTGGTATTACTCTCAGCCTTGCTATTGGCCATTGTTACTACATGAAAACAAAATAATTACCTCTTTTCGCCAGGTGAAAGATTCTCAAGCCAGAATTTGCAGACTTCCTTGACAAGAAAATCAAGATGGAAATACTTGTGGAAGACATGCTAGCTACGTATGGTATATTGTTGAGCCAAAGTTTCTATCATGATATTGGTGGGGATATAAAGATGGATTGGTCATACACCACCATACTCATCAATGGTAAAATGAATAATATCCTTCTGATAAATAAAATTAAATACATAGTTCAAAAACCAAATGACCCAAGGGAAGACATCTTATTTCAAGATTCAAGGTATGAAATTTTTTTTCATGACTTAAGAGGAAAATGATAAGTTGCCCATGTTGATGGAGGAATACACATGCTTCCCTTAATTTCTTAACAATTGTACCATGCAATGTTGCACCATAGTTTTTTAATTTTAAATCAAACATACATATAGAATTAATATACATAGAATATACATACATAGAAGGATATCATGTGCAATGAATTCGAATCAAACATAGAAGTAATATCGTTATGAAAACCAACACATGGATATATAATGTATCAAACTAAGTGTGTTGAACGCACGTCTTTGAAAATATAAGTTCATAACATGTGTACATCTCGAACCAAGTGTGTCATACATATAGGACCACATGCGGTTGCATAAGGCTATATATATAATGTCCTATGAAGAATCATGAACTAGGACTAGTTGGCCCATATATATATATATATATATATATATATATATATATATCTATGTACATCCACGTCCTATGAATCTAATCATGAAACATCTTCCCTCTCTTCGCCCTGCTAGAAGTAGCATGTCCATGACCCAGGGATGTAGTGGAGGGAGATGCCACTACGAATTTCATCTGTGTGGTCCTAGGCATCTCTAAGCAAGCCTGCAACCTAACCTGCACATTCATAAACAACAAGTTTTTAACACCTAGATTTTTAAAATACATTCAAAATTTAGAAACTTAAAATTTAGTTTAAATCCATGTGAAATCTTACCACAATGTCATGATCCCTATCAATTTTTCGTTGACACGCATGACAGGGACAATAGTAGACTCATGAGAGGTAAGCTACATATAAATAATTAAATTTTAAATTAAATATTTCATGTACAAAATTTGATATTGTAGATTTAAGTAATAAGAAATAATTCCTAAATAAATTTAACAAATTTGAAAAATTGTACCTCAGTTAGTGGATTTGTAGATGCTATGGCAGTATCTACAACAACCTCCATAGTCTGCATATATGGAGGAGTCTCTCTGGTAGTCATAAGCTATACAAAAAACATGTACAAATCAATATTAATCTACATGACTGCCACATAACATAGCCAAAGCATAATCCACGTGAACTTCCACAATTAGAAACAAAGTGTAAAGAGAAACTAACTTGCATAAAAGTCATGTGAGGCATGCCAATAGCCTCAGTTCCCAGAGCAGATGATGACCCGCCAGGATCCTACATATAAAAGACAAACATATATTAATATGTACATGTATAGGTGAAACATTATAATAATAAAAGTGCACAATCAAATGAAATTTGAAATTTAAGTACAACTTGAAACTTATGTTTGTAACATGCCCAGCTGCAGTAGCTAGTATGTCGACGCTAGATGTTTCCTTCACCGCTCTTGCTATTTAAAATAAAATAAAAAATTAATTTTTACATGTATGTACATAACGTACAATGAAATACATATATATTAAAATCTCAAACATGAATTAAACTATTGTATATATATTTGATTTATTTGACCTATGAAAGACCAAGATCCTTTGCACCAGTTCCAAAAACATCCGCCATCATCTCATCTAGAGAAAATAAATCATGTGATCCAACAAATGATGTCTCGCCGCAGTGCATACGACACCACATGATCCACAGTGGTGTGGTGCGCTAGAATTGGTGCCTCCACCAACATCACCAGATGCAATCTGCTCACTATGTTGGGTCAGAGTGTCAGTGAGCTCCCTCAATGCATGTAGTGTGTCAATCTCCACAACCTCCTTCACTGTAGGAGGGATAACTGAAGGTAGTGGGGGTTTTGGGGCATGGGGATCCTTGGTTGACCTACACATGCACTAGGTCTACTCTGTGCAGAGCCACCACCTCGCCCATAAAAATAGAAAAGTCAAAATAATTTGGGACCTCATTAAGCACGAACTCGCAATATAATTTCTTCAAAAAATAGAGGGGAACCTCATTGTTGTTGCATGGTGGATAATCAAAAACCATCCACCATTGGTCCAAAAAAATTATTCTTGATTCGGTCATCGTGGCACCAATGGATTGGGAACCGTTTGCAAGTAGTGGGGGCATTGGTTCTTGGGTCAGTAAATAATGCACAAATGCGGTCTTTTCTAATTTTTTTGTCTTTTACGCCGCATGGGATAATTTATTTGCATACCACTACCTACAATCACCTCTAAAGGTATTCCATCTATCTATTTGGTTGGTTATAGATTCAACTTCACCAATCAATGTTTGCAATGTGTTGGCTAAAGTCATGCGCGATGGATTTGTGGCATGATTTTGTCTTATATATTCGAATAAGGTTCTCAATGACAATTTTATTTTGTCGGATTCTTCCAATGATATCAACTTGTGTTCTGTTGGTTGGGGAGTGGGACAGGTGGATCTAAAGGAGTGGAGAGGTGGATTTATGTTTGGAGGGTTTTGAGGAATATTTTGATGGTTTGTAGGATTATGAGCTTTTTGAGCAATTGACAAAACAAAAAAATTGTATACATAAACAAAAATTGAAAAACCCATGAAAATCACAAAAATAACCTAAAATGCAAACAAATTGATCAAAATCGAGGGCTTACCTCTTTGTCTTGGTGGCATGGTTGAAACTATCGTGATCCAGAAGTCCGAAGAGTAATTTTTAGGGGGTATTCAAAGCGCGAGTGCCAAAGGTCTAGGAGAAATCACGGTTGGAAAGGAAAAATGAGGGAAAATGAGGAGTCGCGGGTCTGTTTTTTTTGTCTCAGAGGACCATGATTGTGGTTTCAAACCTGTGATCACGGTTTTAGGTTCGGAAATCACCGAGCCTATAAAAATAGTTACACGAGCGCGGTTTAGAAACCGCGAGTGTAGTTTATAAACCGTGCTCACGGTACCTAAATTTCAAGTTTTTATGTCCACTTAATTTTCCACCATCCACTTACCCTAATCGAAACATGCCTACTAATATGCTTGAATTACCTAACATGGGCCTAAATAGATCTAAGAGGGAAATCAAATGGTTATGGTTGCTACTCTAAACAAGGTGAAATGGCCTCTCCAAATGACTACTTGGTCATTTTGGATATCCATCTACTAACCCCATTGAAGGCTTTAGGCAAGGATTGAACTTGGTTATATATCATATTTATTATATGAGATGCAAATCAAAGCATGGTGTAAAGTATAAAGGAATGAGGTGCACCCTTTTTATAGTTTTCCTTTTGGGAAAAACTTATATTTTGGTGCATATGGGACTAAAAGCCCCAAATTAGATTAGAATTGTTAATCATGATTAGGCTTTGCTAATCACAATTAGTGAATTACCAAGTGATTAAGAGGTATGGAGCCCTAATCAACCGCTTAGGGTCAACTAGGAAGCTAAGATAAGCTTTTGAAGCTTGTTGAGATGTTGTGGAGGTGAATGGGGTGATTTTGAGTGGTTGGAAGAGGGGTTTGAGTCAATACTAGGGTATATTGACCAAATCAAGGGGAAAATAGGCTTAATTAGCTTATAATTGCTAATTGTCTGTTTTGAAGAGGATTTTGGCTTACGATTCACCGTAAAGTGGCATCTTGAATGCGAAAGGGGTTACACAATCAACATCGTGGTGTTAATTGGCTAAAGTGGTAAGAAACATTAGTTAATTAGTAAAGAGTACTAATTATAATGGAATTGGGAAGAATAGGAGTGATTTACGTGCGTTTTGGCAATAAGATTGCAAAAGCGGAATTTAAGTGTCTACATTTTCCCCTATTTGAGGTGAAGTTAGTGAATTCATTTCAAACATAATATTTAATAAGAATAAATAAGTGGATTTTTGAAGAAAAATTAGTAAGATGAAGGATGCCCCCTCAAGTGTCGATGGGGTGATAGAAGAAGTCAATCGATGATTGAAAATATGATTTGAAATGGATAGAAGAAAATAGGTCAGAATGGGTGTGAAACCCTTAGGTATTGAGAAGGAATAAGGATAGGGATAAACGTGGTTGTTTATTGCCTCGGGTGAGTTTTGAAGAAAAATTAGTAATGGTAATAAATGATAATGGAGAAGAAATGATTAATGGAGAAATATAGGACAAGTCCAACCTTTGCATCCAACCTTTCCATAAGCAACTAGTTTATATCATTTTTCCCCTAGGTCTACATCATCGACCTTTATTGAAATGAACAAAAATGTAAGATAACATGAAAAGCTAAATTACTAACATTTGTCCCATTGCTACATAACTCCGTGCAACATACACAATGCAATGCAATGCAATACGAGAAAGTAAAATGATGCTCAAGTCAATGCAATGTTCATACACAATGCAATGCAATATGAGTAAGTAAAACGATGCTTAACTCAATGCAACATACACAATGCAATGCAATATGAGAAAGTAAACCATCTAACCTAACAGAGAAACAAACACAATCACATATACTCAAACAAACAAATGTTTAAGATAGTTGTACCAATGTTTTTGTTATCAAGCTGCAGTTCCCAAATGTTTGTGTTGTAATGAAAAGGGTTAAAAATGATGCCCCAAGCAATAACACATGCAAGGAAAAATGGAGGACATAAGTAGTCCCATGGAAAGCATTCGTGCATTATGACATAGTACCTGACAACTCATTGTTGCACGAGAGTAATGACATAATAAGTAGACCCAAATTTGTTAATGGAGGTAGATCATGATGATCTACATGTTGTTTGAGACAAGAACAAGAAAGAACGCCGAAATATGGTTTTGGAGGACCAATTTTGATGTTGAGGATAATGCAGGTGATACAGAGCTTCAGCTATATGTAAGCCATTTAAAAAATGAAAAACCATAAATTTTTGGTAAATCTAAAGCCAAAATTAATGTTACCATTATGTAGCTTGCTTCAATACCTTTCCAACACAAAAAGAATGGAGTTGTTTCGACGTCGGGAGAAAACGTTTTGGCTTGCACAATGTTGGGTGTGTTTGTGCACTAAGGGGAGCGCTTGTCTTTGGGAACATGGGTGCCTAGGCACCTATGTTGGCTCACTTTTTGATTTTTTAACATTTTTTTGTCTAGTATGGGTGCATGGGAAGCTATGTTGGCTCAATTTTTAATTTTTTGACATATTTTTAGCAACATGGGCACACAGGCACTTATCTTTGGGCAACTTTGGTGCTTATGAAATAGTGAGTTTACTACCTATCTTCCAGAGGCCATAACTTTTGCTCCCGACATTGAAATGACTCATAGTTTTTTTGTGTTAGAAAGGTATCGAAGCCAACTATACAATGATAAGATAAATTTGGATTTTTGAATTAATATTTTGTAAAATTGGGACCAATCAATATCAATCTGTGTGATAAGGAGCTCACATGGGAGAAAAGGAGAAACACAAGGGCACATGTGCATGATGCAAGGCACTTAGGCACCTATGTACATGATACGGAGGCTCCGAGGTGCTTGTGTTGGCAGTGTTTATCTCATTTTTGAATTTTTTGACTACATCATGGGCATCCGGGCACTTGTGTAACACTGAATGCACTACCTATCTTCGAAGGCCATAACTTTTGGTCCCGACCTCGAAATGACTCCATTTTTTTTACATTGGAAAGGTATCAAAGTGAAATATGCAATGGTAAGATAAATTTGGACTTTTGAATTTATATCACAATTTTTTTGGGATTTTGAATTTTTCTCACCAATTTGTTTATTTAGATGTTTTGAATTTTCCGACTAACATATTTGAATGTTTTGGGAGTTTTTGAAACATATTTGAATGTTTTTATTTTTGAGAAGTTTTCTAAAGCTATGTATAGGAAACAAAAAAATGTGGATGCCCCAACGATAGAAGGGATATACAAGGGAAGAATTCCATGCACATGCACAAGAAAGTGAAGATGTGAAATTGCCCCTAACATTAGTTGGGAATATATAAGGAACACTCTTCACGTGCCGAAGATGGATCAAGGTCAATATGGATAGATTCAACATGATGATGAACGTAACACAAATACGTGCTAGGAAGGAGCAAGGATGCCCCCAACGTAAGCTGGCCAAGAAGCACATGATAGAAAGAAGTAGAAGATTGTTTTGAGAAAGGGGACAAAGGTGCTCGCAAATATAAAAAAAAGAAATATTATACACATGGATGTTCTGAATGAAGTAGAATAATGATGTGAATGTTTTGAATGTAGCTTAGAAGCCTCGTGAAGAAGAAGTTATTAGCCAAAAACACGAATCATGAGACAAGATACGAGAATGGAGTAAGAGTTTGAACAAGGTCCAAAAAAAGACACTTGGTAACATACTAATCATGTTTTCTCATAGAGATCCAATGTGTGCATGTGGAATTTATTACCTCTTGGAGGGAAGATTTGATAGAAAACAAGTGAAGACACCCTAGCCAATGTGTAAGAATGCTTTATTTTTCAAAGTTGATTTTTAATGGATTATGGAAGAGAGCCGTACATTGCTCCACTTCCACTAGACGTCCATAGCCCCAACAGAGATGCATTTGATTCTAATCGCAACATTTCTATAATGTGTCAGGCATCCATAGCCTCGGTAGATATTATTGGAATTACCCCAAGAGAGATTTATATATTAATTTGCTTTTGCTTTGAGCATTTACTTTTAGCTTTTTCTTTTTGATTTGATTGATTTCTTTTTCTTTCGAAAATTTATTTAAGCTCTCTTGCTTGACAAGGGTTAAGAACCACCGATGGCTTGATGGAAGGAGGTGAAAGTGATTATGATGATGACATTTACTAGTGTTAACAAATATGTCCAAAATTTCTTCGCAACAAGTTTTTATATTTTGATTGTGATAGGATCTCTAAGAGGTTAGTCATTCTTTAATTTACTAAGGTGATAAAAGACCAATTCCAAACGGATACCACAGAGATAAGCTGTCACAAAATGTGTTTGAATAAGCTATCCAAAATATCACCAAAGGGAAGAAAATGGTAGGAAGACTTGCATAAGGATAACAAGGAAGAAGAACATCCATGTGTATGCAATACCTGATTGCAATGTGTGTTCATTTACCTTTGATTTTTTGAAATATTTTCTCATTTTTTTGTATTTTGTATTTTTTGAAAGGTGGGACCGACAAGGTCACTTGGCATGATAAGATCCAACAAAAATGTTAGCAATTTCCTTGATAAGGAAGACTAGGCATGTTTGATTATAAAGAGTCATATTATCCCCGATCTCAATGATCGTGGTGAGCTCATACTCAATAGATGACTGTGTTTTATCATGAAACGTGGATTTTTTTGTGGGAGCTTGAGGTCCCTATCTAGAGGTTTCTGTACTTTACGCCATACTTGATGGTTGTGTTGATGTGCATTTTTGAATTGTGTTTGATTCTGAACTTTAAGATTATTTGAATTGTTGGGAGCCTTGGAGATCTTGGAAGTTTTAATCATAGTTGGATGAATGAACCGTTTTGGTTTTTTATAAGCTATAATGTGATTTTTCTGATCTCGAGAAGTGGGAGAAGAAAGTGGAAGAAGAAGATGGGCTAGTAGGACGTGGCCCAAGAATCAAAGGTGAGGGACTTCTAGGATGTGCCCCAATATAGATGAAGATGGGTTGCTAGGAGGTGAGCCACATATAGAGGATGTGGGGCTACTTGGAGGTGGCCCACATATAGAAGAATACGATGGGCTACCAGGTGGTGACCCAAGGTAAGATTGCGATGGAGGAATCCTGATAGATAAATAATGATTAGGTAATGAGAAGATATGATCTTCCTCAATGGTCTTAGGATCTTCCTTAGTATTATGACAAAAGGAATCAATTTCTTCTTCCCAATGCAAGCGTATCGAAGTCAAGATTAAATCCTTGATTGTAATCCTCTAAGGGAATGCCATCATGTGACCCTAGGAATTCCATGATCGTCTCCTCATCTTGAGATGAATCGATCGGTAGGGGTAGTTGTTCTACCATAAGAGGTTTATTGGATGAATGCGACATGGGAGTCGACTTGGATGATTGATTAGAAGGACTTTGAGTCAGAGAGCTCTTCGACGGAAGAAGGGTCGTTGAGGTGACTGAGAAATGGGGTCCTATGAAGACATGGAGGACCATGACTTAGGAGTCGTATTAGAGGAATAATTCGGATTGGAATCTTTAGAAGAATTAGAAGAATTAGAATCATTGGGATTGGAATCTTCAGGAAGAATTAGAAGACTTAGAATCATTGGGATTGGAATCTTCAGAAGAATTGGAAGAATTAGAATCATACCACTTACCATGAGTTGATGATGGGGGAAGAGGTAAGTGAACTGGTTCTTTAGCATGAAGAATTAAACGAGGTCTAGTTATGATAGGCATCCTTTGATAGGAATGTTGAAACCTAGGTTCCTTACTATCGTAAGTATGTGGAACTGCGTGATAATTAGTCTTTGTTAGCACATGCCTAGAAATAGATAGTTTAGGGGATATCACAGGGGTTATTGTGTTGACATATTCAACATGTGTATCTACAAACCAATGAGAAAATCAAAATGTTTTTCCTCATTAGAGACATAATTAGCATTCTTGTCCTGATTATGTTTAGTAAAAGTCTTCATAATGGGGGATTTGTTAGGAATGGATGAATCCATCTCCACATCGCCACTTTCGATTAAGTCCTGGATGTAGTGCTGCAAATTTAAACACTTATCCGTTTTGTGACCTTTAACACGGTGGAATTGGAAATATTCATTATCTCTAAACCATGATGGTTTAGGTGCGTCATCCTCATAAGGTATAGTTTCAGGATATCTAACCATATTAATCACCTCTAGCTGTTTTAGTATTGATGACATTGAGTCAGATAGAGGAGTGAAAGTACAACGCTTATACTCCATAGGCGGAGCTCCCTTTACAAGCTTCAAAGGAGTGTTGTTTTGAATGGCTTGTACTCACTTGGAGTCTACTATCCCATCACCAATGACGTTTTTATTCTTATTATGAACAAACTTTGGTTTTTCATTAGATTTGGAATCATTTTGATCATGGGAGAAAGGTTTTAGAGTCCCCTAGCTAACAATGCCTTTTCAATTTGACTCCCTTTTTGATGACCTCTTCAAATGTGTTTCCACAATGCATTTGTAAGTGGATCCTAATGCCTAAATGGAGGTTGGGAAAAATATATGATTAACTAATTAACTAATTTTTGGGTATGGAGCAAGGAAAGCGGCTAGCTAATCCTCTCCATCATTATAAAAACACATCAAAGTTTTTGTTATTTCGTTGCTTGGCATTGTAGAGATCTAACATGGTGACAATGCTTTCTATATTAAAAGATAAGTGTCGACGAAACTTTTTTCTAGTTACGGTCATGTTGATATGGACCCCTTAGGGATGTGTACAAACCATTCTAGTTTTATTGCTCCTAAACTTTGTGGAAAGAGGTGAATAAGATAATTGTCATTGAATGCCATCTCTTGACATGCCATATAAAATATTTAATTTGGTCATGTGGGTCACCTTTTCCTTTATATTTGTTGGAAAATCAAAGTGTTTTGGGAAAGGTACCTATAACATGGCTTTGTCGAATGGGTAGGGACATAACTCATCGAACTAATACTTCTTGTTATTATTACCGGTTTGGCCCTCTTGTAATGCTTGAAGGGCGTTCTTCATAGTTGACCACTCTTGATTAAAAAGTGGATCTTGCGTGGGTGGCATAGGCCTATATGAAGGATTAAATCTAGGTGTATTCCCACCTCTATTTGTTGTGAGAATATCTTCATAGGGATCTCTTTGTGCTTCCCGTCAAGGAGTGTGTATTAGGAACTCATGAAACGAAGCCTTAGGTTTTGTCTTTGGTATGGCTTGTTTCAAAACTTTTGGTTGTTCCTTTGTATATGTGAAGCCAAACTTGCCAATCGGTGAGTGAGGGCTTGGACTGTTGTTCTAACGTAGCCTTTTGAATGGGTATTTCGTTACGATCTTCATTAAGGGGAGGTTGTGCATGATGAACATGGTCTTCATCATCTTCACAATGAACCCTAACTATAGGTATGTGATAGTCCCCATCATTTTCAAAAGGAACCTCCTCATTATTTCGTCATCCAGTAGAGGCATGACCTGGGTTCAATATTTCATTAAGAGTGTGACGAGGGCGGTCTACTTCTTCTTCTCCCCAAACCATGCCGACGATAAGAGAAGGGTCTATTGTGGAAGGTAATTTGGCCCCTAGTTCCACAACCCACATAAGAACTTCATGTTTGTTATGAAAAATGTAGTCGTCAAAATGGGTGGAATGAAGCTTTCTGCATCCGCACGAGGAGAATCTTCCTCTCCACCACTATGGTCAACCATGAGATTATCCTCCAAAAGAGGGTTGTCACCTCCAAATATATCGGTTCCTAATCTTGGGATCCCATCCTCGTAGTAGGCATACTCGAGATAGGAAATATGACGCGAAGAATTTCCACTTAGGTTTACTAAAAAGGGACCTTAGTCAAATTTGTGCAGCATAACGACCTAAGTTGTTAAAACAAGGTGACTATAGAATAGCCACAAAATTGATAGGTCAAAATGAATGTATGAATTAAAGAATAACAAACAAGCTACCCTAGCAAGGTAATATATGACACAAGTTTTCCTTAGAATAATACAATGACGTATAACGCTTGAAATTTAGTTACACTAAATAGTTTATTCTCTAAGATTTCATCTAGATAGGTTTGTAACCAAATAGTGACAACACAACATCACCAGTTAGGTCAAGTTTACAAAAACAAGGCCTAAATGATAAAGGTAAAGGACCCATGGGATCTACAAATATACATCCCCAAGCACGTGAAAGTAGAATGGTGCCTGATCCTCTGACTGCCCAGGTTGTTGATGTTGATGACGCCAATGAGATTGATTGGTGTGATAGATGCTTTCTACCCCATCCTCCATGTGAAGTAAATCAACAAGATGAAGAAGCTGATAATGATGATGGTACTAATGATGACATTTGCATGATGAGTTACTCTACAAGCTCACAAAGAAGGAGCAATTTCAAATGAGCTGATAAGTGCTCGAACTATCGTAAATTTTTGGGATTGCATTCACTGGTACCACTTATTCCTCCTTCTCATACTTTTGAAGTAGATGTAGTACAAGCTTTTGAAATACCTAATAATGAATATGAGTATTTAATATCTTTAATGATAAAGAAGTATGATGGAGGAGTCCCTTCGAGAGGAAGATAGGTAGTTATTGATGAACGTTGTTATTTCTCAAGAAAAGGATTATAATACTAGGAGTAGAGTTGTCAAAGGAGTAGGGCCTCAAGCCAAACCTAAAACTCCATTGCTTACTAGTATTCCTAAGGAAGCTCCTAAGAAATATACACCTTCCAAAGGCCTTGCTGTCCCAAACAAGATTCATACTTCTCCTCATGCCCAAACTGTCAAGAATCCCATACCATCTGATGAGTTTGCTAATCTCCCTTCTAATGCTGCCTTGCCAAAGAATGTTCCATATGACATTGCCCAAAATCTTGAGTTAGATCAATATTTTTGTTCCTATTGTTGAATTTCTTAGAATCCCTGAGCATAGAAACATAACATTCAAATATTTGGGGGAGAAGAAGAAAAAGTAACCCAAGGCAAAAATGTTGAGACTCCTCCTACCATTTCAGAGTTGAAAAAACCCCAAGTATTGGAGGAACCAGGTGAACCACCTGAAGTTTACTTGGGAAAATCTTTGGTTGAGTCTCAATTAAATGTTGATCCATTTTTTACAACACTGATTATTAAAGACAGACTGCTGCACAATTGTATGTTTGATTCTGAAGCATCATGCAATGTTATGCCTCTGGAAGTCATGAATGAATTGAACATTAAAGTGACAACAGCTTATGGAAAGTGTACTGCAATGGACTCTAGAGAGGTTGCCCATTGTTGGATGTGTGAAAGGTTTGGTGGTACAACTTGCAGCTTATCCAGGTAAGAACCTAAAACTTGATGTTGTCATTGTTGATTGCCCTGCCAAATGGGGCATGCTGTTATCAAGAAAGTGGGCTGCAAGTGTTGGTGGAAATGTTCAGATGGACATGTCTTATGCCACCATACCAATTGAGGGAAACCTTGTGAAGTTACTTGGTGAAAAGAAAATGTTATATCTTATTGAGGACCCCAACAATGCTTCTTATGAAGTATTGCATGCAGATATTGATATTGATAACTCTGTGAGTTATGTTGCTTTCAAGGAATATGAAATTGATCAATGCATGTATCATGAGTAGGATGATTTTCCTAATATTTTGATGTTTAATGCAGCCTCAAAAGATGTTAGAAAACTTGACCGGGCACAAGGGATAAGCCTTGAAGAAATGTGGTTAGATAGCGACTTGGATGGAAAAGAGAGGCAATCATATGACCAGTTGTTAAAAACATTTCGTAATCGCTTAGCATGGTCATATCCAGAATGAAAAGCACCAAGCATTTCCTTGATTAATTTCTTAGAATCAAGGTGAGCTTCATTTGTATAGCATAGTTCGTTGGTTTCTTTCTGTCTTTTGTGTTTTTTGTCGCTGGTCATTGGTGACATGGTTTTGCTTTGGTTTCTTGGTTTATTTTTAAAAGATGATTTTGGTCTTCTTGTTTACAAGATGACTTCGTTGCAAAATGGTCTATTTTTGGCACTTGGTCTACTTTTGTTCTTGTGGCACTCGCTAGGAGTGCCCATCCCCGAGTAGGAGCCGATGTTGGTGCTCATTCTGATCTCGCACCATTTGCCCTTGAAATCCCTCAGTTTGCGGCCTCTATCACGTTTCTATCTCCCGAATTGGTGCACAAAAAAATATGTCCTCCATTTTTCGAGTCTGATGCCCCACACTTGTTTGTTGTATAAGAAAAGATGGCAGACCAAAATCCCAATATCCCGATAGTGGAAGCCATCGGATCTCTGTATCAATGGGGGAAAAACATTTCCATGTTTTCACCCACTAAAATCTTGTTAAGAATGATATTATATGGCGTGAAGGGTGTTGGGATATTGCCAAAAGGTCTTCTTGTGCCAAAACTGAGTGGCCATGTGAAAGAGTCTGCAACTTGGGTGTAAAACTTGGGTTTTTCCTTTATTTCTATTTTCCACAGTCACGTTTTGTTGTCCCTGTCATTTGTGTCCCAAATATCTATGAAAACGTGATTGGATGAAACGGCTAGGAGGATCACATTTGGGACCTATCTCATTTCCAAAATCTGTCCTTGAAGAAAAATTCATCTCCGAGACCAAATGGAAAATTTCCTGTATTTTATTATTTGATGGGTGTATGTGTCCCGATCAAATTTACTTTCGGCATCGGTGGAAAATTGTCCTATTTTGGTTTGATGTACCCATTGCACAGGGGGCACTTGAAATAACTCTATGGCTGCAGATCAACCCAAAACTTGTCCACGTGGAGGAACGACGCTTGTTTGAAAATTCACCTCTTTGGAAGGATTGCCAAAAGTTTGTGGCATGGCATCCTAGTCATCAGTGGAGAGGCCCAAGAAACATGATCAGTTCACAACTGGTCCACCTGGAAACTTTCAAATATAAATTTGTTAAAGGTCGCTTTCTGAGGCAAATGAGTAACAAGTCAGGGGTCCCTTGAATATTCTTCTTTTTGGAGGAAAATTGAGCGAATGAAATGTATAAATGCAATGAGATTACTCTTGCAAATGGTCGGGAGTTCATTTTCACAAGAAAATTTTGAGAAAAGCTCATCTTCTGAGAAAACTTTCTAAGAAACCAGTTAACTTCCTCTGTATTAGATTTTCATTCATGTTGAGTTGGTTACAAGTGTATAGCCATCAAAAAGCTTTGAGATTGTTTAAATAACTCTCCCCTGCTAATGAATTTGATAAATTTTGAGTTAATTTGTGTTAAATCTCTAGCCAATTTTGTGTTTATTTCACTTTCAGAATGTCTGCAAGTATTTTTTCTTGTTCCTATTGCAATCTTGTATCAAAATCCCTTTGAATCACATAGATCTCAATCCTTGTGATAGTTTAGTGGCATCTATAATTTCATTTTTCAGAAGAGCTTTCATCTGGGAATGAAATAAAAGATTTAAAATCACTTTTCTTTCATCTGGTTGACAAAGATTGTTTGTAAGTTTTGGGTGTACCTCAGGCGTGATTGATATTAGATTTTGATGTTTTATTGGGTCTTCTAACTCAAGCCTTCATGCTAGAATCTCAAATATTGTGTGAAAAAGTGCATGTCTGGGCCTCCATTGATGCACACACCTAGTTGAAGGAATGTTTTAACTATTTTGAAGCTTTCTATTATTGAGTTCTCCATTTGTTATGAAAGTTTCTCGAGGATCTAGCAAAGTCCAATCTATCTTGTTGATCTCCCACCAAAAAATTATTCAAATAACCAATCCTACCTTGAATTACCCCTGTTTTGCTCTGTATATCCACAAAAGAACAAAAATCTACTTGCTAAAGTATGCAGAATAGATCAAGTTTCCAAATGTCTTTAGTAACCTTAGCCTTGTGTTGAAAATATCTCCATCTTCTAGAAGTGACAACTCATGAGAGTCAGATTTGGTGTGTTGATCATATTTTCCCAAGGTTTTCTTTATAAAATTTGTGCAAAAGAAAGGTATCTGTGTCTCCTTCAATAACAAAGGTTACAAAATAGGTCCTCTTACCTTGGTTGAAAGGCACAACCTAAAATAGTTAGGATAAGATCAAATCCTTTTATGGTGCTATCCATCTCTCCACAAACCCGAGTAACAAAGGGTCAATTAGATTTCATCCTAGCTACAAAATGATACATATTTATGATCTATCTGCCTCTAAGCTCCCTATCGAATCTGTGTTGTTGCTCGGCTTGAAAAGGAGAATGAATTTGGATACCAACACTCATGGCGCCATTGTCGGGGATGCTTTGAAGAATTTAAAGTTTTCCAAACCCTGGTAATGTTTCTTGCAGTTTTGTGTGCAAATACGTTTTGTAAACATCATTCTCTGATCAGATGTGTAAGGATTGAACAAAGTTATAAGTTCTGCGTGTTGTCTGTCTAATTTTTTAGCATTTATTGTACTAGGTTTGCCTCACCATTGATAAATTTGGGTGAAGGAGGGTCTGATTTGTAAAGCTTTGCATGATTTTTAGTGTTGACAGACATTTGATGATTATTTTTAGTGCATTTGCACAACTAGGGTGAAAATCCTTAGTGGCAACTCGAGTTATTTTGATTTTGATAAATGTCAGTGTCTTAACCTCTGTCAATTGAAAATTTGTCATTAATCTTTGCAAAGTTGGAGGGAAGAAGGTCTTTCTTCACTATGGACCTTAGTAGAAGGTTGTTTCAAGAGTTTGGAAAGTCTAATTTAGAAGGCAAGAGAGTTTGGAAGGTTGTTGGAGATCAAGCCTCAAGAAAAGAGATCTCGATTGGTGAAAATGATCGATACATGATCGAAGATTGCAATGCTTCCTCAACTGCTTCTGAATCAGGTAGTCTCTTTGTAAATTTGAATTCTCCATCTAGTGAGGGTATTCTCATTCCAAGCCTATATTTGAAAGATTTGCATCTCATTCTACCCCTGTATTTTCCAAATCTGATAGTTCCTACCATGAAAAAGAGCCATTAGGGGATAGTCATTTTGAAAATTGTATCCCTATACCACATAGACCCTCACTCCTCATCACTCTGTTTCTCCTGTAAGATCACCTCCTTAGAATAATATGGCTCAACCTCCACCTGACCTCCATTTGTCGTTAATACTTTTGGTCCCATTAGTTTTAGAGGTATGGCTGGCTATCCGAATGTTGTACCATAGGATGTAAGAAATAGATTGCCTAAGTTTCAAGGAAATAATGCAATAACTAGTGATCAACACTTGAAACTCTTTGTCAACATGATGGAGGATTTGAAATAGAGTTTGAAGATGTATACATTAAATTATTTATTCATACTCTAGAAGAGGATGCAAGGGATTGGTATAAAGCTCTGCCTAATAACTCTATTGATTCTTGGACTGAAATGAAGAATGCATTTAGATTGTAGTATGGTGACAAGACAGACCCTAGGTTTCTTTTGTCAGAATTTGAGAATATTAAAAAGAATCTTAATGAATCAGTGCATGATTTTAATACGAGATTCAATAAGATGTTGAGAATATTTCCTATGAATTTGAGGCCATGCGATGAATCTTGTCTTATAAAGTATGTTGATGCATTTGACAAGAAGGTTGCATACTATTTGAGGGATAAAAACCTAGCACTTTGAGGTAGGCCTTTACCATGGCTCTGCAAATTGAGAACAACATCAAAGTAGTTGGAAAACCTCCTAAGAGGGAGGGTGTCAAACTGATAAACCCAGAAAAACCTCAAGCAAGCAAGAGTGTGGATCTTGAGGAGGTTGTTAAAACTTTGGCAGGGCTATAAAAGAAATCTCTTACAAACTAGCCCGGGCAGAGAAAGGAATTGGGAAAAGTTCACAAGGTCAACAAAAGGCACAAAATCATGACAGATTTGGCAATCATCCTAGGGGTGATCAGAGGTCAGATGACAGAGGTAAAGGACCCATGGGATCTACAAATAGACATCCCTAAGCACGTGAAAGTAGAATGGTGACTCCGATCCTCGACTACCCATAATGTTGTTGTTGATGACACCAATGAGATTAACTGGTGTGATAGATGCTTTCTGCCCCATCCTCCATGTGAAGTAAATCAGCAAGATGAAGAAGCTGATAATGATGATGGTACTGATGATGATGTTTGCATGATGAGTTTCTCTACAAGCTCACAACAAGGAGCAATTTCAACTGAGCTGATAAGTGCTCGAACTACTGCAACTTTTTGGGATTGCATTCACCGAGTACCACTTCTTCCTCCTTCTCATACTTTTGAAGTAGATGTAGTACAAGCTTTTGAAATACCTAATAATGACTTTGAGTATTTAAGATCTTTAATGATAAAGAAGTATGATGGAGGAGTCCCTTCAGAGGAAGATAGGTAGTTATTGATGAATGTTGTTGTTGCTCAAGAAAAGGATTATAATACTAGGAGTAAAGTTGTCAAAGGAGCAGGGCCTCAAGCCAAACCTAAAACTCCATTGCTTACTAGTATTCCTAAGGAGGCTCCTAAGAAAGATACACCTTCCAAAGGCCTTGTTGTCCCAAACAAGATTCATACTTCTCCTCAAGCCCAAACTATTAAGAATCCCATACCATATGATGAGTTTGCTAATCTCCCTTCTAGTGTTGCCTTGCCAAAGAATGTTCCATATGACATTGCCCAAATCTTGAGTCAGATCAATATTTTTGTTCCTATTGTTGAATTGCTTAGAATCCCTGAGCATAGGAACAGAGCATTCAAATATTTGGGGTTTAGAGAAGAAAAAGTCACCCAAGGCGAAATGTTGAGACTCCTCCTACCATTTCAGAGTTGAAAAAACCCCAAGTACTGGAGGAACCAGGTGAACCACCTGAAGTTTACTTGGGAACATCTTTGGTTGAGTCTCAATTAAATGTTGATCCATTTTTTACAACACTGATTATTAAAGACAAAACTGCTGCACAATTGTATGTTTGATTCCGGAGCATCATGCAATGTTATGCCTCTGGAAGTCATGAATGAATTGAACATTAAAGTGACAACAACTTATGGCAAGTGTACTGTAATGGACTCTAGAGAGGTGCCTATTGTTGGATGTGTGAAAGGTTTGGTGGTACAACTTACAACTTATCCAGGTAAGAACCTAAAACTTGATGTTGTCATTGTTGATTGCCCTACCAAATGGGGCATGTTGTTATCAAGAAAGTGGGTTGCAAGTGTTGGTGGAAATGTTCAGATGGACATGTCTTATGCCACCATACCAATTGAGGGAAACCTTGTGAAGTTACCTGGTGAAAAGAAAATGTTATATCTTATTGAGGACCCCAACAATGCTTCTTATGAAGTATTGCATGCAGATATTGATATTGATAACTCTGTGAGTTATGTTGCTTTCAAGGAATATGAAATTGATCAATGTAGGTATCATGAGTAGGATGATTTTCCTAAGACTTTGATGTTTGATGCAACCTCAAAAGATGTTAGAAAACTTGACCCAGGCACAAAGGATAAGCCTGAAGAAATGTGGTTAGATAGCGACTTGGATGGAAAAGAGAGGCAATCATATGACCAGCTGTTAAAAACATATCAGAACTGCTTAGCATGGTCATATCCAGAATGGCAAGCATTTGAAGCATTTCCTTGATTGATTTCTTAGAATTAAGGTGAGCTTCATTTGTATAATATAGTTCGTTGGTTTCTTTCTGTCTTTTGTGTTTTTGCTTGTTATGGTCCTTGATGACCTGGTTTTGCTAGTTTCTCATTTCATTTTTAGAAGATGGTTCTGGTCTTCTGCTTTGCAAGCTAACTCTATTTCCCAATGGTCTATTTTTGGCACTTGGTCTACTTTTGTTCTTGTGGCACTCACTGGGAGTGCCCATCCCCAAGCAGGAGCCGATGTTGGTGCTCATTCTGATCTCGCACCATTTACCCTTGAAATCCCTCAATTTATGCCCCTGTCACATTTTCTATCTCCCAAATTGGTGCAAAAAAATATGTCCTCCATTTTTCGATTTTGATGCCCCATGCTTGTTTGTTGTATAAGAAAAGATGGCGGACTGTTAGGAGTTAGTATTCACATGGTTTTTAGTTTATTATTATTGGTTAGTATGTTTATATTGTTATAACAAATGTATAACAATATATTAGTACGGGAAGGTTATTGTTTTGTATACTTCCTATTTTATAGGAAGTTGTTCAACAACATTCCTGGCTATATAATAGCCATTGTATTAGCATGATGAAAAAAGAAGAAGAAATCTATTGTTTTATTGTGTAAATCTGCTGCTATACCAATATTTGGTATCAGAGCGATGCTTTTCTCTGTGTTTGCTATGCAGAAATAGATATCTAAGGGGCAGTTTTGTAGATATTCTTGCCCCTGTTAATGACAATTCCATGTGATTGAATCAATTTCTCGTTTAATTTTTTCTTACAGATTTGTGCGGATTTTATCAAGGTGATTCATTTCTGTACTCTTGTTTGCTGGATCTAATGACTATTATTACCATCTACGTCCAGTTGTTTCAATGCCATTCTTGAAAATGGTTGCATAATATAATTTATTAGAAGCCACGATCTGTGTAGCCACAAAAACAATCATTATTGTATGATCCATACCTGTCCAGCGTAATTTATATTTGTATCTCTATACAACTGTGTGCATATAGCTATTAGTCGGGAGACAAAAGGCTGTGGTATGTGGAACTTAGGCACTCAACGCAGATTCTGAGTACTTTTTCGACGTCGTGGATCTGGACCCATCATGTATTGATTTGGCGGGCTCTTTTTTTTCTTGTTACACTACGCCCTGTACAACTTCTTCTTCACATTCTGCTCCGTAAAATCTGACAGTTTGTTTTATGTGAGCTTGCATTAGACACTGCATTGGTCTTAACGCATACTATAAGGGAGACATGGCATCTAGAAGGTGAAGGTGAAATTCATGCATTTGACATCTTTATGCAGTCTGATCTTTATCTTCAGGATTCTATCAATACATTAGAAATCGACCTTGCAAGTTCACATGCACTTCCGTTTCAGTCTAAAGACATGTTCTGACGTGCAGTATTATAAGCCTGAAAAAGTTATCTTGCAAATCTGCAGTCAACAGGTTTGAAGTTGTCTCATTCTCCATGTGGCCATTCAGATGATTCTCTATATGACGTGTTGAGTATAATATAAACTCTTCATTGAATCGGTCTCGGGTTAGTGTCTATTCATAGTCAGTTATTTTTAAATTACGTGTCAAGTTTTAGTGTCATTTTAATTTTGTATTAGTCACAGATTTAATATCCTATGTCTATCTAGAGGGTCATTATGTTATTCAAAAGCTTAACAAGTCAAATAATTCCATATAGGTGATTTTAGGATTTTTAATACTCATTTTCATTTAAAAAGTAATCTCATTTATTACTTTTTAATTTGAGAAGTCTTTTTGTCCGATTCAAAATAGTCATTGTCAAGTCGAGTCGATTTTTGTTCTACGTCAAAAGTTTCATTGTGGGTCAATGCTATTGTAAAAAGTGTCGTCTTCCAAAGTTTGAAAAATAAAAAAATTTGCCCGCATTTCAATTTTGGACGCATTTTCACTTATGACTTGACGCGTCCAAATTATTGAAGGTATTTTTGAGCCTCAAATTCCAAATCTGCTAAGTTAAGTAGCATATTGATGGAGCAAGGAGGCATCGGAGGAAGGAGGTCAAACAATGACCTCTCGTTAGTCACCAACGACGGGGCCGCGCAGAAGCTGTGGTGGCATATGTATGGTGTGAGTATTTGATTTTCAGTGTGGTTTCCATTTTCTCAGTGTGCTTCAGTTTGCAGTGTTCCTGTTGCTTTGAGTGGTGTGCTTTATTGTTAATACTGAAAAAGAATTGTATAAGAGAGCGAGAAAACTATTGAGAGATCTCTCTGATCTAGCAGAGATCTATGACCTGCGTACTTCATTGGAAGATGATCGGTCAGTGAATACATTCATTGGAAATGGTGATCATGTGCAGCAAGATCAAGATAGCAAGATCCGGTTAGTATGATACACCACAATAAATTTTTCCTTTCGATTTCTTATTTGGAATTTCACATTGTGGGGGAATACATACCAATGTTCCATCACCCAAAATGACTTAGTCAAGGAAAGCTTCGATGTTGCGGTGGTAGTTTTCTATGCTGTTCGAGATCGAGTGGCGCTGATCAATGACAGAGACTACAATTAAGAACATTACGATTCTTATAGGAAGTAATGTGAAATATTTTCGTATTTCTTCTATTGTGCAATTTTTTAATATGCAAGTTGTGTTTCCTACATAATTCCAGATGTATAAGCATAGTGGTGAGACAGCACCACTTTTGAGTAAGTCGAGTTCATGGATCTTGAAAGGGCTTTGTGGGAGGATCTAGAAAACCACACGAGGTGGAAAGTTGATGAAGTTCTGTCACGTCAAGGTTTGTGTGTAAGCTTGTTTAAAACCATGGAAGGAGTGAGCCTTTCTTTTGGATCAAGGTCATGAGTCACAGATTTGGATATGCCACGGGGGTGAGTATATATCGAGAGGAGCATGTGGATGTTTTTCTACCATGTAAACACTAAGGGGGAATGTTAGGAGTTAGTATTCACATGGTTGTTAGTTTATTATTATTGGTTAGTATGTTTATATTGTTATAACAAATGTATAACAATATATTAGTACAGGAAGGTTATTGTTTTGTATACTTCCTATTTTATAGGAAGTTGTTCAACAACATTCTGGCTATATAATAGCCATTGTATTAGCATGATGAAAAAAAGAAGAAATCTATTGTTTTATTGTGTAACACTTGTTTGTTGCTATACCAATAAGACCAAAATCCCAATATCCCGATAGTGGAAGCCATCAAATCCCGTATTAATAGGGAAAGCACATTTCTTAGTTTTCACCCACTAAAATCCTGTTAAGAATGATATTATATGGCATGGAGGGTGTCGGGATATTGCCAAAAGGTCTTCTCCCACCCAAATCTGAGTCCCCATGTGAAAGAGTCTATAACTTGGGCGTAAAACTTGGGTTTTTCCTTTATTTCCATTTTCCACAGTCACATTTTGTTGTCCCTGTCATTTATGTCCCAAATATCTATGAAAACGTGATTGGATGTGGCTTGGAGGATCACATTTGGGCCCTATCTCATTTCCAAATTCTCTGTCCTTGAAGAAAATTCATCTCCTGGGCTCAAATGGCGATTTTCCTGTATTTTACGGTTTGACGAGTGTATGTGTCCCGGTCAAATTTAATTCTCGGAATCGGTGGAAAATTTTCTGTTTTGGTTCGATGTGGCTTGGCGGGGCACTTGAAATAACTCTATGTCTCACCTCAACCCAAAACTTGTCCACGTGGAGGAACGACGCTTGTTTGAAAATTCACCTCAGGGTCCCACCTTAACAATTACGACAGGGGTACACGTGGAGGCTTCCGTCGGCTCTGCTCTATGCTTAAAGCTTTTCAAGCAATTTTCCAAGGCCTGGGACACGTGGAGGGACCGCGCTTGTTTGGAGACTTACCTCGTGCCTCACCTTTGCAGTTGCACCAGGGAAACACGTGGATGGTTCTGATATAAAGTAGAAAGGGGACATAATCAACGTTGCTGTGCATTTCACCTCTTTGGAAGGATTTCCAAAAGGATGTGGCATGGCATCCTAGTCATCAATGGAGAGGCCCAAGAAACATGATCAGTTCGCAACTGGTCCACCTAGCAACTTTTGAATATAAATTTGTTAAAGGTTGCTTTCTGAGGCAAATGAGTAACAAGCAGGGTCCCTTGAATATTCTTCTTTTTTGGAGGAAAATTGAGCGAATGAAATGTATAAATGCAAAGAGATTACTCTTGCAAATGGTCGGGAATTCATTTTCACAAGAAAATTTGAGAGAAAATTTCGAGAAACCAAGTTAACTTCCTCCGTATTATATTTTCATTCATGTTGAGTTGGTTACAAGTGTATATCCATCAAAAAGCTCGAGATTGTTTAAATAACTCTCCCGCTAATGAATTTGATAAATTTTGAGTTAATTTGTGTCAAATCTCTAGCCAATTTTGTGTTTATTTCACTTTCGGAATGTCTGCGAGTATTTTTTCTTGTTCTATTGTAGTCTTGTATCAAAATCCCTTTGAATCATACAGATCTCAATCCTTGTGATAGTTTAGTGTAATTGCAATTTCATTTTTCAGAAGAGCTTTCATCTAGGAATGAAATAAATGATTTAAAATCACTTTTCTTTCATCTATTGACAAATATTATTTGTAAGACTCTGTATGTACCTCAGGCGTGATTGATATTAGATTTTGATGTTTTATTAGGTCTTCTAACTCGAGCCTTCGTGCTAGAATCTCAAAGATTGTGTGAAAAAGTGCATGTCTGGGCCTCCATTGATGCACACCTTCTAGTTGAAGGAATGTTTTAACTATTTTGAAGCTTTCTGTTATTGAGTTCTCCATTTGTTGTGAAGTTTCTCGAGGATCTGGAAAAGTCCAATCTATCTTGTTGATCTCCCACCAAAAAAATATTCAAATAACCAATCCTACCCCTGAATAACCCCTGTTTTCTCTGTATATCCACAAAAGAACAAAAATCTACTTGCTAAAGTATGCAGAACAGATCAGGTTTCCAAATGTCTTTAGTAACCTTAGCCTTGTGTTGAAAATATCTCCATTTTCTGGAAGTGACAACTCGTGAGAGTCAGATTTGGTGTGTTGATCATATTTTCCCAAGGTTTTCTTTATAAAATTTGTGCAAAAGAAAGGTATTTACGTCTCCTTCAATAATAGAGGTTACAAAATAGGTCCTCTTACCTTGGTTGAAAGACACAACCTAAAATAGTTAGGATAAGAGCAAATCCTTTTATGGTGCTATCCATCTCTCCACAAACCCGATTAACAAAGGGTCAGTTAAATTTCATCCCCACTACAAAACGATACATATTTATGATCTATCTACCTCTAAGCTTCTTGTTGAATCGTGTTGTGCTTGGTTTGAAAAGGAGAACAAATTTGGATACCAACACAACAGTAACGACACTATTTAGACACATGAACCAAGGTTTCGAGAAAGTAAGATTTCTAGTGTCAAAATGATGTTATCGCGATGCTAACAATGTATCCTAAACACTCACAAAACTCAAGACAAATTTAGGATGTAAAAACTATGTCTAAGTATAACAAGAAATGGCTAAGTGTGTAAACAATGTAACTCTACATTATAGATATTTAGGCCTAATTTCACAATGGAAATAAGATGTAAATATCTCAATTGTATGGCTATAATGTGGGCAGCATAACAACTCAAAAGAAGACAAGGATGAAATCACCTAACTACGATGATAATAAGTCTCAAATATGGGTTTTTGAGACAAGGGGGCCTACTAGATCGTGAGTACGTACCATGCACACTTTCAACACTTGCACTCTAGCATTACAACCTAGTCACGCAAGTAGAATACAAAAGTGGTGGACACGCGATATCTAGCGGTATTCATATATGTTGTTTCCTTTTGTCCAAAAATGGGCAACAAGAAAACAAGGGTGTAGACCAAGTGGTGTTGAAATAAACTTGATGTTATTTTGGCAGAGTTTCTATGAAAAAATGACACTAAGTAGATTTCATGATGAAAATCACATGGTTTCAACTTTAAAAGATTCTTTCCCTTGTTCAAAAAACAAGAGTTTGAATCTAACAAAGCTGTCACTTTGTGAGAGCTCTCAAGTATACTATCTAAGATAAAAACAATATTTCTAAGCCGAAAATCTTCCTAGGTGGTTCTCTCTCTAGGTGTCACAAGATATCTAGAGCGAGCTCGATTTACCAAGGTTTCCTAAGGAGTATCTCAACTTTACTTTACCCCCTTTAGTATAATGAGCACCAAAGTGCGTTCAATTATACTTTCATTGGGGTCGCGATACATATATCTTTGATGATAATCTCACCAAGGTGTACTACACAAGTCGGTATTGTGGAGCACTTTCCTGTTTCATTCACAAGGTTCCCTCTTACATGAACTACTTTAGGGTTCCTAGGACCACCCCTATTGTTATAGCTTAAGGTTTATGCCAAAGGGATTATGTCCTAGTTAAGAGGACACGCTGTAGCTCTTACCCGAAACGTGTAATATGGTGTTTTGAATGGTGTGTTGGTGTATTTTTTATCTTTTAGACTTAATGTGGTTTTTATCACACTCCTTTTGGCAACCTAGAATCACACGTGTAGTTAGAAAAATTGTTTAAGTCCTCCTTTCTTTGACAAACATTTTTAGGTCCTTCAAGCAAATGATTAGTAGTTCAAAAAGGTTCACAATATCATAGAAAGATGATTAAGTTGTTTTTGTTTCTCGAGAACACAATAGGTGTAAGAGAAGAGCATACACAACAAATAATCCAACTAAAATAGAAATGCAAAGCTCATAAATAAACTAATTACCATAAAAATTTTAAAGTAAGGTTTATTCCTAATTAATCCAAGTGCTTATTAATGAAAGACTAAAATTGCTTTTGGTTCCCAAGATCACACTAGGTGTAAGACAAGAGTATACACAAATTTTAGCTTTGGTTCTTTATCAAATGAAAAATCTCGTAAAATAAAAGATCAAGTATATGTCAAAAATGCAAGTTTGTTCCCTTAAGCAAAAATGAAGGATGATTGTTCCTACTTACTCCCAATAAGCAAAAAGAATGGTTTAGAGGTGATTTTGGTTCTCAAGATCACACTAGGTGCAAGAGAAGAGCACACCAACTCTATTCCAAACTCAATTAAAGTATGAAAAACAATCAATCCTCAAACTCTAACCCAATTTGCTCAAAAAACCCTTTATCAAACCCTAGGAAATTTTGTTAAGAATATTGCTCTAAAATCAATTTTTGACAAAAACAACATCTAAAAACCCTTAAAAGCGATAGGAATCATAAAATTGAAGTTCGGAATCTTGAGAAAATCTTACCTTGATGCACATGGCACCCCTACTAGTGCACAAACACTCACAATTATGTAAAAGTGCTCACAATCATGCACAGGCACGCCCCATCTGTCATCTTTCACATAGTCAATGATGCACTGGATCTTCCAGTGAGGCACAAGCGCACACGAGTCATGCACATGCTCCTTTTTCCTGTAGATGCTCAAAAATATCTTAGGAGGGTATAAATTTTTCTCCCGACCTCGAAATGACTCTTTTTTTTTCATTGGAAAGGTATTGAGGAGCTCTACACAATGCTAACATAAATTTGGAGTAAAAATTTATTAAGAATTTAGGGTATTCATTTTTAGAAAACTAGTCCTTATCTAATATATCTAAATGATTTGATGAATGTTGTTTTGAGAAGATTTATTGAAAAAGGTCCAATCTTTGGTATTTCTTGGGAATTTTGACAGGGCTTCACCTCCTTATATCCTACAAAAAGAAAGAAAACACAACTTCTACCACTAATCTAGTTGAAACAACTTTTAAAAAATGGAAATTGATTTAAAAATTTGAAAATTACTCTAAAACTTTGAAATTAATCTAAAAATTTGAAAAATTAATCTAAAAAGCTTAAAAGTACACTAGAAAGCTTGAAAGTAAACTAGAAAACTTGAAATTAATCTAGGAAACTTGAAACTAATCTAAAACTTTGAAATGAAAAACTTTGAAACTAAGTTAAAAAGCTTAAAAATTGAATGCAATGGGGTATTGTCCCACCGGGTGTGCCAAATGAAAGCACCCTAAAATTTACAAAGAAAATTACATGACTAAAAAAGGAAAGCTAACACCATTTCCATCCATCTAGCCAAGGTTCTAAGTCTAGGAATGTAACATTAAGATAGAAGCTTAAAAGAATGCTTAACTAGTATGAAAATAATACAAAATCTAACTAAACATGCCTACTAATATGCTTGAATTACCTAACATGGGCCTAAATAGACCTAAGAGGGAAATCAAATGGTTATGGTTTTTACTCCAAACAAGGTGAAATGGCCTCTCCAAATGACTACTTGGTCATTTTGGATATCCATCTACTAACCCCATTGAAGGCTTTAGGCAAGGATTGAGCTTGGCTATATATCATATTTATTATATGAGATGCAAATCAAAGCATGGTGTAAAGTATAAAGGAATGAGGTACACCCTTTTTTATAGTTTTTCTTTTAGGAAAAACTTGTATTTTGGTGCATGTGGGACTAAAAGCCCCAAATTAGATTAGAATTGTTAATCATGATTAGGCCTTGATAATCATAATTAGTTAATTACCAAGTGATTAAGAGGTATGGATCCCTAATCAACCGCTTAGGGTTAACTAGGAAGCTAGGATAAGATTTTGAAGCTTGTTGAGACATTGTGGAGGTGAATGAGTGATTTTGAGTGGTTGGAAGAGGGGTTTAAATCAATACTAGGGTAGATTGACCAAATCAATGGCAAAATAGGCTTAATTAGCTTATAATCGCTAATTGTCTATTTTGAAGAGGATTTTGGCTTATGATTCGTCATAAAGTGGCATCTTGAATGCGAAAGGGGTTACACAATCAACATTGTGGTGTTAATTGGCTAAAGTGGTAAGAAACATTAGTTAATTAGTAAAGAGTACTAATTATAACGGAATTGGGAAGAATAGGAGTGATTTGCGTGCGTTTTGGCAATAATAATAATTGCACTCGAAGAGAGAGGGTTAGAAGCATATATTCATTTCATTTCACTTCATTTCTTAACTAAGGAGAGAGAAAGAGATAGGAAGAGAGAGAAACACTATTTTTCCAAAAGTCACATTTCACACCACAAGCCACATGGGAGAGTTTCATATAATTACTTATACATTTCAATAAGTTTTCATGACGGTTTATTGTCTTGGCTAGGGTCCTGTGACCTTATTTTACATTTTTCTACTAGTTGCAAAAATGTCTCATTTTGGCTTAGAGGCTAAGAAACCACATTCAAAAACTATCTTCCAATGAGAAAATACACAATGGGTAAATTCCTATGTGTACTCATATATACCAAGAATTCACAAAAACTAGCGGAATTCATAACCGACAAATGATTTTCAAGTGGTGGTTGGTTTTCGGGGCCATCGGTTGTAATTGGGCTAGTTGCAACAACCAATTTTAGCTCGAGGGCTAAGAAACCTCATCCAAAAACTAACTCTTAATGGATGGAATCCCCATGAGAAGATTCCTACATGCCCTCATATATATGGAGAATACATCAGAGTTGATGGAACTAGGAACTAGAAAACGGGTTATAAATGGCGACGAGTTTTCGGAGCCACCGGTTGTAATTGGTCCAATTTGACCTAGTCAAACTACAAATGGAGGCCTACAAAACCCCGTTGCCAAACCATCTAGATTTTTTTCCCCAAACTGAATATTATAAGTAATTGTCTGGTAGAAATACTAGAGGTTTGTGAAAGCAGACAAGCGCTCCTTCACTCAGGGTCCAAACGATGAGATGAAAGCATAGGCCAACTTTTCAGTTTTAGGAGCTTCCTAGAACTACAAGAATGGGGTAATAGGGAACCTAAAGGGGTGGAGAAGAGAGCACAAACAATCACTCGAGGTCAATCTAAAGCTTGATATAACTCCCCACATAATGAGGGACACAAAAAAACTTGTCATCCCTTTTCCGGGGCCCAGAAGGTTGTTTTGTGAGTCTTCAAAATTGTAATTTACCTAATTTTACGAAAGGACAATAACTAGGTTTAACGACAAACTCAAAATCAACTAGCCCACTCGAGGGGCTACAACTATCCATTTCGATTATTGAGTTTCCAAACATATGAGAAAGTGGGTTTAAGTCTAAGGTTTACACCAAGGTTTATTTGCAATGCGTAAGTCACAAGGTGATGTTTTATTATTTTGTGTGTTTAAAATAACCAAATGTTTAAGCATCTAATGGTTTAACATTTATATTATATTTCAAATGAAAAACCAAATTATAAAATATGAAGGTAAGGAGACCATGCCCTGGATTTTATCGGTGATAGAAGTTAAGCGGTTTTGGTGTTTCATGAGCCGGTTGCAATTGCTAGAGGGGTTTCAAAGCCCTTTTCACCAAGCTCATCTCGTGTACCTTCCACAATCCTCCATAATGTAATAAGTGTCTGAATTTTCTACAACATGCTTCATAGTTCAAGGAATTTGAGAGTATCTTTACCACAATGTCACCTTTTTTTTAAAGCACCGAGATAACATTAAATTCTCCCCATTTCAAATTACATGGAGTTCCATCCACATGGTTGAGTCACCAAATACTAAGCCTTGTCATCGAGCACATACCAACTTGCCAATGTATTTTACAAAAATCCACACAAATTTCCACCTCTCCAAGCGCCACAAGCCACCACATGACTTAACCAACCTCCAAACGTCCAAAGCAAGCGTTTCCAACACAACAATCCATGGCCATGTCAAGCATGAAGATAGTACTTTAACTTGTAATTTGATCCTCAAAACTACTTGCCAATGCCAAGAAGTAGAATAGTATGGACAGCTCCACCAAATCCAACTACCAAAGAACCGGATATAAAAGGAAAAAAAAAAAAAAACCGATCATCCCATTAGGTGCATGTTTCACCAAACAAAGTGAGTTAAATCAGTTTAAAGGCCTGTCTCAAAGCTCTTATTTCTCATTATGTTATTTCCAAACAACTTAAAATTTGGGTGCCACATTCCCACACCAAACTAAAATGTTGTCGCAAACCCACAACATTAAGAATGCGTCTCAAAGGAGGATGTGTTGTTAAAGGTTGTGTTCGGCTAGTTTAAAACCTATCAATTGCTTGAGTTGAGAGTTCCTAATTCATTTTTAACAAAACCATTTTGTGCAAATCTCTTGTAATCGATGTTGTCCACAAAACCACGTTTTTTAAGACATTATGTCAAACAATTCATGTGCTTGTCTATGCTTCCACATTTTGCATACATTTCTACCAAGGCCATTGCAACTACAACATCTGAAAATATTCCTCTATCCTTTATGCTTTCATTGATATCCATACCTTGTTCCAAAGATCCCATTTTGACATAGGTTGGGAGTATGTTGGAAAAAGTGAATTGATTGGGTTAGATACCTATTTTTTTCCTTTGGTGAAAAAACCCCCAATATTCCTCTTCAACCTACCCCCACACGCCTACCTAGGAAACAAAATTACAAAAAAACAAACAAAATAAAATGCTTTGTTTTTCCTCTCTGCTATGATGAATGCATAGACAATAGATCCTTCATCTCGAGACATCTGAACCCCTCATATGCAAATAAAGATCCCAGATCAAGCAATTTGTATATGGTGAAATGAGGAGACATTGGCTCCATATTTGTTCTTGTGTGCATGACTTATTTAACCCATTGTGATACACGATTTTAGACGATTATTCATAGAGCTCCATTTGGCACAATCCTTTGTCACATTTTGATTTTTTTTTGGATGCACTCGTTGTCTCTAACCACCATTCTGCTAAATGGAATGTCAACTAGGGTTTCAGCGCTTTTAATGCCTCTTGACCTCAAATAAAGTGCTTTTATTATTATGGAAGGGAAATGACAGTCTACATGGCGTAAGGGAGACCCATACACATTGTCGGGAAGTCCATGTGCCTAATTTCATAATTATGCAACACGATACCTCCCCTCTTACTCACCCACCAACAAACATTTATACTCCACCGCCAAAATAAATCGACTCACATTTATTTTAAAAGGGAAGCTTCATTTTATTATATTAAATTTATGAATTTCCATACTTGTTTTATTTTATTCAATTAGGTTGGCACTACACTTATTATGATATGATATTTATGAGTGTTGTGTTGTGATATGATATATTTGAATGCAAATCGAGTAGAGTTGTTTTCTATGCCATGTTTGAAGTAGATGTGAAGGAAAAGGGAAGGAGAGAGGTCATCATAAATGATATCGGTGGAGAATGCATGGGAGTTTTCTTTATCTTTTTATACATAACATAGGGGTTTATAAATTGGAAAGCCCGATACATCACCATATTGTAAAAGTGCATTGAATTTTAGTTTGCCATCATTTTCATTGGGCATCTCTTCCAACAATCTAACTTTGGCCTATACAAGAATGTGCAAAAAAACATGGGGTGTTTATTATAGCCAATAGTAAAAGGGTGTTTGTAATGCCTATAATTATGGGATAAATGTCAAAAATGGTCTTCAACATCTTATTTGTCCATCACAATTCTCTTAGAAAACCGGACCAAAAATCTTTCGCGGCAAACATTTTTTCACAACAAGAATCAAACACTTAAGAAACAAACAACATCATTAACAATCAACAACAAGATAATAACTCTTGCATGCATAAGTGTGTTGATTTTACAAAATATTTTACCTTGTTTTTAAAGTGTTGTAGCTGTAAAAGGTTTAGTTTAAGTTTATGGGCAATCTATTGGACCCCACACTAACAATTTGGAGAGGCACTCACTATTAAACAAGGTCTCATTTTTGTGAAGCAAATTATTACATTTAATAATTTGTTCTTGACATTAGAAATTATAATATTTAGAGAGTTAATCTCGACACTATCACATTTAGGGATTTGCTCATGACTTTAGAAGTTATAATATTTAGAGTAATACTTTGTTGCTCTTTAACACTATCACATTTAGGGATTTGCTCGAGACTTTGTTATTTAGAAATTATAATATTTAAACACATCTGGCATGGTGAATTCGATTTGCATCGTCCTAGGTTTAGAAGAATATTGATTTGATACATAATGAAATTAGGAATAAATCACGAAATACTTTATTCATGCAACAAAGATTTAATAATTTGGAGGCATCCAATAACTTACGTTTACTCCTTGTGAAGCGTGGAGGAAACATTAGAGAATGTTTTATTATGCCTTGATTTTTATTTTCCCTCAAATTCCTATGTTATTGTCTTTTCCTGCCTATGAAGCACTCAACCACAAATTATGCATGACGTTTTTGGCGGTTAGCATGGTAAGTGGTATGGGAGAAAACATTAAAAAGAAAATATAAAAATTAAACCTCATCCAACCAGCACCAACTCTTATAAAAGCATAAGGGAAAGAAAAATTAAACCTCATCCAACCAAATAGACTGCTAAGGGTTAAATTTGACGGTCGTTTAGTCACTTTTTTTAAATTTTATTTATAAAATATTTACAAATATTTGTAATAATTGTTATATGTAACTTGCATATTTAAAATTTGACCGTTATTTTTTTATATACATTTATATATAAATTATAAATATATATATTTTAAAAATAATTAAATAAATATAAAATAGTTACTATAAATTTTAACCCCTACATACCACATCTACTATAATAAATGAATATATTTACATGTAAATAATTTTGAAAATATTAATTTGTATTTTTTAATATCAACTTTTTGGTATTATAAAAGAATATATCTGGATAAAAATAGTTCAAATTAATAAAATATTTAATAATTTATTTATTTTAAAATATTTTACTTTTAATTATAAAAAGATAATAATTTTAAATTTGTTTTTGTTTCCTCCCAAATATCTTTTGAAAATGCTTTTGACTCTTCATTTCCCAAGTCAAATCATGTAATATTTTAGTTTTTCTTGAGCTAGGTATCATTATTTAAATATATCTTTGATAGAAATTAATGTTTTATAAATATGAAGGCAAATTGAAATATTTATAAAGATTTTTTTGATTGAATGTAAAATATTATATTAGGCACTCATTAAATTAGTTCTCTTGTTGTGGTGAGGGAGAGAAATAACATTAACTTAACAAAAAGCATGTGAAAATAGGTGATACACCAATTGTGTGGGGATTTATGACTGCACAAAACACACTAATTGAGTCTTCAAAACATGAAAACAATCACTTCATCTGCTTTTGATTGACTTCTACACTCACAAAAGGCATTAACAAGTTGTTGACAAAGGTTGGGAGGAAACATTTGAGGTCTATTCCACTTCCAAACTAGTCAATAAACTAACATGCACTTGAAATGATATGCAAAAGCTTTAAAACCACTTAATGGAGTTTTTGAGACTGATGAGCATGCAAATGAAACAAAACATTCACTAACACATACCAATGAACTTGTTGTAACACACTTTAAATCAACTACAAATGGAGGAAATAAGTCTTTTATTGCATCAAAAAAGTGTTGGAGTACAATATATGGCATAGCCCATGTCAAAATCATAAGCCCCCTTTTCGTTCAAAAGCAAGGGTACATATAGCCAAAAGAAATAAAATTTGAGCCTCACAAGTGCAATAGTTCGAATTGAGTTTTCAACTATATTTAGCTAGTTGGAGACAAATCCAATGCTAGCTATTATTGCACTTCAATGCATGGTTCGACCCTTCTCATTAAATACAATTTTTTAGTAATAACAAGGTTATCATTAACATGCATGAGGTTTAAAAAGGCTAAAAATAAGCTTGCATGGTTTCCTAACTCCTTTTTGACTTGATTGACCTCTCTATTTTTGTAAAAGTTAAGTTCTTGCTCACTTCACACTAACATAACCAAGTTTAAGGTAAGGTTTCCTTTGTTTAGTCTACGCATGCATGAGGTAATTGTTGGTTCCTTTTTTGACTTGGCAACTATGCATTATCACCACCACTTTGTAAATGATTAAAATTCAAAATCATTTCTGAAATCCCACCTACATGGGCATGTGGAATGACTAAAGTTTTTCTAACAACTCTAACCATGGTCAAATTGACCATGGTTATGTCATACTATGGTCAACCTACCTCACTTCCATTACGGTTGAAACCTTAAAAGTGTCTCATTCTTGGCATTTTACATATGTGGCTTTGAGAGAAGTGGAAATTCTATCAAAATTTTAATGTGGCCACCATTGATGACTTCAAGCTTGTCTTTTGTTGTTTTATGTGTGGACGCCATTGTTCTCCTTTTCTCGAGCTCGATTCAGCTAGCTTGCTACTTTTGTTTGAGTTGTGCCTTTCATTAGCTCGACCCAAAACTTCATGGCTCGATGTGTTTCTAAGGCTCGACCTGTCTCACAACTCGACATTCTAGTGCCCACTCACCATGGTTCCTCTGCAACTAGTCATGATTTGGGTTAGCTCGATTTGGGGTTTGTGGTTTTTTTCTTTATTTAAGCTTTGTTTGTCTAAAATCAAGTTAGGTTTTCAATGCTCGACACTTGCTTTTTGTGGCTCGCATTATTCTTTTGAGCTCGAGCTCACCTATCTCTTTCCCAATAGTTTAACTCCCTCATATCACTATTTCGTGGAGGACTCGTTATTTTTCACTAACTCGTGTATTTTGTGGGGTTCACTGCTCACTCGTTGTTCCTTATTTAATAGCTCACCATGCTATTTTGAGCTTGACCATTCTGCAATGTTTCCCTTCCGTGATCTAGTTATGCCTTATCATCGGTGTGCATTCACCAACTCTCGTCATGTTCTTTAGAGGCTCGAGACAAGTTATTTTTGTTAGCTCGATCATATTTTTCGACTCATCTTGTGTTGTAAAAAGGCATGGGGGTTTATTAGCTAGGCAATATCCTAACACGTTCATTCATATTGAGGTACTTAAAATTGATTAAAAAAAGTCAATATCTTTGGTAAACATGAGGGGGTGAAAGGGTTTAATTTATTAATATTTTTAATCAAGTATCGAGGTTGGTTAGAGAGGTCGGCCAAAGGATAGGGAGGTGTAATTTTAATATAAAGCTAAAACATTTGAACCCTAGTTTTTAAAACTAAATACCTTCAAATTACAAAAGGAGTGTAGTCACAAAGTTTTATAATATCTTTTTGAATAAGGAAATCTCAATTAAGAGATTATTAACCAAGAAATAATAAAATAGTAGAAAACAAGATTGAGTATGCTTTTCAACACAAGTGATATTATTTCACCGTGTTAATTATTTTAATAACTATTGATAAATGATTAAAGCTTAACATTTATAAGGTAATTGGTAATTGGTCTTGAATGGATTCAAACTCTCTTTCGAGAGAAAATACATATTAAGAAAATAATAATTGAGTGAGAAACATGATATATTTTCTGTTTAATATATTAGGGTAGAAATAAAAAGGGGTAAATAAAATTGTAATGGAAAAATGGGTAAGTAAGGTACATGGAAAAAATAGGGGGTATTTTCATTCTAATAATATAATGGGAGGGGGTATTATTAATTGAATAATTATAGGTAAAAATAAAATTAAGGGTATTATTTAATACCCTTGAACGAACGTCCTATACCATACTTTTACCAAGTGAACCCCCATGTAAAAAGGTAAGTAATGCTTCATTCTTGTGGGTGCTTGAAAATGTTGATGTTTTGAAAGAAAGACAACCAATCTTTTCATTGTAGTATGGTTAGAACTTTGTCTTCATTACGTGTAAAAGAAAAACACTTTCAAATCTGAAAATTCATGTATTGTTGGAGCATGCTTTTGAAAATCTATTTCTTTGCAAATGTATGGTTGTTAGATGCATGAGAAACCATTTTCTTTGCTTTGCTCAATTTTCCTTCATGCATTTGTCTTCATCTTTAGTTGATGGAAAATATGGGGTTTTTTGAGAAGTATGATTCAAAATTTTAATTGATAGTTATAGATTGTCATTTTGTACAAAAGCTGAAACCATTATAGACCTAAAATTTTTACATTTCTAGAAACTTGTTTGTTAAAATCTGCCTTTGCTATTCTATGAAGAGAGCGCACTTTTTGAATTATTTTCTATATGCAAAAGAATTTGTATACCTTTCAAACATGAATAATCATGATAAGGGTTTATTTTGAAACTCGCTTTCCTCTTATTGGGTGGTTGTCAATTCGGAGATCGGACAATTATCTAACTTTGTGCACAAGAAAGTCATCTTTTGGAGTCCGAAAATTTATATTTTTGGAAACTCACTTTTGAAAAACTATTTTCCCTTTGCAAATATAAGGCCATCTTGAGGTCTAAAATCTTATACTTCTTGTGACTCATTCTCAAAAAAATTGTACTCTACAAAAATACATTTATTTTAGAAAGTGTGGTTGCCATAATTAGATTTGAAAACTTTGTATTGTTGGAAACATGCTTTCTTGAAAATATGTTTTTGTGAAAATACATGAAAATCTAAAACTCTTCCATTTGGAACTTGTTCTCGAGACATATGTACCTTTTAAAATTATTTTTAATCAAATTTACTTGTTCATCATGCTTCGCTCTGTTTTTCATCATGGTGCAATAATAATTTGATTAAAAATAATTTTTGAGACCGATGTTGGATGGTGTTTGATTTTCCACCTTGCAATAACAACGAGGTGCCACTATAATTTCTGAGGAAACTCTATTGCAAGTTTATCCTCAATGAGATCCCAAATTATTTTGATTTCTAAGATTTCTAGGGCCTAGGAAAATGATATGCACAGGATCGACCATGTGCACAACGTGTACTTATTCAGTAGGGTAGAGTCCCCACACTAAAGCCCCCTCACCCTGATACTGTTCCTCCAGAAGTGAAGGAGACAATAGAGATTGATACACTCCACGCGCTTGAGGGGCTATCTATGACCCTTGTTTGACATACAAGGGATATTTTTGAGCAGATGCTCGTGGAGGTACATAGAGTATTCCCTTAGGGAGTACTATCATGAGGCCACATCTTTGCTCGTCATGTGGTAGCATATGTTTAGGGCCCGAGGAGGATGATACTTTCATGTGTACTGATTTTGGTAGAGTTGGTGCTAGGGGTACACACGATAATGTCACTATGTCATATGCCTTTTGAGTGAGACATTTGGATTATAGTCATCGGCATCACCTTCACAGGTATTTGTTATGTTTTATTATGTGTGTTACAAAAATTTGAGTACTTGATTTACTTATATATGTTAAATTTTTGAAATAATTGTATTTGTACATGTACATGCATTGATATTACAGTGCGTGGGAGGTGCATCTTCATCCCAACCACATGCGGCAAGCACCATGCATACACATACATTCACAGAGGTAATTTAGAATGTTAATTGTGTAAAATTTTCACACACACACACACACACACATATTACTTTTGAAGTAAAATATATGTATGTTCATCTAACTCATGTGATACATGTTTGATAAAGATGTTGACTTCACTAGACACCCCACCATCTCTGCGACAAGTAGAGAAAGGTGTTGCCGATGCGATTTCATCTACGCAGCAACTCACTGAAGTATTCAAACAACATGTAAATTTTGTTAAATTGCTCGTGTAATTCATATTATGTTAAATTACATGTTAGTAATGTCTTCCATTATAGAATTATTAAATTATGTTAATAATGTCCTTCGTTGTGTACATGCAGGAGTTACCTATGATAGGAAGCAGCCCTATTCATTTGATTCATAGGTGTGGCGGGTAAAAACAATAGTTCTATATTGATAAAATTAGTTAAAATATTGTCATTACACATACATGTACTTAGTTCTATTTTCACTAATTCTGATGTTATATTTTTTGATCTTATGTGTATGTAGGGAACTTCAACCCCCTCCATTTTGACTTCGAGGCACGAGACTCCATATCATCATCTTCGTACTCTTGTTCGTACTTGGAGAGCTCCCGATGACTCATCTGAGCGTGAGATGTAGATTCGGCGTGATCGAAAACTTGCGGTAAGTTTTGTATTTATGTAAATACTTTCATTCTAGCATGGTCTTCAACACTTGTTAAAAACATATATAAATTAATTTTTAACAAAAAAAAATTATTTGCATTTATAGGTTCATCTACAACGAGTATTTAGCGAGAAGAGGACTTGTAACATGGGCTCAGACGATCCAAAGTCATATCATAGATCTCCATCTTCATCTAAGGGAGGGCCTTCTTCAAACAAGGCCAAGAGAGGGATGGATTTTGATGATTAGGATATATATGTATTACATGACATTTTTTTGTATGCCTATGTGCATGGCATTGTATGTACGCCTATATGACATTTGAACTTGATGGTATATGACCTATTTGGGCATTTTTATATTTATTATGCACATTAAAATACTATTTGGAACTTGACATTTTTGTATGAGACCTTACATCTCGAGATTATTTTTGCATGAAACTAATATGATGTGCACTTGAAAATATTTAAGACATTATGAATTATTTTTCATTTATTGGTGATGTACATGTACTAGCATTTTCAATGTATAATATGCATCAAAATTTGGAAATAAATATTTATATAATGTATGTATATAAAGAGTTACCTAATCTAAGTAATTATTCATTCAATTTATCAATGTGTATATGTGTATTTACCTTACTTGTGCTTCTTCTTGCTCATGGTCTCTTTGTACTAGTTCTATCTTATCATGCACCTACTAAATTCTTTAATGCTTCTTAGTCTTATCCCCTGTTAAAACACCTGAGAGTTGTCACAATTTGATGCCTTTCATCTGTTGATATTTTGAGAATGTCTCTCCATATGCATTACTCCAATGCTCAAGAATGTCTCCAAATGCAATGACATTCTGATTCGGACACTCAATGATTCTTGATTGTCTAATCTTGTCCAATTCGTGTTATTCCCTTTAAGTCTTTAGGCATTTCAAGTTATTTAGAAATCACATCACACCCTTCACTAGGCTTGATGACTATCCCTATCTTTTTTAAGGCACTTTTAAAAGCATCCATGAGTTTATCATAGCATAAATTATCAATGAATGGAAGGTCACTAAGTCGTAGGCCAGCTGACTCCCATTTAGAACTCAACAAGAAAGATTTACTAGGTGATTGATAACTTCCATGTGTTCTTATAAATTCCCCTATTAAATTCATTCTTAAGCCAATCTATTCATTAAACAAGAACTCTCGGATGAGGTGTCGGATTGAAAAGCGTCTTTAGGTGCCACGAAGTTTGAGAAATCACTTGTCAAAGATATAGCATGTTTTGGTCTCAGGGCTCTTAAGGGACTACACCCAGACGAGGTAGCCCGAAAGCACGAGGATCGTAGGGAACCAAAAAAACCTCACCTAGCATTTACTTGGCCACCTCGACGTGTTGGTGTAGTCATCTCCGGCACCAAGAGCTTACATTTGCAAAGTATTGCGTCTGAAAACCTTACACTGACTCAAACTATAATATTTTGTGTGCTTACAAACAATAGGATAGTGAGATAACTAAATGGAGATGGATACAACCACGAGATGATTTCATAGAGGGCCTCGACTTGGAGGTTTTGGATATAACAAGACATCTCTAGGTGCCACGAAGTCTGAAAAATCACCTATCGAATATATAACATGTTTTGGTATCAGGGCTCTTAAGGGATTATGCTTGGATGAGGTAGCTCGGAAGCACGGGGAGCATAGAGAACAAAAAAATCCTCCCCTAGCATTTACCTATCCACCCCGACATGTTGGCGTAGTAATTTTGTGCCAAAAGATTTTGTTTATAAAGTATTATGTATGGTAGCCTTACATTGACTCAAACTGCAGTATTTCATGCATTTGCAAACAATAGGACAATAAGAGAACCGAATGGAGATGGATAAAACCACAAGAGGGTTCCGTAAAGAGCCCCGACATGGAGGTTTTGGATCTGACAAGACATTTCTAGGTGCCACAGAGTTTGAGAAATCACATGTCGAAGATATAGCTTTGTTTTGGTCTCAAGGCTCTTAAGGGACTACGCCTAAACGAGGTAGCCTAGAAACTTGGGGAGCCTAGGGAAAAAAATCCTCCCCTAGCTTTTACCTAGCCCCCGACATGTTTGTAGAGTCGGTTTGGCACAAAGAGCTTCCGTTTGCAAAGTATTGCGTCTGACACCTTACACTGACTCAAACTACACTATTTTGCGCATTTGCAAACAATAGGACAGCGAGAGAACCGAATGAATATGGATAAAACTATGAGAGGATTTTATAGAGGGCCCTAAGGTAGAGGTTTTGGATCTAACGAGACATCTCTAGGTGCCACAGAGTCCGAGAAATCCCCTGTCGAAGATATAACATGTTTTGGTCTCAGGGCTCTTAAGGGACTATGCCCGGACGAGGTAGCCTGAAATCATGGGGAGTGTAGGGAAAAAAAAATCCTCTAATAGTTTTCACCAGTCCATCCAGATGTGTTGGCCAAGACATTTTGGTCCCACGAGCTACCGTTTGTAAAATACAACATTTGTGACCTTACACCTGACTCGGACTACACTATTTCGCGTGTTTACAAACAATAGGATAGCGAGAACACCAAAAAGAGATGGATAAAACCACGAGAGGATTTCGTAGAGGGTCCCAACATGGAGGTATTAGATCTCGACTAGACATCTCTAGGTACCACGGAGTCTGAGAAATCAAGCTGTCAAAGATATAGCGTGTTTTGGTCTCGGGGCTCTTTAGGGACTATGCTCGAATGAGGTAGCCCGAAATCACGGCGAGCATAGGGAACCAAAAAAATTCTCCACTAGTGTTCACTAGGCCATCCGGATGTGTTGGCACATAAATTTTGGTCCCATGAGCTCTTTTGTTTGTAAAATATAGCATATGGCATCCTTTGCTGACTCAGACTACACTATTTCACATGTTTGCAAACAATAGGACAACGAGAACACCAAAAGGAGATGTAAACAATAGAATAGAATTTTGTAGAGGACTCAACATGGAGGTTTTGGATATGATGAGATGTCTCAGGTGCCACTGAGTCAGAAACCAAAGAAGATATAGCGTTTTTGGTCGGACAACCTTAAACAAAAGTCTATTTTACAAAAACTCATATAACTTGAACAAATGACCTAAATTTGACCTAAAATTTTGCAGGAAGCATCATGAAACCTTCCTCTATCATCTCCCATAATTTATAGAAAATAATAGTTCTACATTTTTCTATCCCATCTCATTTGCATGCTACAATAGTGCATGTTAGAATAGTGTAAGGTTGTCCGATGCAATATTTTGCAAACGGAAGCTCTTGGCACTGAAATTGCTGCCAACACATTGGGGTGGCTAGGTAAATGCTAGGGGAGGTGTCATTTTGGAGGCAAAATCTCCAGGTGCTTAGGACTACCTTGTCAGGCGTAGTCCCTTAAGAGCCTTGAGACAAAAAAATGTTATATCTTTTGACAAGTGATTTCTTGGACTTTGTAGAACCTAGAGATGGCTCATCAGATCCAAAACCTCCATGTTGGGGCCCTCTACAAAATCCTATTCTATTTTTTCCATCTCCTTTCGGTGTTCTCTTTGTCTTATTGTTTGCAAATGCTCAAAATAGTGTAGTCTTAGTCGGCGTAAGGCATGTGAGACACTATATTTTGCAGATGGTAGTTCATGGGACCAAACCATCTATGCAACAAAACATCTAGAGGGCCTGGTGAACACCGGTGAGGCTTTTTTTGGTTCCCTACGCTCCCTGTGCTTTTAGGCTACCTCGTCCGGGCGTAGTCCCTTAAGAGCCTAAGACCAAAACACGCTATATCTTCGACATGTGATTTCTCGGACTCGTGACACCTAGAGAAGTCTCGCCAAATTAGAAACCTCAGTGTCGGGGCCCTCTACGAAAGCCTCTCACAATTTTATCCATATCCATTCGGTTCTCTTGATGTCCTATTGTTTGCAAACGTGTGAAATAGTGTAGTCTGAGTTAGTGTAAGGTTGTCAATTGCCAATCACCTGAATAATATAGGTGGTTCATATAATATAGGTGGTGAAATGAGAATTGTAATAAGATATTTTTACAATATAGGTGGTGAAATGAGAATTTCTATTAGTTTTTCTTTTCTAATATTTAATTTCTCTTAGCTTCACTTGGCTTCAAGAATAATAAATTCTCTACTAACAGTGCCAACCACGTGAAGGTGGAAGATTTTTTTGGCACCACTAACCTACATAAACATGTTAGTAAGAAATTAAATAAAATTTTAAATCCTACAAAATTTAAACAAAATCATTAAATTAAATATTCAAATTAAATTCATGAAGAACATACATTTGCAAATTCAATCCAATGAACCACGGATCAACTCTACTCTTTACAGTAGCAAGAATTGCTTCATGATCTAATTCAAGAAACCTTTCATGATTCTTGTTTAATGGTCGACCTTGATATTTGATCAATTTAATATTTGTTGCAAGAACCAAATGTGAATAGTGAAATATCTTTTGATGTACTTCATAGTTTTCAAAAACCAAATGTTTTTTTTGATAGGATATCGTTGAAGCCGAGGTTCAAGTGACTACCATTGACCCAAAGTGGGATACTCAAGGTCTTCAACATTAATGACTGTGGAACTCATTTTTTCCCCTCTACACAATGAGACAAGAAGTAGTATGTTCCCTCTTCGTTAAATTCTATTACAATAACTGCAAAAATGTGCCCTACATCACAAAGTAAAACTGAAATCAAATTTAAAATACATTAAGAGTTGACCATTTAATAATTTATAAATCTAAAACATGACATGTACATATATGTATGTACCTTGTTGCACTAAATCAGAGACTTGGTCAAAGTCAGGTGATGTTGTCATTTGATCTGAAGACCCTACAAATTATAATGCTCATGGAACTTGATGTGTGTCGAGTAGAATTAAAGGTATACAAGTCCATTCATCCACCCTTTGCTATGATTCACATTCATTCCATGCAAAATCAATGCATCATATACAAAAACATACCATGTGCCTAGTATAAATAGTCCAAGCATTTGCATTTGAACTACAGAATGAGTGCATATCACTTGATCCTGTGACTCTCATACAATCTTAAAAGCTTTCTAGATGTTGTTCCTCTATCAACCAAAAATATCTTTGAACTATTGATCTCTCTTGATATTCATGGGCCCCCATATTCTTGACACACCAATCAACAATGTTTTTGCATCTATAAATTTAGCACCATCCTTGAACTTTAACTCTTCTCTTACAAGTGCTATTTTCACACATGCTCATGCACCATCATGCTCTCCTTTTCCATTCCCTACCTCAGTAAAACTTCAGATATGTTGTACATTTATTTTTTTGTGCATCCTTATTAGCCAATAAAAATTAATGCATTCTTGAATTGTGATGTGTAGTTATCGACCAAATGTAATGTTGATTGAAACTAATGTTTCTCTCATTTAAGTTTGCATAAAACACCGGAAACACCCTTGTACATATTCTGTAGAATGTGTCTGATCATCACTAATGTAGAAATGATACTCTTTTAATATTTTTTGATCTTGCTCAGTGCTTTTGGAGAGTGCATGAATGTTATATGCATGAAAATAGTAAATTGCACCTTTGAGTTATAATATTGAGATGAACCTCCATTTGTGGTCGCAATGTGTAATTTTCTCGTGAAGTCAACTACTAAAACAATAATACGAAGTGGGAATGCATCCTTTATCAACTTGAATTGTTCATCCAACCATCGAGATCTATGTGTGTGCCTTGCATACTCATAAAAAAATTCTCTCTCGAATTTGACCATATATTCGATACGGAGTAATTGTTTTGTAACAAGCTCACACCTCTTAGATTCTTTTCCATATTTTAATTGATATGCCACCGATTTATATTTGTTGAAACCAACCAATTCTTTTCCTATTGAATCTATACTCTCCTCATGGATACAACTTTTAGATTTGACAAGCCACCACATACATTGCACATTCCATCCAAACATACTTTGTTATAAAAAAATTGTCTAGTTGATTTTTCACAAAATAATGTTGAAATAAATTCCCTTGAAGATTTTGGTGGGACATTTAATCCACACTTCTGCAACATGATGTCAGTATGAAAAACACGACGTATTTGACAAAAAACATCATAATGCATTGAAAAATCAACATGATGCCTGCAACAACAAGTGGTACGTGAGTGATTGATTTTCACATAAAAAGTTTGCTCATTTCAAATAATCTTTGGCTAATGTTAATTTGTGGATTTTCATTCTTAAACTTAGAAGCAATTGTGTTTGAGTCATATCTAAGAAATTTTGCACACGATTCACAATTATGAGAACCTATTCTTATTTTTATTGTATCTTTTCTATTCGGTGACACCCTTGTGTTATGATTCCAAAATTTTACAATTAATTATTTTAGAATATCAGATGTATTCTTGTCTTTCCGTGGAAGTGTACTAGAGAAAGCCCAATAGTCAGTGTTATTAGCTTACTTCAAGACGTTTACGTCTCTCTATTGCTTTCATTAGTGTTTTTCTGTTTAGCTTCAAAGCAATAATTATTTTTCTAATCAAGCATTTATTAATTGTTTTATCACTTATTATACAATTAGTAAGTGCATGCCATGTAGCATTACTATCTTTGGTGTGTCTTTTTCCACCTATAGTTTGGTATGTTTTATGTATGTTTTCAACAATTGACGCATTTTGATCAACAACATTAGATGTTCTTAACCCGAGGGTCTTCATTATAGGTCTCATCTTAATCAATTTCATCAATGTAACAAATAATTAACATCTTTGTGTGTCATTCAAATTCTCAAAGTAATTATCCCAAATTCCACTAGCTTTTCTTCTCGCATTTCTTTCAGACATTTTGTTAGGCATTGATTTTATAATGGTTTCATCAATTTCAATTAAGTGAATTGGTTTTCTTCACAAAATAGAAGGAGGTGTTTTTAGAGGTGAAGATTCGTTTACAAGGTTACTTTCTTCATTCAGTGTTTTCATAAAAATTTTGGGGTTAACATTTGGATTCTTAGGTAAAGGTTCAACAATTGGTTTCATATTAATTTTTTCATCCATACCAACATTATCATTCAATTCAATATCATTATTCGAGTGTAAAATCATTATTCATTGCAAAATCATTATTCTCTACATTTTCATTATGTATTTCATCCCCATTTTCTAATACATTAGCTACATTTGATATAGCAGATGTACCTTGCCCTGCACAAAGTTTTTGCATTCTCTTCAATTTCTTTATTCTCATCTCTTCCAATTGCTCTAGTGTCTTGTTCTTGACTTTCCTCTTGTCCTTAGCTTGAATTTTATCGCCCATGATTAGAAAAAATCAACTAGTGGGGTAGGGGACAAAATGAACTACTAAAAAATCATGCAAGAATGTACAAAAATTGCAGACCAAATAGAATGTATGTAGAAATCCCGTGAAAGAGATGAAAGGGACGTTGGGGGACCACAATATATAAACATAAAAGCATAATGCGTACACATTATGATTTTTCCTTTTCAACACATGCCTCAAGGCTTGGGATCCGGTTTGGATCCCCAAGCCTGAGGCATGGACTTGCACAAACATAGCAAACTATGTGTTTTTGCAGAAAAATGTAAAAATCCAACTTCCGCCATGATAAATCAACATCAAATGATCGATTTGTTTAAAAAAATTATACCACAACGTAAAGTAGAGTTTCTTCTTTGTATAAATATTATTTTCCAATTTTTCTAACAAATATAAGGTTTCCATATTATTTATTTTCTAACTATGCCTTTTTATAGCTATTTTTTGAAGTTTAAACATGTCTATCTTTTGTCATGTATCTTTTTTTTGACTCATCAAAATTGAATAAAAGTTTTTAGCACAAACTAGGTGTAATTCTATACATATTAAAAAAAAACTAATTTTTGATATTTTTTGAGGTAGTTAGGGGGGGGGGCACATGGTCGGAGCTCTATTATTTTTCAAAACATAAAATTTCTATACTAGAAAAATCATAAAAAATACTCGCTAAAAAAATCTAAAAAAAATCTAACACAAACTAGATGCTCCTAGCTATCTTTCTACCAAAGGGTTTTCAAAAATACTAAATGGTGCTAAAAAAATGGTGGGGGGCACGAAAGTCACTCTATTATGTTTTTTAACAAAAACATGAGCACTTGTTGGTATTTTAGTTATCCATTTTCATATTTGTGCAACATTTTCCAATTTTGGGTGTAACTATTTGAAAAACTCGTACAAGTTGAAGTTTTTAGTTTTCAAAAAAAATGCGTCCACTAAAGACCCCCTTTTGCCCCCAACTTGGTGCACTTACCCATCCCACGACTTGTGTGGGAAAAATTGTACAATTTTCCTTATGAATATACACAAGTGTTTCATGCAATGAGTTGTATATTGCGTTTCCTTTTCATTTTTTTCATTTGCATAATTAATTGAACATATGGAACTCAATTGACTAATAACACTACATATAATCATAAGGAATTGACAACAAATTATTTTTACCTTCTCCAATCATTTGAAACTAAGAAATGAATGAATGAATAATTTTGAAAGGTGTTTGCATACTTAGCAACTTCAAAACTGCAACTTGATTCCTTCTTGTTCCAGATGCTTGTTTATGATATATGATGCCCTTCCCATCTCCATCGGACCCCGCAAAAATCTTCAATGGCTGATGCATTATCTTGGTGAAGATGAAAACTAGAATGACATCCTATATGGTGAATGGGCATCTTAGAGTGTTGATTTCAACTATTTATTTCTGTGTATTGCTTAAGCATCCATTGAAAATGACTAACCTAAAATTTTTTTGTACCCCTCCACCATGATGACCAAAAATGGTCAAGTATTTCATCTTATTATTTTATGCTTCAAACTATGGTTATTATAAAACATAATTGCTCATTCCAAATGAATCAATAAAATAGATATACTTGCATATATCAAAATATTAATAAATTTAATATACATTATGTTGTTAAAACAACGTTGAAACACTTTCATAACTCACAAAGTATGATTAAAAAAACAAGTATTTATTGCACTTATTAAGGATAATTCCTTAATTTCAAAAATAATGTCATACAATAATCATGATAGTACAATAGGAAATATGCCTTCCTTAATCTTGCGAAGATAATACATTCGCAATTACAAATAATACAACAATCCAAAATGGATTATAAACAATCATCGGATGAAAAATCATGCATAATAAATCCAATCAATCACTTCATGATGTCAATTCATCCTGCACACTGTAGGAGAGAGAAAATTATATACATGTACAATTCTATGAGCTGACATGAATCATCTACTCATATTCATGTTGTATTAAATTGATATAAAATAATTGGATAAGGTTATCTTAAGTGATAACTCATAATCTTCATAATACATTTATTAAGTATATGTATCATTAATCAAATGAAGTGATACTACATACTATAAGCTATGTTTTCAAACAACCAAGAATCCAACTGAAACTAATGTCGTTTAGACTTGTTTAAAAATGACTTATGATGCAATTTATTATAACGATAAACAAGATCAAAAGTTTATATCAGTAACAACTAATCCCACAAACTAGGGCACAAAGATAATATCAATTTGATGTGTTTCATCTAGGTATAAAAAATAAATTTTAATTAATGATCTTTTATATCTCATTAATCTCCTTTATGATAACTAATCAATTACATTGTTTAAGTAAACAATCCATAGTCACCAAAAAAAGAATGCTTAAAGAGTTGTTTCAAAATATTGACATTCTCATAAACAATACAACAGAGATGGAACATCATCTTTGCAAAAATAATTCACACACTTCACATACCTTCTATCATTCTTTAGTTACAGTCAATATAAACATAAATGATCCTCAAGAAACTCAACATCAACACATAATATGCAAACTATTTCTCCTTAACCAAATTTAGCAATGATTTAACACCCAAAAAGAGATCAATTGAGTTCACCAATGAAGAGTCTCAATAGTCATGTTCATTATTAACTAAAGGAACAAAGTATGTACTTCTAAGAGATGGATATCATCAAGTCACAAAATCAAAAAAATTCACTTAACAACACAAAAGATGTGTTTCTAAATAAACAATATTAGTGACTCATCAAGCTCCTTGAGAGCTTAACATAAAACAAAACAATATTTCTATCTACACACGGAAAACTCAAAATGAGCAGGTGTTGTTTAAACAACTAATCTCGTAATGGGATAAAACAATCATCTTATACAATAACATAATGACCAATAAATGGATCAACCAACATCAAGAGATAAACCCGTCTCAACAAGATAATGGATACCGTTTGATATAACGGTCCAAGAAACGTAAAACCTGTGAAATGTAACAAAATAGCAACCCATCCATTATTACACAAGGACCCGTAAATCAAACTAGCCCTACAAAAAGTCTATTCTTAGAATAAGCTCCTTATTCATCAAACATTTTAGGAGAGAGAGAGAGAGATCATAACTCTTTTATGAGATGTTATTTTCCAACAAACATTTATAATTGATTTCGTCAATGCATATACATAGTCGTTTAAGGATAAACCTAGAAGACCAATACAAGTAACAAATATATCAACAAAACTTCGACCCACAACTTACAATTAAAAAAGCCATCTATTCTAGCAACAATTTTGAAATGCAATAGCAAGTATATTTTATATTCAACAACGCAAACCCATAAAATCGGGAACAAAATCTAGGATTATTTTAAAACCCATTTATTTCATTGTTTTACTCATGCATTTTCCTTCAAAAGATCTGTATAAACTAAGAATCATTCGAGAATCATAAAAAAATAAAGAGAACCCAATAGTATTCCATTATTTCAAAATAAAACAACAAGAACTTAGATAAATATTCATGACCATCACGTAACTTGTGTATGTTTTTCCTCCAAATCTCTTTCGCAATTTGCAACTTCGTATGCACACAAAACTCCAATAAAAACCAAACTTAGAAAAATTGAATACCATTTCGCATTAAATAGAGCTTTGAATTTTCATGCAAATGCCAAAAATGTCTCCCATATTTTTCTCCTTCAAATTTTCATAGACCAAAACAACCCACAAAACCAAAAAATGTGAATGGAGGAGGAAGAGAAAGAGCTTGCATTCATTTTGGCTTGCCCAACAAACTTCTCATTCCCAATAGTTTTGTGGTATCATAAATGTCATTAATGGATTAGTACCATGTAGTGGCCTTAATAAACTAGAACTCCTTTTCCAACTATAACTTGCATGGAGTTTGAAAAGTCCAAAGGCTAATAATAAATAAACAAACTAAACTCCTTACCACTTGTCATATGGTTAGTGACCATGCCATTAATTCAAACTTTATTTTCCTACCTTACATGTGGTCGATGACCATATAAACAAAATCAATAAACATTAAATTTGACAATGCCAAGTAACATGGTCAATGACCATATTTTTAATAACCTCAACCAATTTAGTTGCCAACTATGGTCAATGACCATATAAGCATTGATTAATAACATTAAGAATTTTAAAGTTGTCAAAGCCAAGTAATGTGGTCTATGACCCACTTAACAAACAAATATCATTTTCCCCTTGGTCTTTATTGTCTTATTTATAACTTTAAACATAACAACCTTTACCTCGTACTTTAAAATATTATGTGCAACATTAATCGATCTTATTATATTTACTACAAGGTCTACGACCCATCAATAATTGCAATGAACCAAGAATAATAACATTACACTTTTTACCTTGTCATTGGTCCATGACCACGTTCGCGATGCCAAGGAGGAATTGTGGACATCAATCGTGAATAATGCAATAAGGTCCAAGACCAAGTTACAGTCTCATTTACATCTAAACCTTTGTCTAAGTATTTAAACAATAAAAATTGCAACCAGTAATAAGATCCATGAGTCATTATCATGTTACGATGTTGACCAATAAGTAGTCATCCAATACAAATCAACACCAAATAATGGTGCAATCCGAAGATGGCTATTAAAATGAAATAATCATACCAACATAATAATTGCACACATATACATATATGCATTTATATGTGTATGTGTATATATATTCACATATACATATATGTATATATTTGTATATATAATAATATAAGTGTAATTATTAAATCAACTTCTATAATTAATTAATTTGTCAATTATTAATCATAGCAACAAAAATCATTTAATCGTGGGGTGTGACATCCATAATATTATCATCATTATACCATGATCTGTATGCCACATTGGAATGACTATCCTACAAACATATTGGTTGATTGGTTGTAGGGAGAGTATGTTCTCTTTCTTAGTCTTTCCTCTCCACTTTTGTATCATTATTATACCAAAAATAATCTCATTTTATTGTGTGTAAAAAAACATGCCTTACTACATCGGGCACAATATGCCTTTCAACACATCTTGAAATTTATTCTACGAATGTAAAATCCCCATTCACTCCATATACCATGATCCTTAGACCAATCGAGATGTCCTCACAATGGAAGTGATCACACTAAAATAAAGGTTAATTGGTTGTCATATGAGTATGTTTTTCCTCACCTTCCCTTCTCCTCGTATGTGGCTTCAAAATCCAAATATAAATTCCAAGATAAGTTTCCTCTAAATACATGCCTTATTATCCCAAGTTAGATATGCCTCTTTGGTGAATTTGCAAATTATTTCTATGACTATTAAAAACCTCATTCATTCAAAAAATTAATGTGCTTTCACAATGGAATCTAACTCTCAATCTAAATCTCTTTGCTATCTCATGTAATCCCCTCCATTACTTTTTTTTTTAGAAATTGGCATTCATTTTGTTTAATGGTGATTTTTTTATGACACTCATATTCATACCTAGGATAGTAAATATATCCAAAGTTGGATTTTCTTCACTTAATCTCAAAGCATGTGGTTTCTCACAATCCTTTTTTCTCCTCTTCCTAACACTTCAATTTACTTTCCTTTGTTTTAAGTTTTGTTTTTTCTATGCAACCTAGATCTCCAAATCAATGCATCTATTGCACATTATTGATGTGATATCTTTCTTCATAGGGCACATATTTGGCCCAATATGACGGTCTAGTAGCACGCTTTCATGACAATCTTTTGAAAGGCTTAGCTTGGGAAAACTAGTGAAGTATGAAATAAATCCCATGAATGCTTTGATATGTATTAAAAGTAAAGGTGTGTAGCCTCCCATTAAATTTTCCCCATTCCCAAGGGAAAATACAACCTATCTTTATTCATTCATGACAAAAACCATTCGGTTAGTTATTCTAGTTTACGGAAGAAAGAAAATATTTCATGCTAATTTTTTGTCACTAGATTCATAGGGCTAGGCTAGACCCAATCATGAAACCGATTAAACCATATGATTGATTAATACAATTAGGCATATAATTATGGTAATATAGTATGAATTTTCCCTAATTGTTCACATTTGGATAATTTGTCACATTGGTTTTCTTATTAAACATGATGTTGGCAAATTTGTTCATATATATATATGTATATGTATGTGTGTGTGTGTGTGTGTGTGTGTACATACATACATACATACATACATATATATATATAGTAACATACTTTAATATATTCTAGTATATGTAAGGGTTTCATATAATTTCTTTAATAATTTTTGTAATATATTTTTTCCTTTATCAGTCATATAAGAAATCGGGGACTTATGTTGAGTTATATTATTCCAACGTGATTCCTATACCTTTCAATTAAAGGATGCAAAGAAGGACTCGACCCAAAAATGTAATAAATCATAATTTGTCTCCAAGCTAAGGAAAAATTAATCTAGATATTTTTCGTAGTATATTTGATATGCCCTTTTAATCTTAGGTCATATATTGGGATATGGATAGCCGACATGTGGCTAACACAATCTCTTATCATGTCATATCATATTTATTTATGCTTTCATTTGTTTGGCTTTGGTTCATTTCATAGTATTCAAATAATGGAGCCCATATCTCATGGCTCGTCACTCAAGGTAAAGATAGATAATGATAACTTGAAATACTTCTTAGAGAAAATAATATCATCTGAAGTACAAAAACATGGGTCACTAAGATGTTAGAATATGAATTCGAGATCATTTACAAAAAAGGAAAATAAAACATGATAGTTGATGCACTTTCTAGGAGAGATGAGTCCACATAAGCATTGTTATATGGCATGTGCATATTACAGGAAAATTGGCTAGATCAAGCAAGATCATAATGGAAGAATGACATAGAGACCCCCACTCTCATTCAAAATCTCCAATAAGATCCGAGCATTTTAGAAAAAAATGTATGGAAAGTGGATGCATTGTGGTACAAGAAATGATTGTACTTATGTAAAAATCTTCCCTTAAAAGTCAGTTTCTCTCAAAGCTCCATGATTCTCTAGTAGGTGGCCATTATGGATTCCTAAAACTTATCACAAAGTTAAGAAATATTTATTTCGGGAAGGGTTGAAAGGTGATGTACATAATTTTTGGAGAATGCTTGGTGTATCAGTGTAACAAGGGTGAAACTATTAAGTCTTCATTCATTTTGAAACCTCTATCTATCCTAGTGAGTGATGGATAGAGGTTTCTATGTATTTCATCATGAGATTGCTGAAATCATAAGGGAAAAGTGTAATTATGGTGGTTGTGGATAGACTCACCAAGTATGCTCATTTTTGTGCCTTGTCACATCCATTTACAACAAGTACAATTTCCATATATTTTATGGATATAGTTCAAAAGCTACATGGAACACCCAATATTATAGTAAGTGATCGTGATCCTATATTTACTAGCAATTTTTGGACTAATTTATTCTCATGTTTGGGTACTCAATTGGATCATTCATCATACAATTTCTAATCAAATGGATAGACCGAGGTAGTCAATAAAGGTTTGGAGGGGTATCTACGATGTTTTACTTCAGATAAGAAGAAGAGATGGGTTAAGTGGCTACCACTTGTAGAATGATGGTATAACACTTCATTTCATACTTCATCCAAAATTTCCCCATTCTTGGCATTATACAATTACCATCCACCATCCCTCACTTCCAACTTAAGGGTCTAGCCTAAAGTAAGAGTAATTAAAGATCACATTCAACACCAACATGAGGTTCGTCTATCCTTAAAGAGAAATTGGTAATGACACAAAACCACATGAAGCAACAAGTTGATCAACATCACTTTGTTAGTGAATATTTGAATTTGAGACTTTATTTTTATACGATTACATGACCATATAAGCAGCTATCATTGAAACAACAAAAATAAGATAACAAGATTTCACCCAAATATTATGGCCCTTATCAAGTGTTGCAAAAATTACTAGATCAACTTATACAAGAACATATTGAAGCTTATTATTGGGGTGAAGCTTTGGAGTTTAAACTAAATACTAAGATTCAAGATAGTCAAGATCCTAAGAGTGGATCATGAGATATAAAGTGCATCGTATGAGGTATTTTTTTGTAGATTTTCCACAACATTTATATGTGTGGATAAAGGAATCGACTATTGGAAAAGATACAATCTTGCAAAATTGAAGGGGTAGATAGATGCGAGGATCACAAAACTAAAGGATACAACGAGGTGTAGAAATATGTACTTGATGTGTGGTGGTAAGGGACTTTGTAGAGTGATGTGATAGAATTTGTGATGATAACATATTGTTGTCTGGAGGAGGCATAATTTGAGTTATTGTAAAAGACAATGGGGTCATTTCTTATAGAGATCTCATTGTGGACAAAAATACTCCATGTAGATTTGGGATTTGGGATTGAGTGTGTGTGTGTGTGTGTGTGTGTGTGTGTGTGTGTGTGTGTGTGTGTGTGTGTGCGTGTGTGTGCGTGTGCGTGTGCGTGTGTGTGTGCGTGCATGTTCATGTTTGAACACATAAGTTGGCATCACATATATTTGTCCTGGAGGAGGCATAATTTGAGTTATTGTAAGAGACAATGGGGTCATTTCTTATAGAGAGATATCATTGTGAATAAATACTCCATGTAGATTTGGGATTTGAGATTGAGTGAGTGAGTGTTTGTGTGGGTGTGCGTGTGCGTGTGGGTGTGCTGTGTGTGTGTGTGTGTGTGTGTGTGTGTGTGTGTGTGTGCGTGTGCGTGTGCGTGTGCGTGTGCGTGCATGCGTGCGTGTGTGCGTGCGTGCGTGCATGTTTGAACACATAAGTTGGTGTTGTGTTGAATCTAAAGCAATCTATGATAAATTTTAGGGTGGTTGAGAGTTTTTTTTTTGGAGGACTTGAAAAGAAGGTAACTATGGTTGAAGAGGTATGTAGAAAGCCAAAATAGAGAGGTCAAGTTGAGGGAAAGAAGTGTAGGAGGGTTATCCGGGAACATTCCAACAAGACCTCTAGAATTCAAGGAGAGTGTGGGGTTGAGTTTAACCACCATGGGGATACCAATAAAGTGCAAAAATGGGAGTTTGGGAGTCTACAAAAATGTGGAAATGTGGGATTAGGATGAGGAATATGTAAAATCTAAGGAAGATCCTAAATGGATCCATCGATTGATGAAAGTTGATTGTAAAATGATTAAGAACCCCTGAGTGAGATGGAAGGTAAAGTAATTAGAAGAGATAAATTCTTGAGTGACTATGCAAGTAAGGGTGCATATTTAGCATATGAAGTATGACCGAATCAAACAATAGTAGATTTTCATTTGTTACAAATTGTGTTCATAAACTAGTTTCACATCCCCGAGTTTGAACAAGAGAGTATTCCTTCATCTAAAGAGATGAAAGAAGAGACAACTTAAAGTAGGTGGACATATGATGAGCACTAGGTTTAATATGTTGTTCTCGAAGATATCCTATGACATCCATCCAATAAAACATGCATATTGGTTTTGCGAGTGTCTTGTTGACCCTCTTCGTAAGAACTTGACATGAAAATTTTCAATGATATGTGAGAGGCATTGGATGCGGCTTTGTAAGTGGAACTTGTAGGAAATATCGAAACAAGCATCATCCCATTCTTGGACGACTACCTTTTGACAATGGCATTGTAATTGCAAAAGCACAATGTGGATGGAAATGTATGGGAGATGTAGAAAGGGTTGTGGTGCACAAATTTTTAGAAGGAAGTACATACAAGATAAAACTATTCATGGAAGTGGGTGCATTTGTGATAGTTTGGTGCAAGATATTCTTATAGGAACATGAAACCAAGACCTTTCCAAGATTGCATGGAGAGAGAGAGAGAGAGAGAGAGAGAGAGAGAGAGAGAGAGAGAGAGAGAGAGAGAGAGAGAGAGAGAGAAACAAGGAAGTCTCATATTGGTGTAGAATTTATGACGCCAACATGCATGACACCAAGAATTTTTATTGATTGATTAAATGAAAGAGAGGAAGGCCCAAGGACTTACACTACCAACTTTGTAGAACCAAGGTTAAAAAGACATCAAATTGTAGGTCATCTATATATATATTAACATCTCACACAAGCACACTCCACTACCTCACATTTAAATACCATGGTAGATTATGCCTATCATAATTATTAATATCATGGAGTTATTTTCTAATCTTCTAAATAGTGGAGATATTATAAAATAAAATGAAATAAATAGATGAACTTCTATACATTGTGAGATATGAATCTCATCCAATTAATATAGATTCTCACATACTTTCATATGCTTTCAATGTAACATTTACTCGCCCATGGTTAGATTCCATGGCTAAAAACTGCCTTCATAACAAAATTTCTAACTCATATTTTATTCATACTCTTAATATTTACCTAGAATTTGCCTAAGCTGAAGGCATTGTTTGAATAGATTTTCCAAATATGGATTAGAATAGAACCTTTTTCTTCATGATAGTTTTGAATTCATCCCATTGAGTAATAAGCTCGTCTTCATGACCAGCAAGAGGAGCTATTTATGCACGGGAAGGATGGCGAGCAGGGAGACTTTGTACTTAGTTTCTACAGCGACAAATTTAATAACCAATGGCGGATTTTATTTTTTTAGCCCATCTACAACACCACACGGTGGCCTCGGGGGCCGGGGCTGTCTAAATCTGGAGGTGTCATGTGTACATAGGGTTTTTTAGGGTTCAAAAGCTTGATGGAATACATTGTTGTTTTCGTGGCAGGAGGAATATTGGATTTTGAAGTTTCAGAGGAGTTGGGAAGGGAAAGCAAAGATACTCATTTCTTAATCGATCAATCGTTATCTTAGTAAAAAGGTGGCTTTTATTATGGTGTCATCTCTATTAGCACAAGGATTGTGATATATTAAAGTTTATATGTTACCATAGACCAAGCCAACCAAATAATGGAGGATTAATATTTTGATTGAGTGAGTATTTTTAAATTCGTAGAAATAATTCCAAAATGCCTTTAAAAGGCATATATGATTTAAGTAGTAAGACATGTATTTAGAGACAATTTTACTTTAAAAAAAAAAATTGAAGACCAAGCAAAATTTACAGGATTTTTTTGAATTTTGACGCCACATAAGAAGGTCAAGAAAGAAAACTTTACTCTTTTTGCAACCAATCTACCATTGTGTTAGTAAGAGGGTCACTACTATTGTGGTGTCACCTCTATTGTCATAAGATCATGATATATTGAGGTTTATGTGTTACCGCGGACAAAATCACCTAATTAATGAGAAATTAATATTGTGATTGAGCGAGAAATTTTTGAGTCATAGAAACAATTCCAAAACACATTAAAGAGACATATCCAACTTGGATAATAAGACATGAATTTTAAAATAATTTTACAAGATTATTTTACATTTTTGAATCCATAAGAAAAAGAAAGAAGAAAGAAAAACTGAGCAAGAAAACATACTCATCCTAAAAAAATTCATATGAGATTAGGGTGCCCCTACACTCTTACGGGATTGTGGATGGTATAAACTTATATTACAATCTTTAAAGAAATATTGATTTTCTTTATTTTTATTTTTGTGTTTATGTTTTGTCGTGTCTTTATAATAATTTACTCTTTTTTCGAACCATGTATGTCTATAGGCCGTTACAGAGCTACAATGCTTGTGCATGCATTAATAACACTGGTGAAGGTGGATTAGTTTGGTTCTATGCCTTCCTTTTGCATTTGGGAAAACTGATGGAATGCCTCTTTGCTAAGTCCATTTTGGTCATAACCTGAAATTATTGCAGTCCATGACACAATGTTCCGTTCAGGCATTTCAACAAACAGTTCATGTACACCTTCAATCTTCCCAAATTGTGATATCCAGTCATCATTGAATTCCATGAAGCTACATTGCGTTCCAGCATTTCATCAAACAATTGGCATGTATCTTCTATTCTATCATTAAGATATAACCGACAATCATAGCATTCTAAGAAACTCTAGTTCGTTAGAGAAATTTAGCCAAACAAATTCCATGCGTACTCTGTTGTGGCATTCTGATAGCATAATATTATCATTGTAGTTCACGAGATCAAATATAGTTCTCATTGAGGCATTCCATTCAACAGTTGACAGGCTTCTTCTATGTTTCCATTACATGTGTATCCTACAATCATGGAATTCCACAAACCCATGTTTCCTTCCGGCATTTGGTTAAACAATTGTTGTACCTCTACCATTCTTCCATTTTGTATCTTCATTCAGGTTAAAGTTGCAAGTAGGGATCAAAAGATATCTTGTAAGCAGTGAACAACAGATGATAGTACTCCTACAAGTGCATATCTCATATGCTGGACTCAGTAATTATTTATTCTGGGGGCTCAATATAGAATATGAAGTTTAAAAATATAGATGACATTGATGAGAATTCTTGTTCTTAATGTTAGTTGCTCTGGTGAATCAGAAGATCAAAAGGACAAGCATGGGACAGATAGATTAGAGAATCAACCTGGCTTGGTAGGTGGAAATGATTAAATAAAAAAAAAAAAGAGACATGAAATATGCCACAAGAATGAAAAGAAGAATCAGTGTTAGAAAGAAATGTGGACACATGAACTAAAATGTCTAAGAAATTGGAATGAATTTCCCATCAACTTGTAGCTATCGTATTTTCATCACAGCGGACCACTATGGCCATTTTTCCTATTTTTGGTAAATACCTGGAATAACAAAAGACTTCATTTTGTCGTAGTGGAGAGAATGTGGTGTCAACATATACAAGCAAATATTCAAATATTCAAATATTTCATTCGCCACGAAGCAAATATTCAAATATGATTGTGGAGTGAACGTAGAAGCAAAACAAATTAGACAACTACCATTAATGACCAACAACATTGCTTTACTCCTATCTTCAGCCATGGTTTTGCCCCTATCTTTTCTTTCAGTATTTTTTTCAACACAATTTTTACGATATAATGCTTTTTTGTTTTGATGAAAAAGATCTTATATTATATTAGATACAACATGATACAAGATATTTCCAACGAAAAAGCGAGCGGTATGAGAGCAAGCCCCAAAACCACAAACAAATTATGCCAAGCCTAAGAAAGATACAAACACACTAGATAGAGCCTAGGAATACATCAAAACAAGAAAGTCACGTTATCGCAACAAAAATACCAAAGAGGGGGGGTCTTGATCATTAGGCCAACCAGGACCAGGAAAGTCCTTGCCAGCGTCAAGTATGTCCCAACCCGAGCTAGGAGGGTTCTCCTCTTCATTGTCATTCGGCACCCGCGTGGGCGAGATGGCAAGGGGAATTGAGGGAGCTTGTCCAAAGGTGCGAGGCGGAGTGGTGGAAGATTCCGGCCATCGTGGGTGTGCGGCTCAGGAGCAATCAACGAGCCCCAACCGAGAAGGTGATAAGCAGGGGAACCTCACCGTGATGGCAAGTTGGTGGGGAAACACTCCTCCGTGGTTGGCTATGCGGGGATCGGCTAGCACGGTGAAAGAATGTCGATGTGAGCGGCTCGACGACCTCTACGGGGACTACCGCCACAGGGCGGAGAACACTAAGAAGGCAGCGGTGGCTCCCCGAGCGACATTACACGGCGTGTCGCCCCAATGTCGCAGAAGATTCGTAAATGGTCCACCTCTAGGACCACCTTGTTAGCTGAACTTGAATCTGCAGAAGCACATTGGAGATAACCATTGATTTATTATACACTGAAAATTGTTGATCAACTTCAGTATTAGCAAAGAAAAAAGCATTATGTTCTTTCCATAACAAAACAAAATCTATGTTAGATTGTGGAGCATGTTTTCATGTGTGAAAGTGTTCAAGACTGCTACACTAAGAGTACCGTACACTTTTCATGTATCCTAGGCCTTAAAACTTGCCCAATATATCGAGAAACGTGATTTTCTCATATGGGCGGGATTTTGACCCATAGGTTTATGGGACGGTTTTTGCCCATGGTTTTGATACCCATGGTTTTGTAAAACTGCTTAAGCAATTGTCTATTTATATGGTTTTATGCATATGATAGATGTATGAAAAACATTGCAGATGTGCTTTGAATTTGGGTATGAATTCTGTAGAGTTTGTTGAGCATAGCTCCAAACAGATTTGGGTATTGTATTGAGAGAGTGGTGGCTTGTAATAAAATATGAGCAAGTGATTCTTGGTGGACATAGCCCAAATTGGGTGAACCACGTTAAATATTGTCTCTTTGTGTTGTGTTATTTTATTTTACACTTTTATTTGAGATCTTTAATATTTTTGCATATTAGTTTCTACTATTGCGATTCTGTGAGGGATTATTCCGCATATTTTATCCCTTATTTCCTAACAATTGGTATCAGAGCCTGGTTTGGTTTGTTGAAGTGTTGAATCACAGGGAAAGTTTTATCTTGAGTGGGAGCTATGACAGATGATGGAAGATCTAGGGTTGATAAATTCAACAGTAGAATTTAGTCTTCAAGATACAGATGGAAGATTACCTTTATCAGAAGGATATTTATACTCCGTTATCGAGAAGGTGAACAAACCCTCAAGCATGACAAATGCGGAATGGGATTTGTTGGATAGGAAGGCACTTGGGACAATCGGTTGTGTCTTGCATCTTCGGTATTATTTAATGTTTCAAAGGAAAAGACTACAAAAGAACTGATGGATGCATTAGGGAAGTTGTATGAAAAACCCTCTGCCTCTAATAAGATATTTTTAATGAAAAATTTGTTTAATATGAAGATGTCTGAGAATGGTTCAGTAGCAAATCATCTAAATGATTTTAATACGGTTGTAAATATGCTAGCTTCGGTTACAATAGAATTTGATGAAGAAGTTAGGGCTTTATTAGTTCTGTGCTCTTTACCTGAGAGTTGGAATAGCTTGGTAATGGCGATAAGCAACTTGGTTCTTGCTAACTCAAAGTTGAAGTTTGAGGATGTTGTAGGGGTGATTCTAAGCAAGGAAATGCGAAGAAAAAGCTCTAGTGAATCTTCTACTTCAGGGAATGCTTTGACAGTGGAAACTAGAGGGAGATAGAAGAATAGAGGAAACCGTGGAAAATCAAAGGATCGGGCAAGGTCAAAATCAAAAAGCAAGATAGTATGTTGGCACTATGGAAAGTCTAGGCATGCAAAGAAGGACTGTTGGGAGCTTGGGACAAGAAGAAACAACAGGGAAGAAAACAAGGAGAAAATGTGGCAACGGGTAATGTATGTCGAGAATGCTTTGATTCTTTCTTTGCATAATATTATTGAATCTTGGGTTTTAGATTCGGGGGCTTCTTTCCATGCTTCTCCACATAGGCATTATTTTGTTGATTATGTTCAAGGAGATTTTGGGCATGTTTTTCTTGGTGATGATGAGCCTTGTAGCATAGTTGGAAAAGGTTTTGTTCGGGTTAAGATGCAGAATGGGAATACTTGGCTATTGAAGGATGTCAGACATGTGCCTACATTAAGACAAAATTTGATATCGGCAGGGCAGTTGGGAAGTGATGGTTGTACTGTGATATTTACAGAGACTCTTGGAAGGTTACCAAGGGTGCTCTTGTGGTGGAAAGAGGTAAGAAGGTTGGAACCTTGTATTTAACCACTTATAACACTAATGTTTGTAATCTTGTGGCTTCATAAGTAGATACAACATTGTGGCACTATAGGCTCGGTCATATGAGCCATAAGGGCATGGAGATCATAAAGAAGGATTTTCTGGATATACGAAACAAAGTTTGGAGTTACGTGATATGGGAAACAAAAGTGAGTAAAATTTATCAAGGTTGGACCTACAAAGAAGAGAGTAAGTTAGAGTTGGTGCATTCGATGTGTGGGGGCGGCTGGTATCATCTCTTGAAGGTTCAAGTTATTATGTTACTTTTATTGATGATGCAACAAGGAAAGTTTGGGTTTATTGTATTAGAAACAAATCTGATGTATTTGACACTTTTGTTAAATGGAAAGCCTTGGTAGAGAATGAAACGGGTCTTAAGCTAAAATGTCTCAAGTTAGATAATGGAGGGGAGTGTATTGAACAATGAATTTGATGATTCTTGTTCTAAGAATGGAATCCACAAGCAAAATATGTTTCAGAACTCCGTAACAAAATGGGGTATCGAAAGGATGAACAAAACAATAATGGAACGTGCTAGGAGCATGAGGATACATGTAGGACTACCTCTTTATTTTTGGGAAGAAGCGGTGAGCACAGTGTGTGTACTTGATAAACAGAGGACCCTCAAGTGCCTTGGATGGAGGCATACCTGAGGAGGCTTGGTATGGTAAGAAAGTTGATTATTCATTTCTTAGATTCTTTGGATGTGAGGTGTTTGTTCATATAGACAAGGATGATAGGACCAAGCTAGAGGCTAAGTTAGAAAAATGTACTTTCATTGGTTATGGTGGTGATGACTTTGGATATAAATGTTGGAGTATTAAGGACAAGAAAATCATTCAATCTAGGGATGTGGTCTTTAATGAGAAAGTCATGTATAAGCAGCAATTGCAGGAAAATAGGGAAGAATCCAAGAAAGAATATGCAGTGGTAGAGGATCTTCTAGATGGAAAAGTGACACATGAATCAGTTCAGAACCTCCTCAACCAGAACCCCAAACTCCGTATATTGAGGAGGTCTTCTAGGGTAAGAAGAGAACCTGAATTTTTTTCTCCTTCTCTTTATTATTTATTACTCACTGATAGTGGAGAACCAAAGAGCTTTAATGAAGCAATACAAGTAGATGTCGGGAAAAGTGGGAGCAAGCCATAAATGAGGAGCATCAAGGCTATCATGGAGAACCAAACATGGGATTTGGTGAAGCTACCCGAAGGAAAAAGACCATTACTGAGAACAAGTGGGTGTTCGTGAGTCGAGAGGAAGAAGGAGGAAAGAAAAGATACAAGGTCCAGGTTGGTGGTCAAGGGGTTTGCATAGAAAAAAGGTATAGATTTTGATGAGATTTTTTCTCCGTAGTAAAAATGACTCCTATTAGAAATGTTCTAGGAATAATTACAACGAAGACTTACACTTAGAAGAACTTGATGTAAAGACTACATTTCTCCATGGTGATTTGGAGGAGGAACTATATATGCAGCAACCAGAGGGCTATGAGGTCAAAGGTAAAGAGGAGATGGTGTGCAAACTGAAGAAGAGTTTGTATGGCTTGAAACAAGCTCCACGTCAATGGTATAAGAAATTTGATAGCTTCATGATGGAGCAAAGTTATATTAGATGTCATTCTAACCATTACGTGTATACAAAGAAATTTGAGGATGGCAGTTATATTATCCTATGTCTGTATGTGGATGACATGTTGGTTACAGGTAAAAACATGCAGGAAATAAAAGTACTCAAGAAGAAGCTAAGTGAATCCTTTGTTATGAAGGATTTGGGGGCAGCCAAAAAAATCCTTGGTATGAGGATATCTCGGGATAGGAAGGAACGGAAGCTGACTTTATCTCAGGAAGAGTACATTAAGAAAGTCTTGGAGAGGTTTAATATGCAGGATGCTAAACCGGTTGGGACTCCTTTGGCAGGCCATTTCAAGTTATCAAAGGAGCAGTGTCCCAAGACAGAGCAGGAGAGAAACCAAATGTCCAAGGTACCTTACTCATCAGTGAGATTGGTAGTTTGATGTATGCCATGGTGTGTACCAGGCCTGATATTGCCCATGCAGTGGGAGTGGTGAGTAGATTTATGAGTGATCCAGGAAGAGATCACTGACAGGCAGTAAAGTGGATCCTTCGGTATTTGAGAGGGACCATGGAGATAGTTTTGTGCTACATTGGATCAAACACCACTTTGTGTGGTTATGTAGATTCAGATATGGCTGGAGATGTAGACAACAGGAGGAGCATGACAGGTTATGTTTACACTATAGGTGGGACAATAGTGAGCTGGATTTCATGACTATAGAAGTTGGTGGCTTTGTCAACCACAGAGGCTGAGTATGTTATTGCCACAAAGGCAAGCAAAGAAATGATTTGGTTACAACAATTGCTTGAGGAGTTGGGGCATAAGCAGGAGGAAGGAAAGCTACATAGTGATAGTCAGAGTGTTATACACCTAGCTAAGAACTCTGCTTTCCACTCTAGGACGAAGCATATACAGTTAAGGTACCATTTCATTAAGACAACTTTGGAGGAAGAGAATTTGAAGCTGGAGAAGATCCATACCAATCAGAATCCTGCATACATGATGACCAAGGTGGTCACAAGGAAAAACTGAAGTTGTGTTCAGCTTTGGTTGGTCTTCACGGAAACTAGTGAAGGGTTGAGAAGCTTTCTCAGAGGAAAAATAGTCTCCAAATGGGAGATTGTTAGGTTGTGGAGCCTATTTTCATGTGTGAAAGTGTTGAAGACTGTACACTAAGAGTATTGTACACTTTTCATGTATCCTGGGCCTTAAAACGTGCCCGATATATCGGGAAACGTGATTTTCTCATATGGGTGGGATTTTGACCCATAGGTTTATGGGACAGTTTTTGCCCATGGTTTTGATACCCATGGTTTTGTAAAACTACTTAAGCAGTTTTCTATTTATATGGTTTTATGCATATGATAGATGTATGAAAAACATTGTAGATGTGCTTTGAATTCGGGTGTGAATTTTATAGAGTTTGTTGAGCATAGCTCCAAACAGATCTAGGTATTGTATTGAGAGAGTGGTGGCTTGTAATAAAATATGAGCAAGTGATTCTTGGTGGACGTAGCCCAAATTGGGTGAACCACGTTAAATACTGTCTCTTTGTGTTGTGTTATTTTATTCTACACTTTTATTTGAGATCTTTAATATTTTCTGCATATTAGTCTCTACTATTGCGATTTTGTGAGGGATTATTCCGCATATTTTATCCCTTATTTCCTTATAATCTACCCCTCCGAAAATATGTCAAATCTTGGAGAACATATGTGGAAAGTTGGGGTTATCTCCTAAAAGAATGTGCTGCCATGTGAAACATTCTAGCCAGAGGGGGAAGAAGAATGAATGAATCTAGTTCCAAGCCCACTGGGCTTTGGGACAAAACCAAAATAAGTGCATCAAGGTTTCAAGATGGCCACAAAATGGACATTTAGGGGCTGGAACACCAATTTGAACCAAGTGAGGGCCTATAGGAAGACCTTGATGTAAAAGGCACCATAGAAAGTGAGCAATTTTGGGCTCCACACAAGTAGACCAAACAAAGTGTCAAACCTCCTTCTCCAATAGGAGGGAGAAGAATGCAATCCCCATCTAGTGTTGAGTTTTTCAACCATGGGAAAATGTGGGGAGAGCCAATGATAACCCTTACTAGCAGAGTAATTCAAAAGGGGTGTCAACAAACCACTTACAACTCGAATTAATGATTTCAATGATACTAGCACAATCCTAGGTGGTGAGTCAAAAATGAGATTTGAACTCATTCCAAGGAAACCAAGATTGTGTGTGTTTGTAAAACAAATCTTGAATGGTGATAATTTTCCGCTTGAAAAGCTTTAGCAAAAGAATTCCAGGGACTTTTGCAAGACATCAATTTTGAACTTGAATGACATGACCACCATAGGGATTGTTGATTGATGGAAAGGCCATTGCATTTCCATTGAAGCCATGGCTTGATGCATTCCCATGCTTTCCAAATACTTTTAAGCACAAAAGTGCCAACAAATTTGATAAGAACTAGAGTAATGAGAAGATTGACAAACCCTAAACCTTTCTAGGTGGGGTGGCTGTACGATGGAAAATCAACAAGCGAGCGTGGGAATCTACAAGTAACTCTTCCTCGCACCGACCTCCCGAGGTCGTGTCGAGACAACCGGTGGGGATGGACTATGTGTGGGATGTAGACAATTTAGTTAGGCAATCTTATGTCTTCGACGCGCACTAGTGGAATCTATGAATCTAAGGTGAAGAAGGCCCTCCTAACCTGAACTGGTGTGATAGATCGATCGTGAAGGATGATTACTCGAAGGCTCCAATCAATATCGAGCTCTGGCGTGATTCGATCTATGGGTTGTTGGATACGTGTAAAATGACCTGGGATTGTTTCGTGTATGTCTCCAGACAGGGTCATGAAAATGAATGATGGGTATAGTGGACTCTATGGTCGATTCTCTAGTCTAGTCCAGAAATCCTTAGATTCGTTAGCTGCTATGTCTAACAAGGATAACTATGTGATGATGATAGGTGGAAGTGGAGTGGATCTGAATACTAATGTGCATAAGCCAGTGTCAACATCGGATTGACCTGTGGACTCGTTGGGTTGTGGGATTTGTGAATCACAACCGTAGATTCGTGGTTGTTGTGGACCTGTTATGGTCATGTGCGGAATCAATCCCTAATCCCTAGTATCCAATAGTTGTATGCCTTTTCGGCCTCTATATTCAGAATTAATAGTTGTGTAATCTTTTCAGAGTATCTTACAAACGTTCTTGCAACCTGAATTCTTAAACTAGTATCTGTGTCCGTGAGAGTGTCTCCACGTCGGTTGTGGGACCAAAGGATCACAATCAAACATTTTCTCTCTTTTAAGCCCTTCTACAGTCATGTGGATATTTGTCTAGGGTAATTTGTAGTTTGGCTGGTTTGACCAAAACGTATACACTTTTTCGTCTTCTACGTTTAACCCTCTTAACTGTGAGCTGATTTGTTGTAAGTCTGTTGTTGTTTGGAAGACTTGGATTCTGAGGTTCTTATCTATATCAATTATTGTCGTAATAAGATTGGGTTGAGGCATGATTGGCTTGAATACATATTCTCTAGGCTCTCTAGGTCCCGTGATTGTCATGCAAGAAGGAAATGATATAAATCTAACTAATGACAGAATAAATTAACTACGCAAGATATATCTATGTATGTTCCTAAATTTGATTTTATTGATAAGCTACTGAAAAGAATTTAAAAGAGCAATTATCTAATATATTTGGCAATTGACAAACTAAACTAATAACACAATTAAAATAGACAAAGCAACTGAGTATAGCTACTTGTCTGTGCAGTTTGTAGATCTACTCTAAATAAACAGATAATTGATCTACTCTATTTGAAAGACTCTCGATCCTACCTCAGAAGTGAGGAGTGAATCATAGTTTCTTAGAAACTATCAATCCCCATAGCTTCCCTGGAAATATCGAAAGTAAAATTAACTAAAATGAAATGATTGGCTACTCTATTTGATATGCTTCAACTAGAACTTTGAAAGCTTGAACCTGGATTTTGCAAAATAGTGGCGAATCCGATGGTGTGTGGCCTTGTCCCCTTAGTGTGATCTCCTCGTTCCTTCGTGCTCACGTGGATCCAGAAAAGCATGTAATGCTAGCATCAATAGAAGTAGATATTGGAACAATGGCAGCTTAGGATGTGGACTAAATATAATGCGAGTAGGAGAGGGATAACACAAGAGAATAGAGCTTGGCTTATGCAATTCCTAACAGGATTTATTGTGAGTCATGCAACATAAAACGTCCAGAACCTGAAACTATCCTATTTGACGAGCAGAACCTGCAACTTTAATGGCTTCCTACTGAAAATCAAACTATCCTACTCCAATTGATTGGATGAAATAATAACAGCACTTCTGACAAGGAGAATATGTGGCTTTCTAACAACTAAACAATACTAACCATGCATACAACAAATGAAACTATGAATCCTAAGAAAAATTGAAAGGCTAAGCTATTGAAATGAGAAATTCAGAGGCAAATTTGAGGGGCCATTTGCTTGAGCACAAGCTAGCTATTTATAGAATCCCATTTACCCAAAGGTGAAAACCAAATTGATCTCTTAAACCATAAACAATGCCAAAACACTATTCCAGGGAACTAGAATCATAAATACAAGCAAAGGCGGTGAAAAAAGCTGGTAAACATTGAAAATTTACATGAGTCACATTAAAAAGAGCATTTTGGAAAATGCGTGAAGGACCACCGCCCAGAAGGGTGGCGGTTTCATCACTGAAGACCAAAACACAAAGAAAAGGAGGGGAGAAGAGAAAACAAAGCACATAGGGGCTAAGTGGGGCATGCGGGATGTTAATGCATGCTTGGAGAGATTTTTGGATTTGAACACCTTGCGAGGAGACCTGTATCATCATTGGGGCACGTGTAACATTGTTCCGGTGGTGCAATACCCTAAAATTTTGGTACATACATATTTCCCCCTCGGAGAAGTGTTTTAGCCATGAAGAGGTGTAAAACGGTGGGTCCGAGTATGGTGGTCCCGAAATGGGAAGTTAGAAGTTATACCTGATACGTCCATGTGTCAAAATGATGCCATCCAAAATTCCCACCACCTGCAAAATGAAAAGAGGACTCAAGTGCAGATAGACAAAATAGATCGGAAAATAAATACTAAAATAATATGAAATGAGGACGTACCATTTGTGTAGGGATAAGAACTTACCTCCGTCGGTGCTCCAAACCTGCGAAAAGGGTATTCAAAACAAGTCAGGTTGCTATATATGTAAAAGTGGGCCCATTTTCCTATTCATTTGCGCGTGTTGATTTGGTTGATTTTGAGCTTTGGGACCCACGGTGACGGTTTCTCACGAGAGTATAGTCAAAACGTTCGGGATGAGATCGTGATCATGCCTCCACGAGTGGAACACCGACGCGAGATCACAGGTTAGTTTTTCTCGATTTACCATTTTTGTCCCCAAAATGTTAAAATGGTGAAATCTTTGTCATGGGGGGTTATTTTTGAAAATGTCAGTTTTAATAGGGTCACCTAGGGGGCGCCTACTGGGTAGGCTTTGTTTGAATAAAAATAGTCTTTATTTTGCTTTTGTAGCCATTTTTAGGGCATATGACCCGTGGGTTTTCGGGACACGACCGCCACCCCTGAGTAGGGTGGTGGTTACAAGACCGCCACCTTTAAGGCAAATGGATGCGACTGTAATTGCCGCCCTGCTCGGTGGTGGCGGTCCTGCACAAAATGTACAAATAACACTTATTTGAATTCGTTTTTGCATTTTTAGCATCCTTACCTACTTTCATGATTTTTCTAATGTCATTTGGATACTAACTTACTCTGTTTTGTGTGTTTTTGGGTGTATGCAGGTGAAGGAGGAGTATATCCGATGGAGCCGGGAGAGGGAGTGTGATTGGCTTCCAGCAGTACTGGATGCCCTTTCTCGGGATGAGTAGGACACTCTTGATGGGCGATATCTGCGCATATCACGGGTCCCGCATGTTGCACCATCTAGTCACATACTTTGTGACTTATTTTCATATTGGGATGTAGATCGGAACACTTTTCGATTACCAAGGGTCCTGGGGTGAGTGGACCATTACTTTGGAGGACGTTTACTGTATCTTGGGGGTCCTGATTATCGGGAGATAGCTCACTCTTGAGACAGCAGGGTCACGGGCTCAGACAGCACAGTGGGCCTCATATATGGGAGATGCAGTTATCTCCACTAGTTCGAAGAAGGGGGTGAGGGTCCGATCTATTCCTAGCCTACCTATCCCCTTGATTCATCAAGCCATTATGGGGATCCTTGCCTCGAGATTGATCGGGGACAAGAGGAGGAGACACTTTATTGTATTATTGGTCCCCCATCATTGCACAAATTGAGGGGCATGGCTGGATTTATGCCTGGGGAGCCGACATTCTTGGGACCACCTATCATGATTTATACCGGGTGGTCCATTTATGGGCAGTCATTGAGCCATCCGACCCTGGTTATGAGTTGGGTCTATGAGTGTTTCATCCCCTATGGGAGAGGTGTAGAGGTGGTAGATCTCGGAGCTGTGAGGGCGGCCAGATGGATAGACATGTTGGTGCTCAGAGCACCTCATCATCTAGTCACCTCCCTGACCACTGATGACATGGAGGCCACACCCTATCAGGCCATGGTAGGCTTATGGGGCGAGGAGGCTCTTACTCTGATTTCTTGCTCCACCATAGGACAACTTGTTGACAGGATGGGGAGGGTGGAGATACATCCTTTTGGTCGAGTGCCTCAGCAGTTTGGCCTGCCTTACGTGGGTATGCTTCCCAGTGGTACCGGTATACAGATTAGTTCGAGAGGCCAGGGGAGGTCCTAGAGGCTGAGGTTGGATAGTTGTTACTCCTAGTGTCCCCATTGCAGCTAGGTGGGTAGTACGAGCTTGAGGGAGAGCCGGTGCTCCTCAGGCACCCTTACTTCAGATTGCCGCCGGTCCCACCCCATAGCAATGACGACCCCATTGATATAGACTCTGAGTCCAAGGAGTTCATAGGGGGGAGACGGAGGAGGAGACCGAGGCTGAGGTCAGTGAGTTAGGCGGAGAGGAGGATAACGATCCTGAGTGGCATGATACTCAGGATATCTTATAGGCAGAGAGGGCGGAGCAGAGTGTGGAGAGGGTGACTCTGGTTTCAGAGGAGCCACTCTCTCAGGGCTTGGGTGGAGAGGATGAGTCCGTAGTAGGACGTTATGTGGCCCCAGGCACAGGAGGAGCACACCAGTCAGCGGCGGCATCTGTGGTAGGTGCCGACCCTAGAGATCCATCTTGGAGGCCCGGAGATCCGAGTGAGTTATCATCCTTCCTTTTAATGTTTGTTTCTAGTTAGGATTGCCTTAGTTGCTATCTCTCCTTTTGTTTACATTTGTTTCTATCTCTTGATTATTTCTAATTGGGTTTTTCTCCTTTTCTTGTAGAGACTGCTGATGAGTGGCGAGACACGATTCCCGGGTATGCACGATACCCCGATGATCCTTATGGAGAAGACCACGCGGAGCTATTCCGTGGATGCGGGGAGCCTTGGCGGTGGTAGGCATATCGACATTTTTACCCCCATGTCGGCATGTGGCCAGGATGGTGACCTCCCTCCATACCGAGCTAGCAGGGTACAGGATAACAAAGCGCCTGATGAGGAGTCACTCTCATGGTGAGGCCACAGCTGCTCCTCGAGACAGTGAGCCCTCTGTGCACTGAGAGCACCGGCGTAGCCAGAGTCCTAGACGTGGGCTTGCACCATTAGAGGGATCTCATAGGGGTTGAGAGGTCACTTGGCTCTCTTAGACTATTTGTATGATGTATTTATATTTTCCGGGCTCTTTGAGTGTTTTGACCATGCTCGCATGCATGATGGCATTGTACAGGAAACTTGATTATCTATATATATTCTTTTTGGATCAGACTCTTGGTATCAATGTTCTTGTGATTTTGCTTTCGTATGTAAATTATAATGTTGTTTTTATATTCTTTTAGAATGTATGCAATGGAGAACAAATGATACAAATGCTTTCTTTCTTTTTGTATTTCGTGATGCTGATGTATGATAATGTAGACACAATGTGATTTTGAACTTTAGTTTCTATAAGCAATTTTTGGTACTTCATATTGGTTTTGACAAAATGTGATGATAAACCGGTATGATGAGCAGATGAACTTGCCCCATTCCTATCTCCACGCAACTAGTAAGATGCGAGGGCTCATCACCAAGAGCTAGAAAGGGCACAAGTTATGAAATTTGTTGAATGGTAGTGATGAGAGATAGACAAAGATTTGGTGGAACCAAATTAGGATGCTACAAACCTACTCTACCCAAGTGACTCCATAGTTTAGAATGCTACTTGCTTTGTGGTTTATCTAGACTTAGATCCGTAGATGGCCACATGGTAGACAAAATATGGTTTTGGGGTTTTGAACTCTCTTGGAATTTTGGACATCTGATTCATTTGTTTTTGACTCAAGATTTCAAAGGTTCATTTGAATTGTTTGTTGACTACCTTCAACGTTTATTGTCAAGAGGACCCCCATACCCTACCCCATGCTACTAGTCAGAAGTGTGGGCTTATCACCATGGACAAGGTATAGGTGAGTAAGGGCATTCCCATCCTTTCCCAACCCTACGTCACTAGTAAGAGATGCAAGCTCATCACCGAAGGTTGGTAGGGCAAGGAAATGTGTAAAAATAAAATTTTCTATTTGATCTATATTTGACTTGTTTATTTGAGCAAAATGTCAGTATGTTCTTACTTCCAAAGAGATATGCATACGGGATAGATGTGACACGATGAAGCTTCTAGAACAGACCATAGGCAAGATACCTATCCTAGGAAGAGACTAAAAGTGAGAACAAGCATGCAGACCTTGGTATGGTTACCGTTAAGACTTTGTCATATCTAGCTTTATCTGATGAAATGATTCTGAAGCAGGTGATGTGACTATGAAAGTGAAGAAGTATGATTTGAAAGCTAATGTCAATACCATCAGAAGTTTGTAATGAATTGCTTGGAGAATAAGTTCCTTGATCACAAACTTGTATGAAACAAGTGGACAAAATGAACCTAACTACATGAAGATGCAATGTAGATATAATTATACAAATAGTGGTGGTCGCTTATGCATAGAATCATTTAAGGTGTAGGGAATTAACAGTTTCACCAAATTCTTCACCTTCCAGTGTGCATAAGAGATATGCACCATTTCCATAGTCCTTCATGACTCGGTATGGGCCCAACCATTTGGGCGGAATTTCCTCCCTTCGCCGGTCTTTTTATCGATCCGGTTGTCTAGTCTTAGAACTAGATCACCTTCATATATGTCTCGTTCATAGACCTTCTTGTTATATTGTTGGCACATCCGGTCAGCATAGACTCTATGTCATTGTTCAACATCTAACCTGGCTTCATCTAGGCTTTCTAGTTGGGAGAGACGTGCTTCTCTATAAGCGTCTTCATCCTAGAATCCCTTGTAATGAGATGCGGAGACTGGGTATTTCAACCTCAAGTGGGAGAACTGCTTCCACTCCGAATACCAGCGAGAAAGGAGTTGCTCCTGTTGGTGTTCTTATTGAGGTTCGGTGGGCCCACAAGGCTGGGTATAACTTTAAATGCCAATATTTTTGTTTTCTTTCACCATTTTAAGGAGAATGGCTTTCAATGTTTTGTTTGTTGCTTCAGCTTGTCCGTTGGCTTGAGGGTAATACAAGGAGGTTGTATGATGGCTTATTTTAAATTTATTACATAATTCACGAACCTCGTCATTCTTAAAAGAAGTCCCATTATCTGTGATAATGATTTGTGGGACACCGTACCTGTAAATGATCTGGTTCAAAATGAACTTGGCGATCACGGAACCTGGTACAGTGGTGAGAGGCATAGCCTCTACCCATTTGGTAAAATACTCGGTGGCCGTGATTATGAAGTTATGGCCATCTGTAGATGAGGGAGAGAATTTCCCTATCAAATCTAGGCCCCACGTAGAAAAGGGCCATGGAGTAGCGATTGGTTGTAGAGCTTGTGCCGGCATGTGAATCTCGTGGGAGAATTCTTGGCATTTATGACACCTGCGTACAAACTCTACTGCGTCGTGTTCTAGAGTGGGCAGAAATAGCCCATCCAATGTATTTTGCAAGCGGTGGCATGACCACCGAAGTGGCCTCCACATATTCCATTGTGAGATTTGTGGAGGATCTTCTTGGATTCTTCTGTGTCAACACACCTTAGAAGCATTCCATCGAAAGCCTTACGATAGAGCACTTGTTCTATAATAACGTATTTAGCTATGATAATGCATAACCGCCTTCTTTGTTGTGGCGTAGCACCTTCTAGATATGTATGGTTCATGATATAATTAACAATATTAGTATACCAAGGACATTCAGAGATGGGAGGTCTAGTTTCGACATAATATATGCATTCATCGGGAAGTCCAAATCGACTAGATCGCCTCCGTCTAATGGGTTGTCAGCTAACCAATCTGCTATGATTTTTCCCTTAACGGACTTTTGATTTACAAAATTTAATTCAAATTCACCCATTAAGGTTATAAAACGTCCAGCCTTCTTAGACAAGGACCCTTGCGTGAGGAAGGTTTGTAAATGGTCTGTTTTTACAATGACCCTCGTTTCTTGATTTAGCATGTAATGTCTTAAGTGTTTGGTTGTGAAGACTATGGCAAGGCACTCTCGTTCTACTTGCGTATAGTGTGTTTCATAATCGAGTAACGTGTGGCTTATAAAATAGATCGCGTGTTCTCTCTTGTCATCGTCTTCTTGAGCCAACATACAGGCTAGTGAGACATTGGTAGCTCGTGAATATAAGATTAAAGGGCGGTCTGGTTTAGGTGGCATTAGCGTGGGTGGTGACAACAGGAAACGCTTAACTACTTTGAAAGTGTCGTTGCAGTCATTAGTCCAATCGATACTATAATCTTTCTTGAGTAGATTGTTGATTGGATGAATGGAAAAGCTTAAATCTGGGATGAATCTTCGGATTGCACCGAGTTTCCCAAGAAACGACCTGATTCTAGATTCATCCGATGGTGGGATCATTTCAAGAACAACCCAGATTTTGGCTGGGTCTACATCGATCCCTCGTGATGATATAATGTAACCGAGGAGCTTCCCTCCTGTCACACCAAAAACACATTTTTTTGGGTTTAGTGTGACTCCGTATTCTATTAGACGTGAAAGAATGATGCGGAGTACTTTCGGGTGATCGCAATGCTTCCTGGCCTTGGCCAACAAGTCATCTACATAGGATTCCACGATCTTGTGAATAAGATCATGAAATATGTATGTCATTGCCTGTTGGTATGTAGCGCCAGCGTTCTTGAGACCGAATGGCATAACAGCGTAGCAATAGGTTCCCCAAGGAGTTATAAACATGGTTTTGGCTTGGTCTTGTTCGGATATTCTGATTTGATTGTATCTTGAGAATCCATCCATGAGAGACAACAACTCGAATCGGATGTTGCGTCAATGATGACGTCTATGGATGGTAACGGAAGTCGTCCTTAGGGCATGCTTTGTTAATGTCTCAGAAGTCTATGCAGATGCATATCTTCCCATTCTTTTTGAGAATGGGAATGATATTAGATACCCACTGAGAGTAATCGACCGGCTTGATGAATCCTACTTGGAGGAGTTTCATTACTTCTTCCTTCACCATGAGAGCCACCTTGGGTTTCATTGGCCTCGATTTTTGTTTAACTAGCTTTGCATCTGATTTGGTGATGAGGTTGTGCACCGCGATGTGAGGTGTAACCCCTATCATTTCTTTATAATTAAATGCAAAATCCTTCTGATGTTCTTTGAGGATTCGAGTGTGTATTTCTATTTCGTCTGGAGTTAATGAGGATCCTAATTTCAAGATCTTTGGTTCTTCCTCCGTTCCAATGTTAATATCAATTGTTTCTTGATTAAAGAAGTGTTACCTTCTTCAAACTCAAAGCGGGGCTAGAGGTAATCCTAGATCGTCTCTATGCTCTACCGTATATGTATCGAATTCTTTTTGTGGGGAAGCTCTACCATGGGATTCCCGAAGTAGGAAGATGAATGTGGGATTAAAGACAAGTCTACCATGTGATGGGTGAGATGTAACGCTGCATAGGCGTTCAAGTAGTCAAGAGTGGCCCTATCACTATCAACATGTTCTAAGATAGTGGATTTGTTCTCAGCTATGTTCGTTAAAAGAGGGTTTGGTATTTTCTTCACTAATGGTTTAGTACGAAGAGATACCATGAAACGGGTATCCTCCAACTCACCATTTGGAGTGAAGCATGATGCTGAGGTTGCTATCGAATCTGCGAGAAGATTTTGTTCTCACGGGATTGCTTCAATTGATATAAAGTCAAACTCTTTGCTTAAGTCTAATACGGTTGTTTTGTAGAGTTGTAAGTGTTCAGCTTTGGTCTCATACACCTCAGAGACTTGGTTTACTACTAATTGAGAGTCTCCTAACACCCTGATGTCATTAACACCGAGCCGTTTAGCTATGATGAGGCCAAGGAGGAGGGCTTCATACTCCACGCCATTGTTTGTACATTTGAAATTTAGTTTAAAGGTGAACGGTAGGATCTTTCCCTCGGGAGAAGTAAAGATCACACTGCCCCTAGCCCCATAATGACATCTTGCTCCATCAAAATGGAGAGTCCAATATTTGGTTGGGAAGATGGACGTTGGGACATTTGCTACGTCAATTTCTTTTGCTTCGGTTACTTCCACCATGTAGAGATCTTCTACTGGAAGAGTACCAACACCTAGGGTATATCCCATACCTGCAGAATCAAATGGTAGGAAAATTGGTAGATCCTGTTCTAGTAAGTCGACAATCTTCACAGTAGTTCCTAATGATATTGTTTCTACAATGGTAGTCTCATCCTTGAGGGATGGGATAGTCTTGATTAGGCTCATAGTCTCAAGATTTGTTGTAGGTACCAACTTTTCTTCTGGTTTCGCATCGGTCGGTTTATTAAGTTGGTTTGTTGGGAGTTCAAACTCAGAGTGAACACCGGTCTTTTCTTTAAGTCAGCTAGGTGTATATCGAATGGTTTTGGATCACCTTTGGCTATGAATATCTTCCCTAGGTGCAAGAACCTTACTTCTTGAAATAACGTAGAAGGGATTGCCTTCATACGGTGTATCCATGGTCAGTTGAGGATCATATTATAATTAGTTTCCGATCTATAATATAAAACTCAGTCAGGATTGTTTTGGGTCCTAAGGTAACTGGTAGTATTATAGTTCCAATTGAAGTGGCCTTAAGGCTATCATAGCCTCTTAGCGTATTCCAAGTCGTGGAACAATTTGTTTCTCCATACCCTAGCTTTTGAAGGAAAGAGAAGGGGACTATGTTAACTATTGCCCCATCATCAACCATTGCGCATTTAACGTAATTGTTATAGACCCATACTTGCAAATGTAAGACCTGGATCACCTCTGCATGTAATCTCAGCGTCTGTTGGCATTTTGTTTATTTCGAATATAAACTCGGTATCCCTATCCGGCTGCCCTGGAGGGTGGATATCAAAGTCTATATGGTTTACCTGTGTTTCGGGAGGTGGAGTGATGTTAATTAAATGACCTAAACCTAATGCCTCTAAAAGAGTGGCCTTATGGGTAGGAGAGTTCCTCAGCAAATCCAAAAAGGAGATGTGAGAGAAGGTTTTTGTTAGGTCATTAATTAGATCATAGGCACCCACGGGTTTTACTAATATTTGTTGGATGTTATCTGCCTCTAGCGGGTAACTTGGACTTGGCTGAGAGGAATACTCTCGTGTCCTTGTTACGGCTTCCATGGGTAGTTCGGTGTCTAATTCTACTAAACCGACTATCTTGGGTCATGGTGGTGACTTCCTAATTGTGGTGCAACAGGTGGATTTAGTGAAGTCGAGGCTTCATGATCATTTTTTTCTGCCATTACACCCTTGTTTGTCCCATTTGGATTTAACCAGTTGTTATTGTGATTTGGGAGCGGATCGTTAAAGATCTTGAGGGGAGCATTTTGAGGGGAAACTGCCCCTGTAAAAGTATTTGGTGCCGGTGACGCAGGATCTACCAAGAACATATCTATGAAAAGTTGTCTTTGCTCCTCTGGCAAATGTTGCATGAATTTATTATAGTCATGGCACGTTCTAGTGTCATGGCCTCGAATCTTGTGGAAACCACAATACGAGTGAGGATTGTAATTTCTAGGTTGCTGGTTTGGTGTATATTGTGGTCCAAAACTCTGATCAAACCGTTGCCTATTAGGATTAAGGTTTTGTATGTGTTGTTTTTGGTTTTGGTTTTGGTTTTGACATCTAGTTGAGTTTTGGCTTGGACCCTGTGTCTGGATCCGCCGTTGTTGTTGTTGTTGTGGATGATTAAAATCCACTGTATTGATTGTTGGGGTAAAATTGTTGTTTTGTTGATTGTTAACCAGTGGTGGAGTATTTAGAACATTGGCCTTTTTAACTTGGTCAGTTACTCCATCGGTTGTTGCGCCACGATTTTTGTTAAGGATTTTAGGTCCTTGATTTACGTTTGTGGCAGTAGGATAAGTCGTAGTATTCTGGTTGGGGGTGATTAACCTCCCGTTTTCTCCATATGTCTTACGACCGCTATCTATTGCCACTTGATCTATTCGAGAGAGTGCTCTCAAGTACTTCATCGTAAGTCCTTAGTGGGAACTTCTGGACTTCTTCCTTCACCTCTACTGAGAGAATGAAGGAATAAATCACATAGTTCCATTTGGTCCATGTTTGGAGCACTGGCCGAAGAATAAAGGACTGTATGCCATCTCTGGATGAAATGAGCAACAGATTCATTGTGCTCTTGTTTAATGTGCAAGAATTCCCTGATTCCTGTTCTTAATAGTTTGTTCATGTCGAATGCCTTGATGAACTCTGAAACGAGTTGTTTAAAGGAATGGATGGAGGCTTCAGGTATTTTGTAATACCAATCGAGGGCGATGCCCTCCAAGGTTTTGGGGAATATTTTGGCAACAACCCCATCCCAAGGGAGCAGCTCTCGAATGGCTGTGGCATAGGCCTTAATGTGTGTGTTCGGGTCTCCCTCCCCTTTGTACTTGGGTAGATCGGGAAGAGGTCTCGGAAGCATGATGCTTTGTATGGTGAAGTCTAAGGGCTCTTTCAAATACTCTGAATAAGTCCCTATCGCGTAGGTTTTGACCATTGATGGTGCCTGTTGAGGGGGTGGAGGTGGAATGGGTTGCTGATACGGTGTAGCGTATGCATTTGTAGGGGCATAAGGAAACCCCTGTGGTTGAGAAAGCATGCCGGGAGAGGAGAACATATCTCCTTGTGGCAACTTGGAGTACATGTTTAAGTATGAAGGAGTATTCCCCAAGAGTGGATTGTGTTGTACAAGACTGGGAGGTATCATATTCTCCACCCGAACGGTGTTAGAAACAAAGCGGTTCTAGTTGGTGTTTGTTGTGAATACTGAGGAGGCATGCCCAACGTGCCTATTCCTGTGAGGAGGTCTACTTGGCTAGGATGATGTGGAGGATTGGAATTTCCTGCCTGCATGAATTGAGATGTTTGACTCGCTTGAGCAAGTTCTAACCCTCTAACTCTTTCTACTAAAGTCGAAATGACTTCATTTGGTGAAGTCACTAGTATTTTTCCTTGGTGGCATTTGTTGTATATTCTGAGGTTGTATAGGCATGTGATACCCTGCTATGAATTGATTGTTGCCCTGCCAAGTTTCACCGAGGGCATTTCCTATAGGTAGTGGCATGGAGGTGTTTTCTTGAAAAGAGACCTCGGGTTGTGTTTGTAAACTTCCTATAGGTGGGTACATACTCCCAGAGCGTTGTTCATTCTGGTGTAAATGCCTGAATGTTCATCATCTAAAACTAGGTATGGATCTGATTGTCTACTAATTTTTGGTCTAAACAAAGACACGAGGTGATGAACGATTTCCTGAACGTCATGATTCTCCCGTGAACGCGTCATATTGTTCGAGCCTCGAAGAAGGCTCTATTTGTTGCGTTGTGTGAGTTGATCCAACTCCTCTATTTGGAAAGACGAACTATATCTAGTCCTTGGAGGTGGAGTTTGTGTTGATAATTGGTTGTTTGAATAGTTGTCACCCCATACTGAGAGCGAGGGTGATGACTGTCTATTCAGTTGAGCGTAGTATGCTTCAAGAACTAGGAGAGGTTTTCCATATGCATCGAATCCTGACATGTTTGGGGGTTATATGAATACTTGTAAAATAATGGGAAAGAGTGAAGGTGGAAGAAAGAGGTAATAAAGAAAAGGGGAAGTACTGTGTTGTTCACGTCGGGTTCACCAATTTTTTGTGAAGCATGATGGAAAAGTGAAAATGAGTGTGGGAATCTACAAGTAACTCTTCCTCACACCCCACCTCCCGAGGTCATGTTGAGATAGCTGGTGGGGATGGACTATGCGTGGGATGCGCAGACAATTTAGTTAGGAAATCTTATGTCTTCGACGCGCACTAGGATTATGTGAATTTAAGGCGAAGAAGGCCCTCCTAACCTGAACTGGTGTGATAGATCGATTGGCGAGGATGACTACTCGAAGGCTCCAATCAATATCGAGCTCTGGCGTGATTCGATCTATGGGTTGTGGGATACGTGGAAAATGACCTGGGATTGTTTCGTGTATGTCTCCAGACAGGGTCATGAAAATGGATGATGGGTATAGTGGACTCTATGGTCGATTCTCTGGTCTAGTCTAGAAATCCTTAGATTCGTTAGCTTGCTATGTCTAACAAGGATAACTATGTGATGATGATAGGTAGAAGTGGAGTGGATCTGAATACTAATGTAATAAGCGGCCAATGATGTCGGATTGACCTGTGGACTCGTTGGGTTGTGGGATTTGTGAATCACAACCGTAGATTCGTGGTTGTTGTGGACCTGCTATGGTCATGTGCGGAATCAGTCCCTAATCCCTAGTATCCAATAGTTGTATGCCTTTTTGGCCTCTATATTCAGAATTAACAGTTGTGTAATCTTTTCAGAGTATCTTACAGGCGTTCTTGCAACCTGAATTCTTAAACTAGTATCTATGTCTGTGAGAGTGTCTCCTACGTCTGGCTGTGGGACCAAAGGATCACAACCGAACGTTTCTCTCTTTCAAGCCCTTCTACAGTCATGTGGATATTTGTCTAGGGTAATTTGTAGTTTGGCTGGTTTGACCAAAACGTATACGCTTTGTCGTCTTCTACGTTTAACCCTCTTAACTGTGAGCTGATTTGTTGTAAGTCTGTTGTTGTTTGGAAGACTTGGATTCTAAGGTTCTGATCTATATCAGTTATTTCCATAATAAGATTGGGTTGAGGCACGATTGGCTCGAATACGTATTCTTTAGGCTCTCTAGGTCCCGTGATTGTCATGCAAGAAGGAAATGATATAAATCTAACTAATGACAGAATAAATTAACTATGCAAGATATATCTATGTATGTTCCTAAATTTGATTTTATTGATAAGCTACTGAACAGAATTTAAAAGAGAAATTATCTAATATATCTGGCAATTGACAACTAAACTAATAACACAATTAAAATAGACAAAGCAACTGAGTATAGCTACTTGTCTGTGTAGTTTGTAGATCTACTCTAAATAAATAGATAACCGATCTACTCTATTTGAAAGACTCTCGATCCTACCTCAGAAGTGAGGAGTGAATCATAGTTTCTTAGAAACTATCAATCCCCATCTTCCCTGGCAATATCGAAAGTAAAATTAACTGAAATGAAATGATTGGCTACTCTATTTGATATGCTTAACTAGAACTTTGAAAGCTTGAACTGGATTTTACAAAATAGTGGCGAATCCGATGGTGTGTGGCCTTGTCCCCTCAGTGTGATCTCCTTGTTCCTTCGTGCTCACGTGGATCTAGAAAAGCGTGTAATGCTAGCATCAATAGAAGTAGATATTGGAACAATGGCAGCTTAGGATGTGACTGAATACAATGCGAGTAGGAGAGGGATAGCGCAAGAGAACAGAGCTTGGCTTATGCAATTCCTAGTAGGATTTATTGCGAGTCATGCAACATAAAATGTCTAGAACCTGAAACTATCCTATTTGACGAGCAGAACCTACAACTTTAATGGCTTCCTACTGAAAATCAAACTATCCTACTCCAATTGATTGGATGAAATAATAATATGATTGACAAGGAGAATATGTGGCTTCTAATAGCTAAACAATACTAACCATGCATACAACAAATGAAACTATGAATCCTAAGAAAATTAAATGTGTTTCTGCGGTTGGTTTGCTGCTTTTTAAACAATACTAACCATGCATACAACAAATGAAACTATGAATGATCCATTCTCCTAAGCAAAATTGAAAGGCTAAGCCTTTCAAAAACTATTGCCAATAATAAATGAGAAATTGAAATGAGAAATTCAAAGGCAAATTTGAGGGGCCATTTTACTTGAGCACAAGCTAACTATTTATAGAATCTCATTTACCCAAAGGTGAAAACCAAATTGATCTCTTAAACCATAAATAATGCCAAAACACTATTCTAGGGAACCAGAATCATAAATACAAGCAAAGGCGGTGAAAAAAGATGGTAAACGTTGAAAATTTACACGAGTCACGTTAAAAAGAGCATTCTAGAAAATGCGTGAAGGACCGCCGCCCTAAGCAGGGCGGTGGTTACGAGGATCGCCGCCCAGGCAGGGCGGCGGTTTCATCACCGAAGACTAAAACACAAAGAAAAGGAGGGGAGAAGAGAAAACAAAGCATGCAGGGGCTAAGCGGGGCATGCGGGATGTTAATGCATGCTTGGAGAGCTTTTCAGATTTTGAACACCTTGCGAGGAGACCTGTATCATCATTGGGGCACGTGTAACGTTGTTCGGCGGTGCAGTACCCTACAATTTTGGGTACGTATAGTGGCCATAAGGTGAGCCCTCCTCAATGTCATCGCACAGAAGCAATTTCCATGATTCTTGACCTTCAATGCATTGAATTATCCATTTCACACAGTGCTTGCCCTTGTCACAATATATCAATAAGACCCATCCTCCCGAGTCACGACTCACGGTGAAGGCAAAGAAGTCTCCCATGTGACTATGTGAAAACCTTTTCCGTAAGATATTAGGAAATAAGGGATAAAATATGCAGAACAAGCCCACAAATAATCACAATAGTAAAAACTAATATGTAGAATAATATCACAAATCTGAAATAAAAGTGCAAAAAATAAAATAACACAACATAGAGACAGTATTTACCTTGGTTCAACCCATTTGGGATACGTCCACCAAGAATCACTTGCTCAAATTTTTATTACAAGTCACCTCTTTCTCTCAATACAATACCCATATTTTTTTGGAGTGTGCTTAACAAACTCACTGAATTTTTACTTGAACTCACAAACATCTATAATAATATGTCTACCCTATCAAAATCACAAAAGCACATCAATAGGCAATTGCTTAAGCAGTTTTATAATATTGTGGGTACTAAAACCATGGGACCGACATTGCCCCATAAACCTATGGGTCAAAAATCCCACCCATATGAGAAGAGCATGTTGCCTAAGATATCAGGCACATTTTTCAAGGCCAAAAAAATTTCTTGGGGGCTATGCCCTGGACCCGACTTGACCGAACCCCGACAAGAAAATTGTGGAGAGTATATAGTCTTAAACACTTCCACACATGACAACAAGCTCCACAACATAACAAAAGAGGCACTAGCCCAAATAAAGTCTTTGAGAAGCTTCTCTAATTTCTGAATTAAAGATTTGGAAGGAACTCAGCATGAGGAGTAGTAAACATGGCTAGCTTAGAGGAGTTTGGAACAAATTTTGAATTTCCCTACCAATGACAACGGCCTATTAATTTAGTATTCCAATTTTTTGGCCACTCATTGAACCACATATTGCCAAAGTTTTGTTGGTGATGCTTGAAAGGAAAAGGGAATACCAACACTGCACACATGCAAACATGGATTTTCATAGTTAAAGTGTAACTATTTGGTTATTTTGATATGCTTACTTCCATTTTTTAACCATTTGGATATAGTGGACATATTCATTGCATCCTTCAATTTCTAAATTGTTATTTTCTTTTGCTTCTCTCATTTAATTACTCTTTTGTGTATTTTACAAATAGCTAATATTTATGTCGAAAGGCGTTTCCAAATTAGAGTTGAGGTTGTTGCACATAACACACATAAGAGGATGGATGATGGGGAAATGACGAGGATAGTCATTGACATACAACTAATTTAGGACCTTGAGCTTGTTTCAAAACCATAATCCAACCTCGAGCCCTAATCACTTTGGTAAATTTTATGTATGGTGTCAAGTAACATTTTGTGTCAATCACCCATCTATCTCTATTTTTCCCCTAATAAACTCAATCCTCATCATGGCCTCCTCAAGATTTTCTATCTCCCTGAAATCCATTAGAAGATGTCTTAAAGGAAACTTCCATTATAGAGTGGATGTCATCTTGGGAGAGGATCAATGACTCTTGAGGATGACTGCCGAGGAGAATCCTAGGTGAGGTTAAGAGTGCTCTTCCACTTTCTATGGACACATACAAACAAATTCCAATTGCCCTACCATATGATGGTCTTGTTTTTCCTTGACATGTAAAGAGGAAAAGCCATCTGTGATGTCTTATTTGCTAACTTTATTAAGTTACATTATTCACAAGGAGGCATAAAATTGTAATTTCTGTAAGCTATATTTCAATCTAAAGTTTTATTTGTAGTTGTATTGCTCTCAACTCTCACTTTTCATTTTTTTTGGGTAGATCATAGTTTTGGATGTTTTACTATAAACGTTAAAGCCAAGAATTGTATTTGGTTCTTTCGGAGTGTAACCCCATGGATAAGGACATGATATTGGACACATACCCTTGTCTCTTGTGGTGGTATTGATTGACAATTTAGGTTATTATGTATCCGGAGCTAATCAAATCTTCCAAACTCTTTAATATTGTAGCTGTATTAATGAAGGGAAAGACATCTAATTATATAATTTTCACCCAAAAGTTGAGTAGATTTATTTAATTATTTTTTTGGGGTGCTAGGGATATAAATTATAGACATTTTTAAACGTGAGGAGTTTGAGCTCTATAGCAAGTCCCTTTTATTTTGATTTCCCATTTTCTATTCTATTACCCAATACCATGTATGGCTTGTTCTTTGCAACCTTCCTTTCACATATGTAATAATTAGTTCATATTTGATGAAACATTTGGTGACATGAAACTTTCTAAGATAAAAAATATATAACATAAATCAATATTTTTTGGGTGTGGTTGTTTTATGCTTAAAGGAAAATTCTCTTTTACTTGTGCGAAAAGGTCATGTACAAAGTATGCAAGCCAATATGTTTTTGATTACATTGCTAGAAATGGGCATGACAAAGAAAATCCATTCAATGATTATACTTGAAAGTAAGATAGCTTTATTATGCCATCTATAAGGAACTCCATTTTGGCAACAAAATTTATTTATGAATTTTCACTTTGTTATGAGTTTGATATCTTTACAACCATTCTAACGTAGCCTAAAGTTAATATTATCATTTTAAAAATATTACGGTTTTAAATCTTGAATAAATTATTTTCGGATTTGTTTCCTTAGAAGTTATGTATCATGTGCATTCATCATTTACATAGAATGTGTGAAGATGTTTTTAAAAATTTTGCTATTTTTGCTCAACAATGCCTAAATCTATAGTAGGTAATGTGTACATGTTTTTTTCCAATCTTTTTATATATGTTGGGAAGGATTTGTTTGATAAAAAATTGTTTGAAGTAGTTACAATTCAAAATTTTAAGGTTTTGGGGTCTAAGGTTGTAAGAAATGTTCTAGGGAAATAGAGGATTGGAGAATGCTAGCAAAGTTTCGAATCCACTTTTTTGCTAAAAAAATTGTTACCTAAAATTAAGCCAAACTTGGAACGTTTTCCAATGAAGTGTTGAGGATTTAATTTTACATTTTATAAATGTCTTTCCAAGTATATTTTATCTTTATGCTGAAATGTGTTACCAAATTGATTCATAATGGTTGTGTATTATAAACATCAATCTGGATGGATGATGGGGATCTTTTTTCCTATGGACATTGACTTATGGATCTCTTTGAAATGTAGATAAAGATATAGACCCTAACTATAAGGAAAACATTTTTTTGGTTTAAGTGTTAAGTGTGTTGGCAAATGCTTAATGAATCCCTACTTTCATCATTCATGTTGTGGTGAATGTCATTGCATAGGTCGTGTTAGGTGAGGCTAAAATATCACCATCTAAAATTCTTGGTCATCTTTGTGCTTCCCCAATGCATTTGATCTTTATCTCTACCTCTTCGAGATTCTCAATCTCCATGAAATCTAACGAGAATATGTCTTACATGCAATTACATCATTACATGACGGATGTCATCTTGGGAGAGGATGTGGGAAGCACAAACACTAAAAGGGGGAGAATCATTTTGCAATAATAAAAATTCAATCATTTTAACTTTAACCATGCATTAACAATTCATCATCTTAACCATTCACCATTCATCACACATTCAATAATCAAAGTAAAACATGAGCAAGGAAGAATACATCAACACATGGAAAATAGATATAAGTGGGAAACCCTCAATGGGAAGAAAACCCACTGAAACCTCTACATATATTACTCAACACAAAGAACTCCTATGAATATTACACATCACAAGATATTTCTTTAGTGAGACACCAACCCCAAAAGGATCACCAACCCCTAGTGAGGACAACACCAACCCTACAAGGAGGACCCCTAGATGAATCAGCACAAAAAATCCATCTGAAAAAATCCATCTGAAATGTTTCTCACACAACTGATGATGACTATATGAAGGTCACTCTTCTCTCTATCTTGCTCAAAACACCTCTCTAGCCTTCATAGTTAAGAACCTCTTCCTTCAAGTTGATTTCACCATCTTCCCTAGCTCACCCATACTTGATATCTCTCTAGAAAAACATCACCACATAATTTACCTCTCAACAAGGTCACAAGGACCTTCATCACCTTCCTCAAACATCCCTCTACATTACACTTTTCATCCACTCTCACAACCACTCAAATGAGCCTTCTAAGTTTCCTTTATACATGTTTCTTTTTTAAAAATCACTTGGGTCAAACATCATAGTGTAAAAAACTCCCCAAAACATAATAACATGATAAAAATACCACAAAAAGGACCTTGTAGGTCGCCACCATCACCTAAATCTTTCTAGACCACCATTAGGACTTAAGAAGCCCTAAAACACCAAAACCAACAACTCACCATAGAAGGAATGTTCTAGACCACACATTTTTTCAACAAGGAATGGAACACACTTTTTTTAACAAGGAATGGAACACACTTATACATGTTTCTAAGCCCTCAATAATCTCAGAAATCATAAAACACTCAACAACCATCATCTCTCACCACGAAACCTCTCAAGAGCATGCATAACCAAACACCCTCAAAATTGATCATCAGAAAACAAGCCATAACTTAATCAAATATGATTAAAAAATCATTTATGATATATCAAAAGAAATATATTGATCTCAAGATCATTAAAAAAATTCAAACCAATCTATAAATCTAATTGTATTACCTTAAAAACAACTCGCACCTTTGACTACTCCAAAGCGCCAAAACATTGCCTAAAAATCAGTCCTCAAAAATAGGGCACACTTGAACTCCTAAAATCTCAACCATATTTTGAAACCATCATGAACATGAAGTAAAACTCCCATGATTCCATCAAGGCTAAATTGGATAATAGGTCCAATGGAGAAATTTTCCACAAAGTGAAATTTTCCATAAATAAACATATTTGAGTGGGGCCCACATACCGTCACAACCTCTAAATCACATCTGGAGAAATTTGGAGGATTCATATACAACCTACAATCATAATTTAAAAAAAAAATCATTATGGGCCACTACAATCAGTTTCTCCCAAGTCACTATACACCTAGGGTTTTATGAGGGTTAAAAAGTTGTTTGTCTTCTTAATGATTGTTCATAAAAATATGATAATAAAAAGACCTTATTCCACTTGGAAAATATTCATAACTGACCTATTACACTATCCCCACTATATTGGTTCCCCATGCATATCACGGAACTCTCTAACGAGCATTAGAAATTCAAAATTTAGCCTTGGTTTCTCACCTTCAAAACTTTGTTTTAGTACAAATTCAATATCTTGAACATACCTTCAAAAAAAACACCTAAAATTTGGACCAAACCATCATATCATCCTGCCACACACTCTCTTAGTCTCAATTTTACACCACCGTGCTGGAAACAATGCAACTCACTTCACTAGGGTATGCTTTCTTAAGGATTAGGTCTAGAACATACCTATAAACCACATCAAACACATGTACATGCACTCTCAAACACTTGTGAGTGTCTCTACACCTCATATAACTACTTCACATGCTTTCACCATGATCATACAACTCATACATACATCATTCCATCATGACTTACCTCAATCTGCTCTTTAGGCCTCAAAAGAAGCACCGAAACATGCTTGCACCACTAAATTTGACCAACTCATCACCTTAGCTACCTTTCAAACATGAAATGACCTTCATCACACTCCATGAAATCATCACAACACTATTCATACCTTTTCAAGACACTATCACACTCCAACAAGTCACTATACTATTCAAGAACCCATGCAAGACCATGTAATCTCAAAAAAAAAGTAACCTCCATGCTCCATAAACCTTTTGATATCAATGCAAATCAAAAAAATCCTGAAACATCTTTCTTTAAAATCAATCACAACACTATGCATAAAATATCCCCTTTGTCATTGATGGCAAACCTATTGATGGAAAAACACACAAAGCTCAAACTCCCCTAAGGAACATACATGCCATCAACTCATTCTCCCCCTTTTGACATTAATGAAAAATATAAACACACTTGCAATAAATTCTCTTGAAAACACAAAGGGCTCTCCACTTGTTTGGAAACATCAACCAAACATGACAAGTTCCATTTTACCTTCTCCTTAATTTTGACTCACAAAACAACTCAAGTGAGAAAATGCATGACTCTAACTATGAATTAGACCTTAATCAAGAACCACTTGAAAAATATCAAGAGATAAATTACAAAATTGGGCTCATACCTTGCTTATGGAGATCAAATCACAACCATACAATTCCCCCTTACTTCTAGGCACCACAAAGTCACCATGAATGTCAACACAAATTTGATATCAATAACCCATCAAAACACCTTACCTCAGAAAATGTAAACATGTACCATCATCTTATTTTCATACCTATGAATCAGAGCTCTCCCTCATACCATGGATTCAATCTCTATAATGACATTCAAAAACTCTTCTTGAGCCAACTCATCACACATTCTCAATAGAGATCGGGACCGAAAACTCACTAGATATTCCAACCTTGATACCAACTTCCCCGAGTCCTTCCAACTAACTAGTCCTTCACACACCTTTATTACACAAATAACAACTATCAACTTGTTTAGTAAGAATGAGCAATCTATTTCTTATGTTTCATAGTCCAATAAGAGAAAATAGGTGTGTTAACATTCTAAGAAGGTCTACATGACTGTCATGGCTTCTTGGCACAAAACACAACTCTTGATAATCCTATAGAGGACCACAAACATATCCATGGTTCCCCCTATCATCTTGTTTTTTTCTTTCTTCATAACACTTCACACTATTATGATAAATCCCTTCTTGACTAATTATAGACTATAAAAGACCTATATGAGTTATTAAAACATTACAACTCAAGTTTCTTATCTCCATTACAGACCTTGTAGACTTCTTGGCATATAATGACTTCCACAACCTCCTTGTCATACTTCAATCAAGGAAATCAAAATACATACATTCAAAACTTATCACAATTTTATTATATCTCCATGGTCATCACAGACCTCTTTCCTCATTAATATTGATCCTACATACCTGATTTAATAGACATGTAACCTTCTTTGCAATTTGAATATATATCAATATTTCATACATACCTACTAGAGCCTAGGTCTCAAAACACCTTCTCTATACAAGATGCTCTGTCTTCATGAGCTTCAATTTTATTTACTTTAATTTTAATTAAATCTATATTCTGAGTAACTATTGTTCCTAATGATGTACAAAATGATAATATAGAATATGACATAATCAAAATACCATGCAAAGTATGAAAACCTAACAAATAAGAAGAGAGATAAGAAGACTTAGCTAATTTCTAAGTGAACAAGAAGTGATTTAAGAAAGGTAAAGTTATCAACATGGTGCAAAAAATTAGAATCGGTCACTATAAATTCCGGAACTCAAGAATAATACCAAACAAGGGCGCCTACATATAGAAAAGGGATGCTGGGCTTGGTGACCAGATCTAGGAACCTATGACTATGTAAATTCTCGGGATCATGTTTCTATTGTGTCGCAATATTTTTGTAATTATTCCCTATTGATTTCCCGATATTCGTTTCTTGATTCTTTGAAGGTGCATGTAACATGCAAAAGAGAAATTCACCTACACATACCCATAAACCGCATCAAACCTAAAAGGAAAATGTAGAATGGGGAGTTGGATTGACCCCAATGGTTACCCCAAGAGTGAACTTACAGCCAAGCATTACAATACATCTCAAAATTCATAGTTAGTGTGTGTGTGTGTGTGTGTAGAAATGGTTACCTAGGATGCCCTTGTGCAAGTTGCACTAGATAGTGGGTTATAGCTAGAATGTAGCAATGTAATAGTATGTGTGGATGGAATAGAATAGACTTCCACCTCCTATGCAAAGTGTATACAAAACTATGTAGCCCTTGTCCCTTGAATGGATGCTATATGGATTTCTTTTGAGTGCTTTAGTGCCTTTGGATTACAAACTTAAGTGATGATAGTAATGATTAGTGTTTGGTCCTTTATTTTGAAAACATAACCATTTATTTATATGATTCCCTTGTTTGAATTTCATAATTAACAATGAAAGTCGACCCACAAGTAAAAAAAGATGCCCAAAATATAAAATAAACCCAAAAAGAGTGAGTGAGGAAAGAAAGGGTCAGGGGCACCTAATAGAGACATGAGCTCCTAGTGCTTATTGTCCTAGTTTGGGAGTTGGTGTCCGATGCCATACAATATAAATGAGTTAATTTCGACTAGGTTGTAGGGTTGTAAGACCAAAGAGAAAATAAGAGACAAATAAAAGAGGACAAAGATAGTTGTGAACCATAGTTTTCTTTCTTAGGAATCATGTAAATGCTAGCATGCTTTTAGAACCTAGAAATGCACGCAAGGGCGTGATATAGTGTTTACATTTTCCGCCACTTTATGTTGTTGAGTGAATACTTGATAACATAAAGTAAATAGAATATGTGTACCGTATGATCATGTAGAGAGTGCATCAAATTACGTGTTGAGTGGACAAGTGAAGTATAGAATGAAGGCAAAGTGAAGCGTGGAGACTAGGAAAAGGAAGTGGACCCTAGGGGTGAAGTGTGTGCATTTTACCATGTTGTTGTATCTTGTGTGAGCTTATTTGTCTAAGAATGGACTGAAAAATAAGAGAAAATGAGTAGTCAAAGTTTTGTATATGATAAACCTAAGTAAAGTATGAATAAGTATGTAAAAGTGTGTAAAAAGGAAAGTGTGCACTGATATACGAATGTAAAAGGTGAGGTTTTTGGGCAATCTCACACCGAGAGAAATTTATTTGGGAAATCTCACGCCAAGTGTGATTTTTTTGGGTGATCTCACGCCAAGTGTGAGTTTTTTGGGTGATCTCATGCTAAACAACAATTTTTGGGGAGAGAGGTATATCTTTACTCTCCTTTTATGACTCTGCTTCATAAGCACCACTTGAGATAGTGCGTCCCGATTTTTTCCTTTAATCCCGATTGTTCCAAATTAATTCTGAATTGTTATGATTGAAGGAGATAGAATACATTTTGTAACTGAAGGTCTGTGCCTGTAACTTTAGAACTGATTTGTGAACTTACGTAGACTATGATGTATTGAGGAAATGGTTGTATTTTCCCCTAGGACATTAGCTCTGAGGGATGACACAAGTGCCTGACGCTACTATCGATTATCGACACTAGTGTATGCTCTGTTATTTTGACCCAAGTTTGATTTTGGGCCATTTTTGATTGTATAGCTATGTTTCTTTTGTACTATGTAGATCTTTATTGTAGCTTTGAGTTGTTTTAGGGGTGAATTTTCACCCAACGTATACCCCCTCATTTGGGGTGCATGTGACGATAATAGGAGAATGTGGCCAAAAGGAGAGAAACTAATGTTGATCGAGCGTGCATACCTACAGGGGGTAGGGGATGTGCATGGTAGAAACCAAGGCACATGCAAACAAAGTGGGCTAGAAATATGTGTTAGTAGAAAAGTAAGCATATAATATAAAACAATGTAACAAGAAAGTGTGTAAAAATATAGACCACAAAAATATGGTTTCAAACATGGGACATCGCTCGAGAATGCCACAAGACAATCGGGGTGAAAGAGGTCATAAGAAAGAAAATAGTGATCAAGTAAGACATAGGGCATAGCTCACAAAAAAAACATACAATAGAAATAAATGGAAAGAAAGAAGTGACATATATAGCCATTGTTGTATATAATCTGCAAGGAAAATGCTACACATGAAGCACATGTTAGCATGTTAGAAAGATAGATAGTATTTCATGAGCATGTATAAATAAATGAAAGGTAAAGTAGTTATAATAAGATGTAACAATAGAACATGTAGTATCGATAGTAGTGATAATAGATGCTCAGGAGCCTCTGTGTGGACTGGTAAAAGGTACAGTGCCAAGTATCATTGTAACATGTAAGAACCTATAAGATATTTTCATTCACCACAAAATACTGAGTGAATGCACATGTTTGTGTGTGTGTGTGTGTATGTATATATAAATTTGATGAAATACTAAGAATTCATCTAGCATGGAAACAAATTGTAACATGTAACTAGAATAAGATAACAAAAGTAAATGCAACCAAGATATGAAAATGTTGTGTATGAGTGTGATGGTATGATATGAAAAATGTGGCGATAGTAGGAGTAGTGTGCCCCTCAGTGGATGTGTATGAGATGAGGTTCATTTATAGGAACCCTCAATAGTCAAGAATGAACCATAGAACAAGAGTGTGTCATCGGGTAATGTGTGTGTTGTGTGAATAGATGCTAGAAAGATGTACCATGAAGCACTAGAGCATGAAATGTGAATGATGTGAGGTTCATTTCAAAATTATACCCTCAACAGATGAGCATAAATAGTGGAACTAGATTGCATCTTATGGTAATGACGATACAATATGTGTATAAAAAGGTATGAGAGTATGCAAAAGTTATGATGCACGGAGTGCAAAGTGTGGTATTAGACATTAAAGAAATTTGATAGTAATGGGGGGGGGGAGAAAACATGGTGCCCCCAAGTGTGTAAGTGAAAGAAATCTAGCTGATGATAGTGAAGGTAAAGGGCCATCTAATCAAAATCGAGGAGACAAAGGCACGTGATGATGCTCTAAGATCAATGGTGTGGGAGGATAATTGTGTGCATGTAAAGAAGGATACCTATGTGGTGAAGGTGGTGGTGAACACCTATGTGAAGGGGCTGCCTAAGTAGGGGACTTAGGCTGATGAGGTGGACTCATGATGATGAAAATTTCATGAAGTAGGTCATGTACAAATAGGAGAATTATGTTCAGAGTTTTCTTTAGACTTGATAGGCATAAGCGGCCTCGATGTTATGACGAGTGTATAGATGTCATCAATAATAGGTCGAGCCAATGGTGTACATGGTGGAGTGCATTTGAGAGAAATAACTTGCTTATTGTGAATTAACTTGAGGAGGAAATTATTCATGGAAGGGATGACATGGGCGGTGCAAAGCCAAGAGAGACTTAAGATCATGTCACAACCTTTAATTCAAGATGCAATGGAAAATGGTAAGAGGCCCAACTATGATGGGAATCCTGACATAGCTAAAAGAATTAGGGAATGGAAATGTGAAATTAGATAGTGGATAATTGATATCTAGGAGGAGTGCATCAGAGCACACATTAGTAGGATCATGTTGTCATGCAAATGTGCAACAGGAAAATTTCCAATTTTCAAACATGACAACGAACCACAATGTCAAAAAATTTCAAAGTCATACCTTCCCAAGACACCCCTAGGTCAATTTATCCCAATCACCAATCCTATCCTATTGGTTTAATGATACCTATGTGAATTTCAAGTGCCCCCTAGGTGATTTAGGAAAGTAAAATCAATCCCCCTAGGTGATTTAGGATCTTCTGGAACATGCAAGCATTCAAGCAGTTTTGGGAAGGGCTACCATTAGCCTTCCTAGGACTAGTACACCATCTCTGGAGTAGATAAAAGGGAAAATATCATTACAGAAGATTATTCAAGTTCTAGTAACATCATGGTAATGATTTTGAAATATTCATTGAAGATTCGGAGGTGTTGGAAACAATTAAGCGAAAGTAGGTTTTTAGGCCCGAACGAGCACGAACCATGAAGGAGGACCTAAGCTTAAAAATATATTATAAGATCCTCATGAGGCATTTAAAGCCCAAAAAGTACCTATGGAAATTATTTTCCATGCCCTAAATGGTGGAAAATATGGGACATCCTGGAACATCATACACTTTCCTAGGCAACTCATTCTTCTGATGCACAATGGGTGGTCCCGAGAAAGAAGGGGAAATTTTGAGGTGTTTCTGATAGATTAAAGGTTTGAGACCCTCACCAATCATCTCAAAATGATTTTTCCAGTCATAATCATTTTAAATTTTCCCCAAAATTCATTTGGGAGCTCGAGATATTGCCTCTACAAGTTGGTCCCAAGGTGTGATTTCTCATACTTAGCCATTTTTCATAGAGGACACATGGTAGCCTATGGTTAAGGCAGTATTTAATGTCCCTTTCATCCCTTTAGAAAAGGGAAAAAGGGGATAAAAAATTCCCCCTCCCCCATTTAGTCCCCAGGTCACCAATATGACCATGTACTTGCCAGTTAAGCCCCCAAGTGCTAAAGTTCAACCCCCTCTCCAAAGTGCACATCAAATCAAAAAGGACAAGTGTCGCGATGAGGCGCAAAGTGGAAATTTATGTCCCCTTCGTCCCTTTTTCCAAAGGGATGAAAGGGACACAAAATTCCCCCATCCCCTCCTCTTCCATTTTCAATCTATAAATATCAATACTTTATTACTTAACCAATTTTTGCCATTCTTCCCCACGCCTCCATAGCTTGTCGAAACTCTGTTGAATTTCTTGAAATCCAAATCCTCCATTTTTGCATCTATATAACTCCATGAAATTCCTCTCCATCAAAAAACATTGAAAATCATAAAAATAATGGATTAAAACGACAGAGAAATGAAGAAAAAGCGAAAAAAATTCGCTAGATAACTACGAAGTCTTCAATCGAAAAATATTCATATCTTGCAAAATACAAGTCGGATTGAGATGAGATATTTTCAGAATTCCTCATTTTCAGAGATGATAAAAATGCAAAAATGGGAGATCGAATGATGCCCTAAATCATTCTTTTCATAAAAACCCCATTTCGTGCCCTAGCTCACATTCGTCAAATTTCCCATCAATCCGGAAATGGAATCGAGCTAAAAATTTGCACATAGACTCCAAATGAAAAACCTATCCCAATGGAGTCAATTTCATCATGATCAAAGGTGAAAACCAAACCTAAAAAAATCTTCATGACTCCATTAATGGTTATCATAATAGCTCAGGGCTCGAAGCTCTTGCTAGGTAAAAAATTCATTTTTAATTTCCAAGCATTATGGTGGGTGAAATCAAGTGAAATTGGGGGATAAGATCAAAACGATGAGACAAATCTAAAATATGTGTTCCATCGTAAACCAAGCACCAGAGACACACTTTCCAAAAATAGTAATCTTTCCTACACAGGTTTGCTATTTTTGATTAGTCTTCATCAGAAGTAGTGGCGGTGAAAATAGTGTGCACCGAAGATAATCATGAGGTCAGAATGATTTTTCAGAGAAAAAAATAGTGAAAATGACTGCTTACTAAAATTAGTAAGCCCTATATGGGTGCCTATGATTTTTAGTAAGTTACCTCATAAGAGCAACGACCAGGAGGAGACCATGTACACAAAGAAAGTAAAACAGGCAAAACTCATCGGTCACGATCATCTTTGCCAAAAAACACCACTTATTAAAAATAGTAAGTTGTCTCATAGGCACTTGCTAAATATAGTAAGTTTTTCTAGAAGTCGTATTTCAAAAAAGAAGCATACGAGGAGATAAACATTCAAGTTGGAAACATCAGTTGGAGTTAGGAGAGGTAGATTCTGACACTTACTAAAAATAGTAAGTTACCTTTTAGGCACTTCCAAAACAAGTACTTGCTCTTGAGAAAATGATTCTAGGAGCTCAATAAGGATTCAGGAGGTAAAAAAATACTCATTGGAAATCTAATAGAATCCTCTACAGGTTGGAATCAATAAGTTTTTAAAAAACTCTTGGTGCTTTTCATGAGAGCTCATTCTTTGCAATGACATCTAAGTAATGCTGATAAAAAAAAGGGGCCATTTCAGGGATTTTCATACAGAAATAAAATATGATGCCCATCCCATTGATTTTGGAAGGTTGTTTGGAGTCAAAATCATATAAAATTTCACTCAAAAAGACCTCTTGTAGCTCCGACAATCTCAATCTCAAGTTCGTTCTCCCGACTGACCAAATTCTTATGTTTTTCCTCTCAAAAGTGCATGGCACATTTTTGCACCTCATGTCCCTTTCCAAAGGTGCAATGGGGACAATAAAAATCTCCCATGCATAAATTATTCTCTATTTATCCATTTGATCCCAATTTTTTTGCATTGAGTGCATATTGGCACTCCTCAGCTCCCCCTCCAGTTTCAGGTCTTGAAGTGCAAAATCATGCCTCTAGGAACAAAGCAAGTTTTTTTGTCCCTCACATCCCTTTGGTGCAGTAGGGATAGTAAAATTCACCCATGCATAAATGTTTCCCTACTGATCCTGTTCATCACGAATTTTTTTGCATTACGTGTGTCTTGCCTTGCTCTATCATGCCCCGTAGTTCTGGATCAAAATTTTCCACCTTAGTGCACTTACTAAAAATAGCATGTGTCCATGGCGAGGCATACTAAAAATAGAAAGTGGATAAAAAGGGCAATGCATCATCAACAGAGGAGGATTGAAATGTGCCAAAGGGTTCGAAGGCATCAGGATCAATTCAAGCAATTTCTTCTAGGAGTCGACAGAGTGGATTCTTCATCAGCATAATGTTCTCTCTCTTCTCTCCCCTAATTTCTCTCTCCTCCATGTTCTAATTCTTCATTGGAGGGTGCATTTTTATATGTCCTTAATGAAATTAAAAAGCAACTTTATGTTTCTAATGTAAAAGTCACCTTTATGTTATAAAAAGGGACTTAATATTCTCCTAGGAAGTTGAAAAGTTTTAAGTTGCTCAAGGACATATGAAAAGTCATTAGGGGGTATATGAAGAGTCATTTATCTTCCTATAAATTGTAAATCCATTCCCATTTCAAAGGGTTGGTGATCAATTTTGTAAACTCAAGAGTACATTGTGCTTAGAGAGAACAAAGGAGATAACCATTTTCTTCCATTCTCCTCTTGCATATGTTTCCTCCTTTTCCCTACTTTGTACAACTTTAATTGAAATGCTAAGTAAGGAAGAAGTTTTTGTTTTCCAAGGCATATGAATGTGTGCATATTTTTATGCATGGTTTCCTCTAGCCAGTAGCATTGAAGTTTTTTGTTTCTTCTCATAAATGCATGTGTGGAAATTTCTAACTAGTGTGTGCAGGAATATGATTTTCTACCCGTGACATTAGTTCTCCTATCTCTTTTCTCACTCCTCTTTCCTACTCTCCAGAAAAATTATTCTCTAGAAAGAAATGTTAGCTTTTTCACGGGGTTAGTGGAGTTCCCTATTGGATCCCTAGGCTGCAATGCCATCAGAAAATCCACTTTTTACGTGCATGCAAATACGGAAGTTGCACCGTCTAAGTAGATGGACTTTGATTCCGAGAGTGTTGGCAAGAAACCCAAAATTTTCCACCCAAAAAAATCTTCTCACAACATAAAATTTTGGCACCCATCATGGGGCATATTTAGCACCATCGCACCTGAAAATAAAATGCAAGGTCCAAAACTCCAAAAAAGTATATATTCGAAAAAAATTCAAATATCCAAAAATAGAAAAAAATCAGATTTCAACATAAAATCATTTCTTAAGGTGACTCTGTTATGAAAAACCCTTATCATGTTCATTTCTTACATCACAATGAAGAAATTTCCAGATTGGAGTGAAGTATCAATGAGCGACAATGAAAGAAGAAGAAGATAGTTACAGAGAAATCAAGATTGTTGATCAGCCATGGTTCCGGACTAGTCCTTACAAAAAGGATAATTCAAGAGTAGTAAAAGGGTCTCCTACTTCAAGAAAGAACCTGCAATCAGACAAAGGAAAGAAATTAAAAATTTTCGATGAAGAATAAAGTAGGGAGTTGTTGGAAAAGATTCAAATAAAATACAAGATAAGGTGTGAAGCTCAAGAATATGCCAAAGGTAATACCCTCACTTATGCACAATTGAATGAAAATCTCGGGGCCATGTCTTTCATCACCCTCCCTTGGGATGATTTCCTTGCATATAGGAACGATAAAATGGGAATCTTAAAACTTGAGTATATGGAAAGAATCATAAGCACTATGCAAGGAAATTCCAGCCCCCAAATCTACCTTGAAATGTTGAAATATGTTGAAGCTATGCAAGAGATGTACGAGCAACTTGAAGCATCCTATAGCAAAGAGGAGGAAGAAGAGTTTTTTTCCTATGGAGGAATATCTTGAAGATTTTTCATACTATAGGGTATTCATCCCTGAAATATTCCTAAATGTTTTTGAAGAAAATCATATCCTTGAGCCTTTGATGAAGATCAAATCAGCACTATGGAATATGATGAAAGGTAGGATGATGCAAGGTCAACTGAAGAAGATATTATTCTTGAACCCTCCATTAGAAATCAAAGAAACACCTTTAAAGATGATGAGAAGGAGATGTAGATGGAACCACCATTCACCAATTTTTCTAGCTCGAGGAACATCCCATGCGAGGAGTAATATATTCAATAGAGGAAGATTCTTATTGCATAATGGATGATTCGATTCCTTCTGAAGACTCCACCAATGATGAGGAAATACAAGATGATCAGTTCAAAGTAAGCATGAATAATCTCCTTTCAAATTTCAATATTTTAATTAATGATAGAATGGAGGTATGTGAAGAAACACCGAGATCAATCTTGCATCATGGACCGAAGATGGTGAATTTAAGATGGTCATGGATGACTTTCCTTCCTATTTTTATCATTCAAGTGATGAAGAAATGGAGACAAATGAAGAACCAAAATCCTTCCTTGATTCAATCATGAATAACAAAATAGAAGAGGCCCACTTCCTTCTTGAAGCCAAGGAGTAGAATGATCAACACACGGTGAGTATGAAGTCTTTCATTGTCCATATGAGCACAAAGATTCAATAATGAATGATCAAGATAGAATTGATGATCCTTCCCATGCTTCCACCCCAACATGGTCCTACACTTCCCATCAAGAAGATGATATGGATTTTGAGCTCGAAGGAGTGCCCTTCCCACAAAGCATGGACCTCTTCTCCTTGTCAGAATGTTTTGTGAATCAAGTATGCCCATGTTTGCAAGAAAGTGAATATTGGGAAACAAAAATCATGGAAGGAGTGAACGAGGATGTTTCAAATCAATCATGGGCCCAAATGGATCAAATTTTTAGTCATCTTTTGGAGGCACAATGTAGAGACTTTTTTAATAAAAATGAAGATGAGCCTATGGTGAACTTGGAAGAATCATTTGTGCAAGACATCTTGAAGGTTGTAGAAGAGACCAAAGATCCTCAACTCATTCTTGAACTCTTAACCCAGGCTATGGAGATGCAAGATAGGTATGAATCAATTTGTGCTTCCTATTTTGGTACACCAATTTTTGATGTTGAGATGGAGAAGTTGGATAAGCTTGATGACTTCCCAATACTTTGGTTGACGAGAGTGAACGTGAAAGCATGTCTTTTTCTTCCACATTGTGCAAAGAAGTTTATGAGTGAAAAGAAGGAAGGTTCTTGAATCTCCTTTGGAATTCCTCAATCTTGAGGACAAAACCTCCATTGTGAAGGAAAAAAATGAGGAAAATGCTGATATGATTTGCATTGAAGAGAACTATTTTAAACAAAGTAAAATATTGTAAGACTCTTTGGAGTATGTTTAAGGTCAACTTGTTTCTGCTACTTCAGAATGCTCTGCCAATACAGAACAAGATCTCATATGGAAAAATGCACTTGAAGTTAAAAATGCCTCTATGAAGAAGTTGAGGGTAATTTGGAAAATGATACCAAGATGAACTTTGGGAAAATGGATGATGATGAAAATTTCTCCAAAAAACAAGGTGAAGGTGCACATAACTCTTGTAAAAAAATTCATAATCAAAATATGTTCACCATTCTTCAAGCTCCAATATTCTTTGAACATGTTCCCATGTTGCATAATTTCATGAAGATTGATGGGGGCCTCCATATCAATGATATAGCCTCTATTTTGGGAAGTAACCAATTTGGGCAACAAAGCGAGATGCCAAGAGAAGTTCTTGAACATAAAGGAAATAAGTTTTTCCTCACTCCTTCTAAGTACCTTACTAATATAGGATATGATTTCAAGCTACAATCCAAGGATGAAGAATGTCTCCATGCTAAGGTCGACATGTCCAATCTTGAAAGTATGGGGGAATGGTGTCTCATGGCCATGGGACATTAAGAGGAATATTCAAAATGCAAAAGTTTCAAGAAGGTGACCAAATTTTCAATGGATGAAAGAACGTTCTCAATGCAGTGTGAGTATGAGGATGGAATCATGATCAATATTCTTCTTCTCAAGCCATGTAATGTCATCACAAAAGCATGATTTAATCAAATAACAATTTTTTTGCTTTAAATATCCAACTTCAATCAGTTATTTCATGATGGCATGTAATTTTCTCAACCCATCGATTGGTATGTATATATATTTTTCCTTCTCTATAAATACCCCTCTCTTGTATATAATTTCCCTTTCCTATTATTGTGTTTTTCCCCTTCTTGTGTGTTTCCCTTCCGTTTCTTCATGTGTGTGTGTGTGTGTGTTATTCCTATCAGGATATCTCTCACAATTTGTAAATGACTCATGTAAAGCCCGATGGATAAGGCAATGGTCAATTTATTGTAAGAAGAGATTCTAGTATTTCTCATGTCATTTCTTCGATACACTTAGTCCATAACATGTCCCCAAGATAGAGCTAGTTGTTTTCATGTAAATGTGCAACAAGAAAATTCCCAATTTTCAAGCATGAAAACGGACCATAATGTCAAAAAAATTCAAAGTCATACCTTCTCAAGACACCCCCGAGTAAGTTTATCCCAACCACCATTCCTATCCTATCAATCTAATGATCCCTATGTGAATGTCAAGAGTCATCCTAGGTTATTTAGAAAAGTAAAAGCATTCCCGCTAGGTGATTTAGGATCTTACGGAACATGCAAGCATTCAAGGATTAGGTTTAGAGTGTGCTTTAGACTTGATAGGCATAGGTGGCCTAGATTTTATGACGAGTGTATATATATGTCATCAATAGTAGGTCGAGCCAATGGTGTATATGGTGGAGTGCATTTGAGAGAAATAACTATTGTTGCAAACTCACATACCCCGGATGCAAATCAAAGCTTCTAGGTTGATGTTCGGAGCATCCATGTGATTTGACAACATGGAATCTTTCTCCAAGCGTGGGACTTGTAAAGATGAGAAAGATTCTCCGAGAGAAGGCTGGTTCCTAGATGCACACACAAAATGCGAGAGGGTTTGCTAAAACCTAATCTAACTTGCTAAGGAGACAGGGGTAAGGAAATGCATAGAATAAAACCTAAACTACAAAGGTGATGCATCGAGGAATGTTAGACACTCGTTTTGGTGAGACCACATAGATGCAATACAAACACCATGCACAGGTAACCAAACTGCAATAAGAGATCAAAATGACAGCAATGAATACATGAGAGGGTAGAGTCAATCACAACACATATATTATTGCTCACGAGTCGATCTGATACAAGATATCAGCACGGTGGCCAAGAGGCAAAAAGACTGGCATTACAACCCATATGGGAGGTTTGAAAGCTCCACAAATTCTCTGGCAAGCGAGGGAATAAGGGAGGATGCAAAACAAAAATGTCCGACCCCTTAAAGGAGCTCTTCTTTACAATATATATCAAGAAATGAGAGAGGGAAGAGAGAGGAAATCCAGAATCTACCCCAACCACTTCTTGGTAGCATTTAAAATCATCTCATTATGAAGTGGCGGATCCTAGCAAACGGCGGGTCACATCTAACGAGAGCGACGACATCTGCTGCATTAAAGTTGGTTGTTGAAGCATTACTTCTGTCTATCACCACACGTCAGAGACGTTTTCTTAATTTTCTCCCTCCAAACTACACCAAAATGTGAGATTGATCCCAGAATCATGTAGAGAATTTCAATAACTTTCGTTGATATAAAGAACGTGCAAATCGAGCTCTGGATCGAAAGATACGAAGGTCTGAAGATTTAGGGCACAAAACAGGTGAAAACGGATTTTTAAATTTCTTTTCCCGCGCTCTGCCATCTGGATGACACGTGGCAGGCTCTGGTTCGCCATTGAGCAATTTTCTCTCTCCACCTTTTCGTGGGCTTTTCTTATGGGCCCCTTAAACTTGGACACGTGGCACTATTTCATTGGTTCGGATCAGTGCTCGAAAACTCGCCCCTTTGACCTTTTGGACCTTTTTCCTTGGCGACACGTGTCATGCTGTGATTTGTCCATGGGCCTGCCAGATTTTCACATCCACCACGTCCTTTTGTCCCGGATGTCCCAAAGGTTGCTCGCAGATTGAATCCTCCGATCCACTCGAAATGGGCTTCCTCGTCCCTTTTCTGCCGGTGACACGTGGCGTGATCTGATTGGCTTTCAGCCCCTTCGGCTATCCCGCGCCCCTTTGTCCCACTTTTCCTTGTGCTAAATTTTCCTATTTCGCCGATCCGGCAAGCGGTTCAAGGCGTCCTCCGCGCACTCTTGTCCCGCTTTGCTCCCAAAAAGGACTTGGAAAATTTTCTTTCTTTCGGCCGATCAGGCATTTCGCGTCCATTTGTCCCGGTGATGTTCCTTTTCTGTTTGGGGCGCCTAGAGGCTTTTCGGCTGATCCGCGCCTTCCGCGTATAATTGTTCCAACCTGTCCTAAAGGTGGCCTTGAGCGGGACTTAGCCAATTTTACGATTTTACTCGAATCAATCTACTTGCTTGGAACTAAAAACTCATGCATGTTATCAAATTAACTCTGGGGGTGAAATTTGGATAACAATAACTTGCTTATTGTGAATGAACTTGAGGCACAAATTATTCATGGAAGGGATGGTTTGGGTGGTGCAGAGCCAAGAGAGACCTAAGAGCATGTCACAACCTTTGATTGAAGATGCAACGGAAAATGGTACAAGCATGGTAAGAGACTCAACTATGATGGGAAGCCGACATAGCTAAAAGACTTAGGGAATGGAAATGTGACATTAGATAGTGGATAATTGATAGCTAGGAGGAGTGCATCGTGAGCACGCATTGGTAGGAGCGTGTTGTCATGTAAATGTGCAACAGGAAAAATTCCAATTTTCAAAATAGACAACGAACCACAATGTTGAAAATTTTCAAAGTCATACCTTCCCAAGACACCCCAGTCATTTTATCCCAACCACTAATCCTATCCTATTGGTCTAATGATCCCTATGTGAATTTCAAGTGTCCCCTATGTGATTTAGGAAAGTAAAATCAATCCCCTAGGTGATTTATTATCTTCTAGAACATGCAAGCATTCAAGTAGTTTTGGGAAGGGCTACCATTAGCCTTCTTGTGACTAGTACACCATCTCTAGAGTGGATAAAAGGGGGAAAATCATTACAAAATATTATTCAAGTGCTAGGAACACTAGGGAAACGATTTTCAAAGATTCATTAAAGATTCAGATGTGTTGGAAACAATTCAGCAAAAGCATGTTTTCGGCCTCGAACGAGCACACATCGTGAAGGAGGACTGAGCTTCAAATAGATATTATAAAATCCTCATGAGGATTTGAAAGTCCAAAAAGTACCTATGGAAATTATTTTTCATGCCCTAAATGGTGGAAAATACGGGACATCCTGGAACATCATACACTTTCCTTGGTAATTCATTCTTCTGATGCACAATTGGTGGTCCCAAGAAAGAAGGGAAAATTTGGAGGTGTTTCTGATAGAATCAAGGTTTTATATACTCACAAATCATCTCAAAATTATTTTTCATTTAGAATCATATAACATTTCTCCCCAAAATTCATCTGGGGGCTCAAGATATCACCTGCAAGTTGGTCATGAAGTGTGATTTCTCATACTTAGCCATTTTTCATAGAGGAAACGTGGTAACATGTGGTTAAGGTGGGATTTCATGTCCCTTTCATCCCTTTAGAAAAGGGACAAAGGGGACAAAAATTCCCCTCCCCCATTTAGTCCCCAGGTCACCAATATGACCATTTACTTGCCAGTTAAGCCCCCAAGTGCTAAAGTTCAGCCCCCTCTCCAAAGTGCACACCAAATCAAAAAAAGACAAGTGTCCCAATGAGTCATTGTAGATGAAAAATCAAGTTAGCATGCACAAATAAAATTATTATGAAACCAATTCAAATACAACATGCAAACTCAACAAAACAACTACCTTAGATTACGCAAATATGAAAGGAAGAGGAATTATACATGCACTTACCGTCTAGCATGCAATTGTCCTTCCTTGATTGTTTGATGTGCTTGAGGATGATTGATTTGATTGGAAGATTGCTTGATTGTTACTTCATATTTGTGTGGACTGATTTTGGCAGCACCTCCCCTTGATTACTTGATGAATGCTTGATGAAGGATGAAGGATTGGATTGGATTGGATTGAAGATAGATGATTGATGATTAAAGATAAAAATGGCATAGGTTTGATATGATATTTACAAGTTGGGCTCTCATGGAGGATGAGTTCTTGATTTATAGTTGAGGAGTGGAATATTGGATGGTGACGATCAATCCATGTTGGATTGAATCCAATGGTTAGAATTGCATGAGAGGATTGGAGGATTCTAGAATGGAAAATTCTAGATTTTGTGAGGGATTTCCATTGAATTAAAAATTCAATGGAATAGTGTAGATGCATTTGAATATTTGAAAATGAGAGGGAGAAATGGAGAAGCTTCTAGATTTAGAGGTGAGGATGTGCACATGATTAGGATTAAATTAGGTTGATAAATGATGATTAGGGATGTGATTTGATGGAAAGGCTAGGTGTAGGGATGTATAGGGTAGGTGGTAGGTGAGACATAGGAATATTAAATTCCTATAAATGTTAATGAAGGATTAAAATAAGATAATGTGATATAATAATAGAATAAAAGGGATTAAGGATGGGATATGAAATAATAATGATTTAAAAGGATTTGGGATAAATGATAAATGATGATAAAACGATAAAGGGGTAAATATGATAAAATAGATTAAATAATAATAATTAATCTTGCAATTAATTATTATATGGAAGATGATGAGATATAATGAATAATATAGGTAAATGGATTAAAATAGATTAAAATGGACTGGTAACGGATAAATGATGAAGCTAAAATGTGGGACATGATTAATGCTAGTTAGTCATGTAGAGATTTTAGGTGTCTACAGCGTAAAGTGGAAATTGATGTGCCATTTGTCCCTTTGGCCAAAGGAATGAAAGGGACACAAAATTCCTCACCATCCCCTCCTCTTCCATTTTCAATCTATAAATATCGATACTTAACCAATTTTGTCCATTCTTCCCCACGCTCCATAAAGATGCCGAAACTCTGTCAAATTTATTCCAAAATCCAAATCCTCCATTGTTGCATCTAGATAACTCCATGAAATTCCTCTCCATAAAAAAACATTGAAAATCATAAAAATAATGGATTAAAATGACAAAGAAATGAAGAAAAACAAAGATTTTTTGCTAGATAACTACGAAGTCTCCCAATCGAAAAATATTCATATCTTGCAAAATACAAGTCGGATTGAGATGAGATATTTTGCAGAATTCCTCATTTTCAAAGACAATAAAAATGCAACAAATAGGAGATTGAATGATGCCCTAAATCATTTTTTTCATAAAAACCCCATTTCATGCCCTAGCTCACATTCGTTGGATTTCCCATCAATCCAGCAATGGAATTGAGCTAAAAATTTGCACATAGACTCAAATGAAAAACATATCCCAATGGATTCAATTTCATCATGATCAAAGGTGAAAACTAGAATTGAAAAAGCTTCATGACTCCATTAATGGTTGTCATAAGTAGCTCAGGTCCCGAAGCTCTCGCTAGGTAAAATTTTCATTTTTATTTCCAAGCATTATGGTGGGCAAAATCAAGTGAAATTCGGGGATAAGATCGCAACGATGAGCCAAATCCAAAAAAATGTGTTATTGTTCAAACCGAGCACTAGAGACATAGTTTACGGAAATAGTAAGCTTTCCTACACAAAGGTTTGTTATTTTTGGTTAGTCTTCATCGAAGCGAAATGGCATAGTGAAAACAACATGCATCAAGATAATCATGAAGTCGGAATGATTGTCCAGTAGAAAATAGTGAAAATGACCACTTACTAAAAATATTAAGTCCCCTATATGGGTGCCTACCATTTTTAGTAAGTCACCTCAGAAGAGCAACCCAGGAGGAGACCATGTACACATGGAAAGTAAAACAGGTAAAACTCATCGGTGCGGTCATCTCGGCCAAAAATCACCACTTACTAAAAATAGTAAGTTGTCTCATAGGCACTTGCTATAAATAGTAAGTTGTTCCAGAAGGTATATTTCACAAAGGAAGCATACAAGGAGATAAAAATTCAAGTTGGAAACATCAATTGGAGTTGGGAGAGGTAGATTCTGACACTTACTAAAAATAGTAAGTTGTCTCTTAGGCACTTCTAAAATAGGTACATGCTCTTTGGAGAAGGATTCTAGGAGCTCCATAAGGATTCGAGAGGCAAAAAAATACTCATTAGAAATATAAGATAATCCTCTACAAGGTGGAATAATCATATTTTTAAAAACTCTTGGCACTTTTCAAGGGAGTTCATTCTTTGCAAGGATAAGCTGATAATCCCGATAAAAAAGGGGCCATTTTAGGGATTTTCAAATAGAATTAAAATATGAAACCCATCCCATTGATCTTAGAAGGATGTTTTGAGTCAAAATCATATAAAATTTCACCCAAAAAGACCTCTTGGAGCTCCGGAAATCTCAATCTCAAGTTCATTCTCTCAACGACCAAATTCTTATGTTTTGCCTCTCAAAAGTGCATGGCGCATTTTTGTGCACCTCATGTCTCTTTGCAAAGGTGCAATGGGAACAGTAAAATGCTCCCATGCATAACTTTTCTCTATTTATATGTTTGATCCCAATTTTTTTGCATTGCGTGCGTATTGACATTCCCCAACTCCCCTCCAGTTTTAGGTCTTGAAGTGCAAAATCATGCCTCTAAGAAAAATGGATTTTTCTATCCCTCTCATCCCCTTGGTGTAGTAGGGATAGTAAAATGTGCCCGTGCATAAATTTTTCCCTACTGATCTGTTCGTGATGAATTTTTTTGCATTGCACGTGTCTTGCTCTTCTCTATCACACCCCGAGTTCTGGATCAAATTTTTCCACCTTAGTACACTTACTAAAAATAAAATGTGTCCATGACGAGGCATACCAAAGATAAAAAGTGGATAAAAAGGGAAATGCATCATCAACAGAGGAGGATTGAAATGTGCCAAAGGGTTTGAAGGCATCAAGATCAATTCAATAGAGCCTTCTAGGAGTCGATAGGAGTGGATTCTTCATCAACATAATGTTCTCTCTCTTCTCTCCCCCTACTTTATCTCTCCTCCATGTTCTAATTCTTTGTTAGGGGGTGCACTTTTTATATTTCCTTAATGAAATTAAAAATCAACTTTATGTTTCTAATGTAAAAGTCACCTTTATGTTATAAAAAGGGACTTAATATTCTCCTAGGAAGTTGAAAAGTTTTAAGTTGCTCAAGGACATATGAAAAGTCATTGGGGGTATATGAAGATTCATTTCTCTTCCTATAAATTGTAAATCCATTCCCATTTCAAAGGGTTGGTGATTGATTTTGTAAACTCAAGAGTGCATTGTGCTTAGAGAGAACAAAGGAGATAACCATTTTCTTCCATTCTCCTCTTGCATATGTTTCCTCCTTTTCCTACTTTGTACAACTCTAATTAAAATGCTAATGAAGGAAGAAGTTTATGTTTTCCAAGGCATATGAATGTGTGCATATTTTTATGCATGGTTTCCTCTAGCCAGTAGCATTGAAGTTTTGGTTGTTTCTTCTCATAAATGCATGTGTGGAAATTTCTAACTAGTGTGTGCAGGAATATGATTTTCTACCCACAACATTAGTTCTCCTATCTCTTTTCTCACTCCCCTTCCCACTCTCCAGAAAAAAGTATTCTTTAGAAATCAATTGCTATATTTTCTACAGGTCATTAGAGTGCCCCTATTGGATCCTTGACCGTAATGCCACCAGGAAAATCCACCTTTTACGTGCATGTAATTACGGAAGTTGTATCATCTAAGTATAAGGACTTTGATTCCCAAGAGTGTTGGCAAGAAACCCACAAATTTTTCCACCCAACAAATTTTCTCGCCAATAGAGTGATGGATATATCATAGTGTTATTGACAATATATGAACCAATAAAAGCATTGATGTGCAAGGAATCAGAAGTAAACGTAGCATGATAATCGTGATCTAAGAATGTAATGACGGTGGTGACGTGTCAACAAAACCAACAAGGAAATCAAGGGCCCCGATAAAGGAGGCATAAATGGGTATATATGATTAGAAGAAGAATGCAAAGCTTGCATGTCATGCTTGGAAAAAGGGTCATTAAATATTTTTATCTTTTTATTATCGTTGACCGACTTAGAAGTAGATGGTTGAGGGAGCTCGAGTGAAGTTTTATCAATAATATCTTGAATGATATGCCGATTTTGAAGCAACAATCAAGAGAATGCTCAACACATTGGTGATAATCACATTGTGAATATTTTTATTTTATCATAGATAGGAGTTTGACTTTGTGCATTTTCAGCGTATGGCACAATTGATCAAAAGACAAAAAAGTCTCAAAGATAACAATCTCTTATAGTGGAGGTAAGAGACTTTGAATAAAAAGATCTTGATATTCCAAATCAACGAGTACATTGGTCATCTTAGCTAGATTGTTCTTGTAACACAACACATAGTCAACTAGATGCTCATTATATCCTTGTTTGATTTGGAGAAGTTATGCATAGGATGTCTTGGTTCCGATATTGATCGAAAATTGAGTAAGCAAAGCATTGACTAGATGCATGAAATAAGTTTCGAATGAACAGGTAGATCATAAAACCAATGCATGGTGTAATATTACAAACTTCTGGGAAATAGCTTAGTTATTGTTTTATAATCATCTACATAATCAAGACATGCCACATGAAAATATCGAATATTCTCTTGAGGGTTACCATGTACATTAAAGGTGGGAAGCTTAGGGGTGATGAATTTAGGAGGAAGTGGATAAGCATAAATGGCGGGTGTGAAAGGGGTATGAAGGAGTAATGAGGAATCAAGAGATGGAGAGGAGCGTGAAGTAGCTTGTTGTAACTGATAGATTTGAACTTGTAGGTCCTGGTATAAGGAAGCTAGGTCTTGAGTGCTAGAAGAGGAGACTTGTCGTGTGTGAGAAATAAGAGGTGGAGTGAAATGGTTGGTAGGAGTAGGAATGGAAATGGGAACAATAGAGGTAGGTGGAAGGTTAGAATTGGGAGGTTGTGTTGTAATATGAATGGAAGTAGTATTAGAGGCGGGAGGGTTGAGCTCAATTGGTTTGGTGGTTTCCTCACGATCGATTTAATAATAAAAGAAGATCTAAGTCTTGTGGATGTTCAGCAATATGAGCTTGGAGATCATGAAGGTCTTCATTGGTAAAGGGTTCATAGGTTTCAACCATGGTAGAAAGATGAAAAAATGCCTAGAAGCAAGGTTGGGTTTGAGTGATTGGTTCACCAAATGATTTAATTTAATTTGAATTAAATATATATTGTAGAGTAACTATTGTTCCTAATGATGTATAAAATGATAATATACAATATGACACAAGAAAAATAGCATGTAAAGTATGAAACCCTAAGAAGGAAGGAGAGATAAGAAGACTTAGCTGGTTTTGAGTGAACAAGAAGTGATATGAGCAAGGTAAAGTGTTGAAAAATATGCAAATAGTTTCATAACTACTCATTGTAAACTATGAAACTCATGAATAATGTCGGATAGGGGTGCTCGTAGCAGGATAAGGGAACCTAGGCACGGTAACCAGATTTGGGTGTTTATGACTATTCAAATGCTTAGGATCTGGTTTCTACTATGTCGTAAGGGTTTCACAATTATTCCATGTTGATCACCTAATATTCACTTCTTGATCACCGAAGGTTCTGTAATTCGTAAAAGAGAAATTCACCAACACATACCCATAAACCACATCAAACCTAAAAATGAAAATGTAGAATTGGGAGTTAGACTGACCCCAAACTTCAAGAGTGAAATTATGACCAAGCACTACACTACATCTCAGACTTCATGTAGTTCTTGTGTGTGTGTAGAAATGGTGCCCTTGTGCAAGTTTCACTTGATAGCGGGTTGTAGCTAGAATGTAACAATGTAATAGTATGTGTGGATGGAATATAATAGACTTCCCTCCTATGTAGTGTATGTAGAAGTATGCAACCCTTGTCCCTTGAATGGATTCTAGATGGATTCCTTTGGAGTGCTTTAGTTCCTTTGGAATGTAAGCTTAGGTGATTATAGTGATGCTTAGTTCTTGTTCCTTTATTTTGAAAACATAACCATGTATTTATATGATTCCCTTGTTTGAATTTTGTAATTGAAAACTGAAAGGCTAACCCATAAGTGAAAAATATGCCCAAAAGATAAAAGAGACCCAAAAAGAGTGAGTAAGGAAAGAAAGGGTTAGGGGTGCCTAGGAGGGACAGGAGTGTCTCAGGCGCTATGATATGGCTGGGTGTTGGTGTCTAAAGCCATAAAATATAAACAAGTTAAGTTATGACTGGGTTGTAGGGTGTGTAAGACCAAATAGAAAACAAGATACAAATAAAAGAGGCAAAAGATAGTTGTCAACCATTAGTTTTCTTTCTTATGAATCATGTAAATTCTAGCATGCTTTTAGGACCTAGAAATGTACCCAAGTGCGTGATTTAGTGTCTACACAAACCCTTCCTAGACTATCCTTAGATATTCTCACAACTTTGTCAAACCTCTGTTAATCTCTATGCTTAGAGAACTCTGCCAACTAATATGACCGAGACATGCAAACCCGAACTTCTTGATGATATATCTTCAACACTATTAATCTTTTGTTATGCTTTCGATCAATCACGGATGCACAACTTGGCACAAATCACCTTCAAGTGACTATTCCAACCTTCGAAGCACATTATCAACATGAAATGCTTGGAGTAACTTTTGAGTAACATGTCAATCATCATAACTTTTCATCGGTCCTTATATAACTCAATGACAATGACAATACTACATTTGTCCTTAAGCGTACCATTAGTACTATTTCAACTTATTCAAAAAAATTATGTGTAGTAATTGTTGGGACAATTTGATACCATTCACCTTTGTAACATGTTGTCATGATTGGTCACATAACTCCATGATGCACATGATTTCATGAAATTTAGCAAGATGGATCAAAACACACTTCATTTATGCTTCACATAATTGTATGAATTCAACCTTGTTTATCTTTCATAATAACCATATTGATGAATCTATTTTATGATATTTAACCTTGTCAACATGTCTTCCATGCCTTAAAACACAACTCCAATATTCAGAGCACTATTCTAACATTTGTATCCTAATCATGACTTAAATAGTAATCTTTCTTCTACTATATAACACATCAAGACACCTACCTTTTATTTTGTAACTTTTTGAATGATCAAGATGCCACCAACTCACATACATGTCTAGAACCATATTCTTACTTGTATAGGTCACAAAGCACCATATTATGCTTCTCAAAACTACTTGATGCATTCAAAATATCTCACACACATTTGTCTATCTCACTTGCAATGCCTCTATGCATCTTCTAATTCACATTCATTGAGCCTTCAATTTGATCTTGATAAAAATTATTGATCTAACCCTACTCCATGGTCTTCAACATGTGTAGACACAGAGACTCCATGCCCGATCCTACCTTGATTACAAGTCTTCAAACATCTTCATACACTACTACTTGTGTCTTTGAGAAGTATATCAACTATGCACATACCTATTTTTAGGTCTCATAACATAATCCAATGATGACCACTTGCCATTTAAGCTTTCAAGAAGATCTTCATGCTAAAAACCTTATTCACACATAAATGTTATCAACCAAAGTATTCAGACTACTCTTAAACTAATATGAAGCATAACACCATCATTCCATGATTATTCTTTGTGAAGAACAAGAAACATACCCAAAAATTTGATCTATAAACCCTGTCAATGACCTTCATAGCTTTTACCATCATTTTGACCTCATACACAAACCTTTTGACAAGACTACAAAATCATAGCATATTTTCAATTTTATCTTCACATAAAGCAACTAACAATATATCTTTTTGATTGAGAGTGAACATACCTTTTGATGTTCAATTTACAACATGATTGTACCTATCAAATCAAATTAAACCTTCTCCAAATCCAAATTGAAGACTTTCAACCTCCTCCATGACAACAACATGGTCCTAAACTAGACCTTAGGACACAACATCAACACAACAAGCCTTGGCATATATTATTTAAGCAACAAGACTTAAATCATTCATGAACATCGTGAGATTCCTTTTTGCACAATGCAACCATAAGGCACATGATGACAACATTCAAATCTTGTCAACAAAAATCTTATCCAAGCTCCTTATCTTATTAGACACATTAGGCACTAGTGACTGAATTGAAGTCAAGCACATATGATTTTCTTCAACCTTTGGTTTAGACTCCTCGACCTCATTTGCATGGTTAGTTCTCTTAACTATCACTTTTAGATTATCCTCATGATTTGAATTCAAGATGGGCTTGACAGATCATGTGTCCCTTCTTGGCTATATTAGTGGGATTGGATTCTTTGACTGACTTAGGCCTCCATACCTCCTTGATTTTGGGAGACACAAACTTCTTGCCTTTTCTTGGAGCATCATGGTTACAATGGATAGAAATATGACCTTCTTGGTGACAATTGTAGAAAAAACATTGTACAAACCACTTGACTAATGATGAATATGCTCTCTTCCATTTCTCCATAGATATTCACTCTTGAAAGACCTCCTACAATCCCTTGCTCTATGACCAAACACATTACATGAGTAACAATAACCATGAAATGAACTAGCATATCTCATGCATTAGGTTGGTTGATGGATTTAGACATTGCATTTCTCTTGGAATGGACCTTGCTTGTACTAGAATTCTCCTTTTGATCCTTAGGACATGTATTGACACCTTCATAGATCTTCTTGATGTCTTCAATATCTTCCAAGACCTTATATTTTCATCAATAGATCTCTGATCGCTTAAAATATCATCTAGGGCCATAGTAATTCTCTTCAACTTCTCATAAGACTTCACCTTGATGAATGCATGCTCCTATTATTCCTTCAAAAACCTTAAATCTGATTCATATTTGATGCACTCACTCTCTTTAGCCTTAAAGGTTTCCATCTTCTTCATGAGCTTGAAATATTTTTCTATCTTGGTCTTGAGATCAATGACAATCCTTTAGCTTGAGAGTCAATTTATTTAATATTCAATTCAATTTTAGATTCATTAATCTTTGACACACTAATTCATCTTATAAATCAACTTCAACCTCTTCATTTTCAATATCATCATAAGTAATGGTACTATTCTTTAAGGAACATAAATTTCTCTTTAACTGGTCACACTCACATTTTTATCTCAAACTTGTACTTTGCAACCTCTAACTGACTTATTATCTCCTTGATGATTTCTCCATCCTTCTTGACATACGATCTTATCTCTTAACACTCTCTCGTCAATTGCTTATCCATCTTGTGCTTTAAAGGATCACCTCAAGCTTTTAAGCTTGCTTTAAATCCCGCTCCGATACTAATTGTTGGAAGCACAAAAACTAAGAGGGTGACTAAATCGGTGTGCAATAAAACATTAAATTATTTCAACTTTAACCATGCATTAAACATTCATCATCTTAACCATTCACCATTCATCATGCATTCAATAATCAAAGCAAAACATGAGCAAAGAAGAATACATCAACACATGGAAATAAGATATAAGTGGGAAACCCTTAAGGAGAATGAAACTCACTAAAATCTTTGCATATATTATGCAACACAAAGGAATCCTATGAATATTACACATCACAATATATTTCTTTAGTGAGGCACCAACCCCACAAGGAGCACCAACCCCTTAGATGACTCAACGCCAATAAAATACATCTGAAATGAATTCCATCTCTAAAATGTTGCTCACATAACTGATGTTGAATCTATGAAGGTCACTCTTCTCTCTATCTTGCTCAAAACACCTGTCTAGCCTTCATGCCCAAGAACCTCTTCCTTCAAGTTGATTTCACCATCTACCTAGCTCAGCCATACCTGATATATCTCTAGAATATAATCACCACATCATTTCCATCTCAATAAGGTCACAAGGACCTTCATCACCCTCCTCAAATAACCCTCTAGGTCACACTTTGCATCCACTCTCACAACCAACTCAAATGAGCCTTATAACTTTCTTTTATACATGTTACTTTATCAAAAATCACTTGGGTCGGCCATAATAGTGTAAAAACACTCCCAAAAAATAATAACTAATAAAAATGTCACACAAAGGACCATGTAGGTCGCCACCATAACCTAGAGCCTTCTAGACCACCATTAGGACTCAAGAAGCCCTAAACACCAAAACAAACAACTCACCATAGAAGGAATTTATAGACCACAAAAAACTTCACCAAGGCATGGAACACTCTTAAACATGTTGTATAAGCCCTCAAAATCTATAGAAATCATAAAGCCCTTGAAAACCATCATCTCTCACCTTGAAGCCTCTTAAGAGCAAGCACAACCAAGCACCCTCAAAATTGATCCTCGAGAAAACAAGACATAACTTGCCCAAATATTATAAAAACCAAACTATGATATATAAATGGAAATATATTGATATCATGATCATGAAAAAATTCAAACCAAGCTATAATTCCAAATGAAGAACTTCCAAAACTGCTCTGCACCTGAATGCTCCAAACTACCAAAAATTGTCTAAAACTAGTCCTCAAAAATAAGGCACACTTGACCTCCTAAAATCTCAACCATGATCTAAAACCATGGTGGAAATGAATTAAAACTATCTTTCTTCCATAAATAATAAATTATACAATAGTTACAATGAAGAAATTTTCAACAAACATAAACTTCAACTCCTCTAATGGCACGACAATCTTGGCATATCCCTTAATGAATTTTCTGTAATAACTAGTAAGTCCAAGGAATCCATGCACTTCACTCTAATTTTTGGCTCTTCCAATTCCAAGATGACTACAAATTTTTCTGGATCCAAAAACAACCTTCTTTACAGATGATGTGTCCAAGAAAAGTACCAAATGGTGTCGCAAAATGTACTTCTTAATATTCAAAGATATGCTAAGTTTCCTACATCTCTCGAACATCAACCTCAAATAGTCACAATGGTCTTTAACCATCCCATAAATGGTCCAATCATCCAAATATACTTGAAGGAATTTGTGAATGAAATCTTGAAATGCTTGAACAACAATATGCGAAAAAACCATGGCCGCATTCTTCAAGCCAAAGGGCATAACTGTGTAGGAAAAAAATCCCCATTCAGTTGCAAACGTTATTTTCTCTTGATCTTGTACCCTATAACTCCCTCTAGAATTTCTTAGTGAATCAGGTGTGGGAAAAGGATCAATTATGCATGAAGCATTGAGAACTATATAGTTAACAAAAATCCTTATCCTCCCTTCCTTTTTAATGTTGATGACCATATGACTTATCCACTCTGATTCTTCAATGGGTTCAATAATACCTACCTTTAACATTTTTTAAATTTCATCCATGACCTTGATGTGCAGGTTAGGATTCATCCGGTAAGGCCTCTTACAAACTGGTCACGTGCCATCCTTGAGCTTGATTTTCATTTCGCCTAATGATGGATGGATTCCCTTTAATTTATGGTACCCTCTTGGAAAGATATCCTAGAAGTCACACAATAGTTTGATTATTTTTGTAACCTCTTTTCAGACCAATAATCACTAATTATGGCCTCCTTTGACACATCATCACTCACCATGTTAACTTTCTTTGTTTTTAACACGTGATATAAAGCGTGCATGTTCATCCGCATAGTCCAATACTTCGCACGCACCTTATTTGTGCTCAATGTTAAGGTCATCAATCTCTCCATCATCTATAAAATAGACAAGATTTCCTTTTTCCTTTTCTTTCCAAGTGCGCTCGAACAAAGTTTCATCAGCCCCTTAGCTAACGTGTGAGTCACTACCTTATTCAAGATCCATCTCGTCGGATAGTTGAGCCATGATTTATTTAGCCTTCGTGCTATGGCTCAATGTAATGTACCTCATGGTTTCATAGCTTTATGAATATGAGGTTTAGTGGGAAAATAATCAAATTTATGCACGATGCGATGTCAAATCATCTGAATTCGTTGTCTCATGTCTTAACTCTGCGTGAACATACCTCATATGTGCACATTCATGTAATGTGGAATAGAATTTATGTACATAGAGTGACGGTGGTAGTGCATCTTAGCCCTACATCTAATTCCTTTCATAGTTTTGAACATGTGCCATGGGGGAGGTCTTCCCATCATAACATTATATCGATGAAGAGAGGTTATTCCTATCGAATCGTGTTAAGAAAATAACTCATATCTCATGTCATTTGATCAAATTATCTCTATACGCAGCCCACCAAAGCCTTGTTGTTCCCCTTAGTGAGTAAACCATCACATTCCTTATATCCCCTTCGTATCGTATTCTGCACCTCCATCACACGTAGGAAGGATTAGGATTCTCTTCCCTGGTATATCTCAAAAACTGGTCTTTCCCAACCATCTAACTAGCCATGATTGAATCACCCTTATTACTCTTCCCTGAAACTCATGACTAACCATCTCGTAAGTACCATGAGATCAATTATCACAAGAAACATGAGTAGTGTCGCTAATGGACTACATGTCTCCCCACTAAAGTATGCCCTCCTTAGATGGTTCACCATTTTCGAGGCCGCGTGTTGTCTACATGTATATTTGATTGAGGTCATCTTCACTCACTGACCGATGTAAGGTGTAATATTAGTGTCATCCATAATAATTACTACATGTTCTTTTGTGTTCTTGAAATTGATGTATTGATTATTAAAGCGCAAGTCTACATTATTTGCATAGCATCATGGTCGGCCAAGTAACACAAGGAATTTATCTTCCTTTGCCAATTCCAGTACCTTAAAGTATTCAATGAATTTTGATCCTTAAATTATGATTTTCGCATCATTTAATACACCGAAGGGCATAGCCCTTATCTTATTTGTCATATATAACACACTTGAGGATGGTTGTAATGGTGGTCTTCCCATTCTATTTTAAACATCAAGAGCGAGGACATTAACTTCCACACATGTATCAATCAAAATATTACTTACCAACCATCCATCTATAACCACATACAAGGTAATTTCCTTGTTGTACTCATGATCCTGAGGTGGAAAATTGACATGGAGGATCTAGCGCCCCCTTTCTACGTAGATGAGCATGGCACCTTTTCTCTCAACCATTCTCCTCAAAGAGGTATGATAGTCCCATGCCTTAATATCCTTTAAACTTCTCTAAGATCATCAATCTACTTATCGAGATGTCTTAGTATGTTGTGCACACTCTCTTTTCCTGCACTTGTTCCTTCATGTATTGTATCTCTCCTTGGAGATATATAATCAAGCCCATAGTTTCCTAATATACCTATTTTTTTTCCCAACGTCTGGATATTTTGTTGACTATACCTCTTCTTCCCTTTTGACAAGGAGCTTTCTTCTTCCTTCTTGTGTGCACATGCATGTTGTGACCAATAATGGCTGCTCCGTATCTAAAAATTATTAGGTTTCCATTGTCCCTACCAAGCACGCTCAACTAGAACCATTGTTATGCCATTATCCTTCTTATTTTACATGTGCACATATAAGTCCAGAAATCCTCAACCTTATGCTCCTTACCACAGTATGCGCAGGACTAGTTCTTCGGACATTCGTGGTGATAGTGGTATGGTGACCCACATATGTAGCATGTTACTCGGATGAATCTACCTCTATGCCCACCATATCCTATGCCAAGATATCCTCCTTGGTGTCCTTCATTACACTAATTACCTCCTCCATTATTATGCCCTGGATTTGGTATTATCCTTTTCTCATTCATGTCCTTGGGAACCACTTTTCTGTACTATCCCATCACTGACCCTATTTAGTAAGCCTCATGGATATAGTCAATCGATCAAAAATTTAATATGTCATGGGTGTGTGCATAAAAAAATATGTAATACATGGACACCTTATTTTGTGTGCACGCTACAACAAGTGGGAAGCCTTGGACATCATGGTTCTTATGACATATTTCACAAGCTGAAATTAATGTGCCCACCCTTATGCATGGAAAACTATCATTGGTGTCCCCTTCATGTCACAATATGTACACCAAAGTCCAATGCGAGTGTCATGTGTTCAGCTAGTAGATAAATTTTCTTACCGAGAAGCCATGAATGTAATTTGAGCTTCAAGAAATGAGCTTACTCCAATGTCCACACTCCCAACTAATTCTATGTGAAGTCCCACTTCCAAAGCCTCACGTGGGTCTATGAATGTCTTATGCGAAAGTGCCCTTTGGAATGGTGTCAAAAATCCTCCTACAAACCATTGTGCATGCTCACTTAGATGGATGTCATATGAAAGTTTAGACAACAAAGTTTTAAAACGTGCATCATACTCCCCGACACTTTGAGATAATCCTCGTTTAATCTCTTTCAACACGTTGATGCTTTGTTGCTCAATTTCATGTATGTGGAATTTAAGAAAGAAAGTGGACCGTGGTGCGTAACGCATCATAGTTAGTTATCATTTGGTTTGGATTATACTTCCTATACCAGCTATGTGTGTGGCCTCAAAGTGTAGTAGCAAATGGCTAGCCTTTTGTATCGAGGATTTTATTCCTTTGGCTGTCCACAATAGTTCACATTTGTTCACATGCTCTGTTATATATTCTACACCTCGATAATTCGGTAAATGAAGGGACATATCGAAAAATATCTAAGGGGGTTGTTGTGGTGGTGGGTTACTCCCTTATCCTAGATTACTTGGTGGTGGGTTAGATTCTAACACCGAACCTCCATTAGGTTACCTCCACCTGGGGAGGACTAGAGCCTCCCAAGCCTCTGTTCTTTGGAGAAAACAAATGTCCGAGGAAGAATTGGTTTGCATGATTATAGTAGAATTTATCGTGCATCAACTTTTAGTCATGATACCCCTCCAATGGGATTATTGTCACTTATTAGTGCGTTAATGTTTTTCCTGTCAGTTGCACCTACTAGATTACTTCTAAAAACCTTTTTTTTCTACATAAACTTGTTGCATGGCCATATGTGTTGTCTTTATATTTTGTGCCTCTTATGTTGATACTAAAATGTACCTATTCGTATCTCTAACCCAATGTGGTGACCCTCAATTTCATTAACTCTCTATCACTATGTTGATCCTCAATAACAAAAGAAAGGCTCATACTACTGACCTCTAGAATTCTTCTAGCTAGCCAATACTCCTTCCCACCAATGATCCACAGCACGGGTCCACATCAGATCTACATCCTACAGCCTCTAGTATTCTTCTTGGGTCCACACACGTGATCCATAACGCCAACTTGATCTAGATGCATAGGCTGTGAGCCATTCATATAGTTCCACTGGGAAACAACAAAAAAAAGTCTCATACAGATCATGGTAGAGATTCTCTTCTACCCATCTACATGCATTAAACTTAGGTCCAATGTTGAATCTTGAGTGAATTCATCCTCCGTGCTCTTTAATCATGATTCAACACTTTCAAAGTTAGCCACTCTGTCATTACTCCCTACATAGACCATGATGAATGTTGATTCCCACTACAACTTCAGAAAGAGGTCCCAACAATGGAACCAAGATGTAGTCATTTTTACCCTTAACACAAAAGAAAGGAACCCCATGCGCATCGGCCTATCACCCAACGAAATATGGGTGCTCACTTGAGGCACGTGTGGGTGTTGAGTCTTTCTTTTATGTGAGTTTAGTGGGAAACATCATCTATGATTTGTGTCTAAAAGAATTTCAAATGGGTTTAGGACATATAAGAACCATAGGGCTCAAAACGGCCTCCCTTAACACAAAAGAAAGGAACCCCATGCACGCATGACCTATCACCCAAAAAAGCTAGGCGCTCACCCGAGGCACGCGTAGGTGCCGAGTCTCTCTTTTATGTGAGTTTAGTGGGAAACATCATCTATGATTTGTGTTTAAAAGACTTTCAAATGGGTTTAGGACATACAAGAACCATAGGGCTCAAAACGGCCTCTAGATCCTTGTAGTCATTTCAAATAGAGTACTTAACAAAATCTATAACATGTATCATATCAAAAAGAAGCATACAAGCATCCATACTTAGCATAAAAGGAAAGAGAACTCATGAGAGAGAAGTATGCATCAGAATCATTGATATTCATGTATATATAATAGGTAACCTCATTACATCCATGGAGCCATTACAAGAGTGTCACAGAGAAGTAGGACTACTGAGTCATGCATTCTGTTGGACTTATGTAACTAAGCTACTAAAAAGAAAAATTACAATCCCCATGCCCAATACATCCTTTCCCGAATGTAATTACCCATTAATGAGTTCTTGTAGTATTTCTACAGAGCTCCGCCCACACTCTAAGTCTCTTTGTTTACTCTACAGGCGCTTGTATTTATAGCTTTTCTGGACTGCCAACTCATCCTACAGCGCCCTCAAATCCGATGCCAAGTGTCTGAATGTGGTCCTCCATGTGAGCATGCTCCTCCAGGCCTGAGCTTCCCACTTTATCCCATGATGTGCTTCTAGAAGATTCTACCATAGGCATGCTCCTTCTAGGCCAACCTATCGCCAGGATGGCACCTTATCCACGTGCATTCGGGTCATGCTTTTCATGTGTTCAGCCCCGAACATCCAATTTTTCTAAGTCCGAACCCTTGGTTATGTCGTGCGTGCGTCGCGTCATGTGTGCCACATGCTTCCTTAAACCCTTTTCTAAAACCCTTCCTTGTGTGCTTTGTCCTTGCGTGCCTTTCTTTAACTGGGACCTTGCATGCCTACGCGCCTTTTGTACTTAGTCAATATTCTAGGGCCCAACATCACCCCACACTATGCCTATTCTCCATCCATGGAACACTTCCCTTAGTGAGAGAAAGAATAAAAATAGGCTTATGCCTAGGAAAAATAATAAGAGGATGAAAGAATGGGAAAGAAGAAAGAATGGGAGAGTGAAAGAATCACTGCAACAAACTAGGAAAATCCTTTTGCAAGTTGGCCTCCAATTTATTCTAGGCATCGACTTCATCCTACGCTCTTTGACAAAGGTCACCGACCAGGTGCTTACCTCCTCAAAATTTAGTCCATCTCCTTGTGCACTCATAGTATCCATGATTTTCTCAACTCCTTGCATATATCCTCCAATGCATCCATTCTTTGTGTGATACGTGGATATAGCTCCTTCAACCAGTTTTTGATTGAAGCCCTTAAGGTTTCAATGGCCTCTAATTTCTTCTCAACCTCGGCAAGGATTTTGTCTCTTTCCACCTATTCCCCTTGTTTTTCTCCTGGAACTCCTTGAGTTTACGCCTCATGAGTGGCAACCAGGGTGCCTGCCACTTTGTCTCTATCCACACAATTATCATATGCGGCCTCAGCGGTCAGGAAGTGGCCCTTACATCAGCAAGCACTTTGTTGTACTCTGATGAGTGCTACGATCTTCAACTTGTCTTCCTTCTCTAGGCGCGTAGCCACTTCCTCTGCAGACTCCAAGGCTGGTGCTATCTTTCCATGGTGAGCACCCTTGTCAAATCCTCCAGGCATCCCAAAGCAGATCCATACTTATGTGCGGGTGATGCAGTCGGATGCTTTAATAGTATGGCCCCGTTGATGGATTCTACTTTCTTGTACACAACGCTCACCTTGGCCTTTTCATCCTTCAATTCCCACTGCCACTAGGCACTGATTAATTTTCTGGCTTAGCTCCTTGGTTAATGTAGCTAGCTCTTCCTCTTTCTCCTTCAGCTCCCCTTCCAGATCCCTGATCCTATCATTTCACCTGAAGAGTCTAGCTTCTATCTCAATGGAGACTTTGTTAAGCGCATTGCTAGTTGTTCATCGAGAGCTACTAGGTATCCACCACTGGGTTATCTTCTCCTAGTCTGGAAATGTTACTATTGCCCCTTGGCTTACCTCAAACTCGGTTCATCAAGGTGGGACTCAATTTCCCAAGAGATCATCTTCCTTGTCCATGGGTAGGTAGCCTCCTTGTCGAAAGATGACATGCATACAAGCTCCTCCACCGGAAGTGTACTCTAGAACCACGTGAAAACCTTCTTGGGGTCATCAATATAACCCATCTTTGGCCTCCCCCCCATGTGCCTTCCTCCCGTGTGCGTACCTTTGGGTATACTTATAGTTAAAACCGGGCCTCTAGTGTTGCCACATTCCTCTTCCATGCTCTCCTTCTCCTTGTTCAACACTGGCTCAACACTGCGCTCCACCTTGTCCTCCACTAGGTTCTCAATGTCCCTTATCTCCTCTTCTTCTACCACCTTGGCCATTTTCTCTTGTGTTGAGCTTGGAACCTCTTGTTTCTGTGTGCTAGCCTCTTCATCTTTTCCCATGTCCTAGGTGCTTCCTCCTGCCTGGCTATCCTTGCCACACAAAAAGGAACCCTTGTTCTTCTTCTCCGCCTTCCTCCTCTAAATCATGTATATTGAAAACAAGTGGCCCTTGATCTTTCCCAGAGGTCCTCTTCCCCACTTACTTCTTCTTCACTACCATCCTTCTCTCCTATGTACTTGCCCATACTTCCAGCTTCTTCCGAGGTGGTCTCCTCTTCTACCCTCTGCTTTTTCCTAACCAGAGATTCCGGTGTAGGTGACTCTATTTCTTCTTGATGACTCCTTATTTGATGGTTCTTTTGGTTCTGGAGTCTTTTTCTCTGATTATGGCCTTTTTCTTGCGCGCGTATGTGCTGGTTTTGGCACTTGTCTCGGGGAACCTATTTCTGTGTCTCCACCACACTTGGGATTTTCTTTTCTAGTTCTTTTTCCTCCCATTTGGGTGTGGGTCTTTTCCTCCCAGTTGGATCCTGAGGTATAGATACCTCATTCTCTAGGTATGTGCCCTTCTCTGACTTGGGCCTTATGTGAATGTAAATGCGTGCGCGGATCCTCCTGCAATGGGAAGAGTCATGGGCCTTGTCATTTGCACTTCATGTGACACATACCGCTCTATGTATGTGTGCTTGCCAGGGTAGACCAACCCTTTGCGCAATTCCTTGTGGTCTTTGTCCAAACTACCAAGGTCCAACTTAAACTTTTTGGACTCCTTGAACCTGTTTACTCCCGCTTGGAAGTACTGAGTTGTGAAGGCAAAGGGGAGCTTGCACCATGGGCTCCATGAGTCATCTATTAACTTGAATCTACCTAGGTAGTAATGCTGGTACACAGAAAATTCTACCTCTCCCCTAGTGGCACTTTGCGAGTTGTTCAGAATTCTCCATTCTACCCCTGAATGCGTGTTCCTTAGGTGCGTGTACCACTTCTCCAAACACACCTCATGCACTGTTGTCATAGTGTCATAAGCATACTTCTCAAATCTTTTGGTGGGTGAGGGGTCTTTTTAGGGTACTCCCATATGAATTTATCTGATGCGTCTGGTACCCCGATCTTGAAAACATGATGGTCAACAGCACATTTCCAAAAAGGATCCTGTCACCTTCCTTCGCACAGTTGATAATTTCATCACGATGAATGTGGAAAAATTATAGATGGTGCCTCTAAAATTTTTTTGCAAACGTTTAACCATGGCTTACTGACTTGAGTCCATCTCTCTGGCCATTTAGCTTTGACACTAGGTGTGTAACCATCTTCATTACTGGATCCTTGATGTCTATGACATCATAATACCTTGACCCCTTTTTGTAAGCAAGAGTGGCGATAGTTTCCTTAATCACTTCCTTGTTTGTCAAATCATCTTCCAACCCATCTCCTTCATAGATGAGGCCTGTGAATTGTGAAATGAGCTGAGGAGTTATGTGCATCTTGCACCCTGTAAAGTGGAAATAGTCCTCATGCACGCATGACATCAGCCACTGGTATAGTCACTCAGGTTTCCCAAAGTAGGGCAACTCAAAGAGTTGTAGTAACCCTACCTTCTCCAACTTGACCTTCACGTCATCATTATATATGGGAAAACCTTTGGCATCCTCTTGTTTGTTGGGCGCACTAACTCTCAGCACCAACTCCTTTTCAATTGTGCTTGTCCGATGATTATAATCATTTACAGACATATCCCTAAGATGGGACTCCCACTCCTTCCCCAACAACACTCCATCTGGGTACTGCATTTCTGCATACCATTCCTCATTTGTGCTTGCTTCAATTTCTTGTTGCTTGCCCTTGCCCTTTCCTTTGCCCTTCTTAGGTGTACTAGCTGGTTTCTTGGGTGCCATTTTCTAGGTCTTCTACCCACTTCAATCACTTATGTTACTTCGTTCTTCCGCTCTCTCCAACCCTAGATCTCAAACTTGTGAAGAAAATTACTTAAACCCATGCCCTAGTTCTTCAAACCCTAACTAGGATACTCCCTTCACAAGATGGTGTCTTCTCACACTTTCTCCCACACCGTGAAATCCCTTCCTCTTGGTTCACAAATCCGAACTAGCTACTCATGCTTCAATTTCTCCAAATTTTTCTTCACACGGATCATTTTTTTGGAAGCCCTAGTTTGCAAAGGTGCAAAAGTGCTTCGTTCTCTTATACGCAAAGTGAAAAATGAAGTGTCCCGACCCCCTTATTTATAGTTTTTCCTTTTTGAGCATTAAGTGCTACTTCACCTACCACTATACTTTCTTCATTTAATGTAACTTTTTCAAACAAAGCCTGACTTAAGCGCTTTCCCTCACGCGCCCAACCTATGTGGAAAATCCTCCAACCTTCGGCGTGCACAACCAATCCAACTTGACAGGAGACTCTTACACACGTAAAACCAGCGCCAAAGGCACTTCTTCTATCTTGATTTTTGCTCTCACCTACCTCGTGTTGCTTAATGCACTTTCTCCTCCTTTGTACGTGGGATCTATAAGTAGCTTTATCTTGGCACCAACCATCCTTTTTCTATCTTTTCTCTCCATACACCTCTTTCAACCGGGCCATTCAATTGGGATTTTTAACACAAAATTCCTTGGCACTTTAACCATGTGCTCCTTCACATTACTCCACCCCACACTTAAAACAATGCGGTCCTCTGCGCACTCACAAATTCTCAAAAAGTAGCAATAAGGTTACTGGCACCCAAGGCGCAAAACAAAACAACAACACGAAAGGGAAACACAAGAAAATAAATGCATAAAGGAAAATTCTAAACTAACTGGAAAAACTACCTTATTTACAAACACCAAGAAGACTTATTTATAGTAGGGCTTCAGCCTACTCCCATTGAAGTGTCAGGAAATTTCATCCCATCCAGTGCTTTAAGCGCATGCGCCCGAATCAAGGATGTACGAGATTGTGTAAGGACCCAACCAATGGACTTTCAACTTCCCAGGATGGCACAAAACTTAGAATCATATAGTAAAACCATCTACCCAACCTCAAACTTCTTGTTTCTAATGTGGTGATCATGCCAAGCTTTCTTCTTTGCTTTCTCTATTGTTTGGCTCCACCTGGCGAGTGATCATCTTTCATCAATTTCATTAACTCCTCAATTCTTTCTTAGTGCTTGTTCATCGGCAAACCCTCTGCGTGCATTATTCAGAGAAGGTAACATGAATTCAACCGGTAGAATAGCTTCCATGTGCCCAAACACCAACTGAAATGGTGTGGCTTTGTTCAACCTTTTATATGTTGTCTGTAAGCCCACAATACTATTGATACTTTGTCATCCCAATCTTGTCTTCGACATCACAAATTTTGGTCAGGGTATGACTCAATATTTTTTGAATGCTTCCGTGGTTCCATTTTCTTGTGGGTGATAGGGTGTAGTCTTGTGATGAGCCACCATGAACTCTGCTAACAGGATCCTCACGGTCTCATTCAAGAAATGTGTACCCCTATCGCTAGTCAAACTCAAAGGACATCCATACCTCGTGATAATGTTCTCCCACAAGAACCTTGCCGCATTGTGGCTACTGTGCAATCTTTAGTTGGGGCTGCCTCTACCCACTTGGTCAAATAATCCATGCAAGTGATGACATAGTGTGACCCAATCCTATGCGTGCCGTTGGTGCAATAGGGCCTACAAAATTCTATTGCCCACTTTTCAAAAGGCTCGCTAGGGATAGGGTGCAAAGGCATTTCATCTCTCTTTCTTGGTTTACCAATGCGCTAACAATGGTCACACACTTTATAATAGTCTTTACAATCCTTGTATAGGGTTTCCCACCACAAACCTACCATTAATATCTTACGCGGTGGCATCACCTGCATAATGCCCACCCGCACTTCCTCTGTGTGCTTCCTCCATGATGGCTAGGTGCTCATGCTCTAATACACACACTTTCATGCAAAACTTCATCACGTCCCAACTTGTATAAGTCTCCCATTGATTAACATGTAGGGACACAATGCGTATGGCTAACTACTTTTTCTCTAATGCCTTCATTCCTTTCGGTGCCACACCTTCCTTTAAAAATACTGCAATCTCTTCCAAATCCGAGGGTGCGTGTACATAACCTAAATAGTTGCACGTCTGGCATTGTCTCCTCAATACTTTACTGCATCCTCCCTGAATCAATTCTTGATAGATGATCAAGTCCACAATTGCTTTTCCCAGGCTTCACTACAATGGTGAATTCAAACTCTTGAAACAACAACACCCACCGACATATGCCCTTGTAGAACAAGCTTGTTCACCAAATACTTTAATGCCATGTGGTCGGTGTAAAACACAAAGGGTGTTGCTAGTAGATATTGTCTAAACTTGAAAAGTGCATAGATCATTGACAATGCCTCGTGCTCAGTTGTGGTGTAGTTACTCTGTTGGTGTCAACTTCTTGCTTGTAAAACATAGAGGATGATCAACAATTCCTTCACCTGGTTGTATGCAAGCACTGCTCCAATAGTGGTCCCTGAGGCATCTACATGGACATGAAAGGGCTTGTCCCAAGAGGGAAAACGTAATATAGGCATGGTGACAAGCCTATCTTTTAATGTATCAAACACCCTCTACTTGCGCCTCTCCCCAATGGAAGGCACTTTTATGTCTGAGAAGTTCCTCTAAAGGTGCGGTGATCTTGGCATACCCCTTGATGAATTTCTGTAATAACCCGTATGCCCAAGGAATCCACTGTGCTGCGCTCTGGCTAGTAGGCTCCCCTAACCCACAATAACTACAACTTTAGCGGGATCTACCAGCAAGCCCTCCTTACATATGATATGCCCCAATAAAGTCCCAAAGGGTGTAGTAAACACACACTTCTTAATGTTGAGGGATATCCTCAACTACCTACACCTCTCAAACATTAACCTTAAATTGTCACAATGGTCTTTAACTAGACCATACACTATCCAATCATCCAAATAGACCTGAAGAAACTTATGGATGAAGTCTTGGAATGCTTGCACCACTATGTGTGAAAAAATAGTAGGTGCATTCTTCAACCCAAAGGGCATGACCATGTATGCAAAACTTCCCACTCGGTGGTGAAAGTTGTCTTCTCTTGTCCTCCTTTGCAATCCGGACTTGGTGGTACCCTGAAAATCCATCTGTAAAGGAATAGATTTCACACCCAGTGACTCCTTCCAAAATTTCTTTAGTGAAGGGGGTCGGAAAGGGATCAATGACACAAACTGCATTCAACTCCCTATAATCCACACAGATCCTAATCCACCCATCCTTCTTGATGTTGATTACCATCAGGACTTATCCATTTCGATTCCTCCACTACTTCAATGATCCCAGAAGCTATCATTTTATCTATCTCCTCCTTAACCTTCACACAGTAAATTGGGATTCATCGGTAGGGCCTCTTCCTGACCAGGTGCACCATCCTTCAGCTTTATCTTCATCTCCCCAAGGAATGGTGAATGCCTTTGAGCTCATGGTACCCGTGGGAATAAATCCTCAAATTCATGCAATAGATCAATGATCTTAGAGACTTCCTTCTCGACCAGTAATCTCCAATAATAGCTTCCTTAGGTTCTTCTCCTGAACCGATGTTAACCTTCTTTGTCTTTAAGGGCTCATGGTAGGGTGCATGCGTGAGTATCAGCACTGTCCACTACCTCGTGCATCCCTACAGAATGGCTAACATCCAAGATTTCCGATTCCTCTCCATCAATCACATACACCAACTTTCCTTTCTCCTTTTCCAAACATGTGCGCTCAAGTTATAACTCTTTGTTTCCTCTACTTCTTCTTCAAAGCGCGCCTCCAATCCTGGTTCACCTAGTAATTCCAATAGCCTATCTTCCACCATGGCACTATCCCCCATGGTAAGGTGCTTGATACCCTACAAGGCCTTATCAACTGATGGCTTGGTACTTCGATACTCAAAGGTTTGAATAAGGTCAGTTGTGAGCTCTTGCCAATTCCCTATCTAGCGGCGGTGTCTCGAATGAATGTACCATGCATGCACGTGTAACCCTGTAGTGTAGAATACAACTTGTGCACCTAGAGGGATGGTGGAAAAGCTTCCGTGCCTTCTCTCCAGACCCATTCACACTCTGGATATGGAAAGAGGTGGGCTCCTTCCCATGGTAGTCCTTGATGGTGGTGGGCACGTTGCTCCTAGAGAATCTGATGAGAGAGAAATTCTTACCTCGCGCCATTCCAAAAGGCTCTCTGATGTGTAGCCCACCACCATGCCACTATGCCGAGTAGGACATAACTTAGCATCCCTCTTTGTTCCTTCTCATCCTTCCACTGAGCTTCCACCTCTTGCTAGAAAGATCTCGGGAAGGCTCCTCCTGAATACTTGGGCAGCTCTTTTCCTCCTAGGTTGAACTATGCACGCCTTTGTTACCTTGGTCACCGACCCTCTCAACTACCATCCCATCAATTCATAAGTTCCATGCACCCAATTGTCACATGCTAGATTGGTGGTATCACTTACTGACTGAGCATCCTCAAACTGGATAACTCCGTTAGTAGGATGTATTATCTTTGGGTCCCTGATTGAGCGCACATATATCTGTCCAAAACTTCTTCCCCAAAGGTTCAATATAGGGTGTTGACTTCCCATCAGCCAAGGGTATAATGACCCACTCCTCCTTGTTTTCAAAGCTGATGTACCCTTTGTTGAACGAAGGTCCGCATTGTTCTTGTAACACCATGGGGCACCCAAGTAGCGTTGGGAAATTGTCTACCTCGGTGAGCGCAAGACTTGAAGTCCCAGTAAACTTAGCTCCCTGGATAGTAATAGTTGCATCCTTTAAGACACCGATGGGCATCACCTTAGTCTTGTTTTCCATATACAACACATTCGAAGATGGTTATAATGCAGGTCTTCCCATCTGATGCCATGCATCCAAAGTTAGAACATTAACCTCCGTGCCAGTGTCAATGAGGATATTACTAAGGAGCCATCCATCTATAACTACATTCAACGTGATCTCCTTGTCATAGTCAAGGTTATGAGGGGGAAGGTTTACGTGTAAGACCTACCTCTCGTGCTCTCCTCCGGCACGTGGTACCTTCTCTCTCAACCATGATCCTAGAAAGGGAATGATATTCTCTTGCCTTAGCATTTTACACACCTCCTTGACCTCATCCAGGTCATCCTTTGGTGCCTCGACTCTCCTTCCTTGTTCCTCCCTCCTGGATTGCTCCTTTAGACATTGGATTTCCCCTTGTAAGCTCCGAATGACATCCATAGTGTCTTGATATACCTCCTTTTGATGTAGGGTCTGGATACTTTCCATGAACTACTTCCTCCCTTGAAACCAGGTTCTTTTGTCTTGGTATCTCTCTTGTGCGTGTGGCTTCTACCCTTGTTGTTACCAAGACAAGCTCCAAACCTGCATCCCGTGTTACCCGAGGCATCCACTGGTGTCTACCTTCTTAATACTGACCATTGCAGTGCCCTTGTCTTTTGGTGTTCTTTGATTCATGTGCTCAAACAATTCTGGGCACTCCTCATACTTATGCTTCTTTCCGCACCACGAGCACTACAACAGTCAGGCATTCACGTTTGTAATGATCTATAGATCCACAGTTGAAATAGGTTCCACACGGGAACTCAGTCCTTCCTCCTCCATGGTTACCATGACCAAAATCCTCCTCAAAAACCTCTTCCACGCGTGCCTCCATCTGTGTGCTCCTCATAATGATGATCATCACCCTTGGAACTACTGGAAACGCAATGCTGGTCAGCGCACCCCATGATCAATGGCCTCATGGATTTGATCAATGAGCCTATAGTCCTTAGTATCATGGGTTGTAGAGGTGTAAATCTTGTAGTAACAAGATACATTCTTCCGAATTGCGCGCTGTAAACAAGGGCACCTACTCGCATCATGGTCCCCATGAAAAATTTCACAATCTATTGCCACGGTGTGTACTATCCTCCGGGGGAAATTATCCTTAATGTGCCCCTCTACTTCACAATCTATGCACCACAAACCACTGTGAGTCTCATGGGCTGAGTTCACAGACAAATTTTCCAACTGCTTGGCCATAGCAATAATATGAGCCTCCAGGAATGGGCTAACGCCAGTATCAACACTACCAACAGCCTCGGCGTGCAAAGCAGCTTCCAATGCCTCGCGTAGGTCTGTAAAAGTTTTATGAGATAAGGCCCTTCTAAAAGGAGTGATCAACCCTCCAACAAACCACTGAGCATGTTGTGAAGGGTGAATATCATATGATAATTTAGACAAGAGAGTTTTAAAGTGCGCATCATACTCCACACACTCTCTGCCATTCCTTGTTGAATCTCCTTCAAAGTGTTGATGCTCTTCTTGCTCAAACTCAGGAATGTGGAATTTTGCCAAGAATGCATTCTTTAAAGTAGTATAGTCCACCACTATTTGATGAGGGTCATACTTCCTATACAGCTATGTGTGCCCTTGCAATGTGGTTGCAAACTAACTAGCCTTCCATTCTAGGGTTGTGATACCCTTTGCGTGCCATAGTAGTTCACACTTGTGAACATGTTCCACAACATCCTCAATACCTCTGTAATCGGGAAAATGTAGAGACATTTCAAAGAAAACTTGTGGGGGTGGTTGGGGCCCAAATCCTCTGAGCCAGAGCCTTGGTTTCCACCTGTGTTTCCTCCGCCACACGATCCATCCACTGAGTCCACGAGTCCACTGGTCCTCCAACCACCAGGTCCTGAACCACCAGATCCACCGGTCCTAACCACCGGCTCCTATTCCTCTGAACCACGGACCCCCCACCAGTTCCACTAGGTCCTACAAAGTGGTCATGCAGGGTCCCCATAGTTCCACTGATTGAACTACGCACCTATGATCTACGTGACAATGCCCCACTACTAATAGTATACCCCATGCCACTCCCAGATGTGAGACCAAAAGCTTGTGTGTCTATACCTTGCCGAAAATTCCTAACACTAGGTTGGTGTTTGTAGCCATAGAAGGCCCAAACGAGAAATTATACCTCCTGGGTGTAGACCGATCACTTCTAATGTAACCAACTGGACTGACAATATTTTCCCCCTGATCTGGAAAACCAAATGCCTAAGGTCGGTCACTAGGTGGGCTCAGATGCGTGCAATGGTTCTTCTTTCTCCATGTGATGAACTCTCATCAGAAGCCGAAGGGGTCTCTCTTACGCACTTGCCAAGATGGGGTCACACAGACTACTCAAGTTCCACATCCTCTGCGTGAACCTCAAATCCTTCCCATAATGTCTACCACCATACATCCATCACACCTGCAACCTCGCGTTGTCTAGCAATCTCCCTTTCACGTGCTTCACCATACTTGAGTCATCTTTCCTCCCTATCCTCTCTCATCGTAACATCTACCATCTTCCTCCACCCTAGCTTCCTCACCAGTGCTCAGAATGGTTTATTGGCCATTGGGAATGCCTCTAAACTCATGGTAACCATCAAGATCTTCATAGCAGAGGGACAACACGTAGAAATGATCCTCTGGGCTCCCTGCAGAAACTCAAACTCAAGCAACCTCGGACAAGAATATGTGGAAATGGCATACTCCAGAGTGTAGCTAGCCAATACTCCTTTCCACCAATGATCCACAACACGGGTCCATGTCAGATCTGCATCCTGCAACCTCTGGTATTCTTCTTGGGTCCACACATGTGATCCATAACACCAACTTGATCTAGATGCATAGGTTGAGAGCCATTCATATAGTTCCATTGGGAAAGCAACAAAAAAAGTCTCATATAGATCATGGTAGAGTTCTCTTCTACCCATCTACGTGCATTAAACTTAGGTCAGTGTTGAATCTCTGAGTGAATTCATCCTCCGTGCTCTTAAACCATGATTCAACACTTTCCAAAGTTAACCACTCTGTCATTACTCACTACACAGACCATGATGAATGTTAATTCCCACTACAACTTTGAAAAGAGGTCCCAGACAATGGAACCAAGATGTAGTCATTTTTACCCTTAACACAAAAGAAAGGAACCCCATGCGTGTCGACCTATCACCCAGTGAAAGTTGGGTGCTCACCCGAGGCACGCGCGGGTGCGAGTCTCTCTTTTATGTGAGTTTAGTGGGAAACATCATCTATGATTTGTGTTTAAAAGACTTTCAAATGGGTTTAGGACATACAAGAACCATAGGCTCAAAACGGCCTCTAGATCCTTGTAGTCATTTTAGATAGAGTACTTAACAAGAATCTATAATGTGTATCATATCAAAAAGAACATACAAGCATCCATACTTAGCATAAAAGGAAAGAGAACTCATGAGAGAGAAGTATGCATCAAAATCATTGATATTCATGTATATATAATGAGGTAACCTCATTACATCCATGGAGCCATTACAGAGTGTCACAGAGAAGCAGACCGCAGTCATGCATTACAACTAGAACTTATGTAACTAAGCTACCAAAAAGAAAAATTACAATCCCCATGCCCAATACATCCTTTCCCAATGTAATTACCCATTAATAGAGTTCTTGTAGTATTTTTGCAGAGCTCCACCCACACTCTAAGTCTCTCTGTTTACTCTATAGGCACTTGTATTTATAGCTTTTTGGACTACCAACTCATCCTCAGTGCCCTTAGATCCGATGCCAAGTGTCTAAATGTGGTCCTCCATGCGAGCATGCTCCTCAGGCCTGAGCTTCCCACTTTATCCCATGATGTGCTTCTAGAAGATTCTACATAGGCATGCTCCTTCCGGCCAACTGTCGCTGCCAGTGGCATCTTATCCACGCGTAGTCGGGTCATGCTTTTCATGTGTTCAGCCCCAAACATTCAATTTTCTAAGTCCCGAACCCTTGGTTTTTTCCACGCGTGTCATGCACGCCACAAGCTTCCTTAAACCCTTTTCTAAACCCCTGAGCGCTTTTCATGTGCGCCTTTCTTTAATCGGGACCTTGCGCGCCTACGTGCCTTTTTGTACTTAGTCAATATGACCTCTCTCACATATCATTATATTTGTGAAGTCTCTCTTTTCTATCTCTGTGTCATTTCCTTGGAACAATGCCATCCTTCCCAAGCCTTTTCTTGCCCCTGCGTGCGGTGGGGTTTTAGCCTGTCATAGGTAATTTCTCCATTCCCAACTCAATTATTAAGATCTTTGTGGCTAACGACAACGCACATAAGTACAATCATCTTGACCAATGCGTAGAAACCGAACTTTCTTCTTCTTAGGAAGCGAGTACGTTGATATTGCATAATCCAATGTATAAATCCACAACACACCTTCCCACCAACGGTCTACCACACATGCCCATTGTTTATCCAAATAAGAGAGTGCCTGTTCTAGCTCCAAACTTGCTTATTTCCCAGGATCGGATACCCTTAATCTACGCATAATGTGTTAACCACTCATATAACTCTACTGGGAAGAAACTGAAAAAATGTCTCATATAGTGAATCATATAAATTTTCCTCCGCCCATTTGTGAGCATCAAAACCTTGTCAATACTTTATATTTGAGAAAAATTATCCTAGTTGTCTTATACCCAACACTCAATGTTCTCCAACGACAATCGAACACCATGCACACGTCACATCTTGATTATCAGAGCTAAAAGAGGTCCCAACAACAGAACCAAAATGTATCCTTATTAATTCCAAACACAAATTGGTCGGGCACGTTAGCACATCACCGGACTATTGTCTCAGCGCTCACCAAAGCAAAGCGCATGAACCAGCCAAGTCCTCATTATATGATAATACAAGATGTGAATTCACAATAAACCATTGTCAGGCAACATACGTTTAGAGATAAAAGTAAGTAAATCAACACACAAACATCAATATTAAGAACTTAGATAATTCATTCATTGTTGTAAATAACTAACAAAATTTGGACTCTTATTACACCTTGTTCACTTCTCCTTACTTTGGCAATCCACACAATATTGCCCATTACAAACACAATTATGAAATACCTACTCACATCAATAATGCATGCACCTTATACGAACCGACTTACATATTAACCTCTTACACACACATACACACAAATATATTCGTTATCTTACATACACACATATGTATATCTATCTATTGGGTGCGATATACATATTTATACATTGTGGGAACTTGTCCTTCATCGTTTACATGCTTTAGTTCTAGTAATAGACGTCCTAATTATAGGATGCATGCCTATAAAACTTCTTCTTTAACCTCCAGGTTTGTGCTATAAATAGCTCGATGCTTGCATCCTATAATTATATGTCCATGCATGTGCTTTATTCAACCTACATGTGTTTTATCGAATCTATTTTTGGAACTTTCTTGTCTTCCATGTCAACTATGCTTTCTTCTATATTTAGCCTATTCTAGAATCTAACTATCTCCCCGGAACTTGCCTTTGTGTGCAAACCTTTATGCTCTAGTGTCTCCTCATCTTCTACGTATACTTCCACACACTTGTCTTATGCTTAGGTTGTTTCTCTTGACACTACACTTGTCGAGCGTTCCTTCCTAAAGTTCATGTGTGCGCCTCTGCGTGCGATCTCCAACCTACTCGCACATGGCTTATACTTAGCCACATTCTCATTAACAAAGAGTGACAAGCATGAGATTGACTTGACTTACTAATGATGTAGGACAAGGATGATGTTTTAGAGAGGGTGGTTAGCCTATAAAGCGCCTATGACGTAAAACAAAATAACCAACATTTATCAGTATCCTCTACTACCTTCACTATAAATCCTTAAGTGGGTAATTATTCTCCTTAACAATGCGGAAGAGTGGGAGGGGTATCCTTTTTACTAATTTTATTTCTTCCTTAGTGGTCATAGGCACATCGACTAATGTTGTATTCTCAACCATTGTCTTCATATCTATCAATATGTGGAAAAAATTAAGGAAGTGTGCATATATAGGTTTTGCCAATAATTGCGACCTCTCTTAAACACTTATAGTCCTTAGCAACAAGTTTCTTCTTATTCTATAATCACATAAGTTAATGTTTAAATACTTGGGTTTGACCTCAACATTGGCATTGTGACTATGGTTTGTATTATAGCTTATTCTCGTTCGTCAATTAAGGCCATGTGCTTGATATGTATAGTATGTCGATAGTGCATCATCCTCGATTCATATATTTGAAAAAATACCCATCTAATATTAAGTCAAAAACTATTTTTAAACTTAATATACAAATGTAATAGATATATATTTATGAGTTTCCTTATTATATGTCGATATGAAAACAAACACTCCAAATTTTATAGTAATTTATCATATATGAAAGCAATAAATAATGTGGAAAATCTTTTAATCCTCTAACACATCATGTGTGATGCCTAATAAATCAACATGTTATATATTTATAAAACACTAAATTTTTGCATGATAAAATTTAAATTAAATCATAAGAAAAATATTTAAAAAACTATATATTATCCCAAATAATTTAGCTTAGTTCACTTGTTCTATTATCTATTTATTCATGCCCTAAATTTCTCAATTTTGCTCACCTGACGGTGGATGCATAAGAGCAAGTCTGTGTCGCCTTCCAGTGATAACATATGCGGCGTCTCTTAAAATCCTGAAAAGATGTAAAACCATTGTTGTGTAAGGCATCTCTTTTATGCTGTCATTATTGCTTCGGGCTCTGTGACATTCACTGTCTGTGTTTCCTGGCATTGCTATTTTTGAAGGGCTTCTGAGCTTCGTGCAATCCGCGGGAGAATTTACATGAATCGTAGCAGCATTTGCCTTGCATGAACTTGAAACACATCTTGGTTATGTAATAAACTCCAGTGCAGATGAGTTCCTATGAAAACAGCTCCCTTCCTCCTCGAACACATGCACTTGAATCTGCAAAGCAGCCCTTCAGAATCTTTGTTACTTGTGAGCGGCAAGGCAAGTCTCCACACTGTGTCCGTCATATCCACATTTTTTGACGGATTCCACTCTTCTCCGTTGAAAAAAGGGCACATCAAAATCACGCCTTTGATTTTGATTTCAACTTCCACGCAGATGCCTTAAGCCATTTCGATTAAACCATGAAAATGGGGATTTTTCAAATGATGCCCAAATTAATCAGTTAAGAGCTTATAGAGTAGGTGTTCAGTCCAAAATAGAGTGCAAGTCTGTTGAGTACATTTAAATTTAGTACATTGCATTGTGAATGCCGAACAGTATAATTGCACATTGCATTGTGGAATTGCAGGGTGGACGAGGAATGGCAGAAATGAACGACAATTCAATCTTAATTTGCTTGTTGAAGGACATTGTGGAGGCGTTGCAAAAACCCTCACGTCCATGTGCTCAGTATTCCAATGAGAAACATCGACAGCCCATGAGAAACAACGACAACCAATGTGCAACGGCAGAGAGGGTGCCCAAAAGTAGCATAAATTTCAAAATGTTTGAGAATATCATGGGCGATGTTAATTGCGACAACATGGAACTAGCATTGCATGGGATTGGAGAACGATTACGCTCTCTCAATCTCGATTGCGAGGGCATGCATATACTAAATTACAGTTGGGCAATGGCATATACAGTCCCATAAGGCTATCAACCCACAATACATTCCAGTGTTGACTCTGTATTTTATGTGTAGACAATGAAACCACATTTATTTAGGCATTTAGTTGAGAAAGACACACACCAAGTGCACGATTCCACACTTTCCGTAAATATCTACCAAGTGAATGTGAAGTGTTCTACAAAATGCCTGAAAAAAATGTGGTCTCATGGACTGCAATGATTGTAGGATATGCTCAAAATGGGTTTGTTGAAAAGGAGGGCAGAGTTGTCAACAATCTAAGAGTGGCCATCCATGGCAAAGAGTGAAGAGGAGTTTCAGGTATCCTCGAAGGATTTTTCTTCTATTGTTTGGGGTTTTCTAATGAATCTCCATCATTCCTACTCGAGCTGAATTCGTTGTAACTGTCATCAAGTTCTTGACAATGGTCAAAAAGAGTGTGCATCATACATTGTTTAGTGGCTGGATATTTTGTGATAGATTTTGAGAGTATTGTGGCATCCAATGTCATGATCAGGGAGGAGGACAAGGAGTTCTTCGAGATGAACCATGTGGAAAATATTAGAAGAGATATTGAGGGCACTTATCTTGATATGACAACGTGAATTGCTTGTGACTTAGTAAAAATACTTGTAACTCATTATAGGGAGCATGTGATGGCTATGATCTCAATGCATATACAGATCATGTAGGTAAAATACACTACTAATCTTGTTCTCAACCCGAAAGAGAAGAATTGTGCTATATAATTGGTGATTTCCCTGTCAACTAAATAAGCTCAGGAGCTTCATAAGTACTGATCTTGTTAATTAAATTTCAAATGCTTTGTTATGTCAGAATTAAAAACAAAAACCTCGATTCACAACAATTATTCAAAATGGATGTCCTGAAGTTTATCACATCTTTCCACTACCAGATTCCCAAGACCACTGTTTTGAATTTGATTCTACATTTAATGAGATTTATTTTATTTGAATTATCCATTCTTATGTTGTTAATTGCATTGAGCAATTGTTGATTTTTAAGGAAGACAACCAGCTTGGTATACTTCAATAGACATCAATCTATTTGTGCAACCTCTTATGACCACTATGTTCAATGCACTTAAATTTCCAAATTCCCAAGAGAATGCCTATGTAATGAAATGTATAATGAGGGTTTTTGGAATTGCAGAACTTGTTGGAATTGCTTGTCTCACAGGATTAATAAGAATTCTTAATGAAGTTTGTAAGAATCCCAAAACCCCATTTTCGATCATTTTTTGTTCAAGTTAGTTTCCAGTTTATCAGAAGATCCTAGTAAAGAGAGCCAGTTTTGAAGCAAATCTGTGTTGTATTTTACAAACTATTTTGGTTCACAATGTGACCAAATTTGTACCATACACATTTCATTTATTGGCTCACTTATTGAGATAAAACCAACTCCTCTTCTTCCAACTTACATGCTACATTTTTAGAATTTTCTTTTCTTTGAAACTGGAAAAGAAATTTGATATTCCTCCTCTTGGATAGCTATTGCAGGCATATTTACAAAAGTCTCCCCAAGAACTGAGTCAAGAAGGGTGACTGAGTCAAGTGTGTGGAATATTTAATAAGCTTGTTTCGGCAAAGAGCACAAAAGATTCAGGATTTTACATACTGAGCACCATAATACAATTTTTAATCTATGAAGCATTGTCTCCTTATATGGAAGTGTCCTCTTTCTTCGTCTTCAAAATCCCCATACTGTGAAATTTTTCAAGTCAATTATAATAATCTTGTTACTTGTTCGGTGAAGCACATGCACACAATTCTTGCCAAGACTATTGATGTTATCGGTGTCTTCAATCTTGCATGTTATGGACAGCCATTTAGATATCTGTAAACAAAGCCTCCTAAAATATACTACAATCCATTCCTTCAGATTCTATTGATACTATCATTCTGAAAGTAAAAATGTGTCATAAAATATATTGAACTCATTCCTTGATATTTTGATATGTTCATCCAGAAGGGCAGAAAAGGAAAATATAATAAAATTTACTGCAACTCACCAATGTGATCTGCTTAAAGCTTCATTGGCATTGGTCCATGCAGTAGATCTTCCTCAACTGCCTATGTGGTACCATTGAATTGCTTCGTTGAAATCTCTCACCACAACCTCCCTCAGGGTCTCAATCTCCACTCCTCCATGTGCATTCATTTGAATTGAAAGACTAAACCAATACCAAAAAAGTTAGCCATGCACATGATTTTAAACCACATCTTGTAATGAATAAAGGTCTGATCCTGAAAAATGTACAATAGCAGACTATGAAAATGAAGATAGGAGTATGTACCATTTTAGGGAAGGGTCTGTAAACCTTTTCGGTCGATGTACAAGCAAATCTTGCAGGCATAGCATTCAAACTTCAACCATGCTATATGTAAAGGTGAAGGTTGAAGTGCTATCCAAGGCAACTTGTTGAAAGAGTTCTTGGATTGTACAAGGAACAACACCAGGACTATCTTGTCTTCCTTCGTGCAATGCACTTATTCACATGAATGCAATTGTTTAATTAATCTCAGGGGAAGACCTCAAGAAAGTTTCATTGCATATTCTTATCAATATGATGACCTTAAGCTTCGAGAAGATGAATTTGCAAAGTTGTATAGCCCGGATGAAATAAAAAGTTTTCCCTGACCAAAACAAGGTTTGATTGTTAGGGTAGCAAGCAGGGAATTTGGTTTCATGCATTTGGCACCTTCAGTGGCAGTATATTGGCACCACCCAGATAATTTTATTTCACAAGAAATGGTATTATGATTTCTACTATGCACTTTTGTACAATTCTACTTGAATTGTGTACAATTGCTCTGTTTAGATGAAGACAAACTTGAAATAGAAAAATGGAGTGCAAAATACTATTTTCAGAAAGATGAACTACCACTATCAATCACACACCTTATCGAGTGTACAAAAAAGGTTTTTTCAACAAAAGACCAACAAAACAACCGATGCAACACTAACACAATTACACAAAAGTAAGTAACTATCCAAAATGGTATCAAATGTATTCATGTTTAGAGCGAAAAAATTGGCCACAAAATGATACCACTCATGATATAAAATCTGCACATGCATGAAAGTCTTCATGTATTCATGTTAAGTTCAAATAAAATAGTCCGCAAAACGCTACCACTCATGATATGAGATTTGTAAATGTATATGTATGAATTTGTAACAAGTTTGAAATGAAGAGATGATACCTTTAAATGAAGTGGTTCGTCTATATTTCTACACTTACAAAATTACACTTTTCAACATACATGTTCAATTTTTCCTTTTTATTGTTGCTCATTTTTTTATGAAAACCAACAACAACGCATTTTTAATGTCTTCTTCATTATATATGCATACAAATACCTATAGTTTTAAAATGCCGAGAAAGAACCATGCAATTTATAGTTGTTTCCATCCAAAGCTTTGTACATTATATCACTTTTTTGCATTTTGAATTGTTTTAAGGGTTAGACCTCATGTTTGTGCTTTTTAAATGAAGTGGTTCATCTATATTTCTACACTTACAAAATCAATCACACATAGTTTAAACAAAATCAACTCGATGTTAAATTTGGACGGTTTGATGGCCGCCCTGGACGTTTTTTGCTTTTTAACAGTTTTTTTCATTTATAGAAGGCTTTCCAGAAAACTCTTCACATGCTCTAAACAGTGCAGTGGTAGATGCATTTTTTGCTTGACTCGAAGGCAAGGTTCTCGTGATCTCTAGTATGTTGGGAGTCATTCTAGTGAAGATCATCATAGAAGTATAAATTCGCCTGGGAATAATGCTTGCCATGCAATTAACGTGAAGGTTTTCACAAACGTGGTTTTGCTAGATTTAGGATGTCACTGACAGATCTGCAACGACGTGGTAGAAAAGCACCGCTACCATTTATCGATGGATTGGCCTGCCATCGCTTCTCTGTGCAATGAATCTATTTTGCTTCCCGTTCGACCTGTTATAGAAGCGAATGGAGAAAGACGATTAGAGGAAACACAAAGGAATACCTCACAGCAAATGCAAATTTGTCTCTTTGCGCCTATAAAACATTTATAATACCGTGCTTGTCTATATACAGTTTTATGAATAACTAATGGATGGCATCCCCTAAACATGTAACTAATGGATGGACAAGTGCGGAAGTCTATTGAATGCCCGCGAAGTGTTTGACAAAATGACTGAGTGAAGATACAAAATCGAGAGAAGATCACGAGTGAAGATATTTCGCAGAATGGAATTTCACACCCTCAATAAAACATAGGTAGTAGATATAAAATGCAAACACACCAACTATACATCCCAAATAATTGAAAACCATTGTGCTGCAGGGAAAATACTATCCATGGCGTCTTATTTGTATCTTACAAACAGAAATTATAGGACCATTTCCCCTGTATCTGATCTCACTCTCACTTGAATGTCATTCTGATACAGATGGTCTAGATAACATTCCTGGTAGATACTCTGTCACTTGGGGTACTGAAATATCCATAACGAACAAACAATCTGGAAAGCTTTCCTATTGAGAAATAAGGAATGGACTTAAAGTTTGGCATATTTTACTTCTTCCAAGTTTATGCTGCCTACACTCACTATTTTCCATGAGAAAAGACACTGCCACTATTTTCCATGAGAAAAGATTTCATCAAACCGGTTCCTTACCAGACCATCTTTGAGAATCATATTATATCTTCCAATACCTACAGTTACTGATGGTTATGATCACACATTAAATTACCATTATAATCCAACATGCACAAATCCCCCACATCCATCGTTTGAAGGTTTCTTGAACTGTAAATGTAGAGTAAATGATCATGGTTCAGGGTTACATCAGTAGATTTCTTCAAGATAGAAACTTCCAAAAAATAATATAGTTCAGATGTTGAAATCCACAAAATGAATCTTCTATTTGAAGTAATTGAGGGCATGTCACCAAGAGTTTCCTCATTTTCGACATGGAAATCATGTCTTGGGAGATTTAACCACATACACTCCATCTGCTTCATGCTTCCCAATGTTCCTTTCAGAATTGTTTCATCATTGCTTTCAAGTGCCAACCTTTTCGTTTTTGAGGGAGGCCAAATCATTAATTGACAGAAGTTCCCTTTTTCTCTTATTCTTCCATTTCATGCTCCATGCATTTGGACAATGAGAAATAATCAAGTATTCAAGAGAGTTCTTGAGCTGTGAGATTCCATAAGGTATGGACCCCAGATATTCACAATTTCCAATGTTCAAACATTTTAGGAGGGTCATCTTACAAATGTGGGATGGAACCTGAGCGATAAAGATCAAGTATTTGAAGCTTTAAAAGAGCATTGACTGAATTAGGTAGTTTCTTGATGGGCGTACAGACTAACCTGAGGAAAACTAAATGCTTCAAACATTCTAGTGTTTTTGGCAAGGAGTGGAGAGCAGTCCCTGACAAATCCAACACCCTGAGAGAGATCATTTTCCCAATCACCTGTTAGGAATTTATTTCAAATAAATATTGCAACGCATTAGAAAGGGTTGGATATGAGAAGATCCGAATGTGTTTGGACCATTACTCAAACTATTGCGCATCAATGAAAATCTTGGAAACTCTTGTAAATGTCTGTCAGCTCAAAAGAAGCATTTCTCTTCTTTCTCAGCAATTTGTTGTGCTAAATTGAGCAAGACATCATGCACCCTAGGCCACACTTCCATCGATAAAAAAATAAAACATAGGTAGTACCCTAAACAAATAAATCAGAGTGAATGGCATTACCCTAAACAAATAAAACCATTGTAAAGAAGCCCTCAACTTTTACGAACAAATGCAACTTGCAGGGGCAAGGCCAGCCTTGAAGACATTTGTCAGTGTCCTCCGGCATGTGGCAAGTTGGCTGCTCTGGAACAAGGTAAGGAAATTTTTATAAGCCAATTACAGTCTGATGTCATAGTGTCAAATGCTCTCGTAGACATGTATACGAAATGTGGGAGCATATAGGAAGTGCACAATTTATTTGACAAAATGCAACATCAAAATGTTGTCTCCTGGACATCTCTAATTGGAGGATATGGTATGCATGGCTGTGCAAAAGAGGCCCTCAATCTCTTTGATCAGATGCAACACTCTTTTTAGCAATGTTTCTCTATGATCTGTGATTTCTGTGATGTAGGGGTTTTGATATATGAGGATTTATTTTATTACCAGGGGTTTGCTTTATTGGATGCCCAGAGAAATAAAAATTAGAAATAATTTTCGCAGAGAATATAGAACATATTGTCAGTTTAGGTCTCTCCAAGATATTTGGAGAGGATGAGGAGGTTAAAATCATATCACAGCCCTTCACATTTACAACATATCTTGTTTTTATTTGCTCTTATCAGGTATCTTGCACAGTAACAATCTTATTGGGGCATACTGCTCTGGGCAAGGAGCTACATCTACTATACTGGCAAGATGGACAACTGAATGGAGTTCTCACCGTGGGATGATTTTGTAGGAACTGGAAGCATCCCCACTCTTTTGGCCCCAATTGATCATTGCAGTTTTTGATGGAGATCTGGAATAACTCTTTCCATGGAATAAGTTAATTGAAATTGAATGCGTCTCACTGAAAAGTGGTGGTCAGCAATAACAAACATTAGACTAGCTTGTCATGTCATGCTATGGAAGTTGAAATTTGTAGCAAGACTTTGTGCATGGAACACATGTTTTCCAAGTAATATTTGATTAAGGGAATAAATGGCAATAAGGCCAAATGATATTTTTTGAACCCAACCGAGCATTGGAGTTTTTGATGGATGTCTGAACACAATTTTGCCATGGAATGTTTTCAATGGAATTGAATTTACCACCTCCCTTTTGACTTGGTAGATATTTGCAATCTTTAATGGATGTTTGAACCATCTTGTTGTGGAGTGACTTCATTGACAAGTAAATGCATTTTCATGAATAACAAAATCACTCAATTAGTGGCCACTTCATTCATGGTATTTCCATTATGTGGAAATGTTTTGGAAGTTGAACTCCTTTTGCAGTAATCTGCATAGGCAACTCCTTTCACCAATTTTACTTGTTAATGAAAAAACTGGCAATAAGGCTAAAATTGTCATCTTTGCCCCAAGATATCTTGTATGTTCTTTGATGGATATCTGGACATAGGTGTTGCTATGGAATGACTCATGGGAATTGAATGCAATCCCGGTGATTGGCATTAGGCAGTAACAACCTTAAAACTCGTTGACATATTATCGGTGATCTTAAGCGGGGTCCATTGGTGTTTGGACTTGGAACATAGAGTAGGTATTTTTAGCTATGATTTACTATGGGGACTTATACTTTTTCTTCCCAAATGGGAACATGATTTCTCAACACCGGACCCAATCCATCTTTTTCAAAATCTTAAATGTTAAACTAAAGATGATATTTGAGATACTTTAGGTAGTTCCTGGTGCAGGCCTTTGCCATGTATTTCTCATTTACAATGTTACAAGTAACTATCAATAAATAACCAATGAGGCAATAATTTGTGTAAGACACCTGCTGTTGGTCTTGGTACAGGCCTTACCTGGTCAAGTTTATTGTATAGTTTTTTTAATTTATTAGTTAATTAAATTATTTGATTAGCCTTGTATTTTAAAGTGAGGCAGGGGCTATTAGACATAAGAAAATGTCAAATATGTCAGGTCAAGATAACCTCTCTCATTCTTGAATAGGGTATACGAGTGTTGAGAATGCATTGCATGTTTACATTTGTGGATTTTCGATTTGCAAATATCTCAAGTGTGCATTTTCTCGGCTTGTAAAAAGATGGAAAGTGGAGAAATAACCATCATCAGGATGGATGATCAGGTCAGTTTTTGGCATCTATGCAATTCAATTAGCCTATCTTCATCTCTGCCTATTTAGAACCATGTAGTGGGACCTTTTTGGGTTCTCACTTTAGGGACTTGTTGAATGAAGGTAAGACACTGATGTTGGTCTTAGTACATGTGCCTCGCACTCGGTCAAGTTTATTGTATAGTTTTATTTATTTATTAGTTAATTAAATTATTTGATTAGCCTTGTATTTTAAAGCGAGGCGGGGCTATTAGACATAAGAAAATGTCAAATATGTCAGGTCAAGATAACCTCTCTCATTCTTGAATAGGGTATACGAGTGTTGAGAATGCATTGCATGTTTACATTTGTGGATTTCTGACTTGCAAATATCTGAAGTGTGCATTTTCTCAGCTTGTAAAAAGATGGAAAGTGGAGAAATAACCATCATTAGGATGGATGATCAGGTCATTTTCAGGCATCTATGCAATTCAATTAGCCTATCTTCATCTCTGCCTATTTAGAACCATGTAGTGGGACCTTTTTGGGTTCTCAGCTTTAGGGACTTGTTGAATGAAGGTTCAAAAAGGCATTTTAACTATAGATGAGAGCATCATCCAAGTGAATAAAAAAATAGCAAATCTTGAGTGGCAGATAAAATATACATGTCGTTCATATGACCAACTACTGGAGGGTTCAATTATCGATGATTTTTGTGCATCATATGTTCTCTTGCAATAAATCAATCTTATAACTAAAAGGGGGGCTACAAAGTTCTGTAACAAACAAACATTGTGGTTGGGTTTCTTGGATCTTCACTAATAATTAATTTGGCCTCTTTAAGCACAAATTGCACTCATGTCAATAATGCAAGTGAGACTGAGATGATAAAGTGGACCAAAGATAGAAGACATAATTTAGGTAGAAACAACATGGGCCCTGGAATAGGTGTGGACATGCAGGGTAATTCCCACCTTTTTATTTCCAAATTTCCATTCGTGTCTTCATCATATCTAAGAAATTAAACCTCGTCCAATCAAAAACCTTGACACTAAAAAAAAATAGCAAACCCTGAGTGGAAAATAAAATCTACTTGTCACTCATATGATCATCTATTAGAGGGGCTCAATTGTCATTGATGGACATCGTCGTCATGGGTGTTGATAGAGGAAATCCTAATTGCTACCCTGATAGCTAGAGAGGCTTTAATTTCAAATGTGCATGCAATTTCCACCCTAGGATTCCAAGTCAACTCCAAATATTCGTCTCTAAAGTGTCTCTTACGATGCACAAGTGAATTTTCCTTGTTTTTATGTGTGTTGTAACTACCTAGATAACATAACGACTAACATTGCAAATAAAAACTATTTACAATGTCAGTAGTGCTCATTCTTTAAATGTCTCTACAAACTCCACATTACACCAACTTCCTCCTTCAAATAATTAACAAAAGTGGCACGTGGCCGTAAGAAAGAAGAGTTTCACATTGGTTCCCTACAAGGCCCTTCTCCTCCCTCTGCCCCCTTCTTCATTTCCCTTATTTCTCCTATAATGTTACACTCCCTCAAGTATAACTTCTTCAACATATCCCCTTCGTCGTTGAAAGGATTGTAGAGATATCTTGGGTTTACATTTTTTTCCAGCTTCCAATTTTACCATCAATCTAATTTATAATGAAATGTTGGAATGATTACTCAGTACCGCACCAACTTGCAATACTTTTCTTTTCAAATGGCCTCTGTGTTGAGTTTTAAATGGAGGAACATGTGTTGGGCTCCAGTGCATTCTGTTGTAGTTATTGATTCCCCTTATAGTCCTATCAAATCTACAGTAAAAAGGTGCACGTATCAACACTTGGAGCAAGAAGAAAGGAGTCAAGACTACTATCACTCAACCAAAACAACCCATCATAAATACTACCTTCTACTTTGATAGCACCTCCACTACTACTTTACTCAACACTTCTTGTATCCAAACCGATAGTGCCATTCAAGGGGTATCGAATGTATTCATGTTTAGTGAAAATAAATTTGACCACAAAAGGCTACCACTCATGATATAAAATCTACAAATGTACATAGGTCTTCATGTATTCATGTTTAGTTCAAATCTCATGATATAAGATTTGCAAATGTATATGTACGAATTTGTAACAAATTTGAAATGTACAAATAGAACCTTTCAATGTAATGCTTCATCTATATTCCTATACTTACACTATCAATCCGAGGGCGAATTAAAGGTCGGGAGGCGCCTAGGCAATAGTATGAGTAGACGCCCCCTCACAAATTTAGTAAATTTTTTTCCATAAAGTAAATAAATAAAATATTTCTATATTCTTGTATTTTTCAATTTACATCATGGTCATAATAAATTAAACAATATTATCTATAAACGGGTTGATCAATATTAAATCTTCATATAAATTATTTTAAAGTTAAGTTCTAAAATTAACCAACAAAAGAAATTTTTAGATTCGGGCGCCTCGATCTGGCGCCTAGCAGCTGCCTAGTTTGCCTAAGGCTTAATCTCCATGTATCAATCACACCCCTTATCAACATGTTACGACAATACAAAAAAAGGAATTTTCAACAAAAAAACCAACCAAAAACCAATGCAACCACCATCTCAAACACGTTGCAACACTAACACAATTTCACACAAATAATTAACTACCCCTCTAAATCAAATAACAATACCATTCGGCGTTCACATTGCATTGCACACATGCGATTGCTAGTTATCAAGTTATTAGTATTATAAAAGAACATATGTAGAGAATATAGTTTAAATTGAAAAGATATTGTATAGTTTATTGGTTTTAAAATATTTTATTTAAAAATAATAATATTTTATTTTTATTTTATTTCAATCTTCTTTATCTTTTCAAAATGCTTTTCCCTTCTTTTTTTCTCATGCAATCAAATCATTTATTTGATGCTCTTCAATTACACTCATTGTCTTTGTCCTTTTTAATCTTTAATAAAATTGATTTTAAAATATATTTTACTAATGAAATTTAATATTTAAAATTTATAAAAAAATTAAATAATTTTTTTATAAAGTTTAAGAGATTTTATGTTTTCACAGTTTATGGAATAAGATAAATATTTTACAGCCCAAAAAATTTGATAGAACTCAATGGGAAATCTAGGGTCTTTCCTTTTTATATTGAAGACAACTCTCTTCAATTCACACTCCCTAACTCGAGATGGGAACTACTCATTATCCTAAAAAATCTTAGGAACATGAGCAAGTACATTACATGTAGAAATAAAAATTGACTAAAACCATAGATCATATGAACAATTTAATTATTTTCATTTTAAAATATAAAAAATTTGTTAAAATTCAAATTTACACAATCTATAAAATTAAATAAATTGTCTTTTAGATAAAATTAGAGAGATTGTATTTTTACAATGCTTAGTAAGTATAACTATTAATTATACATTTATTAATTGTTCTAAAATGACCATATCAATAAAACTTATGTCACTAAATTATCTATATAAAAAATTGTAATCTTTAATTCTTAGATAAACTTTATATTATAATAATAGATTGTACGTTAGAATTGGATACGTACATTTAAAAAAAAATCTTATCCTAACCATCAGCACAATTAAAACTATATCATTTTATTTCATCTGGTTATTTTCAAATCTTAAACCTCCTTCCTGTATTTTATTAGTGCGCCCATTTGACAAAAAAAAAAAAAAAAAAAAAAAAATATATATATATATATATATATATATATATATATATTTAAATTTTTAAAACAACATTGATGATCTGCAGCGCATTTTGTATAAATTTTAGCCTAAACCCTTGTCGGCAACTGCTTATTTTAAACTCCTTTCGCTCTCCCGCCATACAAATTTTTACACGCAGAGAAACAAAAACGAATTGGACTTCCAAGTCCAGACGATCATAACTGTAGTCTGTAAATTATACATGCCAGGCTGCACAGTGCAGCACACAGAAGCAGCTTTTTATATGAACTGTCAAATCGTCACTACACTTTTCCTTGATAGTATCACACAACGCGACAAACCCTTTTGCCCCATAAATTGATCTGTAACACACAAGCATTTTGTACTGCAACAATAATCATTTTCTTGCCCTGTTACAAACAATAAAAGACACAATGATTGTTTCTAATGCGCGTTGCACATGCCAAAACCAACATGTGAGGGTCATTACTGATGCAGTTGCCCGTATTACCAAAGTGGTAACTGTGATTGAGAAAAGCCCAAATGCGAGGTTTCTTTCAGCATTTTCAAGCCTGAGGAGGGTGTGACATTAATGACGCAGTTGCCCACATGACGCAGGTAGCAACTGTGATTGAGAAAAGCAGTGGCATCAATGTGGCCATTCTCAAATGCCTGGACCATTCATGGGTATGTATCTCTGTCTTCATCGTGCTATTCTAAGTAGGGTCATGTGTGGGGATGGGGTACTTTTATATGTTTTAAGCTACCTTTCAGTCTAAGCACAATTCAATGTAAAGTAGACTTTAAAAAGACTAAACCTTTCCTACTATTATCATTTGAATAAGATTTTCTTTATATTGTGTTCTCTTGCAGGTTTTCCATTCTCTCTTTTTCCATTTCTTTTTATGACTGTCCTAGAGGTTTTATATGTTTTAAGCTACCCTTCAGTTTAAGCACAATTCAATGCACATATGGACTTTAAAAGGAACTTTCCATTTCTTACAAACATCATTTGAATTAAATTTTAGTTATACTGTGTTCTCTTGCATGTTTCCTTCTCTTTGTTTTCATTTCTTTTTGTATGACTGTCCTACAAGTCATATGTTTTAACCACCCTTCGCCAAAGCACATTTCAATGCGTAGGTGGACCTTAAAAGAAGATTTTTATTTAATTGCTGTCAAGAACTTGGTACTTGAACCCATCTCCCATTCCATCAGGATTCCCCAGCATTCACCATTGAATCCTTTATAGGTTCTGGCTTTACAAGAGTGTTGATTGAACCTTTAACAGACCATGTCCTCGTAGGCACTTTAACGAAAACTTCAAGAAAGTATAAGAGGTTGGATGCTTTGTTTAAGACCCCCATAATGAATCAAAATTAATAAGCTGCAATCACCAACCAAGGCAGCTTTATGAAGGATGAAACCTAGAATCGGCAAGCTGAATCTCCCATTTACACTTCCAAAGTAGTTGTTTCTTGTATTCCTTAGTAAAATACCACTATCAGCCATTTTTAGTCGTCAACTTGTAAGGAACCCTATGAGACCAAGCACTGCTGAACCTGGCGATCCACCCAATCTAATTTTCTGCCTAACCCATCTCTTGTTCAAAACAGGAGGTAAGGGCGCATCCTTTGGTATCACTTGGTAATGTTTTCCACACATGAAAGCGAAAATGATTCATCTTTTATTTGGTAAAGCTTTCTGCTGCTGGACTTGATATTTAATAAGCCCAATTTTACCAATTTCTAATTTATTTGCACAAATTATACTTAGTTTATGACTGAACACAATTGGTAATGTACTAATTTAGTACTATGTCTATGCAGGTTCATTCTTAGAATTTTCAGCATGAATCATACTTAGACTATGACTGAACATGATTAGTAATGTGCGGATTTATTATGTCTATGCACACTGATCATTCTTAGAGTTACTCATATTAGCAAGGTTCACACAAAAAAAAAACAAATTGAACATGAAACATGGAAAAGAAACCTTTAACACCACACAAACTAAACTCCAAACATAAAATCTACCATGGAGAAACCCACTTTCGAAAAACTCCACCAAAGAGGGCTGTGCCTCCAATTCCCTATCCCCAATGAATGCCAGGCTCTAAGCTCACAAGGCTATAGCATACAACCATACCTATCTCCCTTATTTGGCATCCCACAATCTCTGTTGTCTGATGTCTCACCTTCTCATATGTCTGCAAACTTCAACTCTACATGACTCATAGATGATTGTTCAATCCCACTTCAAGACTATCTTCTAACCAAGGCATGCTCAAAGTCCCACATAAAAGATTCTAAAAGAGGTACCAAACCAATAGACGACATACCAATAATCTATTTTTCAAACTCACTCCAAGCTGGATGATTGGTTTGAGCTTTTGTCTTATTCAGGACAGGTTTGGTTCTGGATGAACAAACCCATTGCTAGTATTCTGGCTAAAAGATCCTTCGTGCCTGAACATTTTCCTCTGTTCTGTTTTTACAGACAGGTTTGGTCCTCAACAAACTCGACATATGTTATCCAAGACAGGTTTGATCCAGCACAAACCCATCTCTGAGACTTGCTGTTACAAAACAAAACCTTCAAGAGGCTTTCTTAAGCCTTCCTACTTCACAGATGCTTTATAGCTCTTGGCAACATGCTTAGAATGGTTGTACAATTCTGCCTTAGCCATTGCAAATCTGTAGAGAAAACAAGTTACATGGGAAATGATGCTCTAAGGGTCACACAAACCTCTTCAGAATCTTTTACAACATAAATGAAGTGGATTTACTTTACAACTAGATCCAACTTGAATCACTGGCTGATTACAACGTTCCTCCAATCTGTCCATTCAGTTTTAAGATCATTTCATTAGTTCTTAATGAGGTCCATTCTCTGCCAGGCCTTTTCACCGCAAACGGAGTGATATTGCAAATACATTGGCCTTGAATTTCTAAAATCAAATAGGTTTGAGGGTTGAATACCAAATAAGATTGAAGGGTAAATCGCACTCTTCTCTACTCCTGCACCCTACATAGTCTCAAGTCAACCAACTTATCAACTCTTGCCAGGTCTTTTAAAACCGCACACCCTTGGACCAACACCAACAATATCACACAACTCACTGTTCATGTACTTCAGTAATACCCTTGATTTGAGAAACTTCCAAGGGCATCCCTGTTAGAGAAACCCTACCACCCATTTGGCAACCAGACAATTTTTTTCATGTCCTGGTTGGCCATAGCACCAAAATGCCAAGTAATAAGAAGTGGACCACGTACTTCATATTTGTATCTGTCTTATCAGGGTTTATTACAGTGGCACATCCCTATGATGGATTTAGTTCCATACTAGGCAATATTGTTTTGGCATTTTGTTTCTACTTTATTTTTAGGCACTCCTCTTTAATTAGGCTGATTTATATAGCGGCATATCGCTATTGTGGGATTCTACAACAATAATATCTCTTCCGAATTCCATTACTGCATTTTAATATAAATATACATATCACTTTTTGGTATTTTAACGGATTTACTTCACTGTTTTCAATATGGAAGTTGATTCAGACAGAAAATCATTAATTTCTGATAACATTTTTCTAATTCTGTTAGCAATAAATCTGTGCAGGCAGCTGTTTTCATGGTATGGAAAGGGGAAGGATCACAAAATGCAGAGAATTTAGCCTTAAATCTCCCCCAGGTGTGTATAAACATTTATTAACCAAACTGAACAGCATCATGTTTCTATTTTCTGTGTTGTCTCATAGGTCAAAATCATCGACCCAACTTATTGACAACCATTCATCAAAAACAATTGACTACAAAAGGCTAAGTCTAAAATTAAGAAAGGTGTAAACTAATTTTTTGATGGATTCTGCAGGCAGCAGCCTTCACCAAGGGATTGAAGTGTGCGGTGAGAATAGTGGACTCAGGGTGGTTTCAGCCGAGCTCTCAACAAACAAGGCAAGGAGTTCCCTTTGCACAGCTCTCCCTGGGAGATATCGTCAGCATCCGCAGAATACATTGCAGCTGGAAAATACAGGATGTGCTCTCCTACTCCTGCCTCGCCATTCTCAGATCATATTTCAACAGCGTCAAAGGCTTAATTTCCTGTTCATTTTATGATTCACTGGATGGGAAACAGATAATAGGTGTAGGAGTATGGGATAGCATTGAATTAGCGTCTGTCCTGGTAAAATATCCACACACAAGCCCTGCGCTGCCATACTGGAAAGCGGTGGGGGCGAAGGAATTACAGTACCATGTATGCCAGGTTGTCTATGCCACCTGCAAAACTTCCAACCAGCATTCCAGGCCAGGATTTCAAATATAGTCTGTCTGTGGTCCAGTGGTTGAGATAGGTCACCTTCCATGAATATTTAAGCTTGGATCGCTCTGTGTGATAGAGACACTGGAATTGGCCAAGTGATCAAGTGTTTGGTGCCGGGTTTAAATTTGACGGCCACCTATGCCTGTCAAACAATTTTTAGGTGACGGCAAATTTTAAATTTTGCCCTTCAAAAATACAAAATAGTGTTATTTTTATGATGTTAATAAAATATATAAAATATTATTTTATATATATTTAACTATTTCAAATATATTTTTGTATAATTTACCTATAAATCTATATTAAAAATAACGGCCTCCTTAAAATTTGCAAGTCGCACGTGACGGTTTTTCCAAATATTTGCAAGTATTTTACGGCTAAAATCATGAAAAACGTCTAAACGGCCGTCAAATTTAATCCTGGACTTTGGTGAGATTATTATGCCAAAAGGCGTGTTCTCTATGAGGAAGCCTGGACCTTTCTGACATGCGTCAGAGGTATCGACGATCAGGATCTGTTGGTCGACGAAGCACGACCAATCCTCCGCTGTACACGTGTCATGAAATTACTTTTGTCTTACTTTTGTCAGGGAGAGAGATCGACGATCGCTTTTGTCGGGAGTGAATAAACTAGCAATTGCAAATGAGTTCTAAGTTACACGTGGAGAGGGATTGAATTTTTGTATTCATTATAGTTTGGATGTGAAGGCGATCATGGGTGGATAGCATGCCGAAGAGAGTGGTTTCTGTTTGCATCCAGGAGCAGATAATTCTATTTCAATTTTAATAAGTGGTATTGGTTCTACTTTTATTTGAGGAAGCTAATCCCATACAATTGCCTTAATCTTGGCTTGTCAAATGCATATCGAAATCTTCTTTCATCCATACGTAAACAACATTTCTAAGCTTGGAAGCCTGCAGAATGTGGATCCTTACATATAGACATGTGAATAGTTTTGCAAAATGTAACTTTTGTTTTGCGCTCAAACATCTATCGTATATCATAGAATATATTTTACATGATATATTGAATGTGGATCCTAGATCGTGGTATTGTTTTGTGTGCATGATGGGGGAAGGAGTATTTCCATGCCTTGTACGCCGTGTGCCAATGCTGCGGTGCAAAGTCTTTTCTCCTCCTCCTTGCGTGATTTTACGTTCTTGGTATATCTCATTCGTGCATAGCGTTCAAACGTAAAAGCTGGTTGGATTTGTAGGTCGTTGATGGCACGAACTCTTGACATTGCTGTGAATGTTAGTCCTTGGCGGTCAACGTTTCCGATGTCTACTGTGGCCTTGTCAAGGGTTAGGCCCTGTGATTTGTGGATGGTAAGGCCCCAAGACATTTTTAGTGGGATTTGGCGACGATTTCCACGTGTGACAGGAGGTAGGGCAAGTGTGTTGGGTTGAGTATGTCCATGGGGCCTCTTGGTAGTGTTTGAAGTTGACAACAACAAAGGATGGCAAGTCCGGTGGTTGTGTTTCCTGGGTTGTACACGATATCATCACTTGCCCGAGTGCACCATTAACCAATCCTAAGCTAACCCACAAGTAAGATGTTAACATGACCTCCTATCTAGTGCATAGGAAAACTACCGGGTCTAGTTGAGTGTCGTTGATGTCTGAGTCAGAGTTATGTTTGCTTTGTTCTGCGATGCTCATTCACTGAACCGGGTACGTGCAAGGATTTTAGCATTTGTTTATTGTGCTTGTTTGCTAGGTCCTTTGTTGCAAATAGGTGCTTCTCAGTCATGAACATGGATTGCTCTGAGGTAGACATGCACGACTTGGTACGTGACATGAGAAGAGACCAATCATACGGATTTAGCTTCTGCGTTTCGATGTTGGTCAACATTTCTCTGAATTCAAGTTGTGTGGAGTTTAATCCTTGTTGCCTGAAGTTTGTGTCCAAGGTGATCACGGTATCAAAAGCATGCCAAAGGGAGCTTCCTACTTTGTTGCCTACATATAATGGTACATCGTTGACCGGGGGGAGCTGGCCTAAGTCTCCCACCAAAATCATTGAGCAGTTACCGAACGCGTGGTTACTATGTCGGGGGAATGCCTCACGAAGTCTTTTGTTGATGTTGTGTAACATTGTAGGACCTATAAAGCTCATTTCATCTATGAGTATATAACGTATGGGACTCATACGCTCTTGGAAGATTGCTAGGGCTTGTCCTTCGAGGGGTTTCATGTCGGATATGGGTATTCGGAGGGAAGAATGTATAGTGGATGATTTTATATTAAATGCAGCAATACCTGTTGGGGCTAGTACAAGGAGGGAAGATTTTAATTTGCCAGCCATATTTTTAAGCCCATTTCTTATGCATTGTATGAGGTATGATTTTCCTGTACCAGCGGTTCCCTGAATGATCATCTTCAATGGTGGGTGTTCTCCTTGTTGAGTTGCATGTGAAAGCACAATTGAGTAGGCAAGGTGTTGGTTTGATGATAGTTGCAGAGTGTCTAAATGGGTAGGTGGAGTAACAACTGGTGGCGAATTTTCAGTGCGGGCGATGTCTATGAATTTAGGTGCACTTATTTGTAAGGCAGCAGGGATTGAATGAACCTTCCAATCGTGGTTAATGTCAAAGTCACGGAGGCCTATCATGTCTAGATCATCAATTGTTGTATTGAGTGTTGGGTGCATGCGGGATATATGCTCCCATTCAAATAGTTGTGCGTGCAGTGGATTCGATCCTTGCGAGTCATTGTCGTCGCTACTTGCCCCAGGTGCAGTTTCTTCTAGAGTAGTGGCTCTATTAACATGTAAAGGGGCGTAAGAGTTTTTCATGTTTTCCCAATGGTTAGTTATTTCAGATGTGGAGATGCCAATGTCTCTGTTTGGATATGCCGAAAGGGCTTATAAAGTGAAGCTGTCGTGCAGAAATCCTCATAGTGTATCGCATCTGGGGTTGGGACATCAGTGTATCGGGGGAATACGCGGACGACAGCAGGGGTTCTTCTTTGTAGCCATTGAGTAACTTTCCTTTGGCTGTTGTAGGACCAGGAACGAGCAGCTTCAAAGAGGGAGGTGTTCTCTAATTGTGTAGGGCGTTTTATGTATGCATCTATGAATGAAGGGAATTGGAATGTGTTTCCTAGGTCTGGGAGGACACGTTTGAATACCTGCTTACCGACGGATAGGGTAATAAATGTGCGGCTACAACTGGAAAGGGGGAGTTTTTGTAACATGTGGCATGTTTCTTGTGCACCAATGTCCCGGTCGACAATAGTCTCAGAGAGGAATTTGCTGTATGCCGTCTTTGCAGGGTGGTCGATGCTAACTTCATTAGATATCCTTGTTAGCATGTGATGATAGCTTTCTGATTTCTTCTGTGCCTTGGCTGCATATTTTGCAATGTATTGTAAGACCGCATGGTGCGACACAACGGGCTGGCAGTCGACATTGGCTCGCCATAGTGCTAGCATGTCTGAGTTGTGTATGTTGACCCGTGCATCATTGCGTGCAGGGGTGTACTTTTTTTTACCGGTTTCATCTAAGCCCAAGCTCGAATACTCTTGGAGTGGCCAAGGGGCTTTATATCTACATTGAAGTGTCCCATTTTTTTCTCTGCAAGCAGGTTGTCTCAGTACATTTTGTGTGGCGTTGCACGCGGTTCAACAAGTTCTCATAGTCAGCTACTGGGTTGTTTGTAAGTATCCCGTATGTGTCTAACAAGCACGGGTCATCTTCCTGTGAACGATGTATCTGACGTTCTCCACTCTCAGGGCCCCTTGGATTCCATGCAGTTACTAATTGGTCGAAGTAAGTCTTCGCCGCATCAAGTTCACGGGGGTTGTCCCAGTTCAGGTCCTCCATGTTTGGTGCATTTGGAAGCCATATAAATCCGTGGATATGAGCCGAGCCTCGGTGTTGCCATTCGTACCTGTATTTTGTACAAAGAGGGTCTAGCTTGGTAAATGTGGTAGGCGGGGTATTGTATTAAAATCTAAATGGTAGTGAGCTCACCTGTACCAGTAGTCAGTGCAATGCATTTTTTTTGAAGCACCTCCTCGCAAAATATTGTAAATCTTTTTTCCATGTATGCAGAGACGATATGGGGGTGCATGTTCAAGTTCGCGTTTCTCCACTGCTGGCTTGTTGTTGATGGTGGCGTCGGTGTTCCCGGCATTGCTTTGTGTAAATCAGGCCATTTAGTATCTGCTGCACTTAAAGTGAAGAAAAGTGTAGGGCTTTCTAGTTGGGTTATCATATCTGTGAGTTCATGTCTGCGCTTGCACCAAAATGATTTAGTTCCTCGCAGGTTGGACCCAAAGCGCATTAGTTGCTCTGCAATGTGGGCATCCGGGTAGTGTGCAAGTTGTTGGCGTAACATCGAAACTGTGGTAGGCAAGTTGTCGCCTATATTTTTTTTTGTGAAAACAGCAGATGTTGATTGGCTTCTGTGGCGCAACATAATGTTGAGAATGAAGTAACGAAAGCGCGGATGGCTTCCAAATCTATTATCATGGTAACGTAGTAGGTGTAGTGCGTATTCATGCATGTGAACCCTCTTGATGCGTGCTTGGTGGAACAATGCAACCCCTGGGAACAATGTTGGAAAAGCCATAGATAGCAAGCCCTCAAAGTGTCGTGATTCACGGCCGGGGCTGAACCAATGTGTGGCCACTCAATTGATCTGTAGTGGAGTTTTCCTGCCTTCGATGAAATTTGTTATTTGCTCAACTTCTGAAGTGGCTGGAGGGAGGGAGGACACAAAAGATGATGGCTGTCGCTCGTGGGTATTTGGTGGGGAGCTTGGGTGAAGCTCTGCTTCTGGTTGTGCTTCAGCATTGTCGGTGATAATTGAATTGAAGTGTGGTAGGGAAGTAGATATATCAGTACTGTGATGTGGTAGGGAATGCAATGCAGGGTGGTCTAGGACAACATCCTTGTAGTAAGGGTCATGAGCTATTTTGAATTGCAATGCAGCCAAAACACGAGATCTGCTTACAAAGCAATCGTAAGCTTTATTTGTTGCTCCGATTCTTCGGATGATTAAGATGTCCAAGTCTTCGACGCGCCGAGGCAAGTGTTTAGTTATGGATGAAACTTCTTGGGGGAAGCATATGGTGTGGCCCCTATATTTGTATTGGCCACCTACAGCGTGAGTCACTTGCAATATTGGGTTGACCCTTGCTATTAGCATTTCCTCAACTTGTGTAAGTGAAGATAACACCTTAGGTTGCGGGCCTGGGTCCATGTTATTCCAACTTGAGAAGCGGCGATCATCCTTTTCAACAATGCATCTGTGACAGGTGTGGGCACCTTTGTAAACCCTTGTACGTAGCCCAACATATAATTCATTACAACATGAACATGTGTTCGGAGGCGGGAGGTGATCTATTCTTTGGCGGAATTGGCGTTGTGTATCTTGGAGTGAATGCGTATTTGGTGTGTGATCTTCGAGCAGGTTGGCATGGTTGGCTATATAGACTGGTGCCTGTGTGTTCAGCTTTTGTCGTTTCATGCAAGCTATATGGCGGCGTTGCTCATTGAGGTTGTTTTTGTTGGCTGCATACCTCAACCGAGCCTTTGCATTTTTCTCAGTCCGTGTTAGGCCTACAAAAAATGAGTTAAAAAGGTAACAGTAATTAGGTATAGAACGTAGTTAATGCGAGCAAAAAAGAAAAGTTCTTTTGTTTGATTGGAGTGAAGTGTAACAATGTATGTTGACAGTATTTGCATTGCTAGTATAAAGTGACTTTGATTGCACCCGAATATGTGTATTATAAAGACATATTAAGAACACAGAGTGGTGTATAAATATAGGAAAACTTGAGCACAACATGCGTTAATATTAAAGGTTATGTAACTTATGAATGCAAAAACCTATATGTGGAGTAGGTGGTATGGTAAGTATGTATTGGTAAGTTGCGCATATTGTGTGGGTACAGTATAATATGTTTTCTGAGGTAGTGTAGGATCTTTTTGATCAATACATAGTTAAGGTGTTGCGAGGAATGCATCTAGTGGGGATTCCTGCATGCTGGAAGTCGTGTCCTTAACTGCAGCGACAACAGTGCACTGGGCTTTCTCTTCTGACCTGTAGACCTCTAGCTTCGCGGATATTGTGAACATGTAGCGGTGGAACAGAATTGGCTTAACAACAGGCCAAAACTTGTCAGGTGTTGGTGCAAGAAGTTGTAGCTCTTGTGCTGATATACCCATGATTGATGTAGCAACCTCATCAAAAGCAGTTACCCATGTTGTTGATGTGCCATCCTCAATGATGAAGTGTAATGCATATTTGTAGTCACAATGAGAGACGTCGTGCTTGCATTTTTGGCAATACCAAGAGGAGTTTGCAGTTTGATCAAGTTTTTTCTTGCATTGCTGGTTGTTAACAATTGATGTGCATGCTGGATAGCTGAAGGAGGACATATTAATGTGTATAATTGTTGCTGCGGTGGAGAAGGTGAGCGGTTTACCTAGCTGCGAGGAGGATTTGATGCCTGCGATATCGGTTTTCTCAATTTTTCCAATACTCACTGAAGGGTATGCAGTTGTAGAGGCGAGCGAAGTAAACCATGCACGCAGTGCATGAGCCTCAGTTATATCAGGATCTATGAAGATTTGTGTATTAGGGCCTGTGGCCAATGTTGTTCCTTTGAAAGTTGTAGTTTTTGCTCTCTTAATTGCTAGAACTGGTCGGATTGATGTCTGTGTAGCACATAATTCACTTAGAAGTTTGCCCTCATTGTCACTAAAAGCGCCCCATAACGTTGCCTCAATACATAGTGCCGAGTTATCACTTAGTACGACTGTGCGTTTGTGGTTGAAAGTGCTATCACTTTTCCTGATAGTGGAGGGGGCGGTAATGGATAGTGCAATAGCTAGTAGGTCAATGGTGGATTTGGCGGGGGTGGAGTTGATTTCTGCTATTGTTTTGAAGCGGAAAAGATATTGCGGTATGTTTACGGACTGGTTTGTACTAAGCTTTACAGAGGAGTCCAAGTCTAGGATGATGTCCCAAGGAGTTGTGGAGTTGTTGTAATCTTTTTTTGCAGCCGCAAGGTGCCTCCTTTGATTGTGTATGTTTTACCTAGTTGTATTTGGTTGTAGTAAGAAGTTGCAGCTAGGTCGAAAGAAGTCACCACTATATCTGAAGTTGCTTTTGTCGATAATGTCGAAGCTGAAAACCTGCCCTGTGCGTTTTTCCGTGTTATAGTTGTTTAGGTTGCCTTTTTGGATGACCCTGCCTTCAATAGTCCAATCGCTTTGGTAAGGGTTTAACGATTTAATTGGTGTGAGTTGCATGCAGTGTGCAGGGCGGCCTTCACGAGTAGCCGGCGCCAAAGTATCTGTGTGGGATGTCGGCAGGTGTACGGCCAGTTGGGGAGGAACAACGTTGGGGGCAATGGAGTCTGCGATGCTGGTGGTTCCTAAACAATAAAATAAAATGGAAATGAATTAGCAAATGGGGTAATGTTAAGTACGAGGGAGCATGTGCTAAACCATAAAGTGGGGAAACCAAGTTATGGCCCACGTAAAGTGTTTTTTAGAGAATAAGCACATAAAGATATGTACAGAAGGGAAGATGTTTATATTACACAATAGTTTATATGCTCATTCTTTAAGTAAAGTACGAAACATATGTACAACAACTCTATTTTATATATCGTAATTGGAATTACACAAAACTTTTTTGACGGTTTCAAAATGGAACATGTACACCATATTTATGCAAGTATAGGTTTATCAAGTTAGGCCTTCAAAAAGAGATTACTGTGGGGTAGGATGAAAGATGTGGGCATATGTATGAGCAGTGCAAGGTCGTAGTAGGGGTGAGGTAGGGACTTAAATTAAAGGGATGCAAGATAAGCTTTGAATGCAGCTCTAATGGAGTGTTCCTCGCCGCCAGAGTAGTACTGGTCGTAGCTGAGCGAACGAAGGAAAGTGAACAATGCGTCAAGCCTAAGGTACGTTGCATCTACCTTGTGCATCATGTCTAAGACAGCGGTTAAATCACTATCGAGAATCATTGCTGATGGGATGAGGGACTCTGATATTCTACCAGAAATGGTCGAGCATGTAGCTGCAACAGAGGTAGCCAAAGTATGGACAGAAGTCGCAAGCGGTGGCTGGACACTTTGTATTGAGCTTTCATTGGTGGTTGCTTGGGTTGCATATGACTGTGGTGTTCCATTTGAAGCGACCAGTTCAATTGGAGGGCTCCCGACAATGGCACCAGAGGTATCATCTGATATTGTGATAATGGATGGGCTTCCACTTGGAGTGGCCATAATACTGGGAAAACAACCAACTTTGTTAGTATAAATTTAGCTTCTACTGATAAGTACAGAAATATATATACATTGCAAAATACATTGGCTCGCGAAATTGCAACTACATCGATTAATCATATATCATATATTTTATTCATAATTCTCTGTATGCAACTATGGAAATGTCAGATATGCTCATTGTAGTTTTCAGCAGAGCTTACATAAAGATTATCACTAACAGATTAAGAGCCTTTGAACTATCAGCAGCAAAACATATAGGCGTAACTCGATGAGATTGATCCTAAATCGAGACATCATTCATCGGTCTTTTTTTCAAAGGGTAATGTAGATGATCGATCTTTGAATCCTAAATATCTTTCAACATGTAAGTGGTTATCTATGGTTGATGACACACATTGGTCCCTCTCCACTTGGAGCATGGTATACGATGCATAATTGGAGGTCTAGGTGACCCGCCAATGTGCCGAAAGCAATAAAACACAATGGCCTAAATAAAAAATCACTATATGCCTTAACCAAGCCTTTGCGGCGTAAAGAAAGGACATAAATCATAAAATTGGTCATCTATAAGATCCCTAAACATATCCGGCATTTGGTCTTCTTGTGAAGGCTGATGGTCCCTCGCATCATCCTAATATTTACCTGACCTAGGGGCTTAACTTGTGAGGGATGTGCATATGCATATCTAAGAAAATACAACCATCATAATTGTGTCATATTACGGTAATGCAACAATTTAACACAGGTCACAGGCTGCTTTAGCATGCCACCTAATAAAGCCAGCTCATAAAATGACACAGAATAGTTGTCCAAACTTGCGCCATGCCAAATTGCATTAGAATCTTTCCTTGATAGGCTAGATCCACCACTAAATCTCATCCCCAAGGCAGCACAATAATATCTCTAAATTGGCTGCAAAACAGGAGTACAACGCTATAGATTCGTTCCAAACATGTTTGGAAGTGCTTATATATCCTACTAAATGATCAAACTTTACTGGAACTGTAAAAAAACAACAAATTTAGAGGACCTACTAAAAGATTAAAACCAGACAAATTACATGCTACCCCAAAAAATTGCCTGTACATATCATTATAATTTATTCATAAAAATTTCTCAGGCCTAGTCTCATAAATACTATGCTAATACTATGATTTATTCCTTAGAATTCAAAAAATAAACTAAAAATCGATGGAAACCCTAAACAGAAGCCGCTACAAATCTTAACTCGGGGCTTGGACTTGTTTTAAGTAACTATTTACACGGTAACTATGGCCAAGCCGCGGCCTTCTGTTGGTCGAATGCTTATGCTTATGACTTCTCTTTCTCTATATTTTATATTTGTAGACGTATAACCTTTTTTCAATGAAGATTTATTGAGCAGAAAAGTTAAATGGCGAAAATAAGGATTACACTGACTCGCTGAGGAATCCTCTGCGTTAGACAAAGTACCGCAGATGCCTCTATATTAATAATTACTTATAGGTTTTTTTAATTTTTTAATGTTCCAGATTTTAATTGTAAATATGAAAAGAATCTGATAGAATTGTTTAAGATTTTGGATGCTTCTCAAATACTCTAAATCATGATAAAATTCGAGCCAAATTTTCATAGCACTGTCAGACTGCACAGATTCGTGTATTTCTGCATACATTGAACGTGTTAGCAAAATCTAGACAAAATACCGGGGATTCACTTGAACGATTGCTTCATTTCTTCATATTTGTTATGTATTTTGCAAATTCATCCACATACAGCAGCTATACTTCAACATAAACCTAATATCCACCATTACTCAGACATAGAGAGCACACCTCTGGGCAGACTCAAATTGAACAAAGCAGAAATCAAGTTCCATATACGGGGTCTTAAAGCATATTATAACCAGAAAGTGTGAAGAGAGAACAAATAGCTTACAAAAATTGGAGGACATGATGAAGTTACGGGAGCGAGACTAAAATCAATGTACAAGTTGGGATTATATTCGAAAAAGCAGATCACGGGCATTGGTGAACTCCAAACAAACCTGGTATATTTCGAGCCGTGGTGTACGGCAATGAGAAGGGCGTTCAAGTTTACGAGCCGTGGTGTATAGCGAGAATGAAAACTTACAGATGCAAGGGTGTATTTATAGGCAAACATAGTTTAAACAAGCCTGTAAGAGAAGGACAACAGCCCGAGGAAAGATCTAATTGAATTTATTGCAAAGCGGTGGATGTATTTATGGAGTGTGGTGCATACGTAGGTGGGAGACAGAGACGGAGCTGCAAAAGAGCTTGGATGGGAGTCGAGAATGGACACTTATTTGTCAGCTTTGGACAAGTATAATATCGATTTGAGGTATGGACATGGTCGGTTAGGCGGGGATCTTCAATCACAACAGGGTTAGTATCTTATTTTGTTTTCATTGTCAGAATGCTTTTTAGGTGGCGACTTTTATTGAAAAATGTGTGAAAGCATGTGAAGCTGTTTGAAAGATATGTGATCGCGTGGACTGCAAAGATTGCAGGGCATGCAAACAAAATTCAGGCAAATACAATCGGCGGTGTAAAGCTAGAGCCAAAGCAACCTTTTCCCGCGCATGAGAGATTTAGAACAGGGCGTTTTCCGGTCGTTATCGAGGCAACCATTTATATACGCATTTAGATATGTCGCAATTAAAGAAGGATTGTAAGAGGATATTTTTCGTTGTGTTGTTCCCTTGGTAATTTTGGGTGCGGTGACGGGATGCCTTTATTTTCATGCCATGAATTCTTGGGCTGCATTCTTAAGAATTTGAATGAGACTCGGATGTGTGATCTTTATAGAATCGAATTTTTTTCTCAAATGAGATGAAGTGGATTTTAGTGCCAATAGGGCTAAATATTAAAATTACAGTTCTTTGTTCCTAACGCGTCTTTGGGCAAGCCCATTTATTGGTTTCACTATGTAGTTTATGTAAATTTGAATCGCATGTTTTTAACACTCCAAACATTTTAATGGTGGAAGTGGCTTTTATTGTTAACATATGTAGAACCTATCAATGTGCGTTTGCACTGCGATAAATTGTTTGAGGTTTTAGTTTTAAAGAAAACCTATCGGTTTAGGTTAATGGTCAAAATATGTAAATGTGCCAAATAGATATGAAGTGGATGCATGGATAAGTTAAAGGAAGCATAGTAGGGAAAGGACATCGAGGCATATGTTTGATTCGCTCTTTCTGTTCGTGACTCGCGAGCATATTAAGAAAATAAATAATTCAACTTTTTTATGTAGCTATTTTCTGATGCATACATATGTCATCTTACTATGCTTTCATGTATGTTTATTTAAATTTAGCAAAGTGGGTTGCCGGAAAGAGCAAAGTGGGTAGCCGGAAAGGTTAGGCCGGAAAATGTTGCCGGAATTTGACACTTTCCAGCAAAGCCTACCTCAAAGTAAACGCCTCCGGTGAATAACATTAATACCTGCCTTGACCCTGTTTCGTCCACCTTCTGCAACGGCATTCCAATGCCTGCACAGCCTCTGTTCCGTTATCTTTGCATGAATTTGTTTTGGTTTTTCATTGGTTTTGTGGGCGGTGCTGTCTACGTCAAACGGGTTCCTGTTTTGCATTGGCTGCTTACCTATCACGCCACCATTCTCCTTAGTTGCCTGCTGCTGCTGTTAGCACCGAATGTTTCCAGCCGCTCGATCATGGACAACATAACAGAAAAATTTCACGGCCACCACTCTTCGTTGTCGTTGGACGATGATGAAAAGCCATCCATTTCTTCCTCGATTAATAGGCTTTTTGGGAGACAGAAATCTGTGCACAGTCTCCTGGGCGGAGGAAAAGGTAGCTGTTACTGGGTTCTCTCTAATTTTTCAGAATTCTGATGTATTTTAATTCCTTTTTTAAGTTCATAGCTGTTGATCCCTTACTGAGGAAAAACCAGACGGTGTCTACATCCGAAACGATTCCCTGTATTTATTTTCTGTTATTCGACTGAATTTTGAAGAATTATAATAAATTTTTAAAACCCTTTTTTTCCTGTCACTACTGATCATTATTTGGTACTCTGTATTTCTTTAAAAATTATAGACACCGGCGACAAACGAGGAACGTTCGCAAGCTGTACCCTCTATTTTTTCTGTTAATTGATGGAATTTGTCTTAAAACCCTCTGTTTTTTACTCTGTTAGTTGACAGAAACTCGATCTATTGTAGTCTATTGGTTACTTCTTTTTTAAAAATCACAAGTGATTCCCACTATTTGACATTTATTTTAATTAGTTGTGAGAAACCTGTTAAACCCTCTATTTTTTGTGTAATTTTTACTGATTTCTGATCCGTATTATGTTTTGGTTGATTTATATGTTATTAGTACTTGCTTTGCGCGAGGATACTAATGTGTTTGCATGTTGCTATTAATTTGTTTTGGTGTGCGAGTTCAATATACAAAAGCTTTGTTTTGGTAAATATTTGCTTTAACTATTGGTAGCGATAGGTAAATGTTCGAATTCTCTAAATCGATGATTGGTTGATTCCTGTTCCCTCATTTCCCGATTTCCCTCCACCATCACGCCGAGATATGACCGGGTTTAATAAAGTTTTGTTTGCCTCTTTTATTTTGACATGTAGCGAAGGTATTTTTGTGACTCTTTCCCCTCTTTTGGTGCGTTGCGGCGGTGGTGCTATTGTGCTCGAGATTCACACTGGCCTCCTACATGCAGCAACTTGTATACATGGCGGTGTCGAAGAGAAGCGGAGTTTTTTTTTTGTATCGGACGTTTGTTGCGGGAGCTTGCAGATCTGGAGATATCATTTTTATTTTGTTTTGAATCTGTCCCACAAAGGTGGCTACATTTTGTGGAAGAAGTGAGTACGCTGAGGCACGCTTCCCTTCTTGTTTTCTTTTCATTTCTTGTTTTCATGGTTGTGTTCAATTGCTGGTAGGTTTTTTGCCGTTGTATGGATCTCTGACCCCCATCGATTATTGAGTGCCCCCAGCCCTGCAACTTCTGGGTCTTCTACGTTTTGATCCCTTAACCAGATTTAATTGCATACAAAGACAAATCCCCTAATTTTGTATGAAAGCTATTTGCTCAAAGAATGCCAAAGAGACTGAGCAGACAAGATGTTTTTTAACCCAAAGTACCCGATTTCAGGTCTTCAATATCTAAGATTCTCGAGTCAATTTGTTTTAAAATTGTCACTTCTGTCTTCTTTTTCTGTTTCAGTCAGAGAATGCTTGAAATTTCCAATAGCCGCTTGTGAGAAGTAGTTTAAACACCAGCGCTGTGTATATACTCTTAGATGTGCAAATACAAATGATACTCTATGTACATATGAACAAATGTGGAACCGTAGACAAGACACGTGAACTGTTCGACAGAATGCCTGAAAAAAATGTGGTTTCGTGGATAGTCATGATTGCAGAATATGCCCAAAATGGATTTGTTGAAAATATGTTATTATTACTTAGAAACATTCATGCAATTGCAATTGGCAGATGTAAAGCCAAATTCCACAACCTTTGTCAGCATCCTCCCCTGCTGTGCCAAAATGGGAGCTTTGAACAGCAGGTATGGACATCCATCAAAGCATAATGGATAGAGGAATTTTGGTGATGTAGTTCTGTTGCACTAGTAGACATGTATGCACAATGTGGAAGCATAGGCGAGGCACATGAACAAGAATCAAAATATCCATTATCCGAGAATCCTGCAATCATGGAACTCCTTGAGATCACATCTCTTCGAGGCATTCTATCAAACAGTTCACGTGCATTTTCAACAAATTCATATTGTGCATATTCTACAATCATGGTATTCCATGAGCCCACATTTCTTTGAGGCATTTTATCAAACAGTTCACGTGCCTTGTCTATGCTTCCACATTTTGCATACATGTCTACCAGGCAGTTGCAACTACATCAGTCAAAATTCCTCTATGCATTATGCTTTGATGGATGTCCATACCCTGTTCCAAAGCTCCCATTTTGGCACAGCAGGAAGGATGCTGACAAAGGTTGTGGAATTTGGCTTTACATCTGCCAATTGCAATTGCATGAATGTTTCTAAGTAATTATAACACATTTTCAATAAATTCATATTGTGCATATCCTGCAAACATGGTATTCCATGAGCCCACATTCCTTTGAGGCATTTTGAGCATACATGCACACCTATATCCTTACCCTCCTTGTCTCTGGTGATAATTTTTAATTTAATAGTTTGTCCTCTTATTAAATTAAAAAATAACTAAGCCTATCATGACAAAAAAAAGAGGCAAAAAAAAAAGAAAAGCTTTATAAGAAACTTCCATGCTATTTCTGTTCAGTATAAGTTTATAACCTCCTCTTCTCCTTTAAAAACACAAGTTGGCAATATCAGTAGTATAAAAGAATTCAAAGTTCTTCAATTCATAATGATCAGAGAATCCTTAGATACAAAGAGGGAAATAACAATGTTCAATAATTCCATAATTCAAATGTGCCTGATGTAGGATTTATACCCTCATTGTCTTCTTTGTTGAGTATTTCTAGCAAATTGTTAGAATAAAACAAACAAACCAGAGCCATTTGTGGTATCCTATTTTTCATCAGGTTGAAAACCTGTTTGTTGCATATGGTGAAATACCATGACTGCCTTGTAAGGATAACCATGTCTTCTGTATACTGTAATAATTGTATTCCATGAGAAACTGTCTTCTTCTTTTACTTGCTCAAACTCTTTACTGGCATCTATCAAAACTTTGTACTTGACATACATTTAAATCTGATTTTTTATGAAAAGTTGTGTCTAGCAAATGCCATTTAATCACATGTGCCCAATGAAAGAGTGGAGTGTTTTTCCTTGTGAAACCATGGTCATGAAAATACAGGCCTGCAGTAATTGCAAATATGTAATCTTCAGAGCAGTTGTGTGTAGTAAGCAGAATGTGCATTTACAGTCATCAAAGCATAATGATTTCTTACATGTACTCTCTTAGTTTTAAAAAATAATGAAAATAATGTAAAGAAACACACTGATAAAATACTCTGAGAAATAAGGCACATAGATGCAATTTGAGGCTCCTTTGGCGGTGATTAAGGGCTTCCCTCTGCTCATATTCAGCAGCATCTACCTCACTCAAGTACTGCAGCTGAAATGGCTTCGGAAGAATATACCTTGTCGATGTAATTTTTAAGGTATGATTGTTATCAAAATTCACATATTGATTGGGATATGCGGGAAATGGAGCTCAAAGAACTTATGGTCACTTATTACTATGAAAGCGTATCTCTTACACATTTAAGATTTGGCATTCAAAACATATTGTAGCATTATATTTTGCTAAATTTTACCAATAGTAAAACTTCCATTTGGCTGAACCAAAAATCATAAATTTTTCACTATAAAACCTTGTGAAAAGAGAATAAAATTCCCGCCTTCACATCATCAACAAAAAGAACACCTTGCATTTTGAGGTTCAAGCTCAATTTCTTCCCTTTTGGTTGACATTATTTTCTTATTAGAAAATGGGTCACTATTTGTACAATCATCGAAACACTTTTTGAGGTTGCTATTACATTATTCATTGGTGATCGGATCATAAGAATTTTGATCTTAAAGGTTAGTAGTATTTCCACATTTGCTACACATGTCTATATGCTTTTCCACAACAATTTGTAGTAAGCACAATTATCATGTATCCGATACTTTCTCCGTGTTGCATTAATAAAGCTAATTATAAATCGTTTTTACCCAACATACAAATCCATTGTTGGTTTTCGGTTGTAATAATTACACGACAACATTTTTTGAGGCGGTGAATGCTAATATCCGTAAAAACCTAGCGATTTTTTTATACCCATTTGACTATGAATGAATTGATAAAATGTAAAATACCTTGTTCCAAAGTTCCGATTTTTTGTGATCAATAAAAATTGGGAGTATGTTGGCAAATGTAAACTCGTCGGTGTATAGAAAATTGCAAAACTACTAACCTTTAAGATGAGTGCAAAATAGGCACGATTGCCTAGCAATGTTGTAAGGATAACCATGTCTTTTGAAGATGGTCTGAATATGACACAACAAATAAGAAAATGACATTAACCTTTATTGGTACATTAACAATACGCGTAAAACTACACCATGAATAGAAAACTATCTATTTTTTAAAACAATTGAGGCAAGATGTCCATTTTCCCACCGTGTGTTAAAGAGTATTTCTATATCTGAAACCATGGTTTACTTGATATTATTAGTACTGCTGCAATAATTGAAAATAATGTTTTCGCATGTTCTATTAGTTTGTTTTGAAAGGTGTGCGAAGTTCAATATTCATATCCTAATGTTTTGGTAAAAATTTACTTAACTATTGCAAGCGGAAGGTAAAGTGAACATCAATACAAAATGTCGAAGCATACGTCTAATGCAGATGAACCTGTTTTGAAAGAATGCTATCGAAAGTTGATTCTTGAAAAGATGGTTTAATAAAGTTTTCTTTGCCTCTTTTATTTTGACATGTAGCTAAGGTATTTTCAATAATTATTTCCCTGGATGGAATTTGCATTTGACATTCTGGGCTATTGTAAACTATGAGATTCACACCGCCTTTCCTCGTAAAAGATCCAGAATAAGGGAGATACATGGCGGTATAAACCGAAGAAGAAAAGGATTTGAACTTTTCTATCGGATGCCTATAACATGGGGCATGTAAGATTTGGAGATATCATTTTTATTTTGTTTTGAATATATACTTTCCACAAAGGTGTACATATTGTGGAAGATTGCTAATGCACCGAATAGGTTGATGTTCTTGTTTTCTTTTATTTCTGTTTTCATGGTTGTGTCAATCATGGTAGTTTTTGTTGTTTTTCTCTCTATTACATTGAAATTGCATCGATTGTATGGATCGCCCCATCTGAGTAAAGAGGCTTATTTTGTTGAATGTGCTAGCCACACGGTATATGCTTTTCCCAACAATTTGTAGTAAGAACAATTATCATCGATACTTCCTCCGTTATTTAATAAAATAGGCAAATTACCATTTTTGGGGGAGTTTTAAAAGGCAGATTTGTTGTTAAAAGTTGAGGTGCCAATTTATACTAGAATCTACTTGTATGAAGTCAATAAACTAATCAACACAAATGACTTTTTTATTTTCTGGAAATAGATATGCATTGATTAAAAGCGGAAAACCATTTGCATCCACCAGAGATTTCCTTAACATTGCTAGATTCAGAATCCAAAATTAGACTAGACAAGAGAAGCATGCATGAGTATTAGAGCATGTTCTACCAAAAATAGAGTAATTTTACATAAGGATTTCAGTCCCAGGGACTTTTGATTTGTATGAGATACCAAATTTCATGCAACATTGCTTACAAACATTAGTAAAGTGAAAGTGGTCTACAATCAGAATGGATTCCAACTTTCAATACATTTCGCACATATGTAAAAAATAGATTACAGAGCTACAAATACATAATAACATACTTTTTTATGCATATCCTTATTTGCATTATCCAATCATGGAACTCCTTGAGATCACATCTCTTGAGGCATTCTATCCCAGACCTTCACGTGCATTTTCAACAAATTCATATTGTGCATATAGTATTATACATGGTATTCCATGAGCCCACATTTCTTTGAGGCATTTTATGTCAGGTTCACGACATGTCTATGCTTCCACATTCGATCATACATGTTCTAGATATAGAAATAGCCTATAACTACATCGATCAGGAAAATTCGACTCTATGCATTGTTTTGATATAGATGTTTTCTATTCAAAGCTCCCATTTTGGCACGGGGAGGATGACAAAGGTTGTGGAATTTGGCTTTACATAGGTTAATGTGTCATTTCATGAATGTTTCTAAGAAATTATAACACATTTTCAATAAATTCATATTGTGCATATCCTATTACAACATGGTATTCCATGAGCCCACGCCTCACTTAAAGGTTAGTATTTTGAGGCATTTTCTAGCATACATGCACATATATCCTTACCCTCCACAATTTGTCTCTGTGATAATTTTTTAATTTAATATTTTCCCTCTTATTAAATTAAAAAATATCAAATTTATATCAAATAAGGGTTTTGAGGATATTAATAGTTATCTTGAAAACCAAGAATTGGACTTTAAACACACATTAAAATTCCACAAAAATAACAATCTAAGCATTTCCATTTGCAAAAATTTGGATTGAGTAAATGCTTTATAAGATATATTTTACATTGTTTGTATTTATGTTCGAGATAAGTTTATAACCTCCTCTTCTCCTAAAATCGCAAGTTTGCAATATGATAAAAGAATCAAAGTTCAATGATGTCATAATGAGTTAGTTGAATTCTTAGATCATTAAGGAAATAAAATGTTCAGATAATTCCTAATTCAAATGTACCACTATGCACATGATTTATGGACTCTTTGTCTTCTTCTTGTTGAGTATTTCTAGCAAATTTTAGAATAAAACAAACAAACCAGAGCCATTTACGGTATCCTATTTTTCATCGGGTTGAAAAACTTTTTTTCATTGTGAAATACCATGATTGCCTTGTAAGGATAAACATGTCTTACGCATTTGTAATAATTGTATTCCATGAGAAACTGCTTGTCTTCTTCTTTTACTTGCTCAAACTCTTTTAGAATCTATATGTTTGTTTGTGGTTACATTTAAATCTGCATATGCATATGCAAAAGGACTGGAAAATATGATTTAATCATTTGTTAATATTTTGGTGTTTTCCTGTGTGAAACCATGGTCATGATTCTCAAATACACTACAAACATAAAGCGTCTTCAAATATGTAACTTTTTGTGGATATGGTTTTCAAAAATGTGCATTTACTGTCATCAAGCATAATGATTTCTAACATTTATAATTGCATTTGATTAAATGATTGAATTCAATTGCTCTAGTTAGAACATCTATACAAAATGTTTAACATACCTATTTTGCAGGTCTTCTTTCAAAGAATTCGTGAAAAGACAATGTTATAATTCCATTCTCATAATATGTGGAATATATGCCTTGTAAGAATAACCATGTCTTCGTATACGTAAGAAGGATTTTCATGAGAGGATGCTCCCACTCTTTGACATACTAAAACATGTCTTTAGAACATGGCCTGACCATTTAAGCTTCATTTCTGTTTTATTAGCATACTTACTATGTAGATTTAGAGGATGAGGGCTATAGACATACTTTTAAATTGTTTTTGCATAAAAAAAGTTTATTTCGTGAACTATAATTTTAAATTTGTCATTTGACATGAGGAATTGAAACCATGGTCATGAAAATACCATGATTTTGTAATTTCATTTGTTGATGTAGTTGCAAGTACCGTAGTAGATGTCTATACAGAACATGGAAGCATATCTAATGCATATGAATTGTTTAGAGGATAGGAAAAAGGTTTTAAGAACTTGAAACTGTGTCTGTATATCTTCTTGATTTCACATGATTACTAATTTGAGGACATTGTTGTTACAAATGATATGTTTTTTTGGACACAGGTATCAAATTCCCATAACAGCCCAACAAAACTGTAAGAAAATCACATTACTTTTACGGTTACATTTGTAAAGGTATGTAATATCATCTACAATATCTTCTCAATTTGATGTAATCTGATACAATTCATGTACATTTGAATTTTATAAAAGATTACGTTTCCTACTGTAGCTGTTCAATTTAAGGTTACATAACTCGTTACAAAAATGGGTAAAATTGCGAATCATATAGAAATAAGGTTTCGAAATTTGCATATGCTTAAAAACAAATTGCGCAAGCGAAAACAAAGCCACAACAATTTAGGAAAACATGTTAAGAAATATGAAACAACTTGCGAACCCACTTCGATTTCCAATATAGTAACAGAACTCCCTACAAAAAAAGGTACAGATGAAAAGGAAGTAATCAATGCTGAAACATATATACCACAAAATATGCCATCATTTGTTGACATTGAAAGTGCATTGCAATATGATCATCTATTTCAAAGTACATCATTCAACTACAACGCAGGTGATTGTCTTTTTGACACAATTCAAGTATTGTTGCATTTTCAGTATACGTCAATTGAATTGCGTATGGGTACAATAGACTATTTTAGATCATGCTTAAACAATAGGGACCCAATGCAATATCATCATATGAAAATGAATTGCATGTTGATATGCTTTTCGATTTGCATAGAATATATGAAAAGACACTTACTTGCGTAGAATGCGGCTTTCTGCAAATGCAAATAGAGATGGCATTGAAATAGGATTATGGGGTGATACATTTTGTATCCATTGGCTGTCTAAATGGCTAAACATTTCGATTTGCATATGGTCAGTCACTCACAAAAGAAAATACCTTCACTTTAACAAAGAATCATTAACACCACCATATTCAATATTATTTCATGATAGAAACCCAACTTGTGGCCACTATGAGCCTTTGTTCTGTACCATAATAATCCCACGGAAAATTGTAGATACCCATACAAAGTTATCACATACTTGTAATGATCTAACTCCTATTTGGAATGCCATTGCTCCTGCAATAGCAAACTCCCCTTTTAAAAACACATGTATTTAGTAATGACTGTGGCGAGAGCATGTTTACTGCAATTAGTCTATTGACAATAGAAAATTTTAATGCAATAGCTCTTCGCCGATATATGGCACAATCTTTAACTAATGCAATTTTAGGAAAAGATACATATGCAATTAAATGCTTACAGCTATGCAGACCAGACTTTGGGCAGCCAACAGAAAATCAAGTTTTTGACCCGCAAATATATCTTTCTTTAGTTGGACTACCATACCAAACAAGCGGTATTGAAAGTAGCGATTTATGTTTGTTATGGCTTTCCCATATTCTCCAAGCAAAAATCCAAAAATGGTCAGCAACAACTAAAAAAATTGTTCATGTATATGAATTTTGTCTCAACCAAAAAGAACCTTTAATGTCATAACATATGAAACAGATACAGGCCATATTCATTATGAGCCATTAAGTTATTTGCATAGAACAACAGAAAACACAATGCAGAACAATAGAAAACACAATGACCAATGCAATGCAATCGGCAAGAAACAATGAAAGTGAGTCAACCAAGTTTAAGCAACATTCAACATTACTATCACCACTGCAAAGGCAAATGTACGCGCCAATACAAGATTCCACCATTTTAAATCCCAAATAAGAAAAACAAAAGGAAAGGACCAAGTAACTCAACAAGAAGACAAAATAGAAAATGCAATGACCAAACAAATGCACTTTCCTGCAACAGATGAAAATGACTCACCCAGGTGTAGTCAACATACAACTTTGCCATTTCCTGCTGCAAATGCAAATACAAGTGCTACTATAAAATTTCACCATTTAAAAGCCCACATAAGGAAAACGCAAGGTCAAAAACATGCAATGCAACAACAAAACAAACAAACGGATAAAACAATTACAACATACCTCCGTGCTATAGAAGATACGCCAACACATGCCTGTGCTCTTTGCGAATCCTTCCATTTCAAAAAGACATAACCATGATTACCAATAGTACTATCAATGCTTTTTCATCTATATCTAGTGACATATCAATAAAAAAACTTACATTAGGGGACAAGATATGTAAGCAATGCAATAATGCCATTCAACATCAATTGCTTCCTAAATTTGCTGCTCCTTTCAACATAAGAAGAAATGCAAAAATAACTTCAGTTCATAGATTAAGCCTTTTAGAAGAAAGACTTGTTGCTTTACGTATGCCATTTGCACAAATAAGGCAACTTGGATACAAAAGACCGCAATTTGGTCTTATTGGAACGCTTATTAATGTGCCTGTTGATTTCAACCGAGCACAAGAGGCATTGCCAAAGAAAATAAATGAAACCGAAACAATTGCAATTCAGATAAAAAGAAAGTTGGAGTATAAAAGTGCATATCTAAGAGGAAATGTTAGGCCTAACTACGTCATGCATGCATTAATGGAACTATGTAAATGTCCCTTGTATATTGACAATCATGTAGTTATTAACAATAACTGGCAAAGTAACTTTGAAACACAAATTGCAGATGTAGTAAACAACATTGTAAATATCGAAGAAATAGATTACAATCCTAATGACATCGAGGCTGAACCCATCACAGAAACAATTGTACATGCTTATGAAAATGCTCATTCGATAAAAGACCTTCAGGAAAATGTTCTTGCAATTGCACCATCAGAAGGATTCAAACCCTTAGGTCTTTTCGAGGACACATTTTGTGAAGAAATGAGTTTTCCTACTTTATACTATGGAATGCATCGTGACAATGATATTACAAAAAGATTTCGTTACCAAAAAATAGCAAAATGGGAACTACTGCACTGTAGAAATGACTTTGCAACTCACACTACCAATCTTTTCTTCAAAGCAATTAAAGTTATCTTGCAACAAGTTTCAAGTTGTGCATGGATATGCATACGCAAAGGGCAATTACAAGGGAAAAAAATATATGCTAAAGACCTAAAAAACAAATCAGGGGTGGCCAACATCCTTAAATCGTCAATAGGATTTACAAGCTTAAAAACCATCCGGACTTCACCTGATTATTTAGCAAAAACCAGGAAGAACATATTTGCAATGATAAGACAACTAGGTGCACCAACTTTTTTTGTTACCCTAACAAGTGTTGATCACTTATGGCCCTCACTATGCAATGCACTATGTGCTCTATCTGCTAAAAACAAAAGACATAGCGAAAACATTGATGATGATAACATCGATGCAACTATAAGGAAAAACCAGTAATCTGTAGCCGTTACTTTAACCATAAGATAAATGCATTCAAAAAATTGATGTTGACTAACGATACTCTATTTGGAAAAGTCTTAGACTTCTTCTTTGTAACAGAATTCCAAAACCGTGGAAATGAACATGTGCATTTTATGCTATGGGTGAAGGATGCTCCTGTTTATGGCAAAAGTGCAAATGAAGAAATACAAACATTTATAGACAAATACATCTCTACAAATTCAGCACTACTTGACACGAATTTGGCAAAAATGCAAACCCACCACCATACGGAAACATGTACAAAACACGCAAACTCGCATTGCAGATTTAATTTCCCATCACCACCCATGGATAAGACCACAATACTAAAACCTTTAGAAAATACAGATGACATAACAAAAAACATAGCAAAACAATTTTTCCAAAGTCTACAAACAAAAAAATATAGCCACTGCATAACATTTACTGCATTTCTTGAAGATCATAACTTAAGTAGGCAAACATATCTTACACTATTACAATCTCTTCTCATTCATCCTGCCATAATCTTAAAGAGACATCCACATGATATGTGGACAAATGCATTTTCCAGAAAAGTACCACATATATGGTATGCAAATATAGATACACAATTCATTTTAGATGCTTATTCAGCTGCAACTTACTGTACATCGTACATGACTAAATTAGACCGAAAATTAACGACTGCTTTTCAGAAAATACGAGAAGATGCAACAAAGAATAATGAAAGTGAAATGCAATTCATACGCCGTTTAGGAAGTAGTTTACTTAATTACCAACAAATGTCCACACGTCAAGCAGTGCACATTGTGCTTTCATTGCCGTTGCATTATGGATCTAGAAAAACTATTTTCATAAACACATCTCCAATTACAAGTAGAACATTCATTTTAAAACCTCCTAAGTTGATTGCTAAAGAGCATGACAATTCTGAAAATGTTTTATGTGCTTCAATTAGTGACAAATACAATGCAAGGCCTACATCATTAGAAAGCATTTGCCTAGCAGAATTCGCTGCATACTATACAAAAACAGCAGGAAGCATGAAACGCCGTAAAAAAGCTAAAATCATACGTTATGTAAGATACAATAAACATGTCGATGCAGAAAACTATTACAGAGAAAAAATGATGTTGTTTATGCCATTTCGTGAACCAGAAGACTCATTGAAACATAATTTCGACACATGGTGCTCAAAGCATTTACTGCCTACCAAACTTTAGTAACTGAAAATGAAAACCAATTCATAGCACAAGCAGATACTCAATGGGGAAACATAGATACCGCTACTTACAACATTGAAATCGAACCCAACTTGACATTCGACTATGAAAGTGTAAATGACCCTGATGGTCCTAAACACTTTGAACAATATGACATTGGGCCGGATCTTCAATATGCTACAAAAAAAAAAACAAAGTATACCCTACCAAACAATAGCTTCAACATAAGCAAAATTCCTTTCTTAATGGATACTGACCAGTACTTTTGCTTTGCAACAATAGTTAAATGAAGAACAACAAATTATAGTAAAGGATATTAGCACGAAAAAGTTATTAGCTCCTAATGAGCCATTCCATTTATTCTTAACAGGAGGTGCAGGCACAGGCAAAACGTACACTGCGAAAGTAATATACCAAGCAATCTGCCGCTTCTACAATAGACAATTAAATAGCGATCCTCTAAAAGTAAAAGGCATTATCGTAGCATACACTGGAAAAGCAAGCGTACAATGTCAATGGTTCAACTGCTCATTCTATTTTCCAGCTACCTTACCGAATGTCAAAGATGTTGCCATTAAACGCAAATACTTTAGATACTATGACCAAACGCTACAGTGAGTTACAGATACTACTAATTGATGAAGTATCGTTAATTGGAAGCCGCATGTTATTTAACATAGACAAACGCCTACGTGAAATTATGCATAAGCCAACCAAACCCTTCGGAAATGTGAACACAATTTTCTGTGGAGACTTATACCAAGCACAACCAATTCTAGACTCATGGCTATTTAAAAAACCAAACATGAACAATGAAACAATACAATATACGTTTTGGCAAGACTACGTCAAATGCTTTCAATTGGACCATGTAATGCGACAACAAAATTGCATGTTCATATCGATCCTAAACCGTATTAGGACTTGCACACAAACAAATGCAGACATTCAATACTTAAACCACCATTGCTACAGACCCCGCCACTAGACCCAAGCTTCCCATACTTATTCCACAAAAACGTTGATGTCGACCGCCACAACAAGAACATGCTTATGCTTTTACCAGGAGAAATGTGCACACTAAATGCAATTGACTACATAGAATCTAACCTCATTGACAATGACTTAGTAACTACCAAAAAACCAGTGCTACCAAAAACTATAACGCTAAAACAAGACATTCGAATAGAATTGATTGGTGGCAACTACAACATAAGCGATGGCTTAGTAAATGGAGCAGATGGAATTTTCAAAGCTTTTACAATTGGAACACCAAATTTACTTTGGATAGAATTTAACAACATTGACATTGGTAAATACGAACGTGCAAAAATGGAAACCATGTACACGGAAAAAAATTAGTAAACACTTCACTCCTATAACAAGAATTACAAAACAAATTGAATTAGCAAACAAATTATTACTCGGCATCAGTTTCCCGTACAAATAGCCTGTGCCAGAACTATACATAGAGCCCAAGGATTGACAATGAATGCACTGGCTTTGGACCCCCACAAAGTGAATTTCCATGGTCTTGTATACATAGCACTTTCACGTGTAAAAAATATTGAATCATTGTATCTTATACATAAACTACAACAAACCAACTTCGTACTTTCCACTGACGTACAAACTGAAATGCATAGGCTTATACATTCTTCAAAATGGACACCATTATACAATTTCACACAAACACGACCTGAGCACTTACGCATTTGCTCACTTAATACCAGAAGCTTAGCACTACATATGCAGCACATAACACACGATTTTGCAATAATGCAATCAGACATAGTTTGCTTGCAAGAAACACAAACTGGCAAAATGCCAACCGATACAACTCTCTTGCAAATATTCAACGTTTTCCCAATCATGAATATCCACGGACTTCTTACATGCTACAATAAAAAAAACAGCCCACACAACATTACAACATTTAGTACATCCCACATTGAAAGTACTACAATTGACATTTGCTACTTAAATACACATATACGAGTTGCAAACATATATTTGAAACCATTGAGCCCGCTAATAAACATTACAAGATTCTTAGAAGACATCACCTCTACTTTACCAACAGGTACACTACTTATAATAGTTGGTGACTTCAACATTGACATGTCAAAGGACAAAACCAAACAAACCCAACTCCGCAATGAAATGCATCAACAAAACCTTTTCCTTGTACCAACCATTGCAACAACCGATAACAACACACAAATAGACCAATGCTGGACAAATGTGGATATTACAAAAATCACCGCTGAAATTAGTCATGCATATTGGACCGACCATAATGCACTTTTAATTTCATTTCCAATTTTGTAACAAAGCAAACTACATACTACAAAAGCAATTGCAAATACAAACTACACTCCAAAAAAACATTAGAAAAGGTATTTGATACTTCTACTTGTATTGTGTACAAAACTAAAACCATAGTCTTTTTTTTTTAAACTGCTATTTATTATTGAACTTTTGTCATTGCAGACACCATGTCAGATGCAACTTCAACTGCCCAAGCTGATCTTCCATCACAACAATCACCAAAGAGGTATGTTGTTTACATATTTCATTCTCTATTCACATTATTGCTATTCACTCCTAATTGACATACTACTTTTGGGAAAAATGTGCAGACCGAGGAATGAAAGCCCAACACTAGTATCTATTGACGATATCAACAACTACAAATTCGGAGAAATTTTTGAGGGTGACATCATGGCTGCATATAAAACAGTCCTCGACAAGCAACGAGGAAAGAACTGTTGTGAGTGGACCTCACAGACAAAAAAAGGTGAGCTGACAATAACTGTCAACATTATGGCACCCTTCATTAAAACCCATGAGCCTAGCATAATCCTGCAAAAAGCTATCCGCATAACAAACTTTACTATAGCTCCAAAAAGTGACTACGACCACTGCGATTGTGACTTCATATTGCTAATTACTAAAAACACAACCATACAATCTATTGATTGTATTTTCCCTCACCATATGTTTATCCCAAACTCAAGCATCCACCAACTACTCTCCACTACTGACCACTATGCAACTGCAACCATAGCTGCCATTTGTACATCATGCCAACAAATAGGGAACCAATTTATCATTGACATTACAGATGGTAACTCGCCCAATGACAAAGCTCGGGTAAGGCTCACACTCTCTACAACAATTATTTAATAGCAATTCCATTACAAAATAAACTAAATGTTATTTCACTTACTGGATGACAGGTATATATTTTCCAAACACTTGCAGCAGACTTTCATATCATTGAAAATAAAATCCGAAGGAAAGAACCAACAATATACTTGTTCAAAAACTTGGCAAAGCGGAGCGAAAGCATAGACAAGAGCTTGCGCAGCACCCAATCCACTTTTGTGACCAGCGTAAAAGCAAAAAGATCTCTGGAACGCCTACAACTACTTCTGACTACAACAATGAAGGTACTAATAGCAAATCCATTCTTGAATCAACCTTATACTTTCCAACTGTTTTAATGCATGCAAAACTTAGAAGCAATTTACTAGAGAAAAAATATTCCTTTGCAGCCAACACTCATGAAACACCTGCATAATATCAGTAGCAGGTAAAATTTTCCTTTGCCATACTTTATTTTTCCACATGAAATTGCTGCAGCTATTACTCTGAAATTTTACAGCATAATATCACATTCACAAAGAGACCAGAATTGATAAATTCTGCGGTATATATTTCTTTCGAATTGTGAAAACAATGGGTATCAATTAGGCATTGAAAAATTATTTCCCTTTACGGGCATTCATTATCAAAACCATGCCTTCCATTCCTTGACCCTCCACTAGAAGAGACATAAAGCTGTGTTTTTGTTGACCTTGAACATGGTAAAATACCTTAATCATTGATTTTATAAGTGAATCCTTTTGAAAGAAAGGAGTGCCTTCCCTGAACACAACTTATGAAATAAGGCAAGCTCATGTCAACAAGAGCTTGCATCTCTATTCACTTTGCATATTCCTCATAATTGCTGCCTCACTGCTGATCATTGATAATGTTTTCTCCAAGTTGCGTGACATCTCACTTATCTCTCAATATTGTAGACATCTTGAATCTTCCAAGCTTCCAATTTTAAAAAAGCCCTTGACATTCGAGTTTACAAGCTAGGAAATACGGTTTTATAGCTGTTGTCTAAAAAAGGTATGACCTAGTGTAAACTATTTTCAAGTTTTCTAAGAGGACATTCTTTAAGTAAATAGCTTGCTTCTTTCTAAATACCTTTTGGTGGTTTCCAAATTGCAGAGCTACAAGTTTGATGTAAATTTTATTAAACTTTAAATTGAAGCCTTTGAAAACACTTCCATAATATTTAAGGCCTTTGTCATATGTGTCTAGATATCTACCCATATCGGAAATGCATCTCACAATTTATAAGATATACTGAGGCCATACTTATGTGAGCTATAAGACAATTATTTCTTATTATTCTCTGTTCCCACAATTTACTGATTTGGCAATGGTTGTATAAGTTGGAATATTTGAATATATATGCACACTCAAATTAGAAGTGTATCAATTCCAAAAAAACTTACACCAAAACTTGTTTTTGTTGTTGCATAGGTTGAAGGAACATTGACCGTCGCAAAGGCCTATTCCAGCCCATTTGAACCAATTTGTAAAAAATGCAACTTGACTATTGAATGCGTCTACCACCGGTGCATACGAGAGCATAGCATCTGCTAGAGTGCTTGTGAACAAGAATGCCCATATGCATATTGCCACCGTCTTCTATGCAACATTAAAAGCACAGACAAAACATCCATCCAATGCATAGCTAAAAACAAGTTTCTAACTGAATTGATACCTTCTCTTCTTTGCTATAGCATATCCATGATACATAGAAGACAAAGAAGCATTATAGAACATTGTCACATTTTACATTGCATGGCATCTTCTGATAGACAAAGAAAATATCATCAGACACATGACAACAACTCCAGACGAAAGTATGTTGTCTTCACCTACTTTTCAATTATCACCAATATTGCAAATATTATATGTTCTACTCATACTAATATTCACTTTCACGTCCTACAGGCATTCCACCCCAATTCCAGTCGCAAGAAAGCAGCTATGCATCTTCAAGCCATACACTGTCAGCGCCATCATTTTAAGGTAAATCAGTTACCCCATGCACACATATGTTTTACCTATTTCATTTGCAATACAAATGAAAGCCAACTTCTAATAGTATTTCATATCTGTTTTGCAGATCCAAAACTGAAGCTCCACTTCCTGCACTGCAACATTTCTGAAAATCAAATTTGTAATAGCATACATTAGTTTAAAACAGAACTCAATAAGCAATATGTTTATATGTATACATTGTAAACACATTCTGCTTAATACGCATGGAATGACAGACTTCTACATTTCTAGGTGTTTGTAATTGGCTTTTATATATACATTGTAAACACATTCTGCTTAATATGCATGGAATGACAGACTTCTACATTTCTAAGTGCTTGTAATTGGCCTTGTTGCATCTTCAAATTACCTACGCCTAATTCTGCATAGTAATTTTTATCAGTACCTGTTGTTGTTTGTATTATTTCAGTTTCCTCTTGCAAATGACTGAAATAGACCAGTGCATTTCACATGCATTTTAATATAAAGTTGTTCAAAAGAATGTTTGCAACAAAAGTGATATCAAAAACTACCTATATTGTTGTTTGTATGACTTGATTTCGATTCTGACTCTGATGAATCGCCTAATGATTTGTTACATGTAATTGCAAGTGCTCTTACTCGCAAAATGCCCCTGCTACTTACTCCTGCTCTTATGGCAGGTACTCTAGTTGCCATGACACTTGTTTTAAATTTAATTATACCTACCAATTTGTTGTAGACGAGAAACAATTAATGTGTGCCAGAAATGGCCTTAGTTTTTCTTTCTTTAATTTGACAGAATTTTGACTGGTATTTTGACAATTGTTAAACCCTCTGTTTTACCCTGTTATTTGACCGTTTTCTGTCCGGTCCTTTTGTTTTTGGTTATTCTGCTTTAACAAAATATAGCTGCTTTGACACGTGTGGGAGGCAAACACTCAAATGTTTGCAAGAGGTGCACTTAATTTTTTTTCCTGTTACTTGACCAATTTTTCGATTGGGTATGAGAAACATATCAAACTCCTCGTTTTTTCTCCTGTGTTTTAACATAATTTTTATCTTTAATTTTTTTCTGTTACTGACCGAATTTTATCTGGCTATGAGAACCCTATTAAACCCTACGCTTTATTACCATTTTTGACTTAATTCTGATCTGTTCTATTTTTATTTTATTTTTGTAATAATATATAGCTGTAGATTTGTTGCTGAGAATGTCTGCAAGTGTCGTCCTCCATTTTTTTAATCTTATGTTACTGGATTGTTTGTTAGTTTGCACTAACCATTTAAATCCTTCGTTTATTCTGTTATTTTACAGAAATTTGTACCATTTTTTGTTACCTTGCTATTATTTTTAATTGAAAATTATAATACTGTCATATTAGTTGCTGATGGGAGAGAAGCAAACTTCCTGTAAGTGATACCCTTTAATTTTTTTTGTTATTTTTCATAATTCAGTGGTCAATAACTGTTGTAGGTTCTTCTGTTAGATTACAAGTAGTTATAATGCCTAGGTGGGGAAAAATCATTTCATCAAGGACACAACAAAGACCAAAGGCTATAGGCTAAACCTGAAATGAGATACCTCCTACACATGTTATAACATCCTCGTTGTTACCTATATCTCCATCTCCTTCATCATCTCCTACACTTTCATCTTCCATTTGTTTGCAAAAAGATATGGATCCATGCTTTCTTAAATAGACATCTTTGACGTATTCCGACAGGACCTACTACTTGCTATCATTGAATTTGACTGTAAACATACAAGGGTTTATAGCCTTGTGTTGAAAAAAAAGTGCAGTGTTAAAAACACTTTACATGGTGAATTTGTTGAATTCCTCAACCAAACACTACAGTGTTGCTTTTGTTAAAAGATGAATTATGAACCAATTAATACATATAATTCTTAGCAAGGAAACAAAGACACTATGAATTCCAGGCATGCACTAATCATCAACAGATTAACATCACTTAACAATAGTCAAATTGGTGAAATTCTTTATTGACACCGCAAGAAACATGTAGGAAAATCTATGGCAGAGAAAAGTAAATATGTATATTTCAATTTGAAGATTAATCGCTTTCATCAGCTCCACCTGTCGATTTAGAGATTTTGGATGAAAGTAAACTCCCAGTGCATTCACATTGACCAGTGTTGAAGGACTGGGGTTGTTTCGGATAATTCCATGTTAGCTGAGTTTGAAGTTGAATATCCATCCAAATTATGGATCGTTTGATTTTGGCATCAGTTGCTCAACCTTCTATACAATACATATATTGTTGTTTTCCTTTTTTGTTTAGAAGCCTTTGCATTTTCTTTGGCTCTTGCAGTACCTATTCGAACATTATATGTCTCGATTCAGCAAACAACTTCAATTGATGTCACCATTTTACAGGACGCTAACAATAGAATGATCTAATTTTCAGTAGGAAGAGTTGAAGAATATGTTGCGAAATAAACAATGGAATGTGTCCGGACCGTCTTCATCTGTCAAATGGAAATGGAACATGTATTGTTAAACTACTCTTCTACATGTTGCATTGTGGCACCCAATATGGCTAGGGTTTCCACATAGCTGACAAACATGCATTGGTGGTATTCTTGTTGTAGTGTGAAAGACTATATAACCAGTTAATTTTGTTGCTAAATGTAAGTGTCGTCGATTCAGCAAAAAGGAGGAGCTATGATCTTAAAGAAATCCGCTACTTGATTACGCCGAAGGCTTTCACAGTTGGGTTGAGGCTTCCCCCTTGAATGGCCTAGATTTACATATGTGCATCAACACTATAACATTAATTTAATTTGATCTAATGAAAGGGATTTTCCTTAAGACACTATGCAGAAATATTATTCACCTTCATCATTTCCATTGTCTCTAGACTACAAACTGAAGAAACAACAATTAGCGATGCATCACTTTCAACTGACAAAGATTTTTTTGTGTAATACAACCCCAGGTGACAAAAAATAGCTAGGTTGTGGAAAAACATACATTATTTGTGTTTTTGATTGTTGTCTAAAAATATTTGAAGAAACGTTCTAGCAGAATCTAATGAGATGCATTTTCCATGCATTTAAATTTTAGTCATCCATTTTATTAATTGTATTAGCAAGGGATTCGTCACCGGAGATAACATGGCTTTGTGATTTCAAAGGATTTTCCAAGAAGAAAAAGAAAAGAATTTTGTGATCGGATAGTGAAGGCGGGTATGATTTATTGTAATTTCCACTTAGAAAAGTGATATCATATGTGCATGGCTTTACATATTCATTTGAAACAACACATATGTATGTACACGTGTAGTGAACATACTTGGGTGTGGAGTACTTTGAGCCATGTAATATTTTGTAAATTACGCATATGGTCAAATCTAAAATATTATTACATCGAAGGTGTTTACTTAGGTAGAAATTCAGAGGGTGTCTGACATCTGTAACAATGCGGGAAAATATCTGTCATCCCTTTGAGTAGACCGTATCGACGACTTCAATTAAATCCCTCTGTCTACATTTACTTACGACACCTTTCTACAGGTCATGTGTTCGAGTGACATCAATGTACAGTTTAATTTTTGTGTTAATCCTCGAACCAATACTGTGGAATATGATGATGTTTTCAATCATGTATAACATCTGCACCACGATTTGCATGAAAATGGTGTACTTATTCGTGATGGAAAAGTCATGAGTAAACGGAAGTTGATGCAACAACTGGATCCCCGCGTCGGGCTCCTTCTCCCTACTTGGCACCACCTAGATGTAATTCAGAAACGGCGGCACCTGCTCAAGCGAAAGGAAAAGAGTTTCCCCATCTCGGGTCGATTTAAGAATGAGCCATCATCCCCATGAACAATTTCCTATCGAAATCGTAAAGCCGCCTTTTCTATTTTTTATTTCAAAATATTCCATTACATTCAACTGCGTACGAACATTTTTATGGTGCCATACATCTTATAGATGATTTAATGAAATACACTAAGTAACCCCTTCATATGGCTTAAAATTAACGCATTGCACCGTCATTCAAAAGGTCAAATTTTTTTCTACTTTGTTGACTCGTGATACTCAATACTTCTTTCATCATGTCCCACACCTTTTCCACGAATCAATAGGAATTTTTATAAGGGGGAACCTTAATTGCATTCTTAAAAGCTACAGATAAACCATAATCATAAATGACCATTAAATTGACAACATAATGAACCCTCAATGTAAAATTGCATTTTTTAACATATGTTGACTTCAAGATTAAACCAAAATATGCAAGTTTTCTTTTCAAGCTTTCATTGACATCACCTTGATTTCTAAGATGCCTCCAGACTATTCAAATTTTTAAATCTCTTAGCTCTCTCGTTGTCAGATCCATTGCTCAAAACACCAAACATATTGACTCAAGATAGGATAAATATGATCAGTTACAACACAACTATTTTCTCTACGTCAACTAGAAAGTCATACTTTCCGTAAATTTGTGGGTTGAAGCATGTCTTGTAAAATGTGCTATTGGATCTATCATCGACATTGTTAACAACAATACCTCTGATCTTTTTGATGTTCCTTTATTTTTCATCGTCAGATTTGATCGATAGACACGGGGCCCTAATGGGATGGCAAAAACCCTTCCCATGTCCCGATTCCACCTATTTCTAGAGGTAGCCAAAGGCAATTACCACTTAACATGGCTTGGGAATTTTCAATCTACAAATCTCAAAGACTTCCTTTATAGAGAGTCACTATTGACATCGGGAACATGGAAAGAAAACACTTACCTTCACAACTATATCAAGAGTTCCCTCCTTATCCGCCCTTCGAATTTCACCCCTTTTCATTCAAACATTATGAAAAAAATTCCTCAAGGCGCCTCTTCGCATTCACAGAAGTAAGACGAATCTCATCTTTGTTCTATGTCCTTAACACTCCCCTCTTAATCCCCAACAACCCTTCCCTTTCAAGCTACTCCACCTCTTCTGGAATCTAAATCTTTTATACTACTCCAGTTTCCACTACTCCATTATGTTTTTCATTTTCCAATTATAAATATCATAATGCTTTGTTGTGTGTTTCAATTTCCTTTTCCACTCACCAATATTTCACTTTCAGCGTTAACATCACACACCGCACGTGCGATTGCTAGTTGTATATCTTTATGGTCATCTCATTTTATTTCTTGGTAGTGGTCCCATGCAAGGGGCAAGGGATAACTTTTTAGGGTGAGGGCCAATCTCTTGATAGAATGTATCTATGCCCATTAAATTACCATGCATTAATCTCTCATACATATGTGTCATGAGCGTAGGATTCAAATCTGTGACTTGTTGTTCACTAGTGCACAGTCTAACCAATTGAGCTTCATAAGAACAAATGTAACAATTTATCATTAAAGGACTATATTGAAAACATCTGACACTTGTGATGTGACGGATGACAATGGGACCCACCCATGCATGGGCATGCATAGATTTAATGGGGGCATGGTCTTAGACGGTGCATTCTATCGGGAGAATAGCCATTGGCACTTTTTAATAGGTGTATGCAAAGAATTTATAGGAGAAATTAGCAGCTTTGCAGTTTCATGTTCTTCTAATTTTTCGACAAAGACTTTGGAGGGAAGCGGACTTGGAGGGAAAATATTTTAACAGTGGTATATTGAAAAGTGGTGAGAAAATGGAATGCATATACAAAAATTAATAGCTCGACCCATTTCCTGTCACTAGAACTAACCCTCGTACACACGCGGATGCTCCACTTTTTCAAGACAAGAGATTTTGTTTTGTGTAGTTCTTGAAAAATAAACTTTACATGGGACTACTTAGCCCTTCAAATTCATTGTGGTTACCTCCCACATGGAACCGCTACCTTATCTCTCTTGTTTGGTCCTCCTTTTTCCTAGAAACCTCCTTACTTTTTTTTCTTTCCCTTAAGAGGCGGAATAACCTTCCACTTTCTCCACAAGCTTGTTTTCTCTTTGTTTTTAGAAGCTTCATTTTGTCTTGAAGCTTTTTGGTAATCCATAAATATTGTACACTTTTTTTATTGGATTTACAAGTGGAGCAAGCTTCTATTATTGCATAGAAACTTCTATGTACATTTTTCTTCTTTTACAAGTGGAGTAAGCTTCTACTATCTCTCGAAAATTATTTTTTAAGAAACTTCATTTTGTTTTGAAACTTCTTTATAAATTATGAATACATAATACAATAGAGTTGGTGTGTCAATGTGTGTTGCTTGTGCTATAAAATTCATATAAAAGTATAGAAAGCATTCAGAACTAAAAGTTATTGAGAATTTTTAGCATACATTCGGAAATGGAGCGTTGGATTAGTTTCTTGTTTTTTGTTTTTTAATTTATAATACAGATCACAGATTTTGTTGTTGGACACACCTGATTTTATTATGGCACTATTTATTAGCCATAAAATTGTATTATCATACGGTATTGTGTTTGTCGATTATTAGTTTATATTAGTGTTTTATTGGCGTGTTTCGTAATTTATGATGATTCTATATGTTCTCATTGTTTCTCTCTCCACTTCTATTTATTTATCTTCCCCTTATTTGATGCCATGTTCAATTGTTTCCCCATAATTGTATCTATACGGTTATGATTCTTTTGTTGCATGGGCCCTTCTAACCTTATTTGTTCCCTAGGGGTTTTGGGCCTTCTTTATTGATTTTCTAGGCCGTTGTATATCATATTGTGCAACTATAAGCTCTTGATTTGATTCGAAGAAGTCTATAAATAGAGCTTTATAGTGAATTTAAAGCACCTAAAGCAATATTAGATTTGAAGCATTAATTTCTTTATCAAACATTCATTCTTACATGAAAAATCATATAGAATAGACATTGCATTATGTTGGACTAACTAGCTTAAGTATTGCATTTATGCGTGATGTGGTTATTTCGATATTGTATACTATCGAGGACATACTAAATGTGATTGAAATTTTGTTGTTGGCTAATTTTTTACCTAATATGATTGTTGTCAATGTTCTTCCCGAAACATGCCAAAATGACCGGAGCAATTGTCGTTGGTTGTCGGCGATGTGATAGTTGTTATTAGTATCACTTTCTCGACATTGATAGTCTATAGGACTTGAAATTTTGAAAACAAACGAATGTGATCCTTGTTAAGTAATTGGTAGAAACCCTTTCAAATGTGTGAGTTGATGTGCAAAAGTCTATAAGTGGCTTATCCCTTTTATCCAACTCCAAAACCTACCCATTGACTCAAGGAAACATAGAGAAAATGCAATAGAATTGTCTTGGGATACTTCTAGTTGGGTGTTTCTCTACATATTAGCTGTAAAATTAGGGCTCATGTAATTTTATATCGATTTGTGTGTGTGTCAGAGAAGCTTAAACCTTTCTACGCATATTTTCAATCAATGCTGAACAAGTGAATCCTTCTTTTGGCACAAGAATGTGTCAACAACAACAAATGGATTAAGATAGACTTCGATGGGCTTGATTGACTTTGATTGCTCTTGTAAATTCTTGGAATGATCTTTAGATGTCGTTTGTGTGGAGTAGGATGATGTGTGTTCTCTATATGACCTTTAGGTTATTTGTTTAGATACATATTCCTAGCATGATTTTATGTGTAAGTTTGAATGGAAAATTTAAGCATATGCGAACCACCAAAATGTACTAAAATTATTGTTGCAAGGAAGGTGACCAATCACAATAATCAATAGTAGTGATAACTAAAAGAAAAGTAATCTTGCTATTTAGTGGTCATGTGGCGTTGTTAGCGACACATGATTGCTAATTATTTTCAAGTAGGGGAACACTCAAAACTAATGGATGAACAAGATCACAAATGTGTCATTGATGTCGTAAGCCAACTAAAATTTAATCTAGGAGTGTTTAAGGGCAAGTGGTCATGACATAGGCAATGTGAGATCGATTGAAAGGGGGAAGGTATGCCAACAAGATCTGATGTGCATTAGTGGTCCAATTGTCCTAAAAGGTGATAATATTGTTTTAAGACATGATTTGTTCGCTAAGATGTTCAATGTGATTTTCCCCTTTCCCTTCTCAATAATATATGTTAGGATATAAGTAGAAGACCCTCTCCCTTCTCAATAATATATATTAGGATATAAGTAGAGGACCATTCGAGGCCAACATTAATGCATTCATTAGACATTGAGGTATGCATATGCCATTAATGCATTCATTAGACTATTAATACTATGTTTTTAGCGTCCTTTCCACTTCTCATCCATCACACATTTAGTCATCTAGCACTTGCCAAACCTACTCTAAAATATTAGAAGGTGTTGAAGTTAGTCTTATTTTTCTACTTTGGAGTTTACACTTAGAACATTGCATAATTAGGATCCACAAACACAAGATTTTCAATTATCACGGTCTAGTAATCCTTTGGATTCATTGGAGTCTTCAATCAAGGGTGTTTCTAGGTCTTTTTCTTATTCATTTGTGGTCCCCCACATCAACTCTCTCTCATAAGGTGTTATTAGCCCTAGGAGAAGTTAATGCACCAATGGTTCCTTCATGCAAGAAAGTATCCCTAACCTCTCTTATTCCTTTACTTTCATTTCAAATTTGGATGTTGTGGATGTGGTCATGTGTAGATTAGGATAGGGTAGCATATTATTTTCTATAGAAATATCTATTTATTGGTTATTTACAATCCTTGCACAACCCTTGATCTTTCTTTGCAATCTCTTAGACCTCTCTTGTAATCCTTATGACTCTTTCCTAGAAACCTATTTACTATTTTACCACCTTTATTACAATCATATTTGCAATCTTATTATCATCGTCCTACAATTGGGAGCTAGTTCGTGTAGTACCCTCATGTCTCCATGTTGGAATACAATACAAATAAATCCTCACATAACATTCACATTATTTCACCATATCAACAAACACATTCCAACAGATCTTACCTTCTACAAATGACGACAACTGTGCAATATGGGAGCCTTGGACAGAGTGAGGATGGTTATCAAAGCACAAGTTAAGTCAGTTTTTTAGCCAAATGCCATATCCTTTGGTAGGTTTTGAAATCCCTTCTCCAGATTTTTCGTGCCTCCCCTCTTTTGTGCTCTCTTCTCCCAAGATTTTTCTTCCATCTTTGCATAGTAATCCGTGTATGTGGGTGCATTGAAAATAAGTGCCATAGTGATAGGATTTGATTAATAATTCCTCAACTTGTGTGAGAATCCTCCCTATTGGTGAAAATAAAAACTTTGGAACTCAACTTAGTTAGCCCTAACACATTCGGCGAGAGGCGCGAACAAAAATGAAATAAAGAAAAAAAAACAGTAGACCTTTCTAGCTTCTTCCTAGCCTGCGCCACCCTAGGGAATTCAAAACATTAAGGAGAAGGATTTTCACAGATGTTGTAGACACCTTTGTTCCTATTACACGCATATAAGAATGGGAGAGTTTTAATAGGGGACACATAGTTGTTTGACAAAATTCTTCAAAGTAATTGTTATTATTGACAACTTGTTATAAGCTGTGCGCATAAGGGAAAGTGAACACAATTGACAAGTGGTAAAGCAAAACACCACTCAACCCTTGTCAGTGTCCTCATTGCACCAAAAGTAAAATTATCTTTGTGGCTTCGGGAGCTTAGAGATATACCAAAACATAATGGATTAGAATTTTCTCAGATGTTGTAGTTTGGAAGTGCGCTGGTATATGCAAGATATGTGAAATCTTAGGAAAGGAATGCAAGTTGTTTGGCAAAGTGTCTGAAAGAAATGTGGTCTCATTGGTAGTAATTATTGCAGGATGCAGACAAAATGGGTTTTTGAAAAGGATTTAGAAACTTTTAGGTAGATGTCATGGGTTCATTTGCTTAACAAATTGTTGAACTCTTTGACATAATGCATTAAAGAGATATGTTATCAAGGACTACGATGGATGTTGTTTTTACACAAAAATTGGGGTTGTTAAGATACCTTTGACACTCAAGAAAAAGTAGTTGACTGGTGTAAAGGAAAACAATACAATATTTTCCAACATTCTTCCAACCTATTACAAATGCGAGCCATGGAGCAAGGTTAAGACTATCTACCAGGACATTTGGGAAGAGGAATTTGTCAAATATTTTAGTGGCTAGTGCCTTTGGTAGAGATTTTTCAAAATGTGGAAGCTTAATCAAAACCCGTGAACTATTCAAATGAATGCAAAAAAATGGTTTCATGAATGCCATGCTGGATAGATATGTACAAATGGATTTGCAGAAAGGATCTTGGGAGCTCGCGAGCAAATGAAAGTCACCTGCCTAAATCCAGGATGAAAAGCCCCATGTTGTTTTCCTCCTCCAAACATCGAATACAGGTATGGTTTTCCCCTTTTTGCTTGCACTAAATTCCACTTCATATTTTATAGTTTTTTAAAGAAATATAATGTTGAATCATAGATGGATGTATCCCCAACAATTGACAAAATCTTACCTTGATGTGAACTGTAAAAAAAAAAGAACTCGAAAATCATGCGCATGGAGCGCCACACCCAAACGTACCACAAAATTGGAAATCTTTGTATGACCTCTGGTAACATGGAATACCTTTTTGTTTAAAATTAATTAATGCTCTTACAAGTCATATTCCGAACTCCGAGCTTAATAGTCACTTGTGTGATGTGTTCATTCTAATAAAACATGATCGATTTTGGCTTATGGTTTTGCTTAGCTTGAGCACAACTGAAAACCACTACCTCATACCTCTAGACTACCAACAAGATGATCGTAACACACCTCTAGTTCAATGAAAACACCTTCGGAAGCTATCTTTGCAAGTGGGTTCTAGGGCCCCCAGTCGTTGTGCGACAAGAGCTGCTGATGCAATTACGATAACTGGCCCCGAAGTTGCCCTTGTAGCTAGATCTCTACTCATCGTAATCAACCTCCATCAGACACGATGAATTCTATATGTATGGGGAATATGTAGGAATCAACAAAAATTGTGAATGAACTTGAAACGAGTGTGTTCGAGACCCAGTTTGTAAGCACTTTTGTTATTTTGGACTGTTTTCTCGACCATAGCTAGAATCTCCTTTTTGAGTCTCGTTTGACTTTTAGCCACACGTGTGACCTTGTAATACCATTGCAATGCTATGTAGAATTTTATTTGATATTTTATCTTATATAAATGAATTTTGAAATGTATGGTGATTTTCTCTCTCCACCCTCTTCTCTCTCTAGAAACGACTATGATACTTGATTGATTTAAAACGGGGATAATTTTAGTGGCGAATATTCGTAATATGGCGAATATTCCATTTTGAAAATTTTGAAAAGGCGAATTTTTGGCACGGGTCGGTGACTGTTCGCACTAAAAATTACACTTTAATTTTTTTAGGGGTCATTCGGCCGCCTACCCTTGAAAAATATCCCTATATAAACCTAGATTATTCGCGGGTAGAACACTTCTACTTCACATTTTTCAATAATATGATATATCCTGTATTATAGACGTGCGACAAGGGGGTAAGTTATTGACGCGCGACAAGGAGGGTTTGTAGACAAGGAGATACTGCAGATATTGACGCATAGTAGATGCATGAAAAAGAGTTTGTTGACGAGCGACATGGAGATTTTTTCGATGAGGAAGAAAAGGGCAGAGGCTACAGACGTGCGCCACATCCTCAGTGACGCGCGACATCCCCCTCAGTGACGCGCGACATCGCCCTCAGTGACGTGCGACATCCCCCTCAGTGACGCGCGACATCCCCCTCAGTGACGCGCGACATCCCCCTCGTTGACGCGCGACATCTCCCTCAGTGACGCGCGACATCCCCCTCATTGACGCGCGACATCCCCCTCATTGACGCGCGACATCCCCCTCGATGGCCGCGCGACATCTCCCTCAGTGACGCGCGACATCCCCCTCAGTGACGCGCGACATCCCCCTCAGTGACGCGCGACATCCCCCTCAGTGACGCACGACATCCCCCTCAGTGACGCGCGACATCCCCCTCAGTGACGCGCGACATCCCCCTCAGTGACGCGCGACATCTCCCTCAGTGACGCGCGACAGCAAATCCTCAGTGACAAAGAGTTTGTTGATGAGCGACGCGAGATTTTTCAATGAGAAAGCAGAGGTCGGAGGCTGCAGACGCGCGACAGGAGATTTTGCTGTCGCACGTCAAAAAAATGCATTGACGCGCGTCAATAGACCTCGATGCGCGTCGACAACGTAATGGCGTGCTTCGCGAGTGTCATTGATGCGGCGTCACCTTTGAAGTGTCCGGCAAAGCATCCGCGTGGCGGCATCAATAGACCTCGATGAAGCGCGTCATTACGGTGACAGCGTCAGCGTTTTGGCAATCTATTGACGCGTGTCAATGTGCATTTTTTGATGTGCGATGGCAAAAATCTCCGTCGCAGCGTCTAAATCGCGGACTTGACAATCGGTGAAATTTTTTCATACAATGAAACCGGTTAGAGGATATTCGCGGGTATTCTCAACCGATTTCCAAGAGGTCTCTTAAAATGAACCTGATTTAAAAACGTAAATGAATTGGGAAATATGAATTGGTTTGAAATGAAATGAAAATGGTTATGAAATTATGAGTGGAAAATAAAATGTCTCTTAACTTTCTCTCTCATCCTTACTCTCTCTCTAGTACCAAAATATTAAGTGCAACTAAATATGAAAGCGTGAATGCATAAGAAACGAAACTCTGTCTTCTTCCCTCTCCCTGTGTGTGTGTGTGCGCGCGCACCACACATCACACCGCATGTACGCACGCACGCGTGCGTGCGTGCATGTGCGTGTGCGTGTGCGTGAGTGTGTGCGTGTGTGTGTGACATCTTCTATTTAATCGAAATATTGAAAATGATGAATGTGTAGATTTATGCTTGAGTGTAGGGGATTTCCATACTCAGTCTTAGGACTGACACAACATTGGTTGCAGGTACTCCAAACAAGAGGAATTTTCTGGATGTGATATGTTGTAATTAATGAGTTTTCATTGTAAAGTTGTATTCATCTTGCAATACATGTATTACCATAGAATAATGACATGTATTGTTGTTTGAAGAATTGTTCTTGGTATATTTTGAAAAGGGAATACCAATGTGGTTATATTTTATAGTGTCAAATTGGATGTGAAGTTGTACTCAATGTTGCACCTATGTTATAAAGATATTAAACAATCTTTTGCTATGTTAATTATTGGTTTACTTCCTTAACACCCACAATGCTAGGTAGAATCTCCTCTCATCAAAACTAACAAAATTAAAAGAACGAGTTATAATTCCTATTGTACTTCCTCCTCCCATTTGAGTCTTTCCCATGTTATAAAACAATGATCATGTTAATAAAATACTCTAACCTCATTAATCATCTTCTTGTTTCGCACCTAAGGCATCTTATTAAGGACCTTTTTCCTGAATATTTTAAGAGGTGGTGATTTTATGTTGTGAAACCTATCATATTGGGATGAGTGAGGTGATCATGTCTAGGTGTTGTAGGTCGACCATATCATGAATAAGTTAACCCCCTTGTGCATAATATTCCTTGGTACCCTAGTGGGTGGCCAAAGCCTTGCAAGATAGTTGGTGGTTGTACCTACGATTGATCTCTTGTGAGATCTAAATTATGTGAGTGGAGACTACGTTTCAAATTTACTTGCATATTTACCCAAAAATTGAAATAGGTCCTTAGGAGGATTTTTTAATGCATAAGATTGTTTGGGATATCTCTCTTTCAATATACACTTATACTTCCATGTCCAAGAGCATTGAAATGAGTTGTCTTGTGCGACATTGTACTCTTTATAGTCTTAAATTCCTTAGTGTTATATAATTGTTAGAGGAATTTCATTTGTTCCAAAATGATGTTAATCAGAGAACCAAAGTAACCACTTAAATGTAGTTAGTAAAAAGGGTAAATAAGATTAAACTAAGGAATGACCGCTACAAAAATGGTACACCTTTGAGTGATGTCAAAACCAACTAAAATGTCAAATGTGATTATAAAATGAATGTAATAAAGTAGAGGTCCACGACTAATACAACAACCTAATAAATCAAAAACCCAAATATGATGCATGATCACATGCTTTGTTTGCATAAATATGAATCAAACAACGATGCTAATGAAATAATAAAATGTAACCTTGAGAATGGGATACAATTTGTAGCCAAGGTCTTGTGAGATAAGGAGATTGCACTCTAGTTGGACTTGTAAAAGTTAGTAGAACTCTTGGTGTAGTTAGGAATATATTAAATCTAGGATCACTCAGGAAGTAGAATCTATGGTTGAAACATGTAATTAATACGGAGAGTGAACCCTTAAGATGATGAAACATAAGTAGTTTGAAATGTGAAATTCGTCACTTAGATTCAAGGAAAAATATCTATAAGGGGAACATAGGTGTAATGTGCTCTTCCATGCGTAATATGATTGTGAAAATATGAATTCCTAATAGGAGAAATAGATTGTGAATCAAGAATGATACAACTTAATTACTTAACCTACATAGTTGGTTGTAATAAATGGAAGATGAAAAAAGTGTATTTTTAGTATTAAACAATGATATGAAATGAACTCGGGATAGGTTTTTTATTGATCTAGTAACCTTCCTTTTTCTTCTTGTGAATTTTCCTCCTTGTAACGAGAGCATTTTTCCAAACCAAGTAAACACTGACCTTTCTAACAAATCCTTAAGTCAAATATTAGAAGGCACATGTGTGTATATATGTTCCTAATCACAATCAAGACATATAAAGTTATTTCCATAAGAGAAATGAGCAAATTCTAAAGGAACCTCTATAGGTGAAATGTTAAACAAAAACATGCAGCCTAGTTGTAAAGGAACGAAGGGTCCCACATTATAAGAATCTTCAAACAATTATAGTCAACTAAGCAATTTTTGAAACAAACCTTTAACATAAGAATTGAATACTAGGAGACTCATAGTTTTTTAAAATGAATTTATTTAACAAATGAGATATGGATAACTAATGGAATTGGAGAAAGGAACCAACCACACATTCTTTGTTAAAGACTAATGCTCTGCAAAATAAAGTAATTGGAGCTTGAAAAATAGGAAATGTAAAACCTTATGTGTTTAATCATTATGAAAACTATAAGGTTATACAATGGAAACCTAAATGTAATGAATATGTAAACTATGAAAAGGCCATGACACGGAGTATGCCTATCTTGTGTTTCTTATTATAATTGGGTCATTGTCGGGTTTACATCATTTGAGTAAGACATTGATGTATACCCAATGTTATCCTGTTGTATGAGTGGGTTCATGTTTATGTAAGTGTCAATGTGGTGTCGAGTTTCTATATTTGGATCGCATGTGGCATTGTGTAGTGTGCGATTAAAGTCAAAAAAATTATTCGATAATTTCTTGTGGTATTTTGGTGTTGCAAATGTGGGCATTATAGTTCGACAACCTTTGCTACGCTATTCTAGGTCTAGGCTTTAGAACCCTCTACTTTATATAGAGTGTGGAGTAACACCTTACTAGTTTTGCATCTACACCTACTTATAATCTAAGGTGTGCATATTTAGTGTGATCTTCTTTATTATCTTAGTCCACAATACTCTCATTATAGAGACCAAAGGAATTGTTATTGGCACACTTTGTTTTGCATACATCAACCTAATGGATAAGTCATAAGAAAACCCAAAAATGGAAATAAATCAAATTAATTAAGCAAACACTAAATAATTTTAAAATAAAAGTAATTAAGCAATTTAAGGATCACGAATGAATAAAATACCTCACATGGAGAGAGGGCCATTCTATTCTATACTTGATACTGACTAGGCCGCTCTGGAAATTAAAATGATGAATTTAATATACTAAACAAAGGGCTGCTTTAAAATCCCATGGTTTTACACACATGTTTTGGGTGATCTTGTGTTGGCTATTGAGGCACTAATGAGTTGGTCCCCTTCATCCTCAATTTGGTTTGAATGTATTTAATTGCATATACATATTTCCATTTGTACACTCAACACACAAGTCATACCCATCCAAAATAATAATGATATAAAATCAAATATGAGTATATAAGAAATAAAGAAACATATCCAATCATGCATCATTTACATATTCACATCATGGATAGAAGTTTTTGGACATAAATTTCAGTTTGCACAATTAAGAGCAACAATTATGACATGTTCCAAATATCTAGTTGAAGGGTAAGTGCATGGAAATGGGGGGCCAAAAGGGGTCTTAAGTGGACATTTTTTTCTAAAAAACAAGAAACTTCAACTTGTACGAGTTATTTGAGATAGTTACACTCAAAATTTGAAGATATTATAAGAACATGAATTGTAGCATTTTGAGTCTAGTTTCTAAACTACTATTTAAAAAAATGGTTGAGTATAAGTGGGTTAAAGAGATAAATTGTCAATAGATGCTTCTATTTTTGTAAAGAAAACATAGTAGATAGTTGCTTGTGCCCCCATTTTTGAGCACTATTGAGTATTGTTGAAAACCCTTTAGTAGAAAGATATATAGGAACATCTAGTTTGGGATAGATTTTTTTAATTTTTGTTTTAGTGAGTATATATGTTTTACAATTTTCAAGTACTTTTCCAAGTACAAAGATATTGAAAATTGAAAAATAACATATAGCCGACCGTGACCCCCAACTACCTAAAAAAATATCAAAAATTAGATTTTGCCTTTTGAATATGTATAGAATTAGTATTAGTTTGGGTGTATAATTCTTATTCAATTTGGAGAAGTGAAACAAAAGATACATGATAAAAGATAGGCATTTACAATTACTAAAAACACAGGTATAAAAGACATATTTTGAAATAAATATAAATGGAAACCTTAGAATAGTGAAAAAAATTAAAAAGTAGACATTTAGAAATATGATAGTTTTCTTTACGATTTAGGCATATTTTAAAGAAATTGCGATCATTTTTATAGGATTTATCATGGTGAAAGATGAGTGTATGTTTTTTCAGCAAAAAACATGCATGTTCATTGTGTTTTAACATGTGCATGCCTCATGTTTGGGAAACCAAAGTATTTCTAAGCCTATTAGAGCTTGGTTTGGTGCATAATTCAAGGAACACATATGCGCTATAACATTGTAATATATGTGTTTGTTGGAGCTTTCTATTTACAAAATAAAATGTTTAAGTATATAAAGAATAATAAATACTTTGAATTTATTTTAGTAAATATAATAAATTAGGGTCATTATGCACCTTATGGAACTAGTCTCACATCTCCATAAGTCATGGTTAGGAGATAGTTTTTCATAATCTAATTTAGTTAGTACATAGGTATTTGTCAGGATATCAACATTAACCTAAAGATTTTAGGGTTTAAATTCTATAATCGATGTCTATTTTGGGAAAGAATGTAGTCGTTGTTCAAGTTTTGGGGCCTTTTGGATTGTTTACTGACATTTGTAGGAGTGTTAGATGTGTCAAAATTAGATTTTACAAACCTCACAACTCTCAAAAATAACAACAACTACTCAAATATATGGACTCGTGAAATGCCTTATAATACATAAAAAATCAAAACACATGTACATGTTTTAATTAATTTAAAAATATTTGATGACATCTAAAAATACTAGTCCCACTATTGGGACTATTACAAAAATCAACAAAAATACTAAATCTATTATAATGGTGTTTCTTCATGACCCTTGAAAAGTTTCACTTGTTACATGTGAATCATCTCATTTCTCTATTCCTTGTCACTCTAGCCCCTCAAATGGTAGACTTGATTGAATTTGTGCACACATTGTGATCTTTCACTTGTGTAATCAATGGGCATTATACAATTCAACTGTTGCACAAAGCATTTGTGAAATCCCTATCTAATCATCATCATCACCCAAATTTTGTGTTGCACTTTCCTTTCTCCATTATCTTTCTCACCATCCTTGTGTGTGCCCATACTAAACTAATATTGTAAAACTTATGTAATAAATTCAACTCCCCATGATACTCATGCATCACAAATTACATCTTCAATTTCTATCGAATTGACTGATTGATTCATGCCTAGAGTTTTAATTAGTCTAGATGAAGTAAAAATCAAATCATATAGTTAGATAATTTTCACATGGATCAATTTAATCAATATTTCTTCTCTTATTGAACGATAAACTATGTAATGCATGATATAATTAGGGAGCCTATTGAGTCCAAATTCACATCACATATAGTAACAACTATGATTAGGGTCTTAAATTTAATAAATTGTCTCTTTAGTTGAGCGAAATGACTAATGATGACACAAAAGGTGGTAACCACTTGATAATTTTTGTAGAGTTAATGATATAATGAAACTCAATGGTTTATTCTCAATCACTCAATGACATTTATGACCTATCTACATGTAACTTCTTTCCATGGAGATTAGAACTCTCTTCTAGATATTTAACAAGCAATTATCATTCTTCCTAAATACCTATCCTAGAGTGGTTATTATTTGTACTTGGCTGTAATGGCCTAGAATGACATAACCTCTCTCGGCTAGATTCTAATCTCTCACATTGTTGCGCGGGAATTTATCTTGTACTCTCGACTTGGAGTATTATTTTCTTGCACATTCCTTTACACTCTCTCACATTTCCATTAGGGTCTCCTCTTTTGCGCACTTAGTTGTGCACCATGGTAGTATTCTATTCACTCTATTCCTTTTGGTGGGATTTTTTTTGCACACTCTTCATTCTTCAACTACATAATATTCTCTCCCTTCTCTTTTTTTTCTCTACCACCTCATCCTATGGATTTGTGCAATCTCATGTGTGTTGATGGTCTATAGTGACCATCTCCTCCTTCATGGCAACCTCCTTCCTCATTGCAACATTCTTGCGCACAACCATGTACCTCTGGGTGACTTCTCTCTTCACCCATATAACTAATTATTTCATATAATGATGTAGTTAGGGTCCATAAAAACAAAAAAACATCATATAATCACATTTGATTTAATATGCATGATGTTATTGAGACTGAATAATCCCTAAATATCATCACATCATTGTAATTAAGTTCATATGACTCAAATAGGGTAAATTACCTCTCTCCTTGAGCCAATCAACCAAATTTTCAATGTTTAATGCAATTAGGACCAAAAACATATTACATAGTCATACATTTTAAGTTTTTAGGGCTCAAATTATACAAGGAGGAAATTAATAGGTCTTAGATCTCATTTTGGGTGAATAAAGTCTTTTCTTCTTGTTGTTTATTGTTATCTCCTTGCAGATCATAGCTTTTCAAAACACTTGTTTTCCTGTTAAAACCTAATATTTTAAGAATTCAAATTCCTAGTTTATTTAATAGGTGTTTCCTTTAGTCTTCTCTCCTTGCTTGATCTTGATCCTTTAAGGAAATATAATGGAAACTTAGAGGCACATTGTGGATGGAAGATCAACTTATTCAACTTGTAAATGCTTGTGCAACCTAGCTTGGTAACCACCTTGGGTTGAGAAACCAAAAATGTGTTTGTTTTTCTCTAACTAAATTTAAATGATAAGGGAGAGAGGATGGGGGATTTTCATTCAAAGAAAAAGAGTTTGTAATGGAGTGGGAAATGAAAAAAATAGATTTTCAAGTTTTATATGCAAGGTTGTAATAATATACCAAAGAAGTTCATAGATTTGTTTTCATGATTCACTAATCCTATCTTAACAATGGAATTAAGTTGTTGCATAGTTCAAGGTTTAGAAACACTCATCTCGACCTAGTTATTTACCTAACTTTATATTTGTTTCATGAGAATAGTCAAATCTTGAATATAGTAACCATAATCAAATTAACATCCTTACTCTTGTTATGGGTATGTAGATGTGTGGATGATGTTTAGGAAGGTTTGAAGCATGTATACATTAATTTAGAATACTCCAAGACTCTAATTTTTGAAAAAAAAGCTGTTAAATGAATATATGTTCTACCATAAGGCTTAGACCTAGAAATATATTGTAAGAATTTTTGGTGTTCCAGGATGAGAATCTAGTTTTAAAACCTTTAGTAGAGGGAACAAAGAAACTAATGTTTTTATATACGTAATAGTCTCCTTATAGGCTATATATGACATCTTGTACAATCATGTGCAAGACTCTATTTAGGTTGAATTGAGTGAAATCACTATTAGTTGGGAGTATATAAGTAGAATATCATAAAAATCATTAGATTAGTGTACATTCACTAGATTGAGTGAAATCACTATTAGTGTGGGAGTATTCATGATCATATGTCCAATATACTATTTTCCCATTCATAAGTGAGTCTTTCTTATTTTCTTCTAAAGGAAAGTTCCCATGAGGCTTGGATTTTAATCTTCTTGAAATCGATGATGATAATTTAATAGTACACTCTCATTTACTATCTCCCTCTTACCACTTTCACCAATTTTTGTTTATTGGTTTGGTGGGTACACTCTCATTACTATCTCCTTGATGATGATATGGTTCAAATTGATAAGATATTGCATAATTTCTTGGTTTTAAAATATTTTACGTATAAATATGATTTTTCATTATTTTTAATTAATTAATTTATTTTTGATCTTTTGAAAATACTTTCTTTCTTTTATGTAGTCAAAGCATTTATTTGATGTTCTTAAAGTAGCTTCTCTCTTGATCTTTAATAATTTTTTTATTTACATTTATAAAAAAGTTATATTAAAATATTTATAAATATTAAGAGCTTTTATGATTTTCACATGTCATGTAAAGTTTTAGATAAAACCAGCAATCGCATGTGTTTCATGCAATGTGAATGCCACACGGTATATGTTATTTGATTTAGAGGTATAATTATTACTTTTGTAGTTGATGTTGATAAGGGGTGTGATTGATTTTGTAAGTGTAGAAATATAGATGGGCCACTTAATTTTAAGGTTGTTTCTACATTTCAAACTTGTTAAAAATTTGTACATGAATACATTTGATACCGTTTTCGATAGTTAATTTATTTTATAGTTGATGTTGTATGTATTTAATTTAGGTTTATTGTGTTAGTTGTGCATCGATTGTTTGGTTGGTGTTTTGTTGGAAAAACATTTATTGTACAGTTGATAATGTGTGTGATTGATAGTGGTAGTGTAGGAATATAGATGAAACATTACATTGAAATGTTGTATGTGTACATTTAATTATGTTACAAATTCGTACATTTAAAGTTGCAAATCATATTTCACAACATCAAATTAATGTAGATCTGTGTGCACATAATGAGACATGTATACATTTGTAGTTTTGATATCATGAATGGTAGCCTTTAGTGGGAAATTTTAGTTTCAATAAACATGATTACATTTGATACCCCTTGAACGACATTGTCGCTTTGGATACAAGAAGTGTTGAGTATAGTAGTAGTGGAGGTGCTATCAAAGCAAAGGGTAGTTTTTACAATGGGTTGAGTGATAGTAGTCTTGCTTCCTCCTTTCTTCTTGCTCCAGTATTGGTACATGTGCCATATTTGAGTATCTCTTGAATGAAAATTAGGTAAAATGTGCAGATTTGCAAGCGAGGAACTCTAGAGAAAATTTGTGAAAGTCAAACCTTGCCTTTCGGTGGTTGATTGTTGACAGTTTCTCTATGCAAAGTAAGTCCCTGCAACTTGTGGATAATTAATCCCCAAGCCATTTTAATCGACAATTGTCTTTGATTTCCTATCGAAATAGGGGGTATGGGAATATGTAATGGGTTGGTAGGATCCCGATATGGGCCGTTGTATCTATCAAATTTGACAACAACAAATAAAGGTAATCTTTAGTGGTTGCATTGATATGTTGTAGAAAATGTCGGTGATTGTTCTTGTGGCACCATTTACGAGGCCAACATTAAGCCATAGATTTCACGATAAGCACAATTTTTTTTTGTTTGCATAACATAAATTTATGTTCAACTGATCATCATCAAGATTTCCTTGTCTAGTTTTCTGTTACTTTCAATGATGGATTGCTTGCGATCGGAACATTGATGCCTTCAAAATCGAAGGTTGTGGGAGTCCATCGAGATCATTTTTTGCAAACAAATGTGGTGCATTCTTTAAAATGTTGAGATCTTGTTGAGTTGGGTGTGTTTCTATGTGAGACATTAAGAGTTCCCAATACTCAATTAGAGGGGTTGAATCTCGCATACATGGAGCGATAAATTCGGAATGAAACATGTGTATTGGTTGTTCCTTGTTGCGAAATATTGTTTGCAATGTAATGGAAGAATGAAATCCCTTGAAAAGGGTTGCTCCGTAGGAATTACTTTCATAAAGAGGAATATCCAAATCCAATGTAATTATTTGAGGTCGCGAGGAGGATGATTGATCGTTCCCAAATTCGGATGTTCTTAAGTGGGGAAAGCTTCGTGTAACCTACTATCAATTTTTCTAAGTAACTTTGGGATGATGAAACTCATTTCATCAATAAGAACATATTCTGTATGTTTCAATGACTCTTGAAAAGACAATAATGCACTACCTTCAAGGGTTTCGGTTCTTTGATTGGAATACATAGAGTTGTGGTGGATTTTGGATGAAGAGACGATGAATGTTGAAACACCGGTAGGGGCGAGCACAAGTAGAGGTGAGGGAGATGTTCTTGGTGTTGTGAATGTATTCCAAATTTTATTTATTAGAAATGATTTTCCTGTGTGTGCCATTCCTTGAATTATCAATTTTAGTGGAGGTATATGGGTTTTGTTTGTTGAATGGTGTAGTATGGTATCAAGATCTATTTTTTGTTACGAAAAAAGGAAGTATTGTAGATGGTGTTGTGGGCTGAATGCTATTGTTAATTATGTTTTCCTTTTCTCTCTCGATGAATGATGAACTAGTTATTTGCAAATATTGCGGAACATCATGTATGATCCAATTATTGTGTATGTTGAAGTCTCGTTTCTCCAACATATCAAGTATCCAAGACTCATGTTGTTTCTGGATGAAGTTGTGCAAAGACCTTCCATTCTTGCATTGGTTTGTGTTGAATACTACATTCGGAATATGAGTCGAACTAACATTTGTAACAAGTCTTGTGTACTGTGGTAGTGCATAAAACATGCCACGAGTATGTAATTGTGCTTAAACATGCCACAAGTGTTGTCGATGTCGTGTGGGGTTGAGCGAATTCGGATGATATTTTTGAAAGGTTTGTATAAAAGGAGTTTTGACCACTATAAAAGGTCAAATGACATTGAATCTGGTAGGACATCCAAAATCTTTGGTGGACCCGAATAATTACTTGTGTCAATCACTTTTTCCATTTATCACCTTTATGGTTCTTGTTGTAGCTCGATCTCGAAGCAACTTGAATAAGTGGTAGGTAAACCATGGTTGTAGGATGAAATTTATATGCATCAAGAAAGCGGTTGTTTGTTGTGCATCAAGCGTCACTTTCAATGACATGTCTCGAGAATATTTTTGCAAACATTTAATGATACAAATAGAAAAGCGCACATAACAAGTGGCATTTTTGCAGCATGTGGCATGTTCAACAACACTTTTTGTGAGCATTTTATAGATCACAATATGTCTTTGGAGAATCTATGTTAGCATCTATTGAAAATCTGGATAGCATTTGGTGATATGTTTGAAAAATTGCTTGGATTTCAAAGCATATTTTGCAATATACTTAAGAACAACATGGTGGAAAAGTACCGATTGGGAATCGACATTTGTTCTCCATATGTATATCATAGTTCAATTTTGGATGTTCAATTTGTCATCGTTTCTTGAAGGGAGGTACTTTATTTTCCCATCACTTTGATGTGTAAGGAAGAAGTAGGTTGCATGGCCAAAGGGGTATTGTACCTACACTTTGTAGTTGTGATTGATTTCTACACAGGCATGTTTTCTCTAAACATTTAGTGTGGCCTTTGAACACGATTAAGCGAGTTCTTGAGTGCAATGCGAGGAGGAGGATAGAATTTGTGTTGTATCTATCAAGCAAGGTTCGTATAGGATTGACCTACGAATAAAATTCAAGTGGTTGCGATTTGGGAGGGGGTTCGAGGAAGAAACAAACTTATCAAAGTATTGTTTTGTCTCCTTAATAAGCTGTTGTATCCTCCCGATCCATTTCATCAACTATAGGTGCATTCTCGAGCCTGATAAATCATGGACATGTGTGGAGCCTCTATGTTTCCATTCATACTTGCAAGATGAGGGGACATAAATATTAGCTATGTAGTTTGGACAAAATTTTGAAATAAGTAGATTTGATTACATGTACCAAAAGTCTACTACTCCAAGTTCCTTCTGCAATATTTCTTCATGAAATATTGTGAATATGTGATGTAGGTATGTTGATACTTGATGAGGGTTAGAGACAATGTTAAGTGTTTTCCAACCCTATATGGCTGGAGGATCATCTAGGGATTCACCAGGCATAATATTGTGGAGATCTGGCCATTTAGTGTCTGTAACACTTAGAGTGAAGAATAAGGTTGGTGTCCCCAATTGTTCCACCATATTTGAAAGCTCACTTCTAATTTTTTCCTAGAATGAATGTGTCCCTTGAAGGCTCGATCCAAAGTGCATTAAGCTATCTAGGAGGTTGTATTTGGGGCATTCTAGTAGTTGTCTTCGCATATCTCTAATTATTGGAGGGATTCCAGATTCGAGGTTGTATTTCATAAAAAAATGTCTTTGTGGACTAGCCGTGTCACATTATGAGGTTTAGAAGGAAGTAATGAAATATTTGGTGGGAACCGAAGTGCCCATCATGGTAACACATCAAATGAAGAGTGCATTTATGCATTGGATATTATTTTATGTGCGGTTGTTACCACATTTTTTTTTTGTCGGAAATAAAGTTAGGAAAACCATTGAGAATGGCCTGTTGTATTATATTCATTTATTGACGAGAGCCCAAGATCTATCCATGGCTTGGTAAATGGACTATTACCGTCATGGTTGAGAAAGAAATGTTCAATTTCCTCTTCTTATGTTCCTATATTGTGAGGTGTACGAAAGATGATGAGTGTTCATACGTTTCATCAAATTGATGGGAACATCAATACCATGAGCTATAGAGAACTTTGCATTTGGGATAGTTCCACTTTATGGCTATGTTTAGAGAGGATGAAACATTTGATGACTCAAATGGTAGAGAGTAAAGGGCGTCATCATCTAGGGATTGTGTTGGATTTAATATTGCAAGGCGCCCAAACACAATATCTACCGACGTATAAATAGTAATTTGTAAAATTAGATCCTTCCATTTGTATGAGAACTATGTCCAAATCTCGAGGCGGTGGGGTAGGGTATTTGCTATTGAAGTAATGTTTTGCGGGAAACTTATGGTGTGTCTTGAGTATTTGTATTTCCTGCCACGTACTTGGGTGACTTGCAGGAATGGATTAACTTGTGCGATAAGCATCTCCTCGATTTGGGTTAAAGATGCAAGAACGGAAGGCTATTTTTAGGGTCCATGTTGTTCCATGAAGAGAAGCGGTGGCCTTGTTTTCAGTTTTGCATCTGTTACATGAGGGAAAACCTTCAAAGGAAATTGTTTTAATTCTTGGGTAATTTTTCAAATAGATTGAGCAAGTTTGGATGTTTTCCAACAAATCTATTCTTTTTGAAACCAACATTGGGCTTCAAACGTTTGCGACGAGGGGGAATATGGAAAATATCTGTGTATTAGAAGGGGTGGGGTGTTCTGTTTGAGTTGTTTGTGGATTGCAAGGTGGAAAGTAGTCAGAAGGAGAGGAGAAATTGGTTGTATATGTGTGATGAACTGAAGAAAGGTTGGTAAGTGAGGCAGGTTTCACGTGGCATCTCAGATATTTGGGGAAAATTGGTAGTTGTTAGTGAAGATGGTTTAAATACTGAAGGAATTGGTATGCTCGTGAATTTTTTTCCATGGAAGTTACATGCAGAAATTTGGTTCATGCAATTCTTGATGTAGTTGTATTTGATGTCAATATTGGAATATCGGGAATCGAATGTTGTTGGTTGATGTAAGTTGAAAGATATTATAGATTTTCATTGTTCTATGCTCTAATTTATGACTTTGTTGCTCAGCAGTTATGTGTACTTTATTTTTTTCGTAGTTCTCTCTTCGTTGGGCTCATTTTGTAGGAGTCAACATGATTGTGAAGTCATAGGCTTATGGAGTACCACCGGTGGAAAAAAATCATGTAGGTTAGCAAGTAACGATACATTGTTTGATGACATACAAATGTAGAAATAAGTCAAAATATAAAACTATATACAATTGTAATGCATGTGGAGTTCCAATGGGAAATACACGTAAGAGGTAACAATTTGAGTATCAAGAAACTACATTTTTTCTTAAGGAAAAGAGTATTAGATATATAGAAACATACAACACGTTCACATAGTATACAAGGATGCAAATATGTACATAAAAAAGTGCATGTACTTTTAATTTTTCTTAAAAGTACTTACAATCCACATAGTAGTAGTAGACAATAATATGTTAGTGTATAAGGGAATACAACAGTTTTCTTTTGAATCGGAAAAAAGTGAAACATATATATGAAATAAGAAACATAGCGGTGATATTTCAAAGTATAGAATGGGATGGGTGAGGGTGTAATGTTTGAAGGGATGAGTGGGTTAGAAATCCTTGTGTAAAGATTACAAAGGAGTTACCTTTGTTTTCCACTTTCTTTTAAGCTTGAAGATGACACATTTCAATATGTTGTTTCCATAATATGTTTCTTTTTTAGTGAAAGTGTGAAGCGGTATTCATTGTTGATGACATTACTTATAATTTCACTAGTCGCATCTTAATTTATAGATAATACATCAAGGTTCTAGATGCTGACACCCATGATTAACTCAGATGTCTCATCAAAAGTGGTAAGCGATTGAAGTTCTCTGTTGGGTCCTTTAAATTGATCATGAGTGCATATCTATAATCATAGTTGTGAACTTGTACGTTACTGACTCGAATAGAACCATGAACCATTATCATTATCTCTCACCTTTTTCCTACATTGTTTGTCACATTATTGAAGAGGACATGCCCTATAATTTTTTTTTTCCATGCTGATATTTGTGATTTCTATAATAACCATGGCCCATTCATTTCTCTCAGTGTTCCCCATATGTAGTACCTCCGAAATCGTTGTTACAGAGGTCAAGATTTTTGGAGGGCCCATAAATTGGCTTGTGATAGAGGGTGCCAAAAGGTAGTAGTCATCAAAATCTACCCAACTATGAAGTGTATTAGTTTCTAAAATTTGAGGGTTGACATAACATTTTGTACTTGAAATAGTGTTAACTGAGCTCCCATTGAAACTGGAGACATGAGAAAATTTCAAGGCAAGGACCGAGAAGAGGCGGTATAGAAAGCATGTCTTCAAGTTCTTTTCTTATCTCATCTAAGTGTTGTCCCCATAATGTGACACTTACACTAAATCGACATGTCCTTTAATTACATAGTTCTTCTCTTTGTCTTTGACTTGTCATGCCTACAAATTTTTGAGCATGGTGACATCGCAAGAACAATGCCAATCAAATCAACTTTAGAATGGTCAACACTTACAAGTATGTCCTTAATTTTTGTGAAGTGAAAGTGATGGGAAGGTATTGTATCCTCATTTGCTATGAGTGGAGTTATGGTTGAGGACGCTTGCAGGAAAATATCCAAAGCATTGTTCAAATGGTTGTAACATAGCTTTGCATCAGGAATCCTCACAATCCTCCCATTGGAAATTGTATATAGCTTCCCATTTTCAATATGCTCATAGAATGCTTCGGCGACCTCATTGAAACAGGTGATGTGAATTTCCCCTCTTTCCTGATCTACAAAATCAAACCCAAACACGGAACCATCTCCCCTTGCATTGTGATATTCACGAAGGGTTGTTTTTGCTAGGGCACGACCCTCTACGGACCACATGCGCATAGATGTATTCAAAGCACTTATTTTAGTTGGTGTTCTCAAAAATATTTGTTAACCTAGTTTGCACTTGCATCTGTTTGCGGAAATTGAATGTGTTTGAGAGAATTTGTTGGTAGTCGGATTGGAGCACCGATTACCAAATGTGTTTTGACAACAACATCCATTTCAATGATAAGAACAGTCCTGCAATGGAAAAGAAAATCGGGATAGAATTAGAACTGAGCAACGAATGGAAAAAATATAAATAAATTATAATTAATATAGGGAGTTTATGTATATTGGTAATTGAGCAGGAGATGAATCTTACAGTTCACTTTTGATCATTCTAACAAGGTATTTTTGTAAGCACACAATGGATCCTTATTGTATTGATTTTCGGTTGCACGACTTGTAAATTTGGAGGGTAGAAGTGTTATGCGAAAATGTATCCCATCGAAGGTCAACACGATCTTTGGGCACCCGTGTTGAGAATGGACCTTAGGGAGGAAAAATGGAGTCTTTGAAATGTGGGGTCAACATTGGAACCTCCCTCAATCAATTGAGAAATGCCTTCTTGTGTCAAATTTATTTCCATGGAAACTAAAAGATGCTCGAGATTGTGGGAATTCTGCAAATATATGGTGGAAAATATAAACTTGTAGGGAAGTCAATCATAAAATGAAGGATGTGTTTAGGAAAGCATGCATTTGTAAAGAATTAGAACCTTTAAAGTTGGCTTCCTTATTATTTTATATTTTCTAAAAAGCGCAAACATGAAGTCTAACCCTTTAACAATTCAATATGCAAAAAAGTGATATAATGTACAAAGCTTTGGTTGAAAACAACTAAAATTTTCATGGTTGTTTCTTGGCATTTTAAAACTATATGTATTTGTGTGCAAATATTATGAAGAACACATTAAAAATGTGTTGTTGGTTTACATAAAGAAGCGAGAAATTGTATAAAGGAATAATTGAACACGTATGTTGAAAAGTTAGATTCTGTGATCCATATGTTCCACTGCAATATATACATGCATTTATTTGAAACGAATTATAGATTATTATGTTAAGAAAATAGAATGGAAAATAATAACAACAATATGTACACGTGAATTAACAAAACTATAGGTATTTATATGGAGATACAATGATAAATAAATTCAAAATCCATAGTTGTTGGATTACAAAATCTGAACATGTGTTTAAAAAGTTTGATTCTCTGTCTGATATATATTGCCACAATGCATACATGGAATTATTTGGTACGAGTTACAATTTGTTTCAAAAACACTTATAAACTAACCACTACAATTTGTTTCTTTAGATCAAATTTATTTCTTTTTGCTTGTGTAATTTTCTTAACACGTTTCTTGTATTTTTGTCCATTTACAGATGTCTCAATTGGTATTCCCATTCTCCTCAATTTTTGGGGTGGTTCATATTTTAGTGCATCTTCATTAGAATCATAAATCAAGCAGAATCCTCGTGAATGATCTCCAATTGTTCAGATTTTGGAGAGAAAAATTGGGGATGTTGGCATCAAGTGGAGGCGATCTCTGATCATTTTGGTTATCATTGTTTTAGGTGGTTTCGGTTTCCTGCAATGCAAAACATTAACAACACATTGAATACATTTAAACTCTTCCTCCCTCTGCAAGTAAGGTGTAGTTAATGTCAATCTTGTTGTAGGGAGGGGAATTGTGTTTCTAGTCTGCATCATATTAAACTAGAGAGGGAAAAGAAGTATGTTATTCCACCAAGATGTTCTTAGGTATGACGAGGAAGCTTTAAAAGCCTTATCGTTGATCAGTCTAACGTCCAACTTGGGATGCTTTGAAATGGCCTCATTGGGGAATGATCCCCTCAGCACATAACAAATCTTGTCATTAACGAAGGCACGTGCTCCCACATGTCACTTCGAAAAAAGGATTGGAGCCAACTACAAATATAAATGGAACAATCCAAACCAAATAACATGAAAACTCTCTACAATAATTTTTTAGTCCATAACATGCAATAAATAGAACAATTGAATAAATACTTCAATCAATATTGAAACCCACCGAAGTTTGTCTAGAGACAACACTCTTTTCTTTACCACTAGAGAAAGAGAATCACAAATATCCTGCAAAAAATGAAATAGGAAGTTAATAAAACTAAATGTATCTATGAATTCAAAAGGAGGGACTCCTCCATTAAGATTATTCTATATTTTCAATTTCATTCTCAAATATAATACAAAAAACCAAAAAGATTATAAAGAGTTATTAAAAATTGTATATTAGTAGAGGCCATACATAAGAAGATAGTAAACTGTATTTTTTTATTATGGTTTAGAAGAAATTGCACAAATGTTTCTCTACAAAAATAATATTTCCCCATTTATTTTTTGATATTTTTATTGTAAAATAATTACACCTAAGCATACAAGATATAATAATGGTAGAAACACAAAAATAAAACTTCACAACCATTAGGCATCAATATAAACAATTGGTGAACCTAGTTGCTCTTTACAATTCTGATGATTTCTGACCACATAATTTCTGAAAATAAATAAGTATATCCTAGAAAATATTGTACAAAAGATATAAAACTTTTAAAAATTGTCTCATATTATTTTGAACTGGTAATCACCTGCTAGATGAGAAGAAAGGAAAGAGTGGATGACTAAGATTGAATGTCTAGCTAAGCTCAGTTGAAACCCCTTCTCTATATGTAATGTACCATCCATCAGGAAGGTGGATACGGTTAGCGGTAATAAGAAGAGTGTAGACCTTCTTATCTAACACAAGGCGTATATTCTATCTAAAATCAAACTTAATATGAATAAGAAGTTGGCTTATAAGAAAGGAATTCAAAATTGAATTGCACTATAGAATGGATATGTGCCCATTAATAAATAGAAATCCTAGACCCTACTTAGAAGACTCAAAATAAACCAAAAAGGACCAAAACAAAGGTTGCCCTCTTTTGTAGACAAAATGTCAAAGCAACCCACGTTTAACTAATGTTAATCTAAAACTGAATATATTTGGGACCATCTCAAGTAGTAAAGTAATGGAGATTTTATAATAAATTACCATGTTCAATCCTTTCTCAATACTAAATGAACACTAATAAAATATAGATACATTAGTTATAATAATATAAAATACATTAGTTTACGATAATTTCCATTTTATTATGCCTTTGGTGTAAATATATTATAATAAATTATTATCTAAAAGAATGTTAGAAGTCTTCACATCCCTGTGAACAATGTGTGGGTTACAGTCATGATGAAGATATGGTAATCCTTCAACAACACCATGAGCAATCTTTAGAGCCTCTTTATAACAATTGGCTTACAGTTCTTTAGAACACACTTATAAACAATGCTTGTAGCACCATACCTAATTATATATTTCTATAATCCCATATACCACATACAAGCATGAAAAAGTATACCAAATTATGTTGTCAAAGTCTTTCAGTAAACCAAATGATGTGACAGGCAATGAAGGCATGCTTGCATGTGTTTCTAGCGCTTCCTTTTCTTGCATTTTCAAATTAGAGTTTCAGACATAATCCTAACAATGGATTGAATTAGGCTTCATACGACTAAATTACAAACTGCCTCAAAATTTCACTGACTCCCTAAGAATTTAATGTCTTATGGGAAGCCTTGGATGCCAATAAATGATCACCCATCCATGCCACATCAAATGTATCAGAAAGATCAGAGACATCTCAAGAATACCCCTCTGAAGGTGGCTGTGAAATTCCAAATCGTCTTCAGAAGACTGAAATCATCCTTCTTTACTAGCTAAACCAACTAATTGATTTCCTAAAATATTGTGATTGGTAAAACATTTTTAACTAAGCTTAGACTGAGATGCCATTTCATGCCCATGTGTATTAAAGTTTATGATAGGCACTTTTCCATTCACCAACACGCCTACAGGGTTACCAAATACTCGGGTCCACCAAATTTGAACCCTCTAGACAACAAGGAATGATAAGGGACCATAGAACTTCATCAACGATCACTTTTTTAAACCCAAATATTGCATACTTATAGCAACAAGAGTAATCATAAAGATCTATTTCATAAAATTGAACCCAAAAAAACATTAAAAATTAAGAATGAAGGGCGAATCTATATTTTAAGAATACAAGGAAAAAAATTGAAAGGGAGTACGACATATATTTAGAAACTAATCCACCATTACATAGTGATACCAAACCAAGATCTATAAAAGCATGCATTTACGTATAAATCATCAAGAAATCAATAGTATGTAATGATAACACATAGAAGACACTTTGGTTGGACAATATTCTTCATATTTTAAACATGACAATGAAACAGAAGCTTTGGATACAATAATAGTCATGCGCGCATGGATCTATTACAATTATCCAGTCTCATGCACTTCATGAATCTCTAGCCCTTTGACACCACTTGTCTATCAACTAGGTGGTTCATCTAATATATAGGGTGGGGAACTTTCCCTTCACCGCTAACTATGCCAAAAATAGGTCACACACTAATAATAGCCATGCACCATTTACAATTATAGCCATACATGCAAGTATGCTATCTATAGATCACTTATAGTTAACTTAGAGTGATGAATCTAATCTTGGATTACTTCCATGCAAGAGTGCTTTGATATGATCCTCGAAATCTAGACAAAGCGTGGCACGCAAGTCTTGGCATCGCTTTGTGTGTTCACACGCCAGCCTCTGAAAATAGATGATCTACAAGATCGGCTAAGTCCCGAAAGTTTGTCTTTGCACCTCCACACGCGACGCCTTCCTATTCCTTCACACCTTTGATCCCATCCTATTTTTCCATGTGGACTGTGTGTGAGTTCTGCTAAGTGTTTTACCTGACCAACATTACCCCATACTAATCTCATTGTCACCCCGACAATGGTGATGTCCACAACTGGGTAAAGAATGGTTGAAATATAGAATGTTGAATGAATCTTTACACAAAGAATAGAAAAGAATTTAAAGAATCAAAGAATTATTCAGGCCTCAAGCTCCTCCATTTCTTTCTGAAGTATCATCTCTGGATACTCCTCCTTTATGTCTACTTCTAAGTTCTCCCACTCCGTTAATGCCTTTCCTGCTTTCTCTGGAACATCCACAATGATAGATTCTAGCTCCTCCTGAGTTAGTTTCCCTTGCTCATTCTGGATTACAAGCATTATGCTTGACATAGATGTATGCATCCCTTCAACACATCCATCTTCTGAGAAATGAGCTTTCCGAGTTCATCTAACCTCTCTTTATGTGGTGCTATGTCGCATGCCAATGCCTTGTGCTTCTTTTACCATAGTTAGTCATTCAACGTGGCCTAGTGTGTCATCCTTCATGGCCTTTTGCACCTCATTGTCTTCCAGTGTCTTTACCCTTATTAGTGCATCTGGAGCTGTGCATATCATCAAGGCATGATCAACTTTCTTCAGCTCCTCTTGGAGTGCTTGTAGTAGGCCCTCATATGTAGCAATCTTCCTTGCTACTACAGCCTATGCTTTTCCTACCTCTTCTGTTGGGTCCTTGGGTTGTTTTGGTATACACACCTTTTCATCCTCCAATACTAATTTTATCATTGTCTTTACGTAGTGCATCACAGAAGGAAATTATTTTGGTACTTGTGATTCCAAATGTGGGCATACCTTTAGGACATCATCTCCAATTTCCTCCGCCATACTAACAAAAGTGTCATATTTCCTTTTCTCAGATCCCTCTCCTGTACTAAATGTGCTATTTCCACATTCTTCACCTTTAGCTCCTCTGTAAGCTTTAATTGTAGCAGATTTGTCAATGTTCCTTCTAGCTACCTCAACAGATACTTTTACCAATGCATTGCTTACCTGCTCATCCATCATAACAGTTGGTTTAATTGTCATGTGTGAGCTTCTAGTGTCTTTTTCAATCACCTAGATGCACATGATTCTTCACAGACATCAAAATCTGGTTCATCCATATGTGTATGCATCGACCATGAAAGTTGTTTTCATGTTCACAACGTCACTTTGTTCTCGTCCATAAGCACCCATCCAAATAAATATTTTTGTGTGATGGTGCTCTGGAACCGAGCAGTGCAAACAATCTTCTCCTGGTCCTCTACATAACCCATAGTATGCACCCTTACGTCCTCACTTGTCTGACGGGACCTTGGCCCTTTTGGAATGGCAGCATCAAGGTTAGGAATACTGGTTGTGCCCTCATCCCTACCTTGTGTAGCTTCTGATTGCTCCCTTTCTTCCTCTCCACTCAGTTTTTCCTCCTCATTCTGAGGCTCCTCTTCTACCCTATGATGGATTGGAGATGGAAGCACTTTCTCCTCAAACTCTCCTACTTCTTCATCTAGCTTGAGCTTTCTTCTTTTCTTCTTCTCCTCAGGTTCCTCTACCGGTGAGAGTCATGATGACTTCCTTGTTGTCTATTGGGCTTCCCCTTGCGACCTTGTGCGCTTGAACACCTTTCTGAACCATTGGTCACCTGTGCTACCTCAATATTTTCTTCTCCTTGTGAAGCCATCGCATGCTCCTCCTCCTATCCACCTAGATGGTTGCTTCCTCCTGTGCACCAAACCACCACTATCCTCATGCTCTTCATCCTCTTCCTCATCATCCTACATGGGTTTAGAAGGCCTAGGTGCCGAGATGTTTTCCATAGTGTGCTTCCCCTTTGGTGGTCCTGGGAGCGTGAACTCATTCTCTACATACTTATTATTCTCCATCTTTGGTTTAAGTTGGAGATATATGAGCGTGGCCCCGATATCCCCAATAGCAAGTGTTTCTTGTTTGATATTCAAAATCTCTGAGATCATATTCTTGTTGTAAGCATTCTTCCCGGATATCCATACTTCTTTTCGCAAGGTGTGGTATTCACAATCCACCTTGTCTGCATTAAACACTAACCTCCTTGTATCAGTGAATCGATGAATGGAAGCCTAGAAATACACATGTTGTGAATGCGTATGGTAGTTTACACTAGGGGCTCCATGATCCATCCACCATCGGAAAAATGCACAATACAAAAATGTTGGTAAACAAAAAACTGAGCCTGCTTCCCCAATACCGAGGGAAACTCCTTTGGTATGCGCCACTCCTCTTCAAAAGTCATGTGGAGCCTGTCATACCACATCTCCACTCTCTCCTTTACCTCATCTATCATAGACCCCTTGCATAGATACTTGTTGAATCTTTCAGCTAGAGACTTGTTATTCGTGGGGTATTCCCATATATTTTCTTTTGGGCCATCGTACTCCAATCTCCATGAATACTAAAGAAAGTAAGATGAAACCAAAACTTATCTTACTTCTGTGTGTGCTTCCTCTACTATTTGTTCTACAATGAAGCCGACAATGTTGTAAATAACCCCTTCTGACATGCACTTTGCCACATGTAGCCACATTGAGTTTACTTGTGACCAACGATCTTGGTCATTCAATTTCGTAACCAGGTGCACTGTTGCTTTTACTACTAGACAATCGTGTAATTTATCGATGTCCATTCACGTGGTCCTTTCTGGTATCCCAGCAGTGCTTTGTGTGTTTCTAAAATGGAAACCTTGTCAGTTAGGTCATTTTTAATGTCCTCACCCATCGCCTTTAAACCTATTACCATGGCAATTAACATGGGTGTTAGTCTTACCCTTCATCCTGCAAAATAGAAGAAGTCCTCATGGACTCGGCTCATCAACCACCTGTATAATGGTGCATATTTCCTGAAGTATGGGAGCTCATATAATTGGTAAACACCAATCCTTTTCAATAACTTCTCCCCTGCATCATCATATATCGCATCCCATCACCAGTTCACCTGTCCATTCGGGAGTTAAGTAAATCATCCAACTTCTTTTGATTGTCCTTGGTTCGATGGTTGTACTCACTTATTTTTCTCTGTCGTATGTGGGAATCCCATTCCTGGCCCACAATTACTTCTTCAGGGTACTACATCTCTGAAAAATTTCTCTCAGGAGTCATCTCTTCCTCCTCTTCCACTACTACCTTCTTCTTTCCTTTTGTTGTTGTTGCTTCCTTCTTTGGAGCCATTCTTCCCTTTGTGTTGTGTTTCTACACCTTCTTTTGTAATTCTTAAATGGTTTACTTCAAACCCTAACCCGATTCAACCATGCCCTAAATTGTAATCATGAAATCACGTGCCCTAGCTCTGCTCTGTCAATCTGCTTCATTCAAACCCTTCTCCTATGGGGATACAAGCTTCTCCAATACACAGATCTACCTTTCACGCTTGGTTTCACCCTCTTCGCACCTTGAATCACTTACTCAACTCTTCACACTTAGCTCTTGTTGAATTCTCGTAGTTGCAAGGGTAGAAATGAATTCGCATCCCATCCTTATATAGATTTTCATTTTTTTGATGCATTAATTGCTCCACCTACCAAATATTTCTCATTTATTGCTCAATTTTGTCATTTCGCATGGTACATCTTCGCGCCACAACTATAACCTTCTAGCGTGCCTTCCTACCTTCTGGTCATAGACTTCTCTTTAGCGTGCTCTAGCACCCGAGTACCTCATCACTGCACCTTCTCCTGGTAGTTATCATGGCTGCCGCTTACCTCGCGTTATACTTTTCCTTCATTCATCTCCATCCTTGGTTACTTTTGAGAAGCAATCCTTTGTAAATCACCTTTAGTAGCTTACTTCCTCAACATCCGCAACATTATACCTTCCAATCTTCACAACATTATACCTAGGAGTCACCAACAATCCACCCCATACTAAAAGTATGTGTAGTCCTCTGTGCATCAACATGCTTCATATTGTAGTTAGCTTCATGTGCATGCGCAAGTGTGCTTATTACACAAAAACAAGAACTAAATTGATAAAGCATAGTGATGATGAAAGAAACACATTAAGGAAATGTAGAAAAGGAAACCTAATCTATCTGGCAACACTACCTTATTACAAACACCAAGAAGACTTATTTATAGTAGGGCTTCAACCTACTCCCGTTAAAGTAACCAGAAGCCGTGTTCCATCAATTGCTTCTAACTGGAAAGCACCTGATTCAAGTATGTGAGTTATAACATACGGCCCCAACCAATGCACCTTGAGCTTCCCTGGATGGCGCAAAACTTAGAGTCATACAGAAGTACCATTTGTCCGACCGCAAGTTTCTTATCCTAGATATGCCTATCATGCCATGCTTTCTGGCGTGCTTTCTCCTATTTTTGACTCCAACGTGCTATGGCCCGGTGCTCATCCAGTTGAACCATGTTCTCAATCCATTCTTCCAAAGCTTTCTCATCAGCTAGACCTCCAACATGTGCAATGCAATGAAGGTAACATGAATTCTATAGGAAGACAACTTCGCGCCAAACACCAACTGAAAAGGTGTGGCTTTGTTCAATCTCTTATATGTTGTTTGGTAGGCCCAAAGAATAATAGATACTTTGTCATCCCAATATTTTCATCCCACATCACAAATCTTGGTCAATGTGTGGCTCAAAATCTTGTTGAAAGCCTCAAGTAGTTCCATTTTCCTGAGGGTGATAGGGTGTAGTCTTGTGGTGGGCAACCATAAACTCATCTAACAGAATTTAGATTGTCTCATTTAAAAAATGGGTGCCCCTATCACTAGTTAAACTTAAAGGACAACCATACCTAGTAAGGACATTTTCCCATAAGAACCTTGCTGTTGTAGCTATTGTACAGTCCTTCGTAGGAGTTGCTTCTACCCATCTCGTAAGATAATCTATACAAGTAATGATATAGCATGATCCAGTCCTACACGCGCACTGGTGAAATAGGCCCTACAAAGTCTATCACCCATTTCTCAAAGGGTTTTGTACTTGTAATTGGTCGTAAAGGCATCTCATCCCTCTGTCTGGTTGACCTAGATGCTGACAATGGTCACATGCCTTACAATACTCCTTACAATCCTTATACAATGTTTCCCACCACAAACCAAGCAAGTAGGATCTTTCGCGTTGTAGCATCACCTGCATAGTGGCCACCTGCAATACCACCATGGGCTTCCTCCATTATATCCTTTCATTCATGCTCTAATACACAATGGTGTAACACCTCATCTCTACCTAACTTGTATAAATCACCACTGATTAACATGAATGGTGCCGCGTGCGTATAGCAAGTTACTTTTTCTCCAAGGACCTCATGCCTTCTGGTGCCATCCCCATCCTTAGGAAGACAACAATGTCCTCTAATTCCATTGGCACATGTTGTAACCTATACAATTGTGCATCAGGCATGGTCTCTTCTATTGTTTGTGCTTCTTCACCTGATTGAACTCTAGACAAGTGATCCGGTCCAGAATTACTTTTCCCTAGTTTTACCACAACTGTAAAGTCAAACTCTTGAAATAAGAGCATCCATCTACATATGCCCTTGTAAGATGGGCTTGTTCACCAAATACTTCAATGCCATATGATCTGTATAAAACACAAAAGGTGTGGCCAATAGATACTGTCAAAATTTGTGCAAGGCATATATCATGGACAAAGCCTCACGCTCTGTAGTGGTATAATTTATGTTCGGCAGGGGTCAACTTCCTACTAGCAAAACAAATGGGATGATCAACTATACCTTCTCAAGTTGAGCTAAGACAACACCAATGGCCATGCTAGAGGCATCCACGTGAACATGAAAAGGTTTATCCCATGAAGGAAAGTGCAAGATAGGCGCTGTGGTAGTAAGTTTCTTCTTCAATATCTCAAACGTGCATGCTGTTGTGACTCCCCCAATAGAATGTACCTTTCCCCTTGAGAAATTCTTCCAAGGGTGTGGAAAATTTTGCATACCCTTTTATAAACTTCTGTAATACCCTGTATGACCCAAAATCCACACACCTCTCTCTGACTAGAGGGGGCACTTTCAAGCCTAAAATGACCACAACTTTAGTTGGATCGACCAACAACCCTTCCTTGCAGATTATGTGTCCTAAAAGTATGCCAAAGGGAGTAGCAAAGATGCACTTCTTGATGTTCAACGAGATACTCAACTATCTACATCTTTCAAACATTAAGCACAGATTGTCACAATGATCCTTAATTAGCCCATAAACGGTCCAATCATCAAGATAGACCTGTAAGAAGTTGTGAATAAAATCCTTGAATGCTTGTACCACTATCCTTGAAAATACAACAGGTGCATTCTTCAATCCAAAGGGCATCACAAGTATAGGCAAAGCTTCCCCATTTAGTAGTGAAGGTGGTCTTTTCTTGATCTTCCAGGGCAATCCTAACCTGATGATACCCTGAGAACCCATCTGTAAATGAATATATCTCACACCCAGCCACTCCTTCTAATATTTCCTCTGTGAATGGCATAGGAAAGGGATCTGTAACACATGTTGCATTCAACTCTCTATAATCAACACAAATTTGAATCCTACCATCCTTTTTGATACTTATCACCATAGGACTGACCCATTCTGACTCATCCAATGGTCGAATGATCCTAGATTTCAACATCTTGTCAATTTCCTCCTTTACTTTCTCATGCAAATTGGGATTCATTGATAAGGTCGCTTCCTAACAGGCATGCACCTTCCTTGAGCTTTATCTTCATTTCTCCAAGTGATTTATGCATGCCTTTAAGTTCATGGTATCCTCTTGGGAATAAGTCCTCATAGTCTCTAAGTAACTCTATGATCTTTGCCACTTCGATTTCGACCAAGTAATCCCCAATTATCACCTCCTTAGGTTCAGCTTCTATGCCTATATTTACCTTTGTTGTCTTCATAGGTTCATGATATGCGCATGCATCTACATCCACACTGGCTAACACTTCACGTGCTCCATGTGAATGATCCACTTCCAAGTGCTCAACTTCCTCATCATCAATTATGTAAACCAACTTCCCCTTGTCTTTTTCCAAGAGAAGCACGCTCAAGTAGTATGATATCATCTACTTCATCCTCAAAATGTGCCCCTATCTCTGTCTCACCAAATAATTCCTGAATAAGTTCTTCCACTTTCCCACTGTCTCCCATGGTTAAGCACTTGATAAAGCTTAAAGCCTTGTTCACTGGTGGTGTAGATGAGAAGAAGTCAAAAGTTTGGATCATCCCTATAGTCAAATTTTTCCAATTTCAGTGTCACGATGTAATTCAACATATACATACCAAGCACACGCAACCTTGTAGAGTAGAATAAAACTGATGCACCCAAAGTGAGGGTGGTAATGCTTCCTATCCTACTATCTAGAGTCTCTCACACTGCTGGATATGATGCTGAGTAGGTTGATCACCATGATAAGGGAAAATTTTTGTAGGTGCATTACTTGAAAACTGGTTGATAAGGTGTCCCAATCTTTCCCCATTCTAAGAGATTATCCCTGTGGACCACCCACCAGCGTGTTGTTGTCCCACCCAAAGTATATGACAACATATCTCATCTTTTAATCTGGTCAGCCCAGTTTGCTTCCATGGCCTGTAAGAATCCAGCCAAATCTTGGATCCAGTATATCGGGGTACTGAGTGACCTATACATCATGGATAGAGTGAAAACCCTTTTTGCAAGCAACCACGCACGCTTAACTTCATGCCCCACCAGTTCATAAGTGCCATGAGCCCAATTATCACAAGCAATACTGGTAGTATCGTTGATTGACTGAGAATCTTCCCAATGAAGGATTCCTTCCTTAGATGGCTCATTGACCTCTGGGTCCCGAATAGCGCGTATATAGATTCTGTTCAAGTCCTCTTCACTCAAAGGTTCCACATATGGTATGGATTTCCCATCTGTCAATGGTATTATGACCCTTTCCTCCTTGTTCTCAAAGCTGATATACCCCTTGTTAAACCTCAAATCAGCATTGTTTGCATAACACCAAGGGCGCCCAAGCAAAGCTGGGAAGCTATCTGCTTCCGCAAGTGCTAACACTTGAAGTCTCCTATGAACTTGGCCCCTTGTATAGTGATAGATGCATCCTTCAAAACTCCTATGGGAGTAGCTTTTGTTCTGTTTGCCATGAACAATACATTAGATGATGGCTGCAATGGGGTCTCCCCATTTGTACCCATGCATCCAATGTAAGTACATTCACTTCCACACTGTGTCAATCAAAATATTGCTCAACAACCACCCATCCACAACAACATTCAAAGTGATCTCCTTGTCATAGTCAATGCTATCGGGGAAGATTCACATGAAGTATTTGTCTTCTAGTCTCAGCTCCCGCATGTGAGAGTATTCCCTTCAACCAATTTCCTAATAAAGGAATAATATTCTCCTGGCACAACATTCTACATACCTCTCTGATGTCATCAATATTAGATGGGGCCTTTTCTATATCCTTATGCTCCAATTTTCGAGACTGCTCTTTCAAACCTTGTATTTCACCTTGAAGGCTTCTAAGGACCTCCATAGTTTCCTGATAGACTTCTTTTTGATGAGTTGGATCTAGATACCTAGCATGCAAAACCTCCTCCCTAGTGATTTTGTCGACTTTTGTTGCAAGACCTCTCTTCACGTGCGTGCCTCAGCTTGTGTGGTTATCTTGACTATTACTACCTCAGGTTCTAGTGTTAACTTGGGCATCCACTGATTCTCTCTACGTGTGTTGGATTCTAACCATCCCTGTGCCTTTTTTTTTTTCTTTGCTTGTGCTGCTTATTGAGATGCTCATACAAGTCCAGACACTCTTCATAACTATGCCCCTTTCCACAAAATGAACAGGAAATATTCTGCAGGCATTCACGCCTATAATGGTCAGGTGAGCCACATGTATAGCAAGTTCCTCGAGGGAATTCACCTCTTCCCCCGCCTTGGCCTCGTCCTCCATATCCACCTCGATATCCTCGTCCTCTTTCATGACCTCCTTCAAATCTTCCATCATTCCTATCATAGCGTGCATTTGATTATAATCCCTATCCTGATGCTCATTCTTTCCTTTAGAACTATCAGCCACACTCGTCTTGTCACACCCCAATATCAATGGCATCATGGATCTAGCCAATCAATCTACAATCTTCAGTATCATGGGTCGTGGACCTACAAATTTTACAAAAAGAGGATACATTCTTCCTGATCGCGCGTTGTAGTAGGGGTAGTGACTAGCATCATGATTCAAATGGAAAATCTCAGTCTAACAACAAGTGAATGTATAGATCTATGAGGGAAACTATCCTTGGTGTGGCCTTCCACTTCACAATCTATACACCAGATTCTTGAGCGTGTTTCATGAGCTGAGTTTGTTGATAATTTCTCTAACTCGTTTTTCCATAGCTGCTTATCGAGCCTCCAAGAATGGACTAACTCCAGTGTCAATACTCCCAACTGCCTCAGCACGTAGGGCTGCTTCCAATGCTTTGCGTGGGTTGGTATAAGTTTTATGTGATAGTGCTCTTTGAAATGGAGTAATCAATCCCCGAAAAACCATTGTGCATGCTGACTTGCATGTATGTCATAGGAGAGTTTGGATAGAAGTGTTTTAAAATGGGCATCATACTCACGTACACTTTCAGTAGTGCCTTGCTTTATATCCTTAAGTGCGCTTATACTCTTCTGCTCAAACTCTGGGATATGGAACTCTTTTAAGAAAGCATCTTTCAATGTTGCATAATCAATACAAGTTTGATTGGGATCAAACTTCCTATACCAGCTGTGTGCGTGCACACATAACGTAGTAGCAAATTGACTTGCCTTGTGCTCAGAAGCCATGATACCTTTCACACACCACAATATTTCACACATATGAATGTGTTCAAGCAGCATCCTCGATACCTCTGTACTCTGGGAGATGAAGAGACATCTCCATATAAATGTTCTGGGGTTGTTGCGGGCCTTGACCACCCGACCCAGAACCTCCTTGGTTTCCTCTTCCTCCAAAACCACCCGAACCACGGAACTAGAACTACCCATACCTCCCGATCCTCCTCCAAAATTTGGAATAGGGCCCGTAGATGCACTCCCTGTGTCCCGACAGTGGTACTATACTGGACCCCTACAGTCTGTGAAGTAGTCCCAGTTCTAGAGGTGAATCCCACACTCGGCGCGCTCATATTCTTGTGTAGATGATGAGCTTGAAAATGTACCCCAAAGAATAACAAAGTTGTCTGTGCTGCCATTGATGTACTTACTTTGTCGACTTATTTTGCTCTTTCACTTCCTAAATGAAAACTTTGTTTACCTGTTGTACTAGATACTGGAAAACCAAGTGCAAGGGCTAGGTCAGCAGGTTGGCTTAGATGTGCACCCGTGGTCCAGGTCATATCTCTGGTGGCATGCTTCCATGTGAGGCCGAAGAGGGTTCTCTGTCATGCTTTCCTAGATGGGGGAGTTCCTGATGCTCTAGCTCTTCTTCATCCCCATGAGCCTCAAATCCTTCATGAGCCATCTCTCTCCACAACACCATCCATTCTACAATTTCTTGTTTCTTGCATAATTCCCTCTCGCGCCTCATCATACTTCAGCCACCTCTCTTCCCTCTGCCGTGTTACCGCTAGGTCTGCCATCTTTCACCAATCTGTTCCTACCCCCGCACGTGGAGATTTTTAGCTTTCCATGGGTTTATCTTCCAAGTTCAATGTTACCATCAATATTTTGATTGCCAGTGGAATACCTTGCAAATACGTCCCTCTAGGATACCGTAGGAACTGGAACTCGCTACCTCCGGGCATGAATAAGTTCAAAATTGAATACTCCAGAATATAGCTATTTAGAACACCGTGAAACCAGGTATCTACCGCGCGAGTCAGATCAAGTCAAGCATCATATAGTGTTTGAAATTCCTCCGTGTCCAAACAAGTGTGCGATACCTCCAATTCCACTTAGATGCATATGCAGTCAACCACTCGTATAATTCTACGGGAAAGATAACAAAGAAGCTTTCATACAAACTATCATACAAATTTTGCTCTACCCAAGTGTGTGCATTAAATCCGGATCCAGTGCTAAACCTTCATGCGTATTCTTCCTCCAGATCATGAATCCACTCTTCAACGCTTGCCAAAGTTAGCTGGTATGTCTTCATCGTGAACCATTCTGAAAACAACTAAAAAAGAGGTCCCGGCAAATGGAACCAATGATGCAGCCTAGAATTCTCAGATAACACCTAGTCGTGCATTGGCACATCACTCAGCACAGGCTGAGCGCTCACCCGAAGCATGCCAAGGTACCAGGTCCCTCTTTAGGGTTGTTGTAGTAGGATGGTAGCATTGTGGAATGATAAAGACATATATTTAGAAACTAATCCACCATTACACAGTGATACCAAACCAGATCTATAAAAGCATGCGTTTACGTATAAATCATCAAGAAATCAATAGTATGTAATGATAACACATAGAAGACACTTTGGTTTGGACAATATTCTTCATATTTTAAACATGACAATGAAACAAAAGCTGGATACAATAATAGTCATGCGCGCATGGATCTATTACAATTATCCGTAAGTCTCATGCACTTCATGAATCTCTAGCCCTTTTGACACCATCTATCAACTAGGTGGTTCATCTAATATATAGGGTGGGAACTTTGCACCCCTTCACCGCTAACTATGCCAAAAATAGGTCACACGCTAATAATAGCCACGTGTTTCATGGTAATTTTACAATTATAGCCATACATGCAAGTATGTTATCTATAGATCACTTAAATTAACTTAGAGTGATGAATCTAATCTGAACCCATTTGAGGGTTTGGAAATTTTGAGTCTTTGGGTATTCATAAATAATAAAAATAGATTACAGGAATATACAAAGAAACCATTTCCATGCGTAGATGATACTGTGAATGATGATTTGGTCCATCTCCTTATGTAGAAAATTTGGGTGGAAAGGATGTCTGTGTTTAAAATTTTACTGACTCGTGACTGTGTTCAATCACTGATCTGATACAGATATTTTACCATATTCAGCTCACTGCAAAGATGCTATAAACTATCAAGTTGCTTTCTATTGAACAATTAAAAGGAATTATCATAGTTGTTCACCATTTCGATTACTTGCTTTCTATGTATAGCTTGAGGATAGACATGAAATATTTTCTTGTAAGATTGTTTCAGATAAAGAGGTTGAATCAGTTGTCTCCTGCCCTAAACGTCTTACCCATGGTGGTCTAAAATGAGATTCAAAAACACATTATTTTAAACAACAAAGATTAAACCCTAACATAAATAGTAACTACACTCACGCTTCATCCACAAATTCTTAAAGGAACTGTGTAAAGGTGTCTGGAGCATAACTTACCAATCTAGAAGAAGTGTCTGAAACATCAATCTGACTTCTTGGTTTTGTTCATCGCTTGCATGCCTTCAGTTTTTGTGATATGACTCTGTGTATCTGTAATAGCTGATTCATTCCTACGGATAAATATGGGCTTGCCCAACTCACATATTTTCTATTTTTAGCTCTAACAACTATCTTAACTGCACTTATCTTCTTATACTTAGATCATGCATGTGTTAAAAATTATTAAAAATAATAGAGAAAATCTAAAATTGTTAAGTGAACAAAATTTATTAAAAATAAGAGAGAAAATCTAAAATTATTAATTAAAAACAAAATCTAAAATTGTTAATTATTAAAAACAAAATTATTAAAAATAGTAGAGAAAAGCTAAAATAGGCAGAAAAAACACAAACGTCCATACGACCGTCAAACGCCAAATCAAATTTAACACAATCGTATAAACGTCCCATGAGGGCCTTTCCCATAGGGGGATCGCCTTCAACGTAATTATGTGTAAATTTAAAATTCACAATCATATATAGAAATCAAAATTGACTAAAACTATAGATCGCATCAACAATGTAATTATTTTTATTTTAACGTAAAATAAACAAATTGAAGTTTAATCAAACTATAAGTTTAGGAGATTATCATTTAGCTAAAATTACATAGATTTTATTTTTCCAAACCCTGCCACTGCACCCAATCCTCGGGCCTTAAAACTAAGATTTCATATTATTTTATCTGTTTATTTTAGAATCCTTAAACCTCCCACCTGAATTTTATTAGTGCACCCATTTATCAATCAACCTCCATCGCCAACTGCTTATTTTAAACTCCTTCTGCTCCCCGCCATCCAAAAAGAAATCACGAGACTGTCTGCTCCATAGAAATTCATACACGCACAGAAACAAAAACGAAGCTTCGTTTGAATGGACTTCAAGTCCAAACGATCATAACAGTAAAATATACACGCCAGGCTCCAGCACACAGAAGCCGCTTTTATATCAACTGTCCAATCATCCCTATAATTTTCCATAATAGTATCACACAACCCGACAAATCTTTTTCCCATAAATAAATCTGTAACAGGAAGAGAACGTCAGTGAGAAGCATTTTGCACTGCAACAATAATCGTTCTTGTTCTGAAACAAACAATAGAAGACACAGTGATTGTTTCGAATCCACTTTCCACCTGCAAAACCAAAATGTGAGGGTTTCGTTTGGGATTTTCAAGCTTGAGGAGGGGGTCATTACTGATGCAGTTGCCCAAATTACCAAGGTGGTAGCTGTGATTGGGAAAAGCCTAAATGTGAGGGTTTCCTTCAGCATTTTCAAGCCTGAGGAGGGTGTGACATTAATGACACAGTTGCCCACATGACCCAGGTGGCAGCTGTGATTGAGAAAAACAGTGACATCAATGTGGCCATTCTCAGTGTTTGGACCATTCATGGGTATGTATCTATGTCTTCATTGTGCTAGTCTAAGCATAGTCAGGTGTGGGGGTGGGCCTGGTTTTATATATTTTAAGCAACCTTTCAGTCTAAGCACAATTCAATGCAAAGTAGACCTTAGAAAGACCTGCCCTTTCCTATTATTATCATTTGAATAAGATTTTATTTATATAGTGTTCTCTTGTAGGTTTTCATTTCTTTTTTATGACTGTCTAGAGATTGATATGTTTTAAGCTACCCTTTAGTGTAAGCACAATTCATATAATGTTCTCTTGCAAGTTTTCATTTCTTTTGTATGACTGTCCTAGAGATTTAGTATGTTTTAAGCTACCCTTCGGTCTAAGCACAATTCAATGCACATATGGACTTTAAAAAGAACTTATAATTTCTTACACATATCATTTGAATTAGATTTTAGTTATATTGTATTCTTTTACGAGTTTCCTTCTCTTTATTTTCATTTCTTTTAATGACTTCTCAAGCAGTCATATGTTTTAAGCTACCCTTCACAAAGCACATTTCAATGCATAGGTGGACCTTAAAAGTAGATGGTTTTATTTAATTGTTGTCAAGAACTTAGTACTTGAACCCATGACTCAATCCATCATGATTCTCAAGTATTCACCATTGATCTCCTAACCCTTCATGTTCGGCTTTACAAGAGTGTTGATTGAACCTTTAATAGACCATGTCCTCATAGGTACTTACATGAAAATCTCAGAAAATATAAGAGGTTTGGATGTTTTTTAATACCCCCATAATAATAAGCTACAATCACCAACCAAGGCAACTTTCTGATGGATGAAACTATACCCACCCAAAATTGTATGTGCTACATTGTTGGAAAATGGTTACAAGAATCCCTAATGATGATTAATGTCCTTCAAGAAGGTGTTTGGGCTCCAAAACTCATTCATTGTGTATATTTGTAGCCTAGAAATATTTACGTAGTCTTTCCACGCTTTCTTCCAACTTCTCGCTTCATTCTACGCATGTTTTGGCCTTTAGTGTCAAGACCGCCTCCCAGGCTTGGGCGACGGTCCTGGGACCGCCTCCCAATCTCGGGTGATGGTCCTAGGAGCACTTCCCAAGCTTGGGAAATGGTCCTAGAAGCGCATGGCGACGGTCCTGCACGATTTTTCAGAACTCTTCATTCGGATTTTGACACGCGTAATTTAACTTAACTCGACTTTTAGGGTGCATTTGTGAACCAAATTGCATAAAAATAGTCTTGATGGCTTAGTTTTCCTTCCCTCTTCTATTTTTAAATATGTTTAATTAGTTTGAACTGCCTCTTCTTGCCTTGTGCATGAAGGCACATTCCAGCCCCAATTGTTATATATTCCATGTTTGTATTCAAGCAAAAGGTTGATAATTTTGTGTATCTTGTATAGTATTACTGCCACAATCCTACTAGGAATTGCATAGCCAAGCTCAGATCTCTTGTGTATCTCTCTTCTACTTGCATTGCAACCAAAATGCCTTCAATTGCCATTTCTCAAATGCTTTCTCTTGTTGTTGTTCTTGCATTCCCAATTTCTTGGACTCATATGGACACAGAGAAAGAAAGGGACAAATTGAGGGGAAAAATTACTACACAACTGGATTTACCTCTGTTCTGTGAATTCTAGGTTGGATTTGTTGTTTGATTTCCTTCATTCTTACAATTTATCATTGTTACATCATATCAAATAGAGTAGAAATCAATTTCCTTTCATTTGTAAGTAATTAGTTAATTTCCAAGAGGGTTTGAATCTTTCATAGAAAACCCCCATAGTGATAGATCCCCTTCTTCCTATCCCTGTGGTTCGAAGGAGAGAATATTTGTAGGAGGTTTTCTACATATCGTAAATCACTTGGAAAAGTTCTTGTTTTAATTTAGTTTAGTTTCAATACACTCAGCACAGGTGAATAACCACACCGGGTTATTTTTCTTGTTTAGTTTTAGTGTAGAAATATTTTAATTATTTAGAATAGAAGAAAATTGTTGTTTGTGATTGTAATATTTCAGTTTTGTGATTTGTTTAGATTAGTTTCCTTTTAGTAGTAGCATAGATTGTTAATTTCATTCAGTTTACATGGACACTTCAAACTAGTTTAACACTTAGATCCAAGTTAGGAAAACAAACCATAGGGAATTTACGCTACCCGTTCATAGCCTCTAAATATCCCCTTTGCCAACTCGGCTACCAAGAGATCACACTACTAGATCTTAGTCACTGATCCTCCTATAGTTAGCCACACACATTCAACATCAATTGCTCTCGCACGACACATGGGAGGTTGAGTGCGGTTGAAGGTTGCTTGTCAATTTTCATCCGTATAGAAACCTACAATGGGCATGTTGAGTCTCCCATTTACACTTTGAAAATTATTGCTTCTTGTATCGCTTGGTAAAATACCACTATCAACCATTTTTAGTCCTTAACTGTAAGGAATCCTATGAGACCAAACATTGTTGAAACTGTCGATCCACCTAATCTAATTTTCCGCCTACCCCACCTCTTGTTCAAAATAGGAAGTAAAGGCACATGTCTATGCATCACTTGGTAATGTTTTCTACACATGAAAGTGAAAATGATTTTATCTTTTATTTGATAAAAATTTCTGCGAGGACTTGATCCATAATAAGTCAACCTATACCAATTTCTAATTTATTTGCACAAATCATACTTAGTCTCTGATCGAACACGAATGTTGATATACTGATTTAGTACCATGTCTATGCACATTCATTCTTAGGATTTATTAGCATGAATCATACTTGATATGACATAACATGATTAGTAATGTACATATTTAGTATCGCCTCTATGCATATTCATTCTTAGAGTTTCTCATATTAGAAAGGTTCACAAAGGAAAGGAAATTGAACATGAAACATGTAAAAGAAACATATAACACCACATAAATGACACTCAATACATAAGATCTATGGCGGAGAAACCCACTATGGGAAAACTCCACCAAAGAGGGATGTGCCTCAATTCCCTATACCCCGTGAATGTCAAGCTCTTAGCTCACAAGGCTATGGCATACAACCAAAACCTATGTCCATTTTTTTGCATCTCACTATATCCGTTCTATAATGTCTTGCCTTCTCCTATTCTTCTGCAAACTTCAACTCTACATGACTCTAGATGATTTTTCAACTCAAATTTCAGACTCTCTTTTAACCAAGGCATGCTCAAAGTCCAACACAAAAGAATCTAACAGAGGTACCAATCCAATAGACAACATACCAATTGATCTATCTTTCAAACTCACTCCAAGTTGGATGATTGGCTTGAGCTTTTGTCTTATTCGAACAAGTTTGGTTACGGATGAACAAACCCATTGCTAGTGTTACGACTAAAAGATGGTTCATGCCCAGAACATTTCTCTCTATTCTATTTTTGTAGACGGGTTTGGTCCTCGAAAAACTCACCATATGTTCTCCAAGACGGAGTTTGGTCTAGCACAAACCCATCTCTAATACTCGTTATTACAAAACAAAACCTTCAAGAGGCTTTCATGAAGCATTCCCTACTGCACAAATGCTTTATAGTTCTTGGCAACATGCTTAGAATGGTGCATACATTCTTAAGTAGCCATTGCAAGTTTGTAGAGAACATAAGTTACATGGGAAATGGTGCTTTAAAGATCATTAAAACCTCTTTGGAGTATTTTACAACATAAATGAAGTGGATTTACTTTACAAATAGATCCAACTTGAATCAGCGGCTGATTACAAGGCTCCTCCAATCTGTGCATTCCGCTTTAAGATAATTTCATTTTTTTAATGAGGTCCATTTTTTGTTGGGCCTTTTCACTACAAAAGGAGTGACACATTACAAATGCATTGACCTTAAATGTCTAAAATAAAATAGGTTTGAGTGTTAAATGGAAAATAAGATTGAATGTTAAATCACACTCTTCTCAACTCCTTCTAGGTCTTTTATAACTGCATACTATTGCACTAACACCAACAATATCACACAACTCAGTTTGTTCGTGTAGTACAGACAATACCCCCGCTCTCCGATAGATTTCAAAGGGCATCTCATGTTAGAGAAACCCTACCACCCATTTGGCAACCAGGACAAAAAATTTTAAGGGTTTATTATAGTGGCATGTTCGTATGACGGATTTAGTTCGATACTATGGAAATATTTTTTTGGCATTTTGTTTCTACTTTTTTCAAGGCATTCCTCTTTAAGCCTAAGTTTGTATAGCGGCACATCGCCATGTGGGATTCTACAACAATAAATCTCTTCCGAATTCCATTATGCATTTTAATATATTAACACATATTACTTTGTGGTATTTTCAATGGATTTACTTCACTATTTTCAATAGTTTAATCTTTGAAGATGGAAGTTGATTCGAGACAAAAAAAATTTATTTCGAGAAGAACTTACATTTTTCTAATTCTTTTAGCAATTAATCTATATAGGCAGTTGTTTTAATAGTATGGAAAGGGTAACGGATCAATAAATGCAATGAATTTAGCCTTAGATCTCCCAGTGTGTATAAACATTTACTAAGCAAGTCGAGAAACATCTAGTTAGATGTTTCTATTTTCTTTGTTGTCTCAATAGGCGTACATAGGTCAAAATCATCAACTCACTTATTGACAACCAATTAAAAAAAACAATTGACTACAAAAGGCTAAGTCTACAATTAAGAAATATATACTATTTTTTTGATGGATTCCCTATGCATGACTCTCCGTGGGAGATATCGTCAACATCCACATAATACATTCGCAACTAGAAAATACATGATGTGCTCTCCTACTCCGCCTCGCTATTCTCAGATCATATTTCAACCGTATCAAAGGCATAATTTCCTATTCATTTTATGATTCACTAGATGGGAAACATATAATTGGTGGAGGAGTATGGGATAACATTGAATCACCGTTTTTTTGGTAAAATATCCCCACACAGCTCTACGATGCCTTACTTTGGAAAGAGATGGGGGCAAAGAAATTGAAGTACCATGTCGACAAGTTGTCTATGCCACCTCCAAAACTTCAACCAAAATTTAGGCGAGAATTTCAAATATAGTTTTGGATTGTCTAGTAAGCTGTACGTGGTCCAGAGTGGTTGATATAGGTCACCTTCCATGGATATGTAAGCTTGGATCATTGTGTGTGATGAGACAATAGAATTTGCCAAGTGTACATGAGCAAGTGTTAGGTGAGATTATTTTATATTCTAATAGTCATCTTGTTTTATTTACTTAGCGAGCTATTCCATGTAGGGAGCAAGGGATAACGTTTTAACGGTGTTGGAGAGAACTTATAGGAGAAATTAATAGCCTTGGGGTCTTATGTTCTTCCAATTTTTTTACAAATACTTTGGAGGGAAAATATTCTTAACTAGTGGTATGTTAACAAGTGGCCAAAAATGAAATGTATATACAAAAATTTATAGCTGAACGCATTGTTGGTGGGTAAGTGCACAAAGTTGGGGGGCCAAAAAGTGGACAAAAACTTGAAAAAGCAAAACACGTACGCGTTATACAATAACACGATCATGTTTTAAATTCTTAGGTTTGGGATTTACCAAAGCATAACGTGTACGTGTTATTTTGCTATAAAAACGAGAGGCCCGAGCAACTATCATTTAATCTCCCTCAAACTCGAGTTTGAGCTTAACCGTGCCCTCTTATTTTTACATCAACTAGATCTCAAGCTCAAAGGATCATTTCTGGATCACTAGGAAGATTTGAATCGATGATGGCACCATGGAGAAGAGGTATGCATAATTATTTTCTCAAAATTACATTGAAATATGATAATTATAGAGTAGAATTTGAATTGAATACATTTTTTTATTTGTTACGGTTTGAGGTTCGAGGAATCAACCACAACCAAACCTTCTTATTCTGTCATCTCTCCCAACTCTCCCATAATTTCTCAACATCCTGGGTAGTCAAGAAGGTTTACCAGCCCACATAATTGAAAACAAAATTGAAATTGAGGATTTAATCAAAAGAATGAGGATTTACAATCTACAAACGCCCACTGCCTCTCTTACAAACACATTGGAGGCATTACTTGTTCAAGTTGACATGGAAATGGGGCAAATTGATCATTGGACAACTTAGAAACATGTTTGTAGGGTTTATTATTCCAACAAATTGTCGTATGTGGATGTAAAGAAAAAGAAATTACAAAATACCTCATATGCGCCTTATTCACAGACCCTCGGACTAATTTACATGTTCCATTTTCATGAAAACGGTTTCCCATCCATTGGTGCAATAATAATTTGATTAAAAATAATTTCTAGGACCGATGGTGGATGGTGTTTGAATAACAACGAGGTGCCACTATACTTTCTGAGGAAACTCTATTGCGAGTTTATCCTCAATGAGATCCCAAATTATTTTGATTTCCAAGATTTCCAAGGCCAAGGAAAAGTATTTGCACATGATTGAGCAGGTGCACAATGTGCACCTATTCAGTAGGGTAGAGTCCCCTGCACATAAGCCCCCTCACCCTGAGATTGTCCCTCCAGTAGTGAAGGAGACAGTAGAGATTGATACACTCCACATGCTTCAGGGGCTATCTATGACCCTTGTTTGACATACGAGGGATATTTCTGATCCAGATGCTTGCGAAGGTACAAAGAGTATTCCTCGGGAGCACTAGCATATGTTTGGGGCCCGAGGAGGATGATATTTTCATGCATACTAATTTTGGTGGAGTTGGTGCTAGGGGTGCACACGATAATGTTACTATGTCGATACCTTTTGAGTAATACATTTGGAACAAAGTCATTGGCGTCACCTTTCCAGGTATTTGTTATGTTTTATTATGTGTGTTACAAAAAGTTCGGAATACTTGATTTACTTATATATGATAATTTTTTGAAATAATTGTATTTGTACATGTACATGCATTGATATTACAGTGCGTGAGAGGCACATCTTCATCCCGACCACAGGCGGTGAGCACCATGCATACACATACATTCACAAAGGTAATTTAGAATGTTAATTGTGTAAAATTTTCACATACATGCAAATATATATATAAGTTTTGAAGTCAAATATATGTATGTTCATGTATGTTCATCTAACTCACATGATACATGTTTGATAAATATGTTGACTTCACTAGACACCCCACCATCTCTGCGACAAGTAGAGAAAGGTGTTTCAGTTGTGATTTCATCTACGTAACAACTCACTGAGGTATTCTTGAACAACATGTAAATTTTGTTAAATTTCTCATGTAATTCATATTATGTTAAATTACATGTTAGTAATGTCTTTCATTGTAGAATTATTAAATTATGTTAATAATGTCCTTCATTGTGTATATGCAGGAGTTACTTGCGATAGGTAGCATCCTGTTCATTTGATTCACATGCGTGGTGGGGTAAAAACAATAGTTTTATATTGATAAAATTAGTTAAAATATTGTCATTACACATACATGTACTTAGTTCTATTTTCGCTAATTTTGATGTTATATTTTCGATCTTATGTGTATGTAGGGAACTTCAACCCCCTCCAATTTGACTTTGAGGGCACGAACTCTTCCATCTTGTCGTCTTTGTACCCTCATTCATACTCCAGGAGCTCTCGATGACTCATCTGAGTGTGAGATGCAGATTCAGCGTGATCGAAAACTTGTGGTAAGTTTGTGTATTTATGTAAATACTTTCATTCTAGCATGGTCTTAAATACATGTTGAAAACATATATAAATTAAATTTTGACAAAAAAACATTGTTTGCATTTACGGGCTCATCTACGGGTGAGTATTCAGCATGAAGAGGACTTGTAGCATGGGCTTGGATGATCAAAGTCATCTCATAGATCTCCATATTTTTCTAAGGGAGGGCCTTCTTGAGCAAGGCCAAGAGAGGGATAGATTTAGATGATTAGGAAATATATATATGTCTTACATGACTCTTTTTGTATGCCTATGTGCATGGCATTATATGTACGCCTATATGGCATTTGAACTTGATGGTATATGACCTATTTGGGCATTTTTATATTTATTATGCACATTAAAATACTATATGGAACTTGATATTTTTGTATAAGACCTTATGATGTGCACTAATATGATGTGCACTTGACAATATTTAAGACATTATGGATTATTTTTTAATTTATTGGTGATGTATATGTACTAGCTTTTCAATGTAGAATATGCATCAAACTTTGGAAATCAATATTTATATAATGTATGTATATAAAGAGTTACCTAATTTGAGTAATTATTCATTCAATTTATCAATGTGTATATGTGTATTTACCTTACTTGCACTTCTTCTTGCTCATGGTCTCTTTGTACTAGTTCCTATCTTATCATGCACCTACTACATTCTTCAATGCTTCTTAGTCTTCTCCCTATTAAAACACCTGAGATTCATCACAATTTGATGCCTTTCATTTGTTGATATTTTGAGAATGTCTCTCCATATGCATTACTCCAATTATTTAGAGTGTCTCCACATGTAATGACGTTCGATGAATGGACACTCAATGATTCTTGATTGTCTAATGTTGTCCAATTCGTGTTATTACCTTTAAATCTGTAAGCATTTCAAGTTATTTGGAAATCACATCACACCCTTCACTACGCTTGATGAATACCCCTATCCTATTAAAGGAACTTTTGAAAGCATCCATGGGTTTAACATAACATAAATTATCAATGAATGGAAGGTCACTAAGTGGTAGGCCAACTGACTCCCATTTAGAACTAAACAAGAAATATTTACTAGGTGATTGATAACTCCCATGTGTTCTTAGACATTCCCCTATCAAATTCATTCTTAGGCCAATCTATTCATTAAAGAAGAACTCCCGAATGAGGTGTCAGATATGAAGATATGTCTTTAAGTCCCACGAAGTCTGGAGAAATCACCCGTTGAAGATATAATGTGTTTTGGTCTCACGGCTCTTAAGGGACTACGCCGGACAAGGTAGCCCGAAAGCACGAGGAGTGTAGGGAAAAAAAAATCCTCCCCTAGTGTTTATTTAGCCACCTTGATGTGATGACATATTCAGTTTGGTGCCAAGATCTTCCGTTTGCAAAGTATTGCATCTGGAAGCCTTACACTGACTCAGACTACAATATTTCATGTGTTTGCAAACAATAGGACAACGAGAGAACCAAATGGAGATGGATAAAACTGTGAGAGAATTTTGTAGAGGGCCTCGGGTGGAGGTTTTGGATCTGACAAGACGTCTCTAGGTGCCACAAAGTCCAAGAAATCACCGTCGAAGATATAGCGTGTTTTGGTCTCAGGGCTCTTAAGGGACTACACCTGGACGAGGTAGCTCGAAAGCACGGGAATATAGAGAACCAAAAAAATCCTCCCTAGTGTTTACCTAGCCACATCGATGTGTTGGCATATTCGGTTTGGGCGCCAAGAGCTTCCGTTTACAAAGTATTGCGTCTAAAATCCTTACACTGACTCAGACTACACTATTTCGTGTGTTTGCAAACAATATGACAACGAGATCACCAAAAGGATATGGATAAAACTATGAGAGGCTTTCGTAGAGGGCCTTGACATGGAGGTTTTGGATTTGATGAGATGTCTCTAGGTGCCATGGAGTCTGAGAAATCACCCGTCGAAGATATAATGTGTTTTGGTCTCAGGGCTCTTAAGGGACTACGCTCGGACGAGGTAGCCCGAAAGCACGGGGAGTGTAGGGAACAAAAAAAATCCATCCCTAGCATTTACCTAGCCACCCCAATGTGTTGGCATAGTCGGTTTGGTGCCAAGAGCTTTGTTTGTAAAGTATTGCATCTAGTAGCCTTACACTTACTCAGACTACATTATTTTGTGTGTTCACAAACAATAGGATAGCGAGAGAACGAATGGAGATGGATAAAACCATGAGAGGCTCTCATAGAGGGCCTAAACATGGAGGTTTAAAATATAACAAGACATCTCTAGGTGCCACGGAGTTCGAGAAATCACCGTCAAAGATATAGCGTGTTTTGGTGTCAAGGATCTTAAGGGATTATGCCCGAACGAGGTAGTTTGAAAGCATGGGGAGTGCAGAAACAAAAAAATCCTCCCCTAGTGTTTACCTAGCCACCTCGACATGTTGGAGTATTCGGGTTGGTGCAAGAGCTTCCGTTTGCAAAGTGTTCATGTGGTAGCCTTACACTGACTCAAACTATAGTATTTCATGTGTTTACAAACAATAGGACAGCGAGAGAACCGAATGGAGATGGATAAAACTATGATATTCTTTCGTAGAGGGCCCTAGAATTGAGGTTTTGGATCGACGAGACATCTCTAGGTGCCACATAGTCTGAAAAATCACCCGTCGAAGATATAGCGTGTTTTGGTATCAAGGCTCTTAAGGGACTACACCTAGACGAGGTAGCCCGAAAGCATGGGGAATGTAGGGAACTAAACAAAATCCTCCCCTAACATTTACCTAGCCACCTTAGCGTGTTGGTGTAGTTGGTTTGGCACCAAGAGCTTTCGTTTGCAAAGTATTGCATCTGGCAGCCTTACACTAACTCTCGCATCGCATTATTTCATGCGTTTGCAAACAATAGGACAACGAGAGAACCAAATGGAGATGGATAAAACTAAGAGAGGATTTTGTAGAGGGCCCAACATGGAGGTTTTGGATCTGAAAATATGTCTCTATGTGCCACGAAGTCGAGAAATCACTTGTTGAAGCTATAGCGTGTTTTGGTCGAGGGCTCTTAAGGGACTACACTAGGGACGAGGTAGCTCAAAAGCATGAAGAGCGTAGGGAACCAAAACAAATCCTCCACTTGTGTTCACCAGACATCCAAATGTGTCCCACAAGCTATCGTTTACAAAATATAGCATCTGCCGACCTTACACCGACTTAGACCGTAATTTTTCGTGTGTTTGCAAACAATAGGACAACGAGATCATCGAAGGATATGGATAAAACCATGAGAGAATTTTTTAAAGGGCCCCATCGTGGAGGTTTCAGATATGACTAGACATCTCTAGGTTCCACAGAGTTCAAGAAATCACTGTGAAAGATATAGCATATTTTGGTCCCAAGGCTCTTAAGGGACTACGCCAGACGACGTATCAAGAAAGCACGGGAGCATAAGGACCTAAAACAAAGCATCCCCTAGATTGACCTTGCACACCTGAAATTTTTGCGTAGTCAAAACTTTGGCGCCAAGAGCTTCCATTTGCAAACTATTGCATTTGACAACCTTATACTGACTCAGATTGCAATATTTCGTGTGTTTGAAAACAATAGGAAAACAAGAGAACTGAATAGAGATTGATAAAACCACGAGAGGATTTCTTATAGGGCCCCGATGTGGAGGTTTTTAATCTAACGAGACATCTCTAGGTGCCATAGAGTCTGAGAAATCACCTGTCAAAGATATAGCGTGTTTTGGTCTTAGGGCTCTTAAGGGACTACGCCTGACGAGGTAGCCCGAAAGCACGGGAGCGTAGGGAACAAAAAAAGCCTCCCTAGCAGCCTTGAACTAGCCACTCGATGTGTTGGTGTAGTCGGTTTGGAGCCAAGAGCTTCCGTTTGCAAAGTATTGCGTTTGGCAACCTTACATTAACTCGATCGCAGCAAAGTTTTGTACATTTACAAACAACGGGACAATGAGAGAACAAAATAGAGATGTATAAAACCACGAGAGGCTTTCGTAGAGGGCTCGGTGAATGGAGGTTTTAGATCTGACAAGATGTCTCTAGGTGCCACGGAGTCTAAGAAATCACCCGTCGAAGATGTAACATGTTTTGGTCTTAGGGCTCTTAAGGGACTACGCCCGGACGAGTTAGCCTGAAAGCATGGATAGCGTAGGGAACCAAAAAAATCCTTCACTAGCATTCACCATGCCATCTTGATGTGTTGGCATAGATGGTTCGGTCCCACGAGCTACCGTTTACAAAATATAGTTTCGACAACCTTATACCGACTCAGTTGCAAAGTATTTTGTGCGTTTGCAAACAATAGGTCACCAAGAGAATCGAATGGAGATGGATAAAACCATAAGAGGATTTCATATAGTGCCTTGACATGGAGGTTTTGAATCTGATGAGACATCTCTAGGTGCTGCGGAGTCCAAGAAATCATTCATCGAAGATATAACGTGTTTTGGTCTCAGGGCTCTTAAGGGACTACGCTCAGACGAGGTAGCCTAAAATCACGGGGAGCATAGGGAACCAAAACAAAGCCTCCAATAGAATTCACTAGGACATCTAGACATGTTGGCGTAGATGGTTCGGTCCCACGAGCTACCGTTTACAAACACATAGCATCTGACCTTTACACTAACTCGGACTACACTATTTTGAGTGTTTACAAACAATAGACAACGGGATCACTGAAAGGATATGGATAAAACCATGAGAGGATTTCGTAGAGGGCCCCGACATGGAGGTTTTAGATCTAATGAGACATATCTAGGTGCCACGGAGTCCGAGAAATCACCCGTCAAAGATATATCATGTTTTGGTCTCAGGGCTCTTAAGGGACTACACTGGACGAGGTAGCTCGAAAGCACGGAGTGTAGGGAACCAAAACAAAGCCTCCCCTAGCATTAACCTGGCCACCCGATATTTTGGCGTAGTTAATTTAGTGCCAAGAGCTTCCGTTTGCAAAATATTTTGTCTGATAGCCTTACACTGACTCAAATTGCAGTATTTCGTACGTTTGCAAACAATAAGACAACATGATAACTGAATGGAGATGGATAAAACCACGAGAGGCTTTAGTAGAGGGACCCAACATGGAGGTTTCAAACTTGACGAGACGTCTCTAGGTGCCATAGAGTCCAAGAAATCAACCGTCGAATATATAACATGTTTTGGTCTTAGGGCTCTTAAGGGACTACGCCCGGACGAGGTAGCCCGAAAGCACGAGGAGTGTAGGGAACCAAAAAAATCCTCCACTAGCGTTCACCAGGCCATCTTGACGTGTTGGCATAGATGGTTTGGTCCCATGAGCTATTGTTTGCAAAATATAGTGTCTGGTAGCCTTACACTGACTCAGGCAGTATTTCGTGCATTTGTAAACAATAGGTCAACGAGAGAATCAAAAGGAGATGGATAAAACTACGAGAGTATTTCATAGAGGGCCTTGACATGGAGGTTTTGAATCTAATGAGACGTCTCTAGGTGCCACGGAGTTTGAGAAATCATTCATCAAAGATATAACGTGTTTTGGTCTCAGGGCTCTTAAGGGACTACGCTCGGACGAGGTAGCCTGAAATCATGGGGACCGTAGGGAACCAAAAAAATCCTCCACTAGCATTCACCAAGACATCCAAATGTTTGGAGTAGATGGTTCGATCCCATGAGCTACCGTTTACAAAACATAACGTAACAAACTTTACACCGACTCGGACTACACTATTTTGAGTGTTTCGCAAACAATAGAAAAATGAGATCACCGAAAGGATATGGATAAAACCACGATAGAATTTTGTAGAGGGTCCTAACATGGAGGTTTTAAATCGATGAGACGTCTCTAGGCTCCACGGAGTCTGATAAATCACCCGTCAAAGATATAGCGTGTTTTGGTCTCAGGGCTCTTAAGGGACTACGCCCGGACGAGGTAACCCAAAAGCACGGGAGCGTAGGGAATAAAAAAATCCTCCACTTGCATTCACCAGGTCGTTTAGATGTGTTGGCATAGACGGTTTGGTCCCACGAGCTACCGTTTGCAAAATATAGCATCTAACATCCTTACACTGACTAAGACTGTAATATTTCATGTGTTTGCAAACAATAGGACAACGAGAGAACCAAATGGAGATGGATAAAACCACGAGAGGATTTCATAGAGGGCCCCTGACATGGAGGTTTTGGATTTGATGAGACATCTCTAGGTGCCATGAAGTCTCGAGAAATCACCCATCGAAGATATAGCATGTTTTGGTCTCAAGGCTCTTAAGGGACTACTGTTATTATGACGAGGTAGCTTGAAAGCATGGGGAGTGTAGAGAACCAAAATAAAGCCTCCCTAGCATTTACTTTCCCACCCAACATGTTGGCATAGACAGTTTGGTGCCAAGAGCTTTTGTTCACAAACTATTGTGTCTAAGCACTTTTACACCGACTCGCATTCAGAGTATTTTGTGCATTTGCAAACAATAGGAAAACGAGTGAACTCGAATGGAGATGGATAAAACCATGAGAGGATTTCGTAGGGCTCCAACATGGAGGTTTTGAATCTAACGAGATGTCTATATGTGCCATGGAGTCGATAAATCACTTGTCGAAGATATAACATGTTTTGATCTCAAGGCTCTTAAGGGACTACACCTGAACGAGGTAGCCCGAAAGCACGAGAAGTGTAGGGAACCAAAACAAAGACTCCACTAGTGTTCACCTGTGCCATCCGAGCATGTTGGCATAGATGGTTTAGTTCCACAAGCTACCGTTTGCAAAATATAGCGTATGACAACCTTACACTAACTCAAACTACGCTATTTCGCATGTTTACAAACAATAGGACAACAAGATCACTTTGAAAGGATATGGATAAAACCATGTGAGAATTTCTTAGAGGGCCTGACATGGAGGTTTCATATCTGATGATACATCTCTAGGTGCCACATAGTCTGAGAAATCACATGTTGAAGATATAACATGTTTTGGTCTCAGGGCTCTTAAGGGACTACGCCCGGACAAGGTAGCCCGAAAGCACAAGGAGCATAGGGAACCAAAAAAATCCTCCACTAGCATTCACTAGGCCATACAAACATTTTAGCACGATGGTTTGGTCCCACAGCTACCGTTTGCAAAATATAGTGTCTAACAACCTTATACTGATTCAGACTACACTATTTCACGCATTTACAAACAATAGGACAACAAGATCACCGAAAGGATATGGATAAAACCACAAGAGGATTTTGTAGAGGGCCCTAACATGGAGGTTTCAGATCTAATGAGACATTTCTAGGTGCCATGGAGTTTGAGAAATCACCCATCGAAGATATAGCATGTTTTGTCTCCGAGGAATTTTAAGGGACTACACCCAAACGAGGTAGCCCGAAAGCACAAAGAGCGCACGGAACCAAAAAAATCCTCCACTAGCATTCACCAGGACATCCGGACTTGTTGGCATAGACGGTTTGGTCCCGAAGCTCTTGCTTGCAAAATATAGTGTCTGTAGCCTTACACTCGACTCGGCCACACTATTTCATGCGTTTACAAACAATAGGACAACGAGATCACCGAAAGGATATGGATAAAACCACGAGAGGATTTCATAGTGGGCACCGATGTGGAGGTTTTAGATCTGACAAGACATCTTTAGGTGCCACGTAGTCCGAGAAATCACTTGTCGAAGATATAGCGTGTTTTGGTCTCATGGCTCTTAAGGGACTATGCCCGGACAAGGTAGCCCGAAAGCACGTGGAGCGTAGGGAACCAAAACAAAGCATCCACTAGCATTCACTAGGCCATCCGCACTATTGTTGTCACAGGCAGTTTGGTCCCATGAGCTACCTTTTACAAAATATAGCGTCCAACAGCCTTACACTAACTCAGATCGCATTATTTCGCGCATTTACAAACAATAGGACAACAAGATCACCAAAAGGATATAGATAAAACCGCGAGAGGATTTCATAGAGGGCCTTGACGTGGAGGTTTTGAATCTAACGATATGTCTCTAGGTGCCATGGAGTCCAAGAAATCACCTATCAATGAAATAACACGTTTTGGTCTCGGGGCTCTTAAGGGAACTACGCCGGACGAGGTAGCTCGAAAGCACATGGAGCGTAGGGAACCAAAACAAAGCCTACACTAGTGTTAACTAGGCCATCCAGACGTGTTGGAATAGGTGGTTTGGTCCCATGAGCTATTGTTTGCAAAATATAGCATCTAGCAGCCTTACATTGACTCAGACTACACTATTTCACATGTTTGCAAATAATAGGACAACGAGATCACTAAAAGGATATGGAAAAAACCGTGAGAGGCTTTCGTAGAGGGCCTTGACATGGAGGTTTCAAATCGATGAGATGTTGCTAGGTACTATGGAGTCGATAAATCACCCATCAAAGATATACGTATCCAATAAGATAGCGAGAAAGTAGCCTTACACTCGACTCGTACTACACTATCCGCGTGTTTGCAAAACAATAGGATAAAGCAAGAGGACGAATGGATGATGATAAAACTATGAGAGGCTTTCATAGAGGGCCTCGACATGGAGGTTTTAGATCTAACGAGATGTATCTAGGTGCCATGGAGTCTAAGAAATTACCTTTCAGATCTGAAACCTCCTCATCGGGGCCGTCTACGAAAGCCTCTCACGGTTTTATCCATCTCCATTTTGTTCTCTCATTGTCCTATTGTTTGTAAACACGTGAAATAGTGTATTCTGATTCAGTGTAAGGCTTACAGATGCTATATTTTGCAAATGGTAGCTCATGGGACTAAACCGTCTACGTCAACATGTCTGGATGGCCTGGTGAACGCTAGTGGAGGCTTTGTTTTGGTTCCCTACGCTCCTCGTGATTTTAGGCTACCTCGTCGGAGTAGTCCCTTAAGAGCCCTGAGACCAAAACACGCTATATATTTGATGGGTTATTTCTTAGAATCCATGGCACCTAGAGACATCTCGTTAGATTTGAAACCTCCATGTTAGGCCCTCTATGAAAGCCTCTCGTAGTTTTATCCATCTCCATTTGGTTCTCTCGTTGTCCTATTATTTACAAATGCATGAAATACTGCAGTCTAAGTCAGTATAAGGTTGTCAGACACAATACTTTGAAAACGGAAGCTCTTAGCGCAAAATGACTACGCCAACACATCGGGTGGCTAGGTAAATACTAGGGGAGACTTTGTTTTGGTTCCCTACACTCCCCGTGCTTTCGGGCTACCTCGTCTAGGCGTAGTCCCATAAGAGCCCTGAGACCAAAAGGCACTATATCTTTGATGGGTGATTTCTTAGAATCCGTGGAACCTAGAGACGTCTTGTTAGATCAAAATCTCCATGTTGGGGCCCTCTACGAAATCCTCTCATAGTTTTATGCATCTCCATTCTGTTCTCTCGATGTCCTATTGTTTGAAAACGCATGAAATAGTGTAGTTTGAGTGAGTGTAAGGTTGCCAGAAACTATATTTTACAAACGATAGCTCATGGGACCCAACATTTGTGCCGAAATGTTTGGATGGCATGTTGAACACTAGTGGAGGATTTTTTTGGTTCCCTACGCTACATGTGCTTTGGGCTACCTCGTCCGGGCATAGTCCCTTAAGAGCCCTGAGACCAAAACACGTTATATCTTCGACAGGTGATTTATCATACTCCATGGCACCTAGAGACATCTCGTCATGGCCCTCTATGAAAGTCTCTCATGGTTTTATCCATCTCCATTTGGTTATTTCAATGTCTTATTATTTACAAATGTGTGAAATAATATAGTATGAGTCGGTGTAAGGTCATCTTACGCAATCACCGAATAATATAAGTGGTTCATATAATATAGGTGGTGAAATGAGAATTTTTGTTTGTTTTACTTTCTAATATTTAATTTCTCTTAGCTTCACTTGGCTTTGAGAATAATAAATTTCTCTACCGATTACAACCACGTGAAGGTGTAATCTTTTTTGGCACCACTAACCTAAATAAACATGTTAGTAAGCAATTAATTAGAATTTTAAATCATACATAATTTAAACAAAATCATTTAAGTAAATATTCAAATTAAATTCATGAAGAACATACCTTTGCAAATTCAATCCAATGAACCCCAAGGATCAACTCTAGTCTTGACAATAGCAATAATTGCTTCATGATTTGATTCAAGAACCTTCCACAAATTCTTGTTTAATGGCTGACCTTGATATTTGATCAATTTAATATTTGTTGCAAGGACCAAATGTGAATAGTGAAGTATCTTTCGATGTACTTCATAGTCTTCAAACAACCAAATGTTTGATTTTTTGATAGGATATCGTCGAAGCCAAGTTCCAGTGACTACCATTGACCTAGTGGGATACTCAAGGTCTTCACCTTTAATGACTATAGAATTAAAAAAATCCCCTCTACACAACGAGACAAGAAGTAGTTTGTTCCCTCTTCATTAAATTCCGTCATAATAATTGTAAAAATGTGCCCTACATCACAAAGTAAAATTGAAGTCAAATTTAAAATACATTAAGAGTTGACCATTTAATAATTTATAAATCTAAAACATGGCATGTACATATATGTATGTACCTTATTGCACTAAATCAGAGACTTGGTCAAAGTCAGGTGATGTTGTCATTTGATCCGAAAACTCTGCAAGTTAAAATGCTTATGGAACTTAATGCATGTCGAGAGGAATTAGAGGTCTACAAGTCCATTTATCTACCCACTTTGTTGTGACTCACATTCATTCCACGTAAAATCAATGCATGATATACAAAAACATGCCATGCACCTAGTATAAATAGTCCAAGCATTTGCATCTGAACTATGGAATGAGTGCATATCACTTGATCCTACAATGTGTCATACAATCTTCAAAGTTTTCCAGATGTTGTTCCTCTATCAACCAAAAATATCTACAAACTGTTGATATCTCTTGAGATTCATGGCCCATATTCTTGACACATCAATCAACAATGTTTTTGCATCTGTAAATTTAGCACCATCCTTGAACTTTAACTCTTCTCTTACAAGTGCTCTTTTCACACATGCTCTACACCATCATGCTCTCATTTTCCATGCCTTGCCTCAAGTAAAAATCTAGATATGTTGTACATTTGTTTCTTTTTGCATCCTACTTAGCCAATAAAACATCTATGCATTCTTGAATTGTGATATGCAGTTGTCTGACCAAATGTAATGTTGATCGAAACTAATGTTCCTATTATTCAAGTTCACATAAAACACCTGGAAACACCCTTGTACATATTTTGTAGAATGTGTCCGATCATCACTGATGTAGAAATGATACTCTCTTAATATTTTTTGATCTTTCTCAGTGCTTTCTAGAGCACGAAAATAGCAACTTGCACTGAGTTATAATATTGAGACCAAACCTCCATTTGTGGCTGCAATCTATAATTCTCTGTGAAGTCAACTACCGAAACAATAGTACCAAGTAGGAATGCGTTCTTGCTTAACTTGAATTGTTCATCCAACCATCGAGCTCTATGTGTTTGCCTTACATACTCATAAAAAAATTCTCTCTAAATTTGACTATATGTTTCGATACAGGAATTGTTTTGTAACAATTTCACACCTCTTAGATTCTTTTCTATCTTTTAATTGATATGCCACCGATTTATATTTTTTGAAACCAACCAATTATTTTCCTATTGAATTTGTACTCTTCTAATGGATACAACTTTTCAGATTTGGCAAGCCACCACTTACATTGCATGTTCCATCCAAACATGCTTTGTTATAAAAAATTGTCTAGTTGATTTTTCACAAAATATTGTTGGAATAAATTCCTTTGAAGATTTTGGTGGGACATTTAATCCACACTCTTGCAACATGATGTCAATATGCAAAACACGATGTATTTGACAAAAACATCATAATGCATTGAAAATTCAACATGATGCATGCAACAAGTGGTACGTGAGTGATTGATTTTCACATAAAAGGGTTTGCTCATTTCAAATAATCTTTGGCTAATGTTAATTTGTGGATTTTCATTCTTAAACTTAGAGAAAAATTGTGTTTGATTCATATCTAAGAATTTTTTTCACACGATTCATGATTACGAGAACCTATTCTTCTTTTTACCGTATCTCTTCTATTCGGTGACACCCTTGTGTTCTCATTCTAAAATTTTACAATTCATTCTTTTAGAATATCATATGTATTATTGTATTTTCATGGAAGTATGCTAGAGAACTCCCAATACTCAAAAGTGTTATTGATGAATCAAGACATTTACATCTCTCTATTGCTTTCATTAGTGTTTTTCTGTTTAGCTTCAAAACCGCTTGTTTTTATAATCAAGCATTTATTAACTGTTTTATCACTTACTATATAATTAGTAAGTGCATGCCATGTAGCATTACTATCTTTGGTGCATCTTTTTCCACCTACAATTTGGTATGTTTTATGTATGTTTTCAACAATCGACGCATTTTTGATAACAACATTAGATGTTCTTAGCCCCAAGGTCTTCATTATAGCTATCATCTTAATTAATTGCATCAATGTAACAAATAATTGACATCTTTGTGTGTCATTTAAATTCTAAAAGTAATTATCCCAAATTCCACTAGCTTTTCTTCTCGCATTTCTTTTAGACATTGGTTTTATAATGTTTTCATAAATATAAATTAAATGAATTGGTTTTCTTTGCAAAATGGAAGGATGTGTTCTTAGAGGTAAATATTCATTTACAAGTTTACTTTCTTCATTCAAGTGTTTTCATACAAATTTTGAGGTTAACATTTGAATTCTCGTAAGGGTTCAACAATTGGATTCATATGAACTTCTTCATCCATACCAACATTATCATTCAATTCAATATCATTCATTCCAAAATCATTATTCATTGCAAAATCATTTTTCTCTACATTTTCATTATGTATTTCAACCCCATTTTCTAATACATTATCGACATTTGATATATAGCATATGTACCTTTCCCTGCATGAAGTTTTTGCATTCTCTTCAATTTCTTTATTCTCATCTCTTCCAATTGCTTTGGTGTCTTGTTCTTGACTTTCCTCTTGTCCTTAGCTCAAATTTTATCGCCCATGATTAGAAAAAATCAACTATTGGGGTAGGGGACTAAATGAACTACTAAAAAATTGTGCAAGAATGTAGAGAAAATTGCAAACCAAATAGAATGTATGCAAAATTCTCGTGAAAGAGATGAAAGGGATGTTGGGGGGCCACAATATATAAACAAATCATAATGCATACGCGTTATGTTTTTTACCTTTTCCAACACATGCCTCAAGGCTTGGGATCGGTTTGGATCCCCAAGCCTAAGGCATGGACCTGCACAAACACAACAAACCACGTGTTTTTGCATAAAAACGCAAAAATCCAACTTCCACCATGATAAATCAACATCAAATGACCTATTCGCTTAAAAATATATATACCACGATGTAAAGCAGATTTTCTACTTTGTATAAATATTATTTTTCAATTTTTCTAACAAATACAAGGTTTTCATATTATTTATTTTCTAAATATGCCTTTTTATAGCTATTTTTTGAAGTTTAAACATGTCTATCTTTTGTCGTGTATCTTTTTTTGACTCATCGAAATTGAATAAAAAAATTAGGCACAAACTAGGTGTAATTCTATACATATAAAAAAACTAATTTTTGATATTTTTTGAGGTAGTTGGGGGGCATGGTTGGAGCTTTGTTATTTTTCAAAACATAAAATTTTTGTACTAGAAAAATCATAAAAAATAATACTCGCTAAAAAATATAAAAAAATTTCTAACACAAACTAGATGCTCCTAGCTATCTTTCTACCAAAGGGTTTTCAAAAATACTAAATGGTGCTCAAAAAATGGTGGGGGCACAAAAGTCACTCTATTATGTTTTTTAACAAAAATAGGAGCACCTATTGGTATTTTAGTTATTTGACCCACTTAAACTTATCCATTTTTAATAAAATTTAGTAGCTTAGAAACTAGACTCAAAATTCTACGATTCATATTTCTACAACATCTTCCAATTTTGAGTGTAACTATTTCAAAAAATTCATACAAGTTGAAGTTTGTTATTTTTCAAAAAAATGCTTCAACTTAAGACCCCCTTTTAGCCCCCCAACTTGGTGCACTTACCTTGCATCTGGCCCTCCCATAAAGTTGGTGCTCCACTTTTCAGGAGAAGATTCTATTTTGTGCAATTCTTAAAAATAAACTTTACATAGGACCCCATGGCTCTTCAAATTCATTGTGGTTGCCCTCCATATGGTAGTCTTTCCTTCTCCTTTTTTGGTCCTCTTTCCTACAAGCTTCGTTTTACTCTTTTTCCTTCCTTAAAAGATGGAACAACCTTCCACTTTCACCACAAGATTGTTTTCTCTCTTTTTAGAATCTTCATTTTGTCAAGAAGCTTTTTCGTAATCCATAAATACTATACACTTTTTCCTTTTGTAGAAGCTTCTATGTACATTTATCTTCTTTTACAAGTGGAGTAAGCTTCCACTATCTCTCCAAATTTGTATTTTTAAGAAGCTTCACTTTGTTTCAAAACTATAAATACATAATACAATAGAGTTGATGTGTCAATGTGTGAAGTTTGGGGTATAAAATTCATATAAAAGTATACAAAGCGTTGGGAACTAATAGGTATTGATAATTTTCAACAGACATTCTATACCAAATATTTTGTTGTTGGACACACCTAATTTTATTATGGCATTATTTATTAACCATAAAATTGCAATATTATAGGGTAATTATTATTTGTTCATATTAGTGTTTTATTGGCGTGTTTCGTTAATTTATAGTGGTTCTATATGTTCTCATTGTTTCTCTCTTCAATTCTATTTCTTTATCTTCCCTTATTTGATCCCATGTTCAATTGTTTCCCCATAATCGTATCTATACAATTATGAGTATTTTTTGCATGGGCCCTTCTAACATTATTTGTTCCTGGGGTTTTTGGCCTTTTCTTTGTCATTTTTCTAGCCCATTGTATATCAAATTGTGTAATTATAAGTTCTTGATTTGAATTGAAAAAGTCTATAAATAGAGCGTTATTGTGAATTCAAAGCACCAAAGCAATGTTAAATTTGAAGCATTAATTTCTTTATCAAGTATTCATTCTTACACAAAAATCATATAGAGTAAACATTGCATTACATTGGACTACCTAAATTAAGCATTTCATTTATACGTGGTGTGTTTTTTGATATTATATACTATCAAAGGGTGTACTAAATGTCAAGGAAATTTTGTTGTTGGCTATTGGTTAACCTAAGACTAAATAAATCTAGATATGGAAGTTTGACTATTGTTGGTGTTCTTCCTAGAAGCATGTTAATATGACCCAAAGTAATTGTCGCTTATGGTCAACACTAACGATGGTCGTTACTAGTGTCACTTTCTTGGAATTGGTAGTGATATAAGACTTGAAAATTTGAAAACCAATGAATGGGATATTTGTCAACCTGATTGGAAAAAACCCATTTCAAATGTGTGAGTTGATGTTCAAAATTGTATAAGTGGCTTATCCTTTGATTCAACTCCAAAGCCTACCCATTGACTCTAGGAAACATAGAGAAAATGTAATAGAATTGTTACTGAGATACCTCTAATTGGGTGTTTCTCTATATATCAGCTATAAATTTAGGGCTCATGTAATTTTATGTTGATTTATGTGTGTCTAAAGAATCCTAAACCTTCTCTACATATACTTTCAATCAATGCAAACAAGTGAATCCTTATTTTGGAACAAGAATGTGTCAACAAAACAAATGGATTAAGATAGACTTTGATGGGCTTGATTGAATTTGATTACTCTTGTAAATTCTTGGAATGATCTCTAGATGTCGCTTGCATGGAATATAATGATGTGTGTTCCCCTATATGACCTTTAGGGTATTTTATATTCCTTGGATGATTTCCTATGTAAGATAACTACAAAATTTAAGCATATGTTGACCACCAAAATGTACTAAAATGATAATATGATTGTTGCAAGGAAGGTGACCACTCACAATAATCACTAGTAGTAATAACCCAAAGTAGTAATACTAGTGGTCATGTGTCATTGCTAGTGGCACATGGTTGTTGATAATTATCAAGTATGGGGAACATTCAAAAGAAATGGATGAACAACATCACAAAGGTGTGATAGATGACCTAAGCCAATTGAAATTGAATCTAGGAGTGTTTAAGGGAAAGTTGTCATGACATAGGCAATGTGAAATCAAATTAATGAGGGAAGGTGGGAAAGTGCACCAAGTTGGGGTCCAAAAAGTGGACAAAAACCCAAAAATGGACGAAACACGATCGCATTTTGCAATAACACAATTGTGTTATGTTTTCCTAGGCTTGGCAATTTAGAAACCTAAAATGTGTATGTGTTATAACACGATCGTGTTATAATGCGTACGCGTTTCTATGATCACAAAACACGTACACATTTTTCTCTATATGAAGTTTGTAAGGGCTTGAAGGAAACATATTTCTTTACACTTTTATTATTTCTTATAACTTAATTTTTTTAGTAAATATAAGATGTTAGGGTCACTCTGCACCTGATGGAAGTGGTCTCGTAGCTCTGATAGTTATAATCTAGAAGATAGTTTTTCAAAATCTAATCTAGTCAGTACTTATTCATTTTTAGGATTTCAACAATGACCTAAAACTTTCAGGCCATATATATTGTAGTCAGTCTTTGTTTTGGGAAAACATATAGTCATTTTGTAGGTTTTTTGACCTTCCAGATTGGATTTTGGCACTACCACTACTTGAATTTATACCAATTTTAAAATTTGGTCCATAATTCACTTTAGTGACCACAAATCAACTCTATGATGCTTGTCTACTTCTTACTAAAATGAGATCCTCACTTTCTAGATAGAGGATTGCTCCCTAAATGGGATTCTTGTCCTATGGAAAAAATGAGGTGATTGTAATGTGCCTCCTCCTTAAGGTGTGATCACACTACTAGGTGTCGAATGAGTTTTTACAAATAGTACCAAGTGAATTGCATCAAGTGAACTCAGATGATTGCTCATTCTTAGAAACATGGTGCTCCATATAAAGATCATCCCTTCACCTTTCTTGGCTCTAAAATCATCCTTTCATGGAATCAAATTCAATATTCTCATACGTTTCTTTTCTCATATGTATCTCATGGAGATATAATATGCCTTAATACTTCACACATGATGGTCCTGGATACCTCGGTTGCATGACTAGCTCATTTTAGCTTGTTCTTTGGAGAGATTTGGGTATAATGACATAGTCAAGATATGATGATCATCAAGTCACTCCTTGAGCTCCAAATTTCACCTTTGAATATGATGAATCCTTCACAATTCAATTTATTTACTAAGATGAAACTTGGGTGTAAGCATGCTTATGGTACATGGACACTTTTTTTTCTCAAGTTGCTCCTCATGGAAATGGGTTTCCACCTCCAGATAGGGGATGAATCCTTGAATTAAATTTGAGTATGAGTTACATGTTCTTGACCTCCATACTTCACTAAAACACTACAAATCACATTTTATGATCAATGAAACTATTTTAAAAATATAATTCTTCTGTAACTCAAAATTTAGGTCTTATTTCATTTTGAACTTAAAGGGGCAGTTGAAGAGTTTTGCAATACCTAAAGAAATATTTAATCCTTGAATGAATGTTGATTATTCCACCTTATATATTATTCTAATATCCTTCCAATTCCTTTTTTTTTCATCCTAAGTCTTTCCAAAATTCTGGAATCATCCAGAGAAGTCAATTTTTACCGTTTTAGCTTTCATTCCCTACACTTGAAAACCCGGTCTTAAAAATATTGCCCCTGAATGATATTTTATTTCCTAAACTTTCATAAATTTACTTAGAAATATTCAATTTTGTTTGAAATCACCCTCGGATGGCTTATATTTTCTATAAAAACTTCAAGGATGTTCGATTAGGTACAAAATGGCCAAAAATGGCCTTTTTAAACTGTGAAGGAAGTAGTCTCTCAAAAAAACTAAATGAGTTGATCGATCACCTTAAACACTACACCATACACACTAAAACAAAATGAATGATATTATTAGGACTTTCCTTTGATATGATTTATTGTTTAGGGTTTTAGTCACGTTTCCTAACTCCCTTTAAACCCCAAGCGTGTCGGCCTATCACCCAACATGAGTTGGGCGCTCACCCAAGCGTGCAGGCACCAAGCCCCTCCTTTATGTGAGCCTTGTAAGAATGCTTCACCATTAATGGAGGAATGTTTGAAAAATAAAGATACATGCATTTATTCTAATACAAAGGTAGAGAAACTAGTTCTAAGTACAAATGCACCATGATATAAATGTAAACATTATAACAACATAAGAGAATCAAATCTGAACCATGAGCAATATGAAATACACTAGGGTTTGAACCCATAAACATAGATATTCAGAATAACCCTTTATATATTGATTAATAGGTATTTATAATAGCCAGATTACATAAAAAAGGTTCAACAACAAAACAATTACATCATTCTACCATTAGCATCCTACCCTTCCCATGGATCTAATCTAGAAACCCTATGTTGCCCCCTTAGAACCATTACATTTTCATCCCTACGCATACCCCATTACATATGCACTTGCACTCAAATCTCTAGCACACACCAACCTAGATCTAAATATGCCTTCCTAAACAGGATAGAAGCTTGCCTAATCATCATTCCATAAGCAAGCCCGCATGCCAAATGTCATCATATTATGTTATACTTGAGTTTCCAAGCCATGCAGATGCTAACTACCCATAAAAACCTCCACTTTATAGCCTGTAACTATAATGATTCCTTGTAATATTATTTTCTTGAGTTTCAAGTCTCCATGTAACAACCTTGTCATCATTACACCTTTCTGTAACTTCACGTGTTTTACATGTGATATTCTTCTTTAACCGAAATGCGGCTAAGTCCTTGAACACTTAAACCCTTTTCCTCCCACGGAAAACTCATTTCTCCTTGTGCGTGTTTACTCACTCACTTTTCTCCATAGTTCCTTTCACATGCACTCATCCTCGCTTTAGGACTAATTCATTTTCCATTCTCAACATCACCCCACACTAAACATGTTATCCATCCTAGAAAATAAACTACCCTTCAACAACAAAGAATAAAGAAATGGAAGGAAAGAATAACTCTGCAACCGGTTTGTGCTAAAGAATAAAAGAATTTTGCTCTTTGTTGTACAAGGATTGGGAAGTATTTATTCAAGGATGCTTCAATATTATTCCAGGCATCTACCTCACTCTGTGTTTTTGAAATAAATCCCCCATTAGTGCGTTGAATTCATCGAATGATAACTCTTCACCCTTAGCCTTCAATGTATCAACAATATTTTCCATTTTCTTGTTAAGGTTGCTCAATGCATCCATCCTTCGTGTGACACGGGATATAATTCCTTCACTTTATTTTTAATCAAGACCCTTAAGACTTCAATCATCTCTTGAATTCTTCTTGACCTCTGCTATGATCTTGTCCTATTCCGTCCTATTACCCTTGTTCTTCTCCCAAAACTCCTTTAGGCCCGCCTCATGGGTAGCAACCAATATACTTGTTACTCTATCCCTGTCTCCATAGTTTTCATAGACTCCTTAGACCATGTGCATTACGGTTTTTATAGAGTCAAGGAGCTCAAAATACTAATTTATGGTCTCCTCAATCTTCAACTTCTCATGTTATTTTTGTCACATCAAAACTTCCTCTTCGACTCCAGCATAAGTGGTTGTTTCTCCATTGTGATCAAGCACATCAAATCCTCTAGGCAGTGAAAATGACTCATACTTTTATTTAGGAGGGGCCAAATTTGGGCGTGCTAAAATGATGTATTCTAATATAGTATGTCCTTTCTTGTAGGCATCATGCACTTTCATCTTCTCTTTCCCCTTTATCTCATTTTCTCTCTCAGTTAAATCCTTATTATTTTCCTCCAATTCTTCCTCCAAGGCTCGAATTTTTTTATTCCTCCCAAATAACCTTGCCTCTACTTCCATTGACACCTTTTTGAGTGTGTTACAATCCTATTCATCCCTTATCCACTTTGGGTATCCATGATAATATTCACCTCATTGGGGTTCATGTTTTATCCACTACATCCGTGGTGAATCCGGGCTCATCATAATGGGACTCGAAGGTCCATTGCAACATCTTATGTGCACGTTATGAGATACCTCATCAAATGATGACTAATAAAAGAGTTATTCTTTGGGCTCATCAGAAACGTGCACATGGGACTTGTTAAGGTCCATGCCATAAGTCATCTGGGTCCTTGTGCCATGTATGAGATACGGTGTGCTCTACCTTTCAGACTCTTCTCCTTGTCTATGCTCTCTTTTGTCTCTCTTAATATGTATTTAGCGTTGTGTTCCACCTCATGCTCCAAAGTTCGTATGATATCTACCACTTATTTTTCAACGGTATCACACAATTTTCCTTGCGGGGGTCTTTTGTGCATTCATATTCACCTCTTCACTTCCTCCCATTGGAGCACCCTCCTGATTAATTTATCCTCATAAAATTTTTGTACATTAAATACATGGGGATCTTCACCTTCCTCGTGCTCCTCATTCCTCCTTGGAGGTCACCCTTCATACTCTTAGTCTTCTTATAGTATAAACTTTGCGCCATCTTTTGCTTCTTCTTCATGGTGACTCCTTTATCATAGGGGACCTTTCTTTCTTGGGTGATTTATCCTTCACAGGGGACTTCTTCCTTTAGGTGTATGTACTTGTGCCCATGCCTAACCCCTATGCCCTCGCGACCGAAATGTACGCGTACTCGATGCCTTACTTTTTGTAGTTTCCTCTCTTTCTCTCTTCATCCCTTTCTTCTTGGAAGGGTCCTCTAGGATGGATACATCATCCTCAATGTATGTGCCCTTCTCAAACTTGGGCCTTAGGTGTATATGCACCCTTGCTTTACCATTTTTCTGCAATAGGAATTTTCTGGTTTTAACATCCATATGTCGTGGGAGACATAATTATCCACATGTGTGTGTTTCTTAGGATAAACCAACATTCTCGTGCAATGCGCGGTGCTCCCTGATCTTCCTCACTTAGATCAAATCTAATTTTCTTGGATTCCTAAAACATGTTAACCATCTATGAAAACATTGTGCTATGAAGGCAAATGGTAACTTACACCACGAGATTTTTGTGTCATCCGCAAAAGTGAATATTCCTATGCATAAGTGTTGGTATACAACAAACTAAGCCTCACCATCCACTAAGGCTGGCATTTGTTCAAGGATCATCCATTCTATCCCAAATACATCGTGTATTCACTTGTACCACTTCTCCAAACGTGCTTTGATGAGGGTCATCAATCCTCTTCATTAATAATGTCAATCTAGGGCTGGTGTCCGATGGTTGTATGCAATAAGAGAAAAAGATCTTTGGAAAACAACTCCTTTAAACATAATCCAAACTTGCATAAAATAAATCACACATGCGGAAATGGAAAGGCACACTTGCAGAAATGAAATTGCTGAATTAAAAACAAATGAAAAATAAATAAGATACCGTAGGTTCACAAAAGAAATTGTATGGAAAGAAGGATTACATAACATAAAATCAGAAATTCACAACAAAAGGAAAACTACAGAATAAAGAAATGAACATAAAACATTGATCCATCTTCCTTGGAATGAGTGGCCAGCTCATTCCTCGGAAGAGGACTTAATTCATACTTTCAACTTTAATTCAAAACCTGCAGAATAATTTCACTCAGAAGATTGGTGAGAAAGAACATATATATTCATTTCTTGGTAGCAAAAATTACATATAAGAGTGTGGAAGGTTGCATTTATAATTCATGCATCCAACCAACTCCTTATTTTGGGGAATACAATCTGATCTTATCTTTATTCCAATCCTAACAACTAAGATCTCCATCTCCACAAAATATGGAGAGAGATATATTATTGGAGTCAAAGTCTTATCTCGCTATTTTAGGAAGATTTTCTCCCAAATCTTCTCCTTGATTTTTGGTAACAAGAATCAAAATGATTTTATTCTCCTACTTTATTGGAAGGAGGTTTTCCTAAAAAAATTACTTTGACTAAATAACTCTCTGGATTTTCCATTTGACTTTTCTGTTTTTATTGTGAAGCTTTTGGTGCTCGTCTGATACACTTTTTCCTTGGATTACAGCTCACTAAAAGTTAGATTTATCTTTATTGACAAAACCTGTAGAAAATATGAATGACATTTTTTTAAAACATCTTTCCATGAACAAAAACCTCTCTCACTTTTACCATTTGATTCTTCTGTTTCTGTTTTTGGAAATTTTGGTGCTCGTCTGATACACTTTTTCCTTGGAATGCTAGTTCACTAAAAGTTAGATTTATCTTTATTGGTAAAAATGTAGCAAATCTGAATGAGTTTTTTGTTAAACATATTTCCATGAACAAAAACCTCTCTCATTTTTTCCATTTGATTATTTTGTTTTTATTTGTGGAATTTTTTGTATTTGTTTCTGATACACTTTTTTTCTTGACCTGCAACTCACTAAAAGTTAGATTTATTTTTATTGATAAAAAATGTAGTAAATATGAATGATATTTTTGTTAAACACATTTATATGAACAAAAACCTCTCTCATATTTTCTATTGGATTATCTGATTATTCACAATTCCTCATTTTATGCAAGTTCTGAAACTAAAACTATCATTCTGTTGATGCAAGTTCTGAACTAAAACTATCATTCTGTTGAATCAAGTTCGGAACTAAAACTGTCATTCCATAGTGTTCGAAATTAGAATTTTCATTCGTTGATGCAAGTTTTGGAACTAAAATTTTCATTCGTTGATGCAAGTTCCATAACTAAAATTGTCATTCCGTAGCTAACTCCAATTGTTTGAGCTAACTAAAAACAACTATAACTTTTGCACACGATCTCAGATTGAGATGATTATTGTTTTGAACTTGCATAATTTTTCAAGATGAATTTGGATATGAAATAATATTTGAGTTTAGATATACTATTCATGATCAATTCCACTTTTCCCAAAATAGTATTATCTTTCCTTTATGGCCCGCATACACAAGACTTTGCATATTTCCTAAATAATCAATAGGATTAGTAAAAAAATAGATAACAAAATACTTCTAAAGAATGAACAAGATATATATCCTATATTCCATCTCAAGCAAAACTATAAGTTCCAAGATTACATTTAAATCCACTTTCAAAGGTAACTTTAGAAGGACAAAATAATGGTAATTTATGGCCAATTTATGGCCTCATCACGCTTTATATGCAACAATCATTGTTTCACAAGTGTATACTTTGAACCTCTTAGTGTGAGAAGGGTTCTCATCGGGGTACTCCCAGCACGTAGCTATTCAGCCCATCATACACCCCAATCTCTTAAAATACAATAGTAAGAAGGACATTATGATACCCGATTTTATCCCCATCATGCGCGACTTTTGTGATATCCTTCGTGATGAAGGCGAGAGGCTATTTATCATTCCCTCTAAAATCTTCTTACAAAATTTCAACCATCTCTTGTTCACTTCGCATCCATTGCTCTTGTCCATTCAACTTGGTGAGAAGGTGCACGACCCTCTTCATAAGCTGGGTTGGTGATCTTGGTGATATCAACGTATCACGATTTCTTATTATATTCATAATTTTTGGTTGTTTCATTGACCACATCCTTATCACCCAAGTCATCCTCCGGTGATTCTCTCATGTAGATAAGTCCAAAGTGTATTTGGAGATCAACCGAGAATTTAAGCACATTCTCCTTCCCCGTGAAGTAAAAATAATCTTCATGCATATGTGACATTATCCACATGTATAACCTTTCGGGTTTTCCAAAATATTGGCAACTTATAGAGTCACGAAATTCTAGTTTTTTTTAATGTGGTATTCACGAGTCATCATATACAAGTTAGCCATCTCCTTTCTCATGTAGGGTGAACCATCTCCAGTGCCATCTCCTTCTCAGTGGTATATGTTCTATGGTTATAATCACTTATAACCATCTTGTGCATGTGAGAGATCCATTCCATCCCCATTAAAAACCATTTGGGTACTGCATCTTTGTATACCACTCCTCGTTAAAACTTTTTAATATGACTTATTTTCCCTTTCCCTTGCCCTTCTTCTTCGGTGAAACATTTGATCCCTTCCTTGGTTCCATTTTTCTTGTCAAACCCTTATAAATTATTCCTTATGTCTTGCTTCACCATTACTCAGTCCCTCGACTCCACTCCTTATGCAAAATTTCTTCAAAACCCATGCCCTAGATCTGTAAACCATAACCTGGAAATCTCTCCTTCCACAAGAAAGTGGAAATACTCGCGGGAACCAACCAAAAAATCTCCTCCACACACATCTGTGTACTCTATTCCACTCAGTTCATAAATATGTCATATTCTCTACTTCACATGCAACTATCTATAAATTCTTTCGCAAGGATGCCCTAGTTTAAAAGAGCTCTTCAACAAACAAACATAAGGTAAAAAGAATAACTTACCCCGACCTTCTAGTTATAGCTTTTTTATTTTCCCACGTTAACTCCCATTCCACCTACCACCATCCTACCAAATTAAATTCATCTTTTTCCAACGCTATCCTCCCACACGTTTTATCTAGTGCTTTTCCTTTGCACATAAACCCATGCAAAACTTCCACAACCTTCTGGCATGTAAAAATGCATTGACCACAAATCCTTACACGGGCTCATAGCGCGAGATAATATTACTTTGTGTCTTAAGCCTAGTTCTTATCACCGCCTACCTCATGTTGCTTTGTGCTTTTATCCCTATACATGGTTCTTATAAATCTTTTGACATAAATCTCCATTCATAGTCAATTTTGCTACATGCACTCCTCTAAATCCAAGTGCGTTTGATTTCCTCATCTAGGCTGCCAATAAAAATCACTCCCGACACTTGCTTCTTACCGTACTATTCCTTGAAACTCTTCTTTACACTCTCTACCCCACATTAAAATAGATGCACGGTCCTCACGCATACAACCCATTTTGATAGTAACTAGCTACCAGCAGGCAAGCATGCCCACAAAAAACAAGAACAAAAGACAAAGCATAACAATGATGAAAGAAAACACATATAAATGAAAATGCATTAAGGGAAATCCTACACTAAATGACAATACAAACTTATTTACAAGCACACTGAAGACTTATTTATAGTAGGGCTTCAACCTACTCCTATCAAATAACCAAGAAACCTTTTTCCATCCAGTGCTTGTAACTGGAAAGTGCCTGAATCAAGTATATAAGATACAACATATGGTCCCAACCAATGTGCCTTGAATTTCCCTTGGTAGTGTAGAAACTTAGAGTCATACAAAATAACCATCTGCCTAACCTCAAACTTATTATTTTTAATATGACAATCATGCCATGTTTTCTGCATAGCTTTCTCCATCCATTGGCTCCATAGGGCTATGGTGTGCCTCTCATATAATTGCATAATTTTTTCTATTCATTCCTCAAGTGATTTCTCATTAGCAAATCCTCATGCACGTGTTATACGTAGGGATGGTAACATAAACACAACGGTTAGAATAGCTTCCGTGCAAAAACCAACTGAAAAAGTGTGGCTTTATTCAATATTTAATAAGTCATGCGATGTGTCCATAACATTGCAGAGATTTTTTCATCCCATTCCCTCCTTCCGACATCACAAATCTTAGTTAATGTGTGGCTTAATATCTTGTTAAAGGCCTCAACAGTTTGATTAGCCTAAGGGTGATAAGTCATAGTTTTGTGATGGGCCACCATGAACTCTACCAATAAGATTCTAATTGTTTCATTTAAGAAGTGGGTACCCCTATCACTTGTTAAAATCAGCAAGCATCCATACCTACCGATTATATTTCTCCCATAAAAACCTAGCCATTATAGCTGCTAGTGTAATCCTTTGTAGGTTGTGCTTCCTCTCACCGTGAAAGATAATCTTTACAAGTGATAATATAGCATGAATATGTCCTTTGCGTGATCGAGGAAATAGGACCCACAAAATCAATTATCCATTTTTCAAATCGTTCTACACTAACAATAATTCTTAATGGAATTTCATCTCTTCACTTGACTTACCAAGGTGTTGGTAATGGTCATAGGCCTTGTAATACTCTATATAATCTTTATAAACCATCTCCCACCAAAGGCATTCCAATAAGATCTTACGCACAGTCACATTCCTCACATAGTGACCCCCTTACAATGTCGCCATGAGCTTCCTCCATGATTGCAGTATATTTATGTTTCAATACGCACCGATGCAAAACCTCATCCCGACATAGCTCTGTATAGGTCTCCTCTAATCAACATATAGGGTGGGGCACATATAACTAACTGATTTTTCTCCAAGGTCTTCATTCCTTCTATTACCATACTCATTCACAAGAAAATAACAATATCCTCCAAATCGAGGGTGCATCCTGCAATCTAAACAATTGTGCATGTGACATTGTGTCCTAAATGATTTTTGCATACTCATCTAAGTCAATCCATGAGCTTCCTCTGCATAGTGACCCCTGCAATGCTATCATGAGATTATTCTATGATTGCAGTATGTTCATGTTCCAATACACACTGCCACAAAAATCATCTCGACATAGCTTGTATAGGTCTCCGTTAATCAACATATAGGGCACGACACATATAGCCAACTAATTTTTCTCCAAGGTCTTCATTCCTTCTAGTGCCACACCCATTCACAAGAAAATAACAATATCCTCCAAATCAAAGGGTGCATGCTACAATCTAAACAACTTTGTTGTCATTGTGTCCTCAATGTTGTGCGTGTCCTCACCTGAGTTAATCCATGATAGATGGTCAGGTCCCAAATTTCTCTTTCTGGTTTCACGATGACTAAAAAGTTAAACTCCTGAAACAACAATATCCATTGGCATATGCGCCCTTGTAGAATAGGATTGTTCACCAAGTACTTGATATCCATGTGGGTTGTATAAAAGGTAAATAGTGTGGCTAACAAGTGTTTCTGAATTTATGCGTGCATAAATTGTGGACAACACCTTGAACTCTATTGTTGTATAATTCCGCTCAAACGGAGTTAATTTTCTAGTCACGAAACATAAAGGATGATCAACAGTTCCTTCACCGGGATGTGCTAGCACCAGTCCTATTGTCATACCCGATGCATCAACATGCACATGAAATGGGTCATCCCAAGAGGAAAAGAAAAAAATGGGTGCAATAGTGATTCGATCCTTCAACACGTCAAAGGTTGTCTACTGCGCTTCCCCAATGAAATTTACCCTTATGTTTCAAAAATTCTTCCAACAACATGACAATCTTGGCATAACCTTTGATGAATTTTCTATAATATCATGTATGCCCTAAGAATCCATGAACTACGCTTTGTCCGGTAGGTTCCTCTAACCTTAAAATAATGGTAACTTTGGCGTGGTCTACCAATTATCCTTCCTTGCATATAATGTGACCCGGTAATGTGCCAAAAGGAGTCATAAAGATACATTTATTAATGTTTAAGGAGATACTTAACTACCTACATCTCTCAAACATCAATCTCAAGTTGTCACAATGGTCCCTGACTAATCCATACATTGTCTAGTCATCCGGGTATATTTTCAGAAATTTGTGGATGAAGTCTTGAAATTCTGTACCACGATGCACAAAAACACAATAGGAACATTCTTAAGCCCAAAGGGCATAATGGTATAAGAAAAATTCCCCACTATGTCGTGAAAGTGGTCTTCTCTTGGTCTTCCTTTGTAATTCTTACCGATGATATCCAAAGAATCCATATGTGATAGAATAGATCTCTCACCTTGCGACACCTTCTAAAATATCCTCAATAAATGGGGTTGGAAAGTGATCTATGACACATACAACTGTGATAAAATCCCTATAGTCAACACAAATCCTTATCCTTTCATCCTTGATACTAATTATTATTGGGCTTACTCATTTAGATTCCTCAATTGCCTCAATGATTCCCGATTCTATCATAACCTTTACGCGTAAATTTGGGTTCATCCTATATGGCCTCTTTCGATAGGGCGCACACCTTCTTTTAACTCAATCCTCATTTCCCCTAATGAGTGATGAACTCTCTTCAATTCATGGTACTGTTGGAAACAAGTCTTGGAAATCTTGCAGCAGCTCAACTATTTTTGAAACCTCCTGGTCCATCTAGTAATCCCCGATGATGTCTTCCTTTAGCTCGCTTCTTTACCAATGCTAATTTTATTTGTTTTCAAGGGTTCATTGTAGGTGCGTGCTTTCACATCTACTTTGTCAATACTTCACGCGTACCTTTTATATGTTCAACATCCAAATTTTATACACGCTCATCATCTATCGTGTACACCAACTTACCCTTTTCTTTCTCCAAGAAAGCATGCTCAAGTTGTACTTCTTCTACCTCGTATTTTATGAAGCACACCCCCAACTCGGATCCCCTAAAAATATAGGATTGGTCCTCGGACATGACACTATCTCCTAAGATAATGCACTTGACTACATGCAACACATCATTCACCAATGGATTAGGAGATTGATACTTAAAAGTATGGATAATATATGTCGTTAACTATTTCTAATTACCTATTTGACGATGTAACTCCGAATGGATATACCATGTGCGCGCACAACCCTACAAGGTGGAATAAAATTATGCACCCATAGTGAAGGGGGAAAGGCTTCCATGCATATCATCTAGGATTTCTCACATTCTTGGATGTGGAATGAGGTGGTTTCCTTCCCATCATAATCACATATCTTAGATGGTGTATTGCTATGAAGAAACCTAATAGAGAGTGTGATTCTCACTTCACGCCACTCTAGAAGGTTGTCTCGATGGTTCGCCCATCAACATGTTGTTGTCTCACACAAGGTATAAGTAAGCATATTCCTCCTTTCTATCTGAAAGGTCCACTATACCTCCATCACGCACATAAATACATCAAGGTTACCATTGCTAGTGTAACTAGGTAATCGCTTGCCCCAGCACCTAACCGATCACACCTGCACGATGTGAGTCATAGTGCCCTTCAATTGTCTTCGACCAACTCATAGGTCATGTGCACCCAATTGTCACATGTAACGCTAGTGGTATAACTCATGGAATGAGAATCTTCCCATTGAATGAATGCTTCTCTCGATGGATGAATAATCTCGGGTTCTCTAATGGTTTGCACATAGATTATTTCCAGGTCCTCTTCTCTTAAGGGTTCCACATAGGGTGTAGAATTCCCATCCATGAGTGGAATAACAACATGCTCCTCTTTGTTCTCAAAAATTATGTACCCCTTTTTGAAGCACAAGTCACCATTATTCTTATAACACCGAGGAGTATAAGTAATGCAGAAATTTATCTTCCTAAGCAAGCACTAAGACTTCAAAATATCCAATAAACTTTGCCCCTGGATGGTTATGGATGCATCTTTCAACACTCCGATGGGCATAGCCTTTGTCCTATTTACCATATACAACACATTTGAAGATGGCTGTAATGGGGTCTCCCCATCTAATTCCATGCATCTAAAGTGAGAACATTGACCTCTACATCCGTGTCAATCAAAATGTTGCTCAAGATCCATCCATCAACAACTACATTTAATGTGATTTGTTTTTCATAATCAATACTGTGAGGAGGCAGATTAACATGCAAGACCTACCTCTTGTGCTCACCCACAATGTGTCGGTACTTTTTATCTCAGCCAATCTCCCTATGAGAGGGATAATATTGTCTTGGCACAACATCTTACATTGACCTCATCCATGTCCTTTTGAGGGACCTCGGCACTCTTTACATATTCCAAATTCCGGATTTCTCCTTCAAACACCAAATCTCCCTTGTAGGCTTTGTATCACCTCCATGGTCTCTTGGTAGACCTCTTTCTAATGAGTTGGATCAGGATACTTTCTATGTAATACTTCCTTCCATGTAATGAGGGGCCTTTTATTTGGTTCTTCCCTAGCATGTGCAACTTCGCTGTGTAGTTACTAATACATGTTCCAACTCGAGTTATGTGTCATTCTAGGTATCCAATGTGGATCAACTCACTTCACACTCACCATCCTCATGCCTGTTTCCTTCCTTTGCTTCCGGTTCATGTGCTCATAAAACTCGGGAATTCCTCATACTTATGCTTTTTCCTACACCATGAGAACTATATAAAATCTAGACACTCGCTCTTGTAGTGTTTAGTAGATCCATAATTATAACAAGTTCCGTGGGGAAACTCACTCATACCTCCTCAACCACCATGACTTATGAATCCTCCCAAAACCCCTTCCTCAACCACCTCCATCTTCGTGCCCTTCATACTAAAGACAATCATTCTTATAACTACTTCCAATGCTAGTATGGCACAGACCAATATCAATGACATCATGGATTTTATCTATCAATTGGCAGTCTTTTATATCACCATTTGTAGATGAGAAAATCTTACAATAAGAAGACACATTCTTATGGAGTGTGCGCTGTAATAACAAGAATATACTTGGATCATGATCTCCGTGACATATTTCACAATCCAATGACATGACACACACCAAATTATGTGGGTAGTTTTCCTTTGTGTGTCCTTCTACCTCATAATATGTGCACCATAGTCCATTGTGAGTCTCATGAGCTGAATTCGTAGACAATTTCTCAAGTTTCTTTTCCATGGAAGTAATATGTGCCTCCAAAAAGGGACTTACCCAAGATCAATGATTATAAAGGCCTCAACATGTAGAGTATCCTCCAAGTCCTTGTGTGGTTCCGTGAAAATATTATGTGAAAATGCTCATCCGAATGATGTTATCAAACCTCCGAAAAACCATTGAGCATGTTGTGAGGGATGGATATCATAAGACAATTTTGATAGAAGAATTTGAAAGTGCACATCATACTCCCACACACTTTTGACCATACCTTGATGAATGTCTTTGAACTTGTTGATGATTTTTCTCAAACTCGGGGAAATGATACCCTTAGCGTGCCATATCAATTCACATTTTTTACATGCTCTGCAACATCCTCAACACCTTTGTAATTAGGCAAGTGAAGTGACTTTTAATAAAACAATTGGTGATGGTGTTGTGGCCCTTGTCCACCAGATCCAGAACCTTGATTCCCTCCTACGTTTCGTCCACCACTAGATCCACTAGATCCACTAGCTCTTATTCCTCCTGGATCTTCCAGATCCTCCTCCTATACCAAGTAAGGGGCCTAAATTAGTTGCACTCTACGTTTCCACCATTACGTTAAACTACATGCTAATAATATGTGATGTTGAACCACTCCTGATGTGTTTCCTATGTTTTGTGCACCCACTTTTTGTCAAAACGGGCTTGATAGAATACCTCCAAACATCGGGAGTGTCATGCGGCCATAGATGAACTAAATGAAAAATTATATCTACCAGTGTCTTTTGATTACCGATACCAATACAACCGGATTAATAAAACTTATCTCGTGAGGCTGGAAAATTAAGTGCTAGGGGTTGGTCACCAAGTGAGCTAAGATATGCACCTACAACTCTCCTTTCTCCATATGATGAGCTCTTACCAAAAGCCGAGGGGTTTCTATCCCACATTTTCCAAGATGGGGTAACACAACATGATCGGGTTCCACGTTCTCCACATGAACCTCAAATCCATCCTACAACTTTTCCTCCATAACTCCATCACTCATGCAACTTCACATTGTCTTACAAACTCCCTTTTTCGTGCTTCATTATATTTGAGCCACCTCTCCTTTGTCTCCATTTCCTCTGCAAGGTATGCCATCTCTCACCACACTAGCTTCCACACCCCGTGCCTAGTGGGAAGTTAGCTAGCCATAGTAAATACATCCATACTCAGAGTGATGATCATGATCTTAATGGCTAATGGTATAACACACAAGAATGATCCTCTTGGCTCCCTCAATAACTCAAGCTCAACAGTCTTTTGGCAAGAATACGTAGAAATCACATAAATTCTAAGGTAAAGTTATTCAACACTCCACTCCACCACTTATCAACAACATGATTCTAGGTTAGATCAACATCTCACAACCTTTGATACTCTTCTTGGGTCCAAACAAAAGGTCTATAATACCAAATCTTTCTTGATGAATACGGCGACAACCATTCATACAAATCTACTAGGAAACAACAAAATAATGTCTCATAGAGCTCATGATACAAATGTTCCTCTACCCATTTACGTGCATCAAACTCAAGTCAATATTGAATCTCTGTGCAAACTCATCCTCCATGATCTTAAGCCAAATCTCAACATTGTCCAAGGTTAAACATTCCATCATCACACACCATTCTTACAACATCTTCAAATGAGGTCCTAACAATGGAACCAAAATGTAGTCACATTTCCTAACTCCCGTTAAACCCCAAACGCATTGACGTATCACCAAACATGAGTTGGGAACTCACTCGAGGCACACGCAGTGCCGAGCCCTCCTTTATGTGAGCCTTATAATAATGCTTCACCATTAATGGAGGAATGTTTGCAAAAATAAAGATACACGCATTTATTCTAATACGGAGGTAGAGAAACTAGTTTTAAGTACAAATACACCATGATATAAATATAAACATTACAATATCATAATAGGATCATATATGAACCATGAGTAATATGAACACATCGTGGTTTGAACCCATAAATAGATATATTCAAGAAAACCCTTTATATATTGATTAACAGGTGTTTATAGTAGTCAGATTACATAAAAAATGTTCAAAGCACTAGAACATTTACATCATTCTACCATTAACATCCTACCCTTCCCATGGATCGATCCAATAACCCTATAAAGCCCCTAGAACCATTACATTTTCATCCCTATGAATACCCCATTACATATGCACTTGCACTTGACCCTCTCTAGCACACACCCCCTAGATCCAAATGCCTCCTTAAATAGGATATGAGCTCACCTAATCATCATTCTAGAAGCAAGCTTGCATGCCAAATGTCATCATATTCTGTTATACTCGAGTTTCCAAGCCATGCAGATGCCAACTAGCCATAACAACCTCCACTTTACAACTAGTAACTATAATGAAACGGAATATTATGTTCTTGAGCTTCAAGTCTCCATTTAACAATTGTTATCTAATTTTTCCCCTTAGATAAAATTGGACAAACATGACTTCACACAGAGAGAAAATGGAAGGATCAATTTGGCCGTGGGAGCTCACATCGGGCAAGTCAAGACTCGATTTATGGGAGAATGGAATGAAATGAACACAAGTGGGTCGTGTATCGAGTCAATAATGACTTGTTGAGCCAAAGGCATAAAGAGTTTCAGTGTATAAATGGTCAAGAAACGTAGAGTAGAAAGGCTTGAAGTCCGAAAATTTTAAACTTTGGAGATTGAGTGATTGAGTTCTCACCCTAAAAACACAAAAATAAACCCTGAAAATTGAAGTCTGAAACCCCGAAGTCCCAAAATCCCAAAATCCTAAAACCTAAAGTCTCGAACCCCTGAAAAGATGAGTTCCAAAATTTGAAGTCTGAATTTCAAACCTTGGGGTTTCAGAATTTCGGAACTCTCAAGCCAACTTGAGCGATGAATAATGTAGAGATTTTGGATTTTGGAGGATGTGATGTAATTTGGAGTTTGAAAAAACAAAGCCAACCACTCGCATTTATTATAGTATGACACCCTCATCTTCAGATGGCCATAACTTTTAATGGGATCTTATATTTGCACAAAATCAAACTTTTTGGAAAGCTCTCAAGTGTTTTGGAAAGCTCTAAGTATTACAAAATGTGGAATTACAATCCACCATTTTAGAGGAGAGGTTTCATATTTCTCACCTACAAGAATGATGAGGTATGGGCTTCTTTTTCTTCCCAACAAGCAAGGTACAATGGAGTATGGGCTTTGAAGACTTTCCCATCACTCCCACAAGGACAATGACTGAGATTTGGGCAGGAGATTGGAGTGCATTTTCAAATTTCTTCTCTCTCTCTCTTCATTTTCTTCCTTTATAAAATTTAAGGGGTTTGCATGTGTATGGGTTGTTGATATTTCTTCTCTTATGCACCCCATTTGTTCTTGGGGCTCTAAGCCTTCCTCAAAACATTGTGATGGCATCATGCCCTTCTCCCACATGCAATGTACTGTGTATACTTCATGAGCAATAAAAATTATGTTTTGTGTTAGTTTTTTAATATTTTCATAATTTTTGTGTCTCTTTTACCTCGCTATTGCACAGGGGTGTTCTGTGCATATTTCGTAGTTATTGCAGGTTGTTTTGTGTTTATCAAGAATGAAGATTGTTTATATTTTGGGTTTGTGTTGTAGTTGTCCAACCTTCACTTAATACATTGGTGGAACTTGGGTTTATGTTGCATTTTTCCAACCTCCCTAGTATTCACCCTTTCTCCATTTTATATGGCTGGGAAAAGTGATCAACACTCCTTTCTTGGTGTATCATTGCTCGTAGTGTAGGTTTCTTTCATGCAATCCTTCTTTCCTTGTCCCCTTGGAAGCATTAGATTAGGATTAGTTAGTGGTTTTCCTGCATTAGGAGTAGTTAGTGGTAGGTAGGTTAGGAGCAGGAACCAACCTTCTTTGGAGATCTATCCTATTTTGTAATGTCCCACACTCAGGATAGCTCCATGTTATGTAATCACGCCGAATGCCCCATCTCAAACCGGGAAATTCGGGGTGTTATGATTTCGCATCAAAAAAGTCTTATCATCATTACGCCTATCCAAAACTTCACATGTTTTTCATGTGATACCTTTCTTTAACCAAAATGTTGCTAAGTCCTTAAACCCTTAAACCCTTTCCTACTCCCACGTGAAAACCCATTTCTCTTTTTCCTGTTTACTCACGTGTTTTTCTCCATAGTGCCTTCCGCACATGCTCATCCTTTACTTTAGTAATTAGTCATTTTCCTATATTAACGGGGTTTAGGGCTCAATGTTCTAGGTTTAGTTTTTAAGGCTCATGGTTTAGGTTTTGTGGTTTAGGGTTTACAATTTAGGTTTTATGGTTTAGGGTTTAGATTTTAGGATTTATGGCTCAGGTTTAAGGGTTGAGGCTTTAGGATTTAAAGTTTAGGGTTTAGGGCTTAGGGTTCAGGGTTTAGGTTTCATAGTTTAGGATTTAGTGTTTAGAAATTAGGGTTTAAGGTTTAGGGCTCAGGGTTTAGGGTTTAGGGTTTAGGGTTTAGGGTTTAGGGGGTTGAGGTTTTGGGGCTAAGTTGTTAGGGTTTAGGATTTAGGTTTAGGGCTCATGGTTTAGGGTTTAGAGTATAGGGTTCGGGGTTTAGGGTTCAAGGTTCGGGTTTAATGGTTTAGGATTTAGGGTTTAGGATTAGGGTTAAGCATTTAGGATTTATAGTTAGGGTTTAGGGCTCAAGGTTTAGGGTTTAGGGTTTAGGATTCAAGGTTTAGGGTTTAGGATTTAGGATTTAGGGTTTAGGGTTTAGAATTTAGTGTTTAGGGATAAAGGTTTAGGGTTTTGGGTTTAGAGCTCATGATTTAGGGTTTATGGTTTAGGGCTCAAGAATCAGGGTGTGGGGTTCAAGGCTCAAGGTTTAGGGTTTAAGGCTTAGGGTTTATGGTTCATGGTTTAAGGTTTATTATTTTAGTTTTAGGGTTTAGGGTTTATAGTTTAGGGTTTAGGGTTTAGGGCTCAGGGTTAAGGGTTGAGGGTTTAAGGTTTAGGTCATCGAAAGTTCATGGTTTAGGATTTAGGGTTTAGGGTTTAGGGTCAGGGTTTAGGGTTTAGGATTTAGTTTTTAGCATTTAGGATTTAAGGTTTGGAATTTAGTGCTCATGGTTTGTGGTTTAGGGTGTAGGGTTTAGGGCTTAGGGCTTAGGGCTTAAGGTGCGGGGTTTAGGGTTTAGGGCTTAGGAATCAGGGTTCAAGGTTAAGGGTTTAAGGTTTAGTGTTTAGGGTTAAGGGTTTAACATTTAGGGTTAAGGGATTAGGGTTTAGGGTTTAGGATTTAGTGTTTAGGGTTTATTATTTTGGTTTTAGGTTTATAGTTTAGGGTTTAGGGCTCAGGCTTAAGGGTTGAGGGTTTAAGGTTTAGGTTGTAGTTTTAGTATTTATTGTTTAGGGCTCATGGTTAAGGGTTTAAGGTTTAGGGTTTAGGTTTTAGGGTTTAGGGCTTAGGGTTCAATGTTTATGATTTAGGGTTTAGGGGTCATGGTTTAGGGTTTAAGATTTAGGGTTTAGGGTTTGGGGTCAGGGTTTAGGGTTTAGGATTTAGTTTTTAGGGTTTAGGGTTTAGGGCTTAGGGCTTAGGGCTCAGATTTTAGGGCTTAAGGCTCAGGGTTTAGGGGTTAGGGCTCATGGGTAAGGGTTGGATGTTTAAGGTTTAGGGTTTAGGGATTATGGTTTAGGGTTTAGGGATCATGGTTCAGGGTTTGGGGTCTAGGGTTAAGGGCTCAAGGTTTAGGGTCTATTTTCTAGGGTTTAGGGTTTTGATTGTAGAATTTAAATGCTAAAAGCTTTAGGTTGAATGCTGAAATCATAAAACTTACCTATGTCATGCGTAGATTATACTATTAAAAACTATCTTTTAAACCATGACAGATGGAGCTATTGGACTAGTTCCATAAGGTAAAAAGTGACCCTAACATCTTATATTTACTAAAATAAATTTAAACTATATGAAATAATAATAAATGAAAAAATTATACTTTGGTTTAGGAGTCATGGTTTAGGGTTTAGGGTTAGAGTTTAGGATTTAGATTTTAAGGTTTAGGGTTAAAGCATTTAGGGATCATGGTTTGTGGTTTAGGGTTTAGGGTTTATGGCTTATTTTAAGGCTCAGGGTTTAGGGGTTAGGACTCACGGGAAAGGGCTAGATGTTTAAGGTTTAGGGTTTAGGGTTTATGGTTTAGGGTTTAGGGTTTAGGGATCATGGTTCAAGGGTTTGGGGTCTAGGGTTAAGGGCTCAAGGTTTAGGGTTTAGGGTTAAGGTTTAGGGCCTAGGGTTTAGGGTTTAGGGTTTTGATTGTAGAATTTAAATGCTAAAAGCTTTAGGTTGAATGCTAAAATCTTAAAAATTACCTATGTACTTAACCAAATTATACTATAAAAACTATCTTCTAAACCATGATAGATGGAGCTATGAGACTAGTTCCATAAGGTGTAGAGTGACCCTAACATCTTATATTTACTAAAATAAATTTAAAGTATAAGTTTTTCATTTATACTTAAACATTTATTTTTGTAAATAGAAGCATGTCAAAACCACATATCATGCTTATACTATTAGGAACACATACACATTATCACATGTACATGTTATAAGACGTACACATTATAGTGCATACGTGTTATGTTTGTTTACTTTTCCAAGCCATGCCTAAAGGATTGGGATCCATTTGGATCCCAAAGCGTGAGGCATGGACCTGCACAAACACAACAAACCACATGTTTTTGTAGGAAAATGCAAAAATATAACTTCCGCCATTATAAATCAACATAAAATGATCGATTCATTTAAAAAAATTGATACCACAATGTAGAGTAGAGTTTTTTATATTATTGGTAAAAGGTTTTGGAGGGACCTTACCCAAGATTACAACCAGAGGCTCAACAACCAAGATAAACAAAGTATAACAAAGTGTGGTTTTTTGATCCGTGGGGTCCACACCCCAACCAAAAGAGAAAAGAACATGATAAAACAAACCTGGGGGCCATATGCCAATAAAGAGCCCAACATCAAAACATCAACAACAAAACTGCAACTAGAAAACAACACAAAAATAGTTTCATTGAGAACAAGGAGACAACAACACTAACCAATATATTTGCTAAAAAAATTTAAAGCAACCTTGAAATCTTGGTAGAGTTTCAGGGCAATGGAGATAGTGGGGTCCTAGTTTGTATCTTTAAAATTTCTTGTAATCTTTCCATTATTCCAAGCCGTGTCCGAATGCTGCTAGAGTCACAAATTTGGTGGATGTGGACTTGCATAAGATCCAAAATAACACTTTACATAGCCAAATAATTGTTGTGTTTCTCCTTAAGATCTTTAATCTTAGATTCCAGTGTAAAAATTTCTACTTTGAGGCCGGTGTTGGGGTCTGAAGCTTGTTTCTTAACAAAAGACTTAAGCAAGAAGTCTACATTTTCCTCAAGGGTTTTAACAATATCAACTTGCATGTTGAATTTATTTTCCAAGCTAGAGCCTTTTTCTATGTTAGGAAGGACAGAGGGAGGGCTATCTTCCACCAATATTTCTTTGTCTTGTTGGCGAGTCCACAACTTCCTTTCCTCTCCTGCTATCTTGTGAAGAACCCTTTTAGGGAGTGGCTATGAGATAGAGTAATGGTACATGGGGTTTTGGATAAAATGTGGGTTTTTTTGGAAGGGGATAAGCCATAGAATGGCAGAGGTTGTTGGAAACAACATTAGAAAAGTAATGGTTAATGAGATAAATGACACCCTGGTGTAGAGGAATAGTCCTCTTGTGACCCTGAACTTCAAGAATAGACTTTTCCATTGACTACAGAATGTAGTAGGAGAGACTCACCTTCACCTCGCACCTGAAGTGATTAAGCAAGACTAGGTGATGTTGCGAGAATGGTGGAGAATCTTCCCTCTAATGTGACATAGTGCACCATCATATGTGTCACCTCATCATAAGGCATCGGGATAGAAGAAACTAGAATGCCTTCCTTTTTGATGTTGAGCTTTTCTCCATCATCTAGAAAGAGATTTTCTTTACTTCCTTATCAATTTTGTTCCTAAAGAATTTTTTCCCCTCCATGCTTAGTCCGGTGATAAATGAGATGAATTCTTCAGTGATTTGAAAGTCCCTATCTTTGAAAGAGATGTTATGGTCTTTCCAATTCGCCATGAATTGTAAAGAGATATATTGTTCACTCCATTTTACGCAGAAGCCCTCCATATTTATGGTCTCCCAAAGCTCAATCTGATCCTGCCATTGAGGATTGAAGATAGGTTCTATATGGCAAGGGGCACCACCCATTATGAAAACCCTACGAGAATTCATTGGGTTAAATTGAAAGTTGTGAACAATAAACTTCTCAACAACCCTTTGACACACTCGTATGCCTGTGCATTTTAGGAATAAAATCCGCTTCCTTCTCCCTAAAATGCTCAGAATGGAAAAATCACTTAGTTTTCAAAAGCATAGAAGAATAAATTCAAGCATGCCTAAATTACCATGGATATCTTGTTGTAGGGTTACACACGTGTTGGCACCACCGACTGAGAAGGACTAATGAGTGTGTTTGTTTTATTTGAAATGATATTTCTAACTTTAGTGGGTGTGTCATTGAAGTCATTCCATTCTTTATAATCATTAATACAAACTCCTATATTTTCAAGTGAATCCACAAATTTGTTCCCTTCTCTATACACATGCTTGAAAATGATACTTAGACCATTGCATAAATTATGAGCTTCATTAATGAATTATCTAATGGTCCAACTAGGAGTTAGGGACTTAGAGAGAATATTGACAATGTTCATTGAGTCACCTTTGATAATGATGTTTCCCATGTTGAGTTTCCTAGCAAGTTTGATTCCCCATAGAGTGACTAGAGCCTCAGAGTAGTGGTTAGTTTTCTTACCCATGGGACCAACATATGCTGCAATAAGATGACCCTTGTGATTTCTAATTAGACCACCTCCTCCGGTTGGACCAGGGTTTCCTTTGGAGGCACCGTCAAAGTTCAGCTTATACCAGCCTTCAGAAAGGGGAATCCATTGTACAATAGACATGTCAATGCTTTGAATGGGGGCAATACATTGTTGTATATCAATATTCCATGCCTTAAGATATCTGACCTCCTCCTATGGATATATGGATTTTTGGGAGGTTTAAATTTCAAGATGTTTTCTTTTGCAGCCACTATGATTTCGTTGAGGATACTTTTAATGGTCCTATTAGTATCTCTAAAAATGATCAAATTGCGGGATTTCCAGATTCTCCAGATGGTGTGAGGGAATATAATTTTCCACATCCTGTGAAGAAGAGCATGCTTAAAAGGAGGTTTCCATTGTAGTCATGCTTGTGTGATATCTTTTGGAAAAGACCATTTGACTTCAAACCTGTTAAAGATGAGCTTCCATAGAGAACTAGCAACTGGACAGTGAAGAAGAAGATGTTGGATAGTTTCATTATCCATCTTACAGTGATAGTATCTATTCGGCATGGTAGACCCTCTTTTGATGAGGTTTTCAATGGTAAGAATGCCTTTATTGAGCACAAACCAAAGGAATTGATTGATTTTTGGGTAAGCTCTTTGAACCAAATCTTGTTCCAAGGGAAGTTACTTGATAGGTTCATTGGCATACAACTAATACCCTGATCTCACCAAATAGTTACCATCAAAAGAAGAAACCCAGTTAAATTCATCATGATTTTGGGTTTGACTAATGGGGATGAGGTTCAAAGTGGTTTGAAGTTCCGCAAGAATCTCCTTGTGAATTGGGGTAAAGGCCTCAAGGTTTTTCCAATGTAATTTGCCATCAGTGTTTTGAATGTAGTCACAAACCTACTATCCTAATGTTGTAGTAAGGTTGTCTTTTAGCTGATCCTAGTGTTCATTATTTGAAAGTGTGCTAAATTTAGCCAATTGTCTTTCTAGAAACTTATGCTCTCACCTCGTGCCTAATGTCCATTTACATCCTGCAACTAGCTCTTTCCTGATCTTGATGATGTTGTTCCAAAAACCAGATCCCAACGGGTGAGTGACATTATTAAAGTAGTCCATAATACTTCCTTGATTAAGATATTTAGCTTTAATGAGGGGTAAAAGCATGAAGTTGGGGGCCAAAAAGTGGACAAAAACCTAGCAAATGAATGAAACACGATCGCATTATGTTTTCCTAGGCTTGTGAATTCACGAACCTAAAATGCGTACTGTTATAACGCGTAAATGTTTCTATGAACACAAAACATGTACGCGTTTTTCTCTATATGAAGTTTGTAGGGGCTGGAAGGAGCCATATTTAGTAAAATAAATGTTAAGTATAAGATTTCTTTTATTATTAAATTATACTTTTATTATTATATTTTAAAGTAATAATAAAATAAATAGTATACTTTAAATTTATTTTACTAAATATAAGAAATTAGGGTCACTCTGCACCTGATGGAAGTGGTCCCGTAGTTCTGACAATGATAATCTAGAAGATAGTTTTTCAAAATCTAATCTGGTTAGTACTTACTCATTTTTAAAATTTCAGCAATGACCTAAAACTTTCAAGCCATATATATTGTAGTTAGTCTTTGTTTTGTGAAAACATGTAGTCATTTCATAGGTTTTTGACCTTCTGGATTGGATTTTGGCCCTACCACTGCTTGAATTGGTACTAATTTTGAAATTTGGTCCATAATTCACTTTAGTGACCACGAATCAGCTCTATGATGCTTGTCTACTTCTTACTAAAATGAGATCCTTACTAAAATGATGTTTATGGTTTATGGTTTAGTGTTTAGAATTTAATGATTAGGGTTTAAGTTTAGGTTTTAGGGCTCAATATTTAGGGTTTGGGTTTTGTGGTTTAGGGTTTCGGCCTAAAGGTTCAAGGAATAGGGTTTAGGGATCAAGGTTTAGGGCTTAGGGCCAAGGGTTTGGGGTTTAGGTTTTAGGGTTTAGGTTTTAGGGTTTAGGTTTTTGGGTTTAGGGGTTTAGGGTTTAGGGGTTAGGGTTTAGGGTTTAGGGATAAGGGTTTAGGGTTTAGTGTTTAGGGTTTAGGATTTAGGGTTTAAGGTTTCGTGCTGTGGTTCGTGGTTTAGGTTTTATAGTTTAGGGTTTCGGATTTTGTGTTTAGGGTTTAGGGTTTAAAATTTAAGGTTTAGAGTTTATGGATTTGGTTTTTATGGCTCGTTATTTAGGGTTTGGGTTTTAGGGTTTAGGGTTTAGGGCTCGGGGCTCGGGGTTGAGGGTTTAGGGTTTAGAGTTTATGGCTAAGGGTTTAGGGTTTAGGATTTAATGTGTATGGTTTGGGGTTTATGTTTTTTTAGCTCGGTGGTTCGGGGTTTAGGGCTTAGGGTTTAATGTTACGAGCTCATGGTTCGGGGTTTAGGGCTTAGGTTTTAGCTTTTAGGGTCTAGAGCTCGGGGTAAGCGGTTTAGGTGTTAGGGTTTAAGGTTCAGGGTTCAGGGTTTAGGGCTCAAGGTTTAGGGTTTAGGATTTAGGGTTTAGGGTTTTGGGCTAAGGGTTCAGGGTTTAGGTTTCATATTTTAGGGTTTAGGATTTAAGGCTTAGTGTTTAAAATTTAATATTTAGGGTTTAGGGTTGAAGATTTAGGTTTTAGGGCTTAGTATTTAGGGTTTACATTTGAGGGCTTAAGGTTTAGGGTTTAGGACTCGGGGCTTAGCTAAAAATACTATATCGTAATCGTGCATAAATTAAATTCAAAATATTACTCTTCATTCTTGCTATTACAAAGGAAGTATTACACCCATTTATATAGGGAGAGGTAGTTCCTATATTTAAGGAGAGATAATCTCCATAAATATCTCCATACACAACTCCTAAACCAACTCCATGTTATTTTAGGTGAGATTTTGTTTTCTCACAAAACTAATATTGTTTATGAGTTGTTTACTCAAAACTCATAAAAATATTTACTCACCCATTCATAATTACATTTACAATAATGTAATTAATTATTACAACACATATTATATTATCCTAGATAATATAATCACTCACATAATATTCTATGTTCACACTAAAACATAGATATTCCTAACATTCACCCCTTAGTGTGAACATGGGGCAAGAGCACTTGAAAACATGAGTATGAGAGATTTATGTAGTTCTTACTGGATCTTTCTGTTTGGATCTGTTGCACATGATCACCTCTCTAGCTCACCAATTGATCATGATCACCTCTCCGCGTGAATCTATTCACTAATTGATCATCTTCCAATGACCATACGATATCAACTGAGGATCATACGTAGAAGATTCCCTCATGTAAACAAATGTTCTCAGCATCCAAAATGCACATCCTCCTCTTTTCAATCTTTGACAAGGAACATGTTTTATTTCTACACACATCACTCAAAGCAAACAACTGAAAATATTATTAAAATGTGTCACCAGTGCTATATGTGACCCCTATCGTTGGTGACTGACGAGAGGCCCTAAAATTCCTCCTTCCTCCTGTTCCTCCTTCCTCCAAAAAGTGAACTATTTACCATAAGAATTCCTCATCACTAGGACAAGAAAGTTCCTCATCTTTAGAGTATTCATCCCAATCAGTTTCTTCTTCAACCAAAAGAGCTTTTTGATCTATTTTGTCATCAAGTAGATCTTTTGCCCTCTTTTTACAGTTCAAGGCTACATGTCCCGATTCATTACAGTAATAGCATTTCATTTTACCTTTAAAAGGGAAAGGTTTTGGTTTGAACTTTCCTTTCTTAGATGAAGTACTTGCTTTATTCTGTACATACATTACTTCTTCATATTCTTCATAATTACTCTGATCAAGTAATGTGGAGATTACTCCTTCTAATATATAGAATACAGAATTGAATCAGGTACTTTAAAAATTATATAGAATACCTTTGAACCTCCAAGCAAGCCAAGAATCTGTATTAACAATTCAACATTATTGGAAATTGGAGAAAACTTCAGTAGAAGAATTGATATGCTGAATTTGATAGCTACATAGTGAAATATGTATTTCTTCAAAAATACGAATTGGGTTCTGCTGAAATTTCTTCTATCATTTCCTAACAAATATTTGGTTCTGTGTACAAAATTATAGAAAAACTCAAATCTGGAAACAAAATATAGAAGCTATTCTTTGAGATGGATTTGATCAAGAAAACACTGAAATTTCCCGCATCAAACCTACTCTGGTACCAAATGAAAATACTATATCAGAATTGCATAAATTAAATTCAAAATATTACTCTTCATTATTGCTATTACAAAGGAAGTATTACACCCATATATATAGGAGAGGTAGTTCCTATATTTAAGGAGAGATAATCTCCATAAATATCTCCACACACAACTCCTAAAACAACTCCATGTTATTTTACGTGAGATTTTGTTTTCTCACAAAACTAATATTGTTAATGAGTTGTTTACTCAACAACTCATAACAATATTTACTCACCCATTCATAATTACATTTACAATAATGTAATTAATTATTACAACACATATTATATTATCCTAGATAATATAATCACTCACATAATATTCTATGTTCACACTACAACATAGATATTCCTAGCATCGGGTAAAGAAATATTATATTACCTAATACAACTATCTTATTTTTCCCATCACATGGGAAATATTTCACTCATTGTAATGTTCTGTGTCTTACCCATTCTTATTAGTAATTGACAAAGAGTATTCAACTGAAAAGGGTTCATCAACTTCGTAGGCAGAACATTCAAAGAGAGTCATCACAATTTGATGTCTTTCATCTATTGATATTTTGAAGGAGGGAAATGTTAGATTCTGAATGTCCAATCCTTCCATAGACCCCAGTAGTCCTCAATCCTTGGATGTACAAGGAGACACCGTTACTTGGCTTCCATTTATAATGATAGAGATATTTGTAAATTCATGTTATGACCTCTAAATCTATATGAATTTCAAGTTTCTTGGAAATCACATCACACCCTTCACTAGGATTGATGACTACCCCTATCTTTTTGAAGGTTCTTTTGAAAACATCCATGGGTTTATCATATAAGGAATTATCAATGAATGGAAGGTCATTAATTCATAGGCCAAGTGACTCCCATTTAGAACTAAATAAGAAATATTTACTAGGTGATTGATAACCCCTTTGTGTTCTTAGCCATTCCCTGTTTCTATGCTTATTTTGAACACTTCAGGAAGTTTTGTCAAATTTACTATCCATTCTAGTAGAACAAGAAATTTCTCTTTCTCCGGAGGAGAGGATACTACAGGAAATTCAATTATGATCCTACACCTCCACATTGGTATATTATCTCTGTTTCCTTTAAGATTAAATTTTGTGTTGTGATGGTTATTGTTTCCAGCTTCCAATAGGTCATCCTGGCTTGCATAATACCATACATGGAAATATGAGAAATGTGAAATTTGTTTAGAGTGTGAATAAATTTACATTCAAGAATGAAAGTATATGTGGGGAGAAACAAGTTTGGAAGAGATGTGTAATATGCATTTCAAGGAACAAGGTATATGTCATATCCATTTAGTTACTTGTCCCACCTCTCATAAACAAAATAGTTCTATAAGCGAGACTTAATGATGGTTCTAGGCACGAGACTAGGAAATATTAATGAAATATGGTTCGGGTTTGAGGTTTAAGGTTTAAGGTTTAGGGTTTATGGTTCAAGGTTGTGGTTATGGCTTAGGATTTAGGGTTTAGGGTGTAGGGTTTAGGTTTAGGGTGCAGGGTTTAGGTTTTAGTTTTATGGTTAGGGTTTATGGATCATGGTTAAGGATTTAAGGTTTAAGGTTTATGGTTTTGGGTTTAGGGTTAAGGATTTAGTGTTTAGGGATTAGGGTTTATGGTTTACGGTTCGGGTTCAGGGTTTAGGGTTTAAGATTTAACATTTAGGGCTTAAGGTTTAGGGTTTATGGTTTAGGGCTCGGGGTTTAGGGATTAGGTATATGGTCTAGGGTTTAGGTTTTAGATTTTAGGGCTCAGGGATAAGAGTGTAGGGTTCAAGGCTTAGGGTTTAGGGTTTAGGGTTTAAGGTTTAGGGTTTAGGGGTCGGGGTTTAGGGTTTAGGATTTAGTTTTTACGGTTTAAGGTTTAGGGTTTAACATTTAGGGCTCATGGTTCATGGTTTATGGTTTAGGGCTTATGGATTAGGGTTTAGGGCTTAAGGCTCATGGTTTAGGGCTCACGGGTAAGGGATGAATGTTTAAGGTTTAGGGTTTAGGTTTTAGGGTCTAGGGATCATGGTTCAATGTTTAGGGTTTAGGGTTTAGGGCTCAAGTTTTACAGTTTAGGGTTTAGGTTATGGCCTAGGGTTTGAGATTTTGATTGTAGAAGTTAAATGCTAAAAGGTTTAGGTGAATGTTGAAATCCTAAAAATGACTTATGTCGATCATATTATACTATAAAAACTATCTCCTAAAGCGTGACTCATGAAGCTATGAGACTAATTCCATAATGTACAGAAGCGACTCTAATTTCTTATATTTACAAAAATAAATTTAAAGTATAAGAATAATTTTTTTGTTTTTCATTTATTATTATTTATATTTTATTATTTCTTATACTTAAACATTTATTTTTGTTAATAGAAGCATGCCAAAGGCATATACAATGTTCATACTATATAGAACACGTACGCGTTATAACACGTACACATTTTGCATTTTCACTTTTTCCAAGCCATGCCTCAAGGCTTGGGATCCGGTTTGGATCCCCAAGCCTGAGGCATGGACCTACACAAACACATCAAACAACATTTTTTTGCAAGAAAATGTAAAAATGTCACTTCATCCATGATAAATCAATATAAAACAATTGATTCGTTTAAAAAAATTATACCATGACGTAGAAGCGAGGTTTCTTCTTTCTAAAAATATAATTTTTCAAATTTTCTGACCAATATAAGGTTTCCATATTATTTATTTTCTAACTATGCCTTTTTATAGCTATTTTTTGAAGTTTAAATATGTCTATCTTTCATCATGTATCTTTTTTTGGCTCATCAAAATTGAAAACAAATTATACTAGCACAAACTAGGCCTAATTCTAAAACATTTAAAAAAATCTAATTTTTATATTTTTGAGGTAGTTAGGGAGGGGGTGCAAGGTCGAGCTCTGTTATTTTTCAAAACATAAAATTTATGTACTAGAAAAATAATAAAAAAAATACTTGCTAAAAACATCTAGCACAAACTAGATGCTCCTAGCTATCTTTCTACCAAAGGGTTTTCAAAACTACTAAATGGTGCTTAAAAATGGTGGGGGCACATGACGAACGTCACTCTATTATGTTTTTTAACAAAAATAGGAGCATCTATTGGTATTTTAGTTATTTGACCAACTTAAAATTATCTATTTTCAATAAAATTTAGTATCTTAGAAACTAGACTCAAAATTCTATGATTCATGTTTATACAACATCTTCCAATTTTGAGTGTAACTATTTCAAAAAAACTCATAAAAGTTGAAGTTTTTTATTTTCCAGAAAAATGCACCCACTTAAGACCCCCTTTTGGCCCCCCATCTTGGTGCACTTACCCTAAGATTGGTCCATGGTTGTTCCTCTTTCACAATTATCTAACCCATTTTAGAGACAAGAGCAACATTCATGGTACAATTTTTTTAATGCCAACGCCTCCAACGTTTTTGATGTTACATGCCTTGTCCCAAGCCACCAAGTGCATCCTATTCTTATCTTCATTTCTTTCAGAGAAAGTTTTTGGATTCTTTCAATTTTTTCCACAACAACCACTGGAATAAATAATAAGGATATGATGTAAATTGGAAAATTTTGAAGTGTGCTTTTAATAAGAAGGCATTTCCCAACACTTGAAAGGATATAGCCCTTCCAACCAAGAAGATTTCTCTAAAACTTATCCAGAAAGGTATTCCACACACTCATTTGGATCTTGTTGGTGCCAAGAGGAAGACCAAGGTAGGTAGTAGGTAAAGAGTTAATTTCATAGCCCATGATTTGTGCAATTTTCCTGTCTTGTAGTAAGCGAGTATTAAAGAAGTATAAGCAACTTTTATCGAAATTTATTTGTTGACCGAAGATTCTTCATATAGCTACATGATATGCTTCATAGTTATGACTTTGAGGATAAAGGAAAGAAGGAGCAATATAGTGTCATCAATGAACTATCGATGGGAGACCATGATGTAAAAAGAGGAGGGTTTGAATCCTTTGAGTTAGCACAAAGAAACAACTTTATTGATTATAAGATTGAGACTATCCACCATGATGATGAAAAGTATGTGAGAGATAGGGTCACCTTGACCGATACCGTGACTACTAGGAAGAAACCCACCGGGCTGCTATTAACTATCATCGAGAATCTTGGTGATGAAATACAAGTCCATACAATATTTCTAAACTGATCATCAAATCCAAATTTTCTTAACTTGATTAGAAAAAGACCAAGAAACTCTATCAAAAGCTTTGTTCATGTCAATTTTTAACACCATACCTACTTTTTTCTTTTCTCCATTGAGTGTATGGTTTCATGAACCATAATTACTCCATCTTGGATAAGTATTCCTTTTACAAATCCTCCCTATTGGCTTGAGATTATATTCAAAAGAAGTGGTTGGATCCTGGAGGTGAGGATTTTGGTGAATATTTTATAGAGCACATTGGAGAGACTTATGGGTCTGAAGTGCTTGAATTCCTTCGCCCCAAATTTTTTAGGGATTAGGATGATAAAAGTGTTATTTATTTCCTTGAGAATTCTACCTATCCTGAAGAATTCATTTACAACTTTGAGAAGGTCATCCACACAAATCTCCTAGCATTTTTGATAAAAGAAAGTAGAAAAACCATCTAGATCGAGGATTTGTCTCCTTCCATGGAGAAGACTACTTTCTAAAGCTCTTCTAAGGTAGCTAGTTTAGCAAGAGTGCCAAACTCTTCGGGTCTAACTAGGTTGTTTGGAATAGAATCCAGTAGCTTGTTAGCATCTTCTTGAGATGATGGAGGACTTCCATTCAACATATTTTTGTAGAAATTAATAGCTTCTTCTTTGATGGAGTTAGGATTTGACGTCGTAACTCCAACTTGATTTGTAACTTTAGAGATTTTATCGTGTGCCCTATGTTTTAAAACTTTCATATGAAATAATTTCATGTTCTTATCTCCATCTTTGAGCCAGATTGCTCTAGATTTAAGCTTCCAATAAGATTCTTCCCTTGTGCAGATGGTATGGAAATTTGCTAAGAGAGTTTTTTCATGAGTGAAATCTTCTTGACTCATGCCATAGGAAACCACTTTCTTTTCCAATTCATCAATGTCCTCTTTGATCTTTTTTTTTCGATTGAAAATATTGTCGAAGACTTATTTGTTCTAGACCCTTGCTTTTCTTTTGACATTTTTGAGTTTCAAGTAGTGTTTCTTCTTTGTATAAATATAATTTTTCATTTTTTTGACAAATATAAGGTTTCCATATTATTTATTTTCTAACTATGCCTTTTTATAGCTATTTTCCGTAGTTTAAAGATGTCTATCTTTTGTCATGTATCTTTTTTTGACTAATCGAAATTGAATAATTTTTTTAGGAATAAACTAGGCCTAATTCTATACATATTAAAAAAAAAAATTGATATTTTTGGGTAGTTAGGGGGCATGGTGGAGCTCTGTTATTTTTCAAAACATAACATTTTTACTAGAAAAATCATTAAAAATAAATACTTGCTAAGAAAAATTTTTAAAAATTTAGCGAAACTAGATGCTCCTAGCTATCTTTCTACCAAAGGGATTTCAAAAATACTAAATGGTGATAAAAATGGTGGGGGCACGCAAGTCACACTATTATTTTTTTAACAAAAACAAGAGCACGTATTGGTATTTTAGTTATTTAAACCACTTAAACTTATTTGTTTTCAATAAAATTTAGTAGCTTAGAAAGTAGACTCAAAATTCTATGATTCATATTTATGAAACATCTTCCAATTTTGAGTGTAACTATTTTAGAAAACTCGTACAAGTTGAAGTTTTTTATTTTTCAGAAAAATGCATCCACTTAAGACCCCTTTTGGCCCCCCAACTTGGTGCTCTTACCCAGGTATGCCAACAAGATCCTGATGTGCATTAGTGGCACAATTGTCCTAAAAGGTGTGAATATTTTTTTTAAGACATGATTTGTTAGCTATTATGTTCAATGTGGTTTTTCCCTTTCCCTTCTTAATAATATATGTTAGGATATAAGTAGAAGACACTCTCCCTTCTCAATATTATATATATTAGGATATAAGTAGAGGATAATTCAAGGTCCAACATTAATGAATTCATTATATATCGATGTATTCATATAACATTAATGCATTCATCACACATTCGGTCTACTAGCACTCACCAAACCTACTCAAAAATCTTAGAATTTGTTGATGTTGGTGTTATTTGTTTACTTTGGAGTTTACTAGAATATTGGTTATTGACTACAATCCTTACACAACCATTGATCTTCCTTTGCAATATCTTAGACCTCTCTTGTGATCCTTATGAATATTTATTATAAACCTCTTGAATATTGTACTTCCTTTATTACAATATTATTTACAACCTTACTATCACCATCTTACAATCAGCAGCCTAGTTAGATGCCACTATCCTATTCTAGATCTAGGCTTTAGAACCCTCTAATTTATATAGAGTGTGGAGTAATGCCTTCCTAATTCTACCTCTACACAAAATTATAATCTAAGGTGTGCATATTGAGTGTAACCTTTTTATCTCTATTTAGAATAATCCCATTATAGAGAGATCAAAGGAATTGTTATTGGGAACACTTTGTTTTGCATACATCAACCACTAGATAAGTCATAAGAAAACCCAAAAATGTAAAGAAATGAAATTAATTAAGCAAATGAAAGGAATAATAACTAGATCGTACTCAAGCCAAGAACATAGATGCTAATCAAACACCACGATCAATAAGATGAAAGCAATTTGCCAAAATAACTCTACACAAAAAATTTGCAAACAAATGAGCAGCAATATCATATATTATTATGGAACTCAATGCAATACATTGAGAATGGGCCTTGCTTAAATATGCAAGGAATAACAATCTAAGAACTAGCCAAGGTCGTAGATCAAGCCATAAATCAAGGAAATAACTAGTCATCAAAGAACTAGTCAAGACCATAGATTTAGGAGAGAACTAGACATCAAGGATCTAGTCAATACCATAGATCAAGGAAAGAACTATACCTAACAACTAGATAATATCTCCTAATATCTAAATAAGATAAAAGAAATATCCACACACATAAGTGGGTGAGGATAAATAAAATAAAGGTAAATAAAGTACCTAGGTGAACATGAGCTAAGGTAAATACCTACTCTAACACTCTAGGGGCCAAAATAGATGTGGCATGTCCATAGTATGAGTCCCGGAAACTAGGCCTGATGAGGTACTCATGTACAATAACTGGGAAAAAGGGACACCACAAGGTACCCAAAACCAGTAACAACAAAGTAAAGAGAGTAAAGACCCGCTCCAAGGCATCCCAAGAAGCTCAGATCAAAAAAACTCGTACAATGCTGAAGAAGTTTGGTGTGCACTATGGTCTGAATCCATTACTCGATCACAAAACTCAAAAACAACTGACACTGGGCTCCACCAGAATAGCTCCATACAAGGAGACTGTCAACGGAGTGATGTCGAAAGTGCAAAAAAACACCAAACATAATTCGATCAAGTGCTGCAAATAGGTGTGCCATGATCCAAGAACAATAACCAAAGCAACAAGGTGTCATGATCCAAGAAAAGCCAAGGTAACAAGGCAAGGACACGAAACCGAAGAAGCAGGATCAACACCACACCCTCCCATACTACTGAATGGGTGGAGTGGCACTACAAATCTATATGAGTTGTCAAAAAAATACTCGAACACTGACAAACTAACATTGGGCTCCACTAGAATAGCTCCCCCACAAGAGAGACTGTCAACATGCCAAAAGGATACAAAATCTCTCAACAAACAAGAGAGATACACTACACCTGCTAAAGAAAAATGCTCAAAACAAGAAGCATCACAATGCAAAAGGTATAGAAAGTGGAGCAAGAGGCCGAATGGTGGAGGAGCCATGCCTGTAGAGTCCTCTCAACGAATGCCTATGTTACCTCCACGAGTGATCAGATATCCACCCCAAATCAACACGGATGGATGAAGAAGATGTCTGCATATGACTTGGTGTAAAATGCACAATGGGTACATGCAAAAGAACATCATAATGTGTGTTAGGTTGATCATGTCTGACAACTGAAATCTCAGGTTTCTCAAGCCTAAGTGAAGGTGTAGAACTCATGTGTTGCTCATGATCCTCAGAAAGAGTCGAGCGAACAAAAAAAGGAGCTCTGTCAATGTGTGATCCCAATGAAGTATTTTCTCGAAAATCAATGTCATGACAAGAATTCCACTTAACATGTGGAATAGAGGAAACAATACCCTGTGAATGTTTGTCAATGACTCCTAGTGAGACCCATAGAACGGAGCATGCGAGATCTAAATGCAGTGGTATGCTTCTCAAAAAATCCATGCAACTGAGTAGAAGTAGGATACACAATATGTGGTACTATAATAGACACAGATGTGGAAGAGCATGCAGTAACAAGCCTCACAGGTTTAGAAGCATCAGCAAAAGCAGTTCAGCTCAAAGACTAGTAGATCAATGTCAATGGGTACAAGAGCAACAAATGCAAGTGGACTAGGAGCATGGATATGGTTGTCCACAATATGATAGTGATGTTGTAGGCTAGCAAGTTTTTTCTGCAGGGAGTGTATTATTGTATCCTTATCATGAATGAGTGATTGTAGAAGAGAATTTCACTTCTCAAGCGATCTATTTTCTTCCACAAATTTTACAATATTCTCTTAAAGTCCACATACTTCTCCATGATATGTATAAACCGCAACTCCCAAAAAGTTTAGGACGTTAGGCTCGGAAATTGCATCCACAATTGATTACAACACTCCTCCATATTTGACACTTTATAATTATAGTGCAAGTCTCAAAATAAATATTTCCAATGGAAAGAGCATGAAAAAAAACAAGCGAGTTACCGATCAAAAGTTACAAGCTTTTTAATATTTTGCTCGTTATTTATTTTAGTTGCCACTAAAACAAAATAAATTGTTGTTGCCTTCACCACACAATAAAATTAAAGGGGCTGAAGTTAAGCACCTACTAGTAGGAATCACAAGCTTTAAGCCCTCATATGACCATACCATATGACCAAGGGCTAAGGATTTTAATGGGTGTTTGCACAACTTACTATTTTGGGGTGTGTCACGTGTTTTTGAGAAAGTCACATCCAACTGCCTCTTCTAGTAAAAATACTATTTTTCGTGACCTTTGCTTGCCGAAAAATAAACCCCTCTGATTTTCCCAAATAGTAAAAATGTGCACAACATGGACCCCGCTTCAAAAAGGAAATATCCGAAAACCTTCCCCTGCGCAAACCGAGACAGATCTCTCGAGAAATCCAACAAACCCAAATAAATAAAATCACATTTTTTTTTCCTTGGCTCGAATCCCGAGGTGCACTTGTGTGCTTCTTGTAATAAATAAAAACGACAAAAAATAACTCCAAGAATTGGTGAGTTTACTGATACCGATCTTAGGGTTTTCACACCTTTCGGATCTAATGGAAGCCTCTGTTTTACATAAAAATGCATGCAGCAACAAAATATGACCAAATCCCAAATATATGAATACACAAATAATTTATTTGCAAAATAAAACTTACAGACGGATGTCAATAGCAATCTCCTGCTCTGATACCATGAAAGGAACGATAACTAGATCATACCAAGCCAAGAACACAGATGCTAATCAAACACCATGATCAATAAGATGAAATAAATTCGCTAGAATAACTTTACATAAAACCTTTGCAAATAAATGAGAAGTAATATCATATATTATTATGGAACTCAATGCAATACATTGAGAATGGGCCTTGCTTAAATAGGCAAGGAATAACAATCTAAGAACCAATCAAGGTCGTAGATCAAGCCATAAATCAAGGAAATAACTAGTCATCAAAGAACTAGTCAAGACCATAGATTTAGGAGAGAACTAGACATCAAGGATCTAGTCAATACCATAGATCAAGGAAAGAACTATACCTAACAACTAGATAATATCTCCTAATATCTAAATAAGATAAAAGAAATATCCACACACATAAGTGGGTGAGGATAAATACAATAAAGGTAAATAAAGTACCTAGGTGAACATGAGCTAAGGTAAATACCTACTCTAACAAAGCAAACACTAAATAATTTTAAGATAAAATTAACTAAGTAATACAATGATCACAAATGAACGAAGACCCCACAAAAATTTGAAATTAAAATAACAAATTTAATATATACTAAACAAAGGGCCATTTTACAATCTTAGGGTTTTACACTCATGCATTGGGTGACCTTGTGTTGGCTACTTCGAGGCACCGATGAGTTACTCCCCTTCATCCTCAATTTGGTTTGAATGTATTTAATTGCATATACATATTCCCATATGCACACTCAACACACAAGTCACACCAACCAAAAATAATAATGATACAAAATCAAATACGAGTCAAAAATGCCCATCCATTTTCAATGTCGGAAGTCAACAAATGCTCTCATCCCAAAAATTTTGAAAATATGAGTGTTGAGATTCCCCCTGCTGGTGGTGGTACCAAGAAGTCACATGTTTCTGATTCTTTTGGTTCTGACCCAAGTCAAGATAGCCCTCACCTAGTCTCGGTGTCTACTTGTATTTGATCCCCCACAGGCGTTGTGGACTATTGTCATGAAATATAAGGAGAAGAAGGGGTGCTTTGTTCCTACTGCTTCTCGGTAGTCCTTTGGTTCTCCTGGTCCTTATGTTCCTTCGTCGTTGGATGGTTTTGTTTTTAACATTTAGTTTTTTTGTTGCTTTCTAGGCATGGCCTAATGTACTTGTGGCTTTGGGGTGTGCTCTCATACCACCCACTTTTTTGTTGAGAGAATCTTGTATCATGTTGTATTTAATATAATATAAGATCTTTTTCATAAAAAAAAAAGAATATATAAGAAACAAGGAACATATTCAATCATGCATCATTTACACATTCACATCATGGATATATTTTTTTGGACATTAAATTTCAGTTTGCACAATCAAGAGAAACAATTTCCACATGTTCCAAATATCTAGTTGAATCATCATAATAAGATAATCACATCCGTTCAAATCACCATCATAATAATGTAACAATATAAATAATCACACATAGTCCATTATCAACATTAGATAGTAAAATCATTGTTTCAAATATCGACATCTCATGTCAACATAAAAACATAATAATGTTAAACAAAAACTATAAAATCAAGTACACAAGTCTAGGCTTCTTGTACCAACATTGAACGTCAATGAGCCTAATAAATGAGATAAGGAGACTAATCAAATATAAATAGTGTCGAAGAGGAGTGGTCACTAAAATAATCTTTCTTATTCTAAAAATTGCATACAAAACCTTTTTAAGTACACAAGAGACGAAAATCTTGTTACTTGTTAAAGATATTTCCTAAAAACATTTTTATGGTCATTAAATAAGACAAGTGAAGAAAAGAGTGACAATCATGAGATTGGTGTGACTTAATTGAATGATGTAGAACAAGGATGACATTTAGATAGGAAGGTTGAGATATGAAACTACCTATGGATAAAAACAATTTAGAACTAACATTTATTTTGTCCTCTACTACCTTCTTTATAACCTTTAGTGGGTCTTAGATATCCTTAACAATGTGGAGGGGAGGGGTATCCCTCTCTTAATTTTCTTTTTCCTTGCGATCTTAGGCAATCTTTGTAAAGAGCATTATATTCTCATCCATGGTCTTCATATCTATCAATCCATAGTAATTTGTAAGGAAGTGTGCATATATAGGTTTCTCTAACATTTGCCATCTCTCTTAAGAACTTATACTCCTTAACAACAAGTTTCTTCTTGTTATATATTCACGCAACTAAGAACATGTAACTTACACATAAAATGTAGCTATTATGAAAATTTGTGTAAATATCCACATTTCATCTCACAAGGCTAAAGTAATTACAAACTTGAGAGACTTGTAAAGAATTCAAGGTTGTTGAAGATGTTTTTTAAAAAACCATGTGGAGAAGAAAAAAGCCAAAATCAATTTATTTTCCTTCGTAATGCCCAAGGTGATTTAGGGATGTCAAAACCATAAAAAGATGAAATAACATTTTAAAGCTCCACGAAAATTATAAATTATTTAGTAGTAAGATTTTCTATCACGGGACATTTTGTAATGAATTTTAAATTTTTGTAACTTGTGCATCCTATTTCATGTCATTATTGGTTTGATGGAACACCATGTGTGCATGAAACCTACCCAACCATTTCCTATCCTAATGATTGCATATATGTTTATTTGTAAATTTTAACAAAACATTGAGTTTTTATTATCGCATTTGAGGAAACATAGACAAGGAGTTCGAAGTAAGAGAAACTTTCCTTTAAAATTATAAAAGATTTTTTTAATTTTTATCTATAAGAGTGACATCGTATAGGTCAAGAAATCCCAACCATTAACTCCTAACAATCCATTAAAAAAACCTAACCACAAAAAAAAAAACTCATTTACACCATTTGAGATATTGAAGAAACAAACCAAATTTACTATATTTTTTTGCTACGCCTTAACCTATTGCTTGTATTAGGATATGAATAGCCAACTTGTGTCTTACCATATCATTTTATTATATCATTTATAATTTCTCATGCTTAATAGGTTTTCCTTGGTGATGGCCATAGCATATGAATAGTATATATAGGGGATTGTAGGTAGTAGTTCATTATCATTTTGAGCATTTGCGTCTTATCATATGGTTTGGAGGTTTCCCCCTTGAAGTGGTGAAGCTATTCTAATTGCATATTGAGATCATTATTCTGAAATATTGTGTTATTTGGTGTTCTATTGTTACTCATAATCTGAATTATACAAGTAATTTCATTACAATTTTCAATTTTAAGGATCCTTGTGAAATTAGAAAAACACGCAAGGAAGGGGAGGGAAGAGAAAATGAATTTCCTAATAAAAATGTTGTTAAAGATGGCCTTTCCTCCAAAATGTTGAATAGCGTGCAAAAACAAAAGAGCTCAACCAAATACGACTTCAACAAAAAAATCCCAAAGCAAAACAAAAAAACTTCCTCATTTCGTATGTGCTTGTGAAAACTCTTGATGAACTATTAAATCTAAAGCACCGAATACAAACTTTTTATAGACCAAACGATGGTAGGGTATTTTGTAGGATAAATAGAATTCCTTGGAATGCCCGTTGATTTGGAATTCCACTTAGTTGTGCTCACAATTCATATTTTGTTGAAAACTAACAATGAACTATAAGATTAATGTAGTCAAAATGTAAGCTAGCATTATCATGTCTTAGAAATCTAGAGCCATATAATGCATTTTACTATGTATGGAAATGGAAGCTAGTATCTAACACAATTTTTTTGATGAAAAAGATCTTATATTATATTAATGCAACAAGATACAAGATAAATTTCAACAAAAAGTGGGTGGTATGAGAGCATGCCCTTAAATCATGAATAAACTAAGCCAAGCTTAGAAAACCAAAATTCAAACTAGGTCAAGCCTAGGAAAATACAACAAAACATCGATCCTAACAAAAAATAGAGACAAAATCAGGAAACAACAACAAACATGCTCGAGGTGGGTGGATCCTGATCATCCGGCCACCCCAAACAGGTAGATCTTTATCAGTGTCAGGAATCTCCCAACCATCAACATGTTCTTCCTTAGGGTTTTTTACCCATGCGGGTAGGAATGACTAAGTTGAGCAAGGGAAATTTTCCGTAAGAGGGGGGGTAGCAAAGTGTATGCCAGAGGCTTAGTGAGAAGTGGTGGAGGGAGAGTCCTAGCCCTATTGGTGAGAAGATGAACGAGGTAGAGAACCCCACCCAAGTTCTTTGAGGTGGCGAGCTGTCATCACCAATCCGGCACTATGATAATTCTTCACCGGGAACTCCTCGTGCTATGATTATTTACTAATGCACAACCTTTAGTTTGGTGGACGTAATCTGGAAACAAAACAACAACCGAACACAAGAATACCATCGACTATGATAAGACGGAATGATGACAAATCTGAAATATCAAAGTAAATTATAATATTAACATGAAATTGTTACAATCTCACCCATGAGGTACTTCAACAAGACTATGGGAGAAACTTTACAATTACACCTCTCGATGGCTTCTTCAACACACCTTTAACTGATGGCTTCCTTTGCACACTTCCTACAATATTTCTCACTACTTCTTTCTATGCTAAATGAGGGGGGTGGCCTCTCTATTTATAGAACTTCCAAGCTTATCCATCCTATCTCTAAGATAGGATAAGAAATCCACTCTGACGAATCATATTCCATACCTTAACTCTTATCTGTACATGTAAGCTTATCTGTTAAGATAAGATAAACCTTATCATTTTACATGGGTTCCACATTTTTAGACTTTTTACAAATAAAATACACAAAATATTTATGACCTCACTCCTTGTCCTTATTACCAATATAATATTTCTAATTCCTAATCATGTAGACCCTACTTCTCTAATTACCCAAACTTTGACATGTTAACATTACGGACCACTTACGACAAATATTTACTTTTACAACATTCCTATTGTACTTTTGACTGCTACCGTATCCACATTATCGGCACCGCATCGACGGAGCCGTTATCTTCTATCTGGACACTACTACTAATTACACTTAACATCCTATTCCTAATACATACATTAATGAAATAGAAATTATGGAGGAAAATTTTAGTGTCGACATCTTCCCCTTCCTAGCTTCTACTCCGTCCCTGAGTAAACTATTTTGGTGCTTGGAAAATCTTCAACTTGTCGTGGTTGACCCATTTCGTAATGGGAGTGCCATCTAATTCCTCCAATGCAGTACATACCATTTTCATGCACATTTCTGCTATTTTGTAGGGCCCCATCCATTTTGGATTAAATTTTCTCATGTCTTCTTTTTTTTATCTCGGAATCATATACTAGACCAAGTCATTCACATGAAATGGAGACCATCGGATATTTTGATCAAAGTATTCCTTCTCGCTTCATTTTCTTCTTATGGCTTGTATCCTTTTGCTATTTCCCTCATTTCCTCTAGCAAAATGAAGATGTACCAACCTTTCTTTTTATGAATCACTTTCATCCATCCTTTCATTTTTCATAACTCTCACAAAGGGGAATATCAAACTCAATAGGAAGAATTGGATCAATGCCATAGGCCAACCGAAATGGGGAGTATCCGTTGCTGACTTTGATGTTGCCCTATATGCCCACAATGCCGCATGAATCCTTTTATCCCATTTATGTACCTGCAAGGCTGCATCTTTTGCTAGAATTTGACACAAAGACAAAAATTTGTTCGTTCTACCGTCCATTTGTGCTTGGCTTGTATGTTGTTGCCTTCCCGTGTTTAATAGAAAACTTATTGACTAGGACTTCTACCACCTCATTAATGAAGTGGCTTCCTTGATCTGCTATAATTTCTAATCGACAACCAAATCGTGACAATGCGTTCATATATGAACCTTGCCACTTCATCCATGGAAGTTGTTTTCAATGGCCTAGCTTCAACCCACTTGGTTAAATAATGTGGCAACTACAATATACTTATTTTGACGTGATGTAGTGGGAAGTGGACCTACAATGTCTATTCCCATTTTTCAAAGGGACCAAGGGGAAGAATAGGACATAATGGAGCCGATGAAGTCTTACGGTTACCATGTGTTTGGAAAATATCACATGTCTTACAATAATTATAACAATCTTTAAAAAGAGTGGGCCGTTGATAACTCGCATCAAAGATCCTTCTGCTTTGTAAGTTGTCCAGAGAAGTGCCCTCCACATGTACCATTGTGGAATTCTTCTAGCAGCTCCTTTCCTTGATCACGTCCAACCGCCTCTTATCGCTCCATCGGTCCTATTTGAAATAATGCTCCATGCGAATAGAATATGGATGACTCGGCTTGAGTAATCTTTCTCTTAGTCTTTGCATTGGCACCATCAGGAAACTTGAATTCATTCAGATAATTCCAAATATCTATGTATTCACTAGGGATTGTGTCAAGGGAGAACAATGTTGCATCGGGAAAATCATCATCATCACAAGATGATCCTAAACCATCATAGGCTCGAGAGAGTGCATCTGCATTGACATGCTTCTTTCCTGGCCTATCTATAATATCAAATTCAAATTCTTGTAACAAAATTATCCATCTTGCTATCCTCCCTGATGGGTTAGGCTTATTGACAATATATTTCAGAGCCTGATGATCCGTTACAACTATAAATTTCTGCCCTAGCAAGTAATTTCTAAACTTCTTTACAGCAAAAATGATAGCCAGAGCCTCTTTTTTAGTTACAGTATAGTTTACCTCAAGATCGCTCATTTGTATCCGCTCCCAAAATAAATTGGATGTTCATTCCCATTTTCATCCTTTTGGCTCAAAGTACTACCTAGTGCCGATCCGAGGCATCGAAGTGTACACAATGAATGGCTTCTACTAACTGGATTCTTCAAAACAGTGAAGACACCGGGGCTTCCTTGATTGTCCAAAATCTTCATGCGCCTTGCTTCCGGTTCATAAGCAACATCCTTCTTCAAGAATCGGGTTAGTGGTACATGGTAATCTTTGAGAAATTCTTGATGAACCTTCTATAGTAACCCACATGGCCTAAAAATGATCTCAACTTACTTCTATTCATAGGAAATGGTAAATCTTTGATTTTTGAAACTTTATTAGGATTAGTACCAATACCATCTCTGGATACAACATGCCCTAACAAAACGCCTTTAGAACATCCAAAGACACACTTTGTAGGGTTTAGTGAGGCTTGTGCTTCATCTAACCTTTGAAATGCTTTGTCTCCATCTCAGTGCAGTGGTCCAACTTGCTCCTATAGATGCAAAAATCATCCAGTAAATACTCACGATGAAGGTCCCAATGTAGGGTTCGAACACCCTATTCATCAAATGGAATGTTCTTTGAGCATTACACAACCCAAAAGGCATAACTCTATAAGCAAACATTCCCCAAGGAGTGGTGAACGTGGTCTTCACCTGATCTTTCTCGCTATACAAACTTGGTTGCCGCTATATCCATCAAGAAACTATAGCACTCCTGGCCAGCCTACTTCATCCAAGATCCGATCTGAAAATGGAAGAGGGTAATGATCCTTCTTTGTTGCCTTTTGAGCTTTCGTAATCAACACAAATGCGTAGCTTCCATTCTTTTTTATTGAGATCACAATAGGAGAAACCCATTCTGAATTCTCCACAAAGAAATATGAATCTTGCATCAAGTAACTTATCTATTTCTTCTTTACGCCTTGGAAAAATTAGGATTCATTCTATATGGCATTTTCTTTATAAAGGCTTAGCACCATCTACCACTCAATACAATGTTCTACCCAACTTACTTGACGGAGTTCCTTGTAATCAAAAGTGAATAGGTGTATGTACCTTCGAAAGAGCCGGAGGTAGGATTCCTTCTCACTCTCCATCACAAAGATCACCAATCTTTATTTGTTGGAGACGATCATCAACTTCTTCTTGAGATAATTTTATGGGGTCATGAGTTGGTGTGGATCGGCAGGATATCCATGATCGAAACATCCCGTCGCTTTCTTCATCTTCGGTGTCCACTTCACTGGTACTAGAGTAATCGAGAGGATGTCCAATCATCGGCTTTCATCACTTGAATCCACATTGTGTTCTACTTTATGATGTCGAGGATCACGTTTATCTTCACCCTCTCTCTACCACGTCCAAGTGTCATGAAACCTTCATTCTAGTAGTTTCGCATGAACTCTCTTTAGCCATGGTCTTCCCAAAGCAACATTGGGTACGCAATGTTACCATTTTTCATCACCTCGAAATTCTACCACACATACCACACCCATAATGTATATTGCCACATTTGAAACTACACCTTCCCGGTTTAGTTTTTCCTTTATTTAATGATCTTAACATAAGTGTTGAAGGGCGATCAATTTTTAAACCCAACATATTCATTACGAGACTCGGTCATTACATTAATCGCAGCACTCCATCAACTAAGACATCATGAATTGAAATACCATTACATAATACCTCAGCTTGTAGAGCATAGGGATGCTCGCCGCCTCCAAAACAGGGACCTCAACCTCCTTCCTTCTTCGAGCATTGAGTCCACCTCACAACTCCCGCCTCTTCTCGGAAGACATAGCCAAGAGTTGACCATATGTAATATTTTGCAGCCTTTTGGACAGATCTTCCAAGATGGAGTATGGTCCTTGCCCCTGTGAAATCAGAAAATCCTGCACACCCAACTTTCTTCTCCTATGTTTCTTACTAGTTTCTTCTTTCATCTTCTTAGGATCATTTCCATCTTGATTATCTTTTTCTTTCTTTCTTTTTGTTACAAACACATCTACTTCATTATTTCTGCTCTTATCTACTACATCAAAAGAATTCACAGGTGCTTTTCCTTTATCATTATCTCCCTTACCAGATGTAGAAGCTCTATCTGGACAATTATACTTATAATGACCCTTTTTATAACAACCATAACAAACAACTTCAGAAATATTTCTCTTTGGACCTCTATCTCCTCCCTGAGAACTAAATTCCTTTCCTCAAGAAGATTAATAGTTAACTCCGACCCATCTTTTTATGAGATCTTCATACTCAGTAGATGTATTAGGAGAAATATTTGTGCTCACCGGGAGTGGTTGTGGATTCAGGACCAAAGGTGCTGGTGTAGGCTCTACTTTAGCAACAATTTCTTTGGGCTCCTCTTCCATGCTTTCTTCTTGCCTTCTTGCAATCTCCTTTGCTTGTTCAATGGTAGCTGGGCGGTCATACTTCACTCGTTGTCTGATCTCGGCTTCATCCCAAGAATGAAGTGCTTACAGAGGAGATTATCCACGCCATTCATCAACCCATCCGCTAGTCCTTCCTTCCGGATCTGGGCATCGAGCTTCCTCCTTAGCTCTAGAACACGAGCATGATAATCCCTTATCTTCTCCTTCTCTCCTTGGGATAGCTTTGTGATCTCGATCATCAGATCTGCATATTTCTGTTGTTCACCAAATTCTTCAAGAAAACTTTCGGTTAATAAATCCCATGAATTTTTCACATTATCACCTAGTGTTTCAAACCACCTAAGTGCTGAACCATCCAAAAAGGTAGGAAAAAATTCAGTCCATTGTTCCCTTCTTATGAGGCCATTACAAATACAAGATCGCTTAAACTCTTGAATGAAAGAAGAAGCATCTTCATTAGATTGAGCTGAAAAAACAGGAATCTTTCCCATTTTCAAAAGTAACCACCGTGAAATACCAACCCACAAGTACAATTAACAAGACTTATGTGCACAAATAATTGGAATCACTATACTAGAAAGTGACTTTACACCTTTCTACAGTAAAATAGAAATGACCACGGTAAACTATGGTAAAACTTGACTTATTACGGTAAAACTGACTTTACTGTGGTAAACACTATTCACGGTAAAAAGTGAAGTTACTGCGGTAAATACTATTCATGGTAAAAAGTGACTTTACTGCGGTAATTACTATTCCCAGCAAAAAGGACTTTACCAGGGTAACTACTATTCATGGCAAAAATGACTTTAACATGGTAACTACTATGCACCAGTAAAATGACTTTACCACAGAACTACTATTCACAAGTAAAAACAAGGTTACACTCCAATTGATTTTTGACTAAGTGGGAATATCTCGTCCTAAAAATCCACCAACGAGGAATGGTCAGCAACGGAACCAAAATGTCATCACCAATCCGACACTATGATAATTCTTCATAGGAATTCCTCGTGCTATGATTATTTACTAATGCACAACCTTTAGTTTGGTGGACGTAATTTGGAAACAAAACAACAACCGAACACAAGAATACCATCGACTATGATAAGACGGAATGATGACAAATCTGAAATATCAAAGTAAATTATAATATTAACATGAAATTGTTACAATCTCACCCATGAGGTACTTCAACAAGACTATGGGAGAAACTTTACAATTACACCTCTCGATGGCTTCTTCAACACACCTTTAACTGATGGCTTCCTTTGCACACTTCCTACAATATTTCTCACTACTTCTTTCTATGCTAAATGAGGGGGGTGGCCTCTCTATTTATAGAACTTCCAAGCTTATCCATCCTATCTCTAAGATAGGATAAGAAATCCACTCTGACGAATCATATTCCATACCTTAACTCTTATCTGTACATGTAAGCTTATACATTAAGATAAGATAAACCTTATCATTTTACATGGGTTCCACATTTTTAGACTTTTTACAAATAAAATACACAAAATATTTATGACCTCACTCCTTTTCCTTATTACCAATATAATATTTCTAATTCCTAATCATGTAGACCCTACTTCTCTAATTACCCAAACTTTGACATTTTAACATTACCGGACCACTTACGACAAATATTTACTTTTTACAACATTCCTATTGTACTTTGACTGTTACCGTACTCCACATTATTGGCGGCACATCTTGCATCGATGGCACCATTATCTTCTATCGGACGCTACTACTAATTACACTTAACAACATCCTATTCCTAATACATACATTAATGAAATAGAAATTATGGAGGAAAATTTTAGTGTCGACAGAGCCCCAAATCTTTTGGCAAGACGAGGAATGCGGTAACGATCCACGACCATAAAAATGCCCAAGTGAATGACTATGTCGGTGATTCAGCCTTGAGGAATGACAGGTGCAACTAAATGCCCAGACCGGGATCTTTTACGTCGGCCTCCACGAGCGGAAGGTGAGGAGCGCCTAGTGGGAGGAGGCACTCGAGAAACACTTCACGGGGCTTCCCCCCAATGTTGTAACAAAGTTTAGAGGTGGTCCACCTCCAGCGCCACCTTATTTTCTTGAACTTGAATTTACAGAAGTACATTGGAGATCACCATAGATTTATTATAAATCGAGAAAGACTGATCAACTGCAGAATTAACAAAAAAAAGCATTCCTTTCTTTCCATATCCAAAATAAAATATCCCCTCTGAAAACATGCTAAATCTGGGTGAACATAGGCAGGAGTTTGGGATTGTCTCCCAAGAGGATATGTTGCCAAGTGAAACAGTGGGGCCATGAGGGAAAGAAAAAAGTATGGATCCAGTTCTAGGAAATTTGAGCTTTGGGACAAAACCAGAAGACATGCATAATCATTTCCATATGCCCATAGAAGGGGCATTTGGGAGCTGGAATCCCAATTTGAACAAGACGGGCCCGATAGGAAGGCCTTGGTGAAGAATACACCAAAGAAAATGAGCAATTTTGGGCTCCACACATATAGTCCAAATAGTCTCAAACCGTCTGCCCCAGCAGATGGGGTGGCGTGAATTCAGCGAGTATTAAGTTTTTCCACCATGGGAAAATGGGGTGAGAGCCATCGATAGCCTTTGTTGGCTTTATAGTTACAGAAAGGAGTATCAACATACCACTTCCAGTCTGTCCACCAAGGGTGAGAGGAGTGCACAACAATCTTATGTAGCATGTGATCAAGAATAGAATTGATCACAATATTGAAAGTATCTTGATCCTGGTTGGAGAGCCGAAACAGAGTTTTAAAATTCAGCCAAGCAAACCAGGATTGCTTGTTCTTGCAAAAAAATCCTCGATGGTATGAATTCCGCATTTGAAGAATTTGAGCGTGGAGATTCTCGGGACCTCTACAAGGCATTGATCTTGGGATTGAAAAATTGGCGACCACCAGATAGATTGCTGATTGAGAGATAACCTATTGTGAAAGCCATCCCCTTTCCATAAAAGCAAGGGTTTGACACACTCCCATGCTTTCCAGATACTTTTAAGCACAAAGGTGCACACAATTTTGACAGGCACAGGGGTGATGAGAAAATTAACAAACCCTAAGCCTTCTAACACAATTTAATATGTACAACCATGTCAAATAAAGCAAATGATTCATGTGAGTTGACATGAAATTATTAAAAATGCTTTTCTTTTGATATTTTAAATTTGGTTAATTCAACATATATGGTTAAAACTAGATTTAAAGAGCAACCAAAGTGATCATATTACGATTTGCAAACTAATTCTACAGCTTACTCTGTCTAAGATATTTTTGACAACCATTTTTCAACTCGATTGTTTTTTTTTGACACTTTCGATAAGAAACTATACTTACCCATTGTCAAGTGATTTGTACATTTTCAAAAAAAAATACATGCAATTTTTAAATGACACATCTCGACGAGGTTGGAAGCCCTCGGATGGGATGTGAGGGGTTCAATTTTTATCCCTAGTTGTATATGTGTGTGGGGTATTTCAACTTCTACATATTAGCAATTGGTCTTAAGCGATGTAATGGAGATATTGATGAGAGGCGATGAAAGTGTCAAAGTTGAAGGAGGGAAAGCAATACATTATCGCGAAGAGAGCATGAAGGTGGAAAAATTATTAGAGTGGATATAGGGGAACCTCTTTTAATTCTAGGAAATCACAAATGGACCATGCCTCTATTTTGTGATCGGTCAAGGAGAAAGGGGTTACGATGTATACAACTTGGAAGCAATGTACTTTGTAATTAACTCTAAAAGTGCACCCATATCGTTCAAAACTATTAGCTTGTGTTGTTGTCACCAATTTGTGAACTTTAAAATGGAAAAATTATAGCATCCTCAATGTTTTATTAAAAAAATAGTTTCTTAAAATGTGAGAGTTCAAGCTACTTCCCATACAATCAATGTCCTCAAAACATGTCTTCAAAACACAAAGACATGTGGAAATAATCAAACACGGAGGCCAAAACATAACGTTCACCCTAAAGATCACACATGTTAGTAGTCAATCCTAAATATAACTTTTTGAATTTTCTTCTCTAAATTTAGTCAGAAATGCTAGCAGTGGTGGGTGGTGAGATTTATGGGATAAAGGTTGCGAGTTCCATTTTAGAGGCCCCCATCATGAACTTGCATGATGGATAGGGCCTTCCAAAACATAAAGCCTTGAAAATATAATTGTGTACATGATAAAGAATCTATCCCCGACCGATGTCACTTCATCCCTAATTAAAAAAATCCAAAGAAACGATTTTTAATTCACGTAGTTGAAGAAGAATCCAGAGTTTAAAAACTACTGAGACACCAAAACTCAAATAAAAAACTAGGCATTATTTAAGTATCGAGTAATGGATGACATTTATATCAAATTTTATCCCGAGAGAACCATCTTTTCTGCTATTGTTGTTCTCTACACTTTAGATGGATCAAAACTTCACCACACCCATATTCTAGTAAGTTTAATTACTCCTATTATCGAGTGAATACGATACGGTGTTAGTATGTTATGAGATTTCTAAGTGTTGTGTTGTGATGTGATATATTTGAATGCAAATCAAGCAAAGATGTTTTCTACGCCATGTTTAAAGTGGATGCGAAGGAAAAAGAGAAGGAGAGAGGTAATCATAAATGATATCGGAGGAGAATGTGTGGGAGTTGTCTTTATCTTTTATACACCTTTGCATAGGGGTTTATAAATTGGAAAGGCATGATATATCACCATTATGTAAAAAGTGGATTGAATTTTAGTTTGCCTTCCTTTTCACCGTGCATCTCTTCCAACGATCTACCTTTGGCCTTGAGCACCAATAATGTGCAAACAAATCGGGGCATTTATGTATGCATCAATAAAAGGGTGTTTGAGATGCCTATACTTATGGGATAAATGACAAAAATGGTCTTCGCCATCTTATTCTTCTATCAATATTTTGTTAGAAACCCTGCACCAAAACTCTTCCAATGTCAAATTTTTCTCACAATAAGAAACAAACGCTAAAAACAATCAAAACTATTATAATCCCAAATTCAACAACATTAACAATCAACAATAGTACGATAACTCTTGCATGTACAAGTGTGTTGATTTTACAAAGTGTTTTACCTTATTTTTAAATATTATAGCTGTAAATTATTTTTTAAGTGTTGTAGTTGTAAAAGTTTAGTTTAACTTTATGGGCAATCTATTAGACCCCACACTAACGTTTTGTTTAGAGAGGCACTCATTAAACAAGGTCTCATTTTTGTGAAGCAAGTTATCACATTTAATGATTTGCTCGTGACATTTAATAAATTTATATTATTTAGAGTAATACTTAGTTACTTTTGACACGATCACATTTAGAGATTTGCTCATCACTTTAAAAATTATAATATTTAGAGTACTACTTATTTGGTCTTGGCTGGCCCTATCCCTCACGTAAGTTTGCAGGGGGTAGTGAGTTGGCTGCTGTCGGCCACTGGCCTTATCAGTGTTTCACGGAGCTAAAAAAAGTTAACGGAACCCCTGTCTTTTCAGCGCCTCCACTGACTGCTCAACCAACCCAAGTCATTTCAGCGCCTCCCCTGACTGCTCAACCATACCTATTCACATTTATTGTTTTGAATATGCTGCGCCATTTCAAAGTATCATTTCAAATATTTATTGAATGCTACCATTAATTGCTGCCTAAATTATATTCATTAAACTATTTACTCCACTTTTTGGCGCCATTGTTGTTTTTTTTTATTATTTTTACATAAATGATTTATTTAAGTATTGCAAAAAGAACAGAGTCATATTTCATTCAGTTTTATGGAAGTTGAAGGAGATTTCTGAAGGTTGGCTATGAGAAAAGAACATTGCTCATGACAGGGAAAATTTGGAAATAATCTGTACATTGCAAATCAGGTAAGAACATTATATTTTTTAAAATCAGTGATAAGTTCAACTCATCTTGTTTATTAATTTATTAAGTTTTTGAACTACTTTGCCAGTCATCTATCAAAGTTGAAAGGAATAACAATTCTGGTTAGTGTTTGCAAGATTTATTTGAAACAAGGCTAATTGAAAACAAAGAAATTATAAGTTGAATGGTAATTCAGATTCTTATATCTAATATTCAAGGTAAGATTTTTCCTGAGAGAGTTTTTGTTACAACAATACAACAACATATTACGTTGTCGCCCAATCTAAATGATGGAATAAGTTATATTTACGAGGCTATGGTCATTAAAACTATGATGCCACATTCTTATGTGCCTACGGGATCTATATCAAAGTAGGTTGTTTTCCCACGTAATACGTTGTTGCGTCAACGACATGCAGTTCTAAAGATTTTTTTGCACATCATAGTATTATGAAACTATTCAAATTTGTTTCATTATATTACTTTAAAATAATTTCAAATCCTTTCCCTCCTACTATGAGTACAGCAATTTAACAACACATTACGTTGTTGCCCGCGATAACGATGACCTGACTCGTTACTAGGCTCCATAAGGTACATGGTGTACTATGTATAAAACTATAATTTAAGATCTTAGTGCGCCTACAGGATCTTTATCTAAGAAGGTGGTTTCTCAACGTAATACGTTGTTTCTTTGACGACCTGCATTTTTAAAGTTTGTTTAGCACTGAATAATCTATTAAAAGTTGTTTCATTCAATTAAACTGGAATACTTTCCAATTCATCCTCTCACAATTTAATTTCGACACGACGACAACGTATTACGTTGTCACCCGGACTAAATGGTGGAAAACGATATTTTTACAAGCTATATTCATTATAGTTGGTGTACCTCTTAGCTCAGTAGATCCTCCTCAAGGAGCATGTCACATTCTCATATTCATGTTGTTGTTCTTCTCTACAACCGTGCCCTCAATCTTTCTTTGTATGCATACACCTATCTTTTCGAACAATCAACATTGAAGTCTGACTTCCAAGCATATAGCCAATGACAAGTACTTTGAGTAAGGTTGTTGACTGCCCTCATTGTCCACATTTACCTTTTAATTCCTAGCTACTAGTCCATTTATCCAACCTCAACACTCCATTTCTTCTCGAGTTCTAAAAAAACACTCTCTCTTTGTCTCCATGCAAACTGTCTTAACTCAACAACACTCTTTTATGAACCTTAAATATCCTTGAATGCATATATAAAACTTCATCTTTGTTCTCCCTTGTGGAGGTAATCCTTTATGAGACTGTTATGCACCCGATTTATCATCAAACAAGGTCTTCAAATGATACCATTCAATGATCAATTCTGCCCTTCACAGGTTTTGGCCCACGTGTGTACAATGAAGGATCATCAAAGTATCAAATCCTATTATTAGGTTGTCACCCATACTAAATGATGGAGCGCACTATTTTTACAAGATATAGTAATTATAGTGTATAAAACTGCAATGCACCATTCTTATGTGCCTAAAGGATCTAAATCCTTTCCCTCCTACTATGAGTACAACAATTTAACAACATATTACGTTGTTACCCGTGATAACGATGACCTGACTCGTTACTAGGCTACATAAGGTACATGGTGTACTATATAAAACTATAATTTAAGATCTTAGTGCGCCTACAGGATCTATATCTAAGAAGGTGGTTTCTCAACGTAATACGTTGTTTCTTTGACGACCTGCATTTTTAAAGTTTGTTTAGCACTGAATAATCTATTAAAAGTTGTTTGATTCAATTAAACTGGAATACTTTCCAATTCATCCTCTCACAATTTAATTTCGACACGACGACAACGTATTACGTTGTCACCCGACTAAATGGTGGAAAACGATATTTTTACAAGCTATATTCATTATAGTTGGTGTACCTCTTAGCTCAAGTAGATCCTCCTCAAGGAGCATGTCACGTTCTCATATTCATGTTGTTGTTCTTCTCTACAACCGTGCCCTCAATCTTTCTTTGTATGCATACACCTATCTTTTTGAACAATCAACATTGAAGTCGACTTCCAAGCATATAACCAATGACAAGTACTTTGAGTAAGGTTTCTTGACTTGCCCTAACTATCCACATTTACCTTTTAACTCCTAGCTACTAGTCCATTTATCCAACCTCAACACTCCATTTCTTCTCGAGTTCTAAAAAAACACTCTCTCTTTGTCTCCATGCAAATTTGTCTTAACTCAACAACACTCTTTTATGAACCTTAAATATCCTTGAATGCATATATAAAACTTCATCTTTGTTCTCCCTTGCGGAGATAATCCTTTATGAGACTGTTATGCACCCGATTTATCATCAAACAAGGTCTTCAAATGATACCATTCAATGATCAATTCTGCCCTTCACAGGTTTTAGCCCACATGTGTACAATGTAGGATCATCAAAGTATCAAATCCTATTATTACGTTGTCACCCATACTAAATGATGGAGCACACTATTTTTACAAGATATAGTCATTATAGTGTATAAAACTGCAATGCACCATTCTTATGTGCCTAAAGGATCTAAATCCATTCCCTCCTACTATGAGTACAACAATTTAACAACATATTACGTTGTTACCCCTGATAACGATGATCTGACTCGTTACTAGGCTACATAAGATACATGGTGTACTATATAAAACTATAATTTAAGATCTTAGTGTGCCTACAGGATCTATATCAAAGAAGGTGGTTTCTCAACGTAATACGTTGTTTCTTTGACGACCTGCATTTTTAAAGTTTGTTTTGCACTGAATAATCTATTCAAAGTTGTTTCATTCAATTAAATTGGAATACTTTCCAATTCATCCTCTCACACTTTAATTTCGACACGACAACAACGTATTACGTTGTCACCCGAACTAAATGGTGGAACACGTTATTTTTACAAGCTATATTCATTATAGTTGGTGTACCTCTTAGCTTAGTAGATCCTCCTCAAGGAGCATGTCATGTTCTCATATTCATGTTCTTGTTCTTCTCTACAATCGTGCCCTCAATCTTTCTTTGTATGCATACACCTATCTTTTCGAACAATCAGCATTGAAGTCTGACTTCCAAGCATATAACCAATGACAAGTACTTTGAGTAAGGTTCTTGACTGCCCTCACTATCCACATTTACCTTTTAATTCCTAGCTACTAGTCCATTTATCCAACCTCAACACTCCATTTCTTCTCGAGTTCTAAAAAAACACTCTCTCTTTGTCTCCATGCAAACTGTCTTAACTCAACAACACTCTTTTATGAACCTTAAATATCCTTGAATGCATATATAAAACTTCATCTTTGTTCTCCCTTGCGGAGGTAATCCTTTATGAGACTGTTATGCACCCGATTTATCATCAAACAAGGTCTTCAAATGATACCATTCAATGATCAATTCTGCCCTTCACAGGTTTTGGCCCACGTGTGTGCAATGAAGGATCATCAAAGTATCAAATCCTATTATTAGGTTGTCACCCATACTAAATGATGGAGCGCACTATTTTTACAAGATATAGTAATTATAGTGTATAAAACTGCAATGCACCATTCTTATGTGCCTAAAGGATCTAAATCCTTTCCCTCCTACTATGAGTACAACAATTTAACAACACATTACGTTGTTGCCCGCGATAACGATGACCTGACTCGTTACTAGGCTCCATAAGGTACATGGTGTACTATATAAAACTATAATTTAAGATCTTAGTGTGCCTACAGGATCTTTATCTAAGAAGGTGGTTTCTCAACGTAATACGTTGTTTCTTTGACGACCTGCATTTTTAAAGTTTGTTTAGCATTGATAATCTATTAAAAGTTGTTTGATTCAATTAAAATGGAATACTTTCCAATTCATCCTCTCACAATTTAATTTCGACACGACGACAACGTATTACGTTGTCACCCGAACTAAATGGTGGAACACGTTATTTTTACAAGCTATATTCATTATAGTTGGTGTACCTCTTAGCTCGGTAAATCCTCCTCAAGGAGCATGTCATGTTCTCATATTCATGTTCTTGTTCTTCTCTACAATCTTGCCCTCAATCTTTCTTTGTATGCATACACCTATCTTTTTGAACAATCAAGCATTGAAGTCGACTTCCAAGCATATAACCAATGACAAGTACTTTGAGTAAGGTTCTTGACTGCCCTCACTATCCACATTTACCTTTTAATTCCTAGCTAGTAGTCCATTTATCCAACCTCAACACTCCATTTCTTCTTGAGTTCTAAAAAAACACTCTCTCTTTGTCTCCATGCAAACTGTCTTAACTCAACAACACTCTTTTATGAACCTTAAATATCCTTGAATGCATATATAAAACTTCATCTTTGTTCTCCCTTGTGGAGATAATCCTTTATGAGACTGTTATGCACCCGATTTATCATCAAACAAGGTCTTCAAATGATACCATTCAATGATCAATTCTGCCCTTCATAGGTTTTAGCCCACATGTGTACAATGTAGGATCATCAAAGTATCAAATCCTATTATTACGTTGTCACCCATACTAAATGATGGAGCACACTATTTTTACAAGATATAGTCATTATAGTGTATAAAACTGCAATGCACCATTCTTATGTGCCTAAAGGATCTAAATCCTTTCCCTCCTACTATGAGTACAACAATTTAACAACACATTACGTTGTTGCCCGCGATAACGATGACCTGACTCGTTACTAGGCTCCATAAGGTACATGGTGTACTGTATAAAACTATAATTTAAGATCTTCGTGCGCCTATAGGATCTTTATCTAAGAAGGTGGTTTCTCAACGTAATACGTTGTTTCTTTGACGACCTGCATTTTAAAGTTTGTTTAGCACTGAATAATCTATTAAAAGTTGTTTGATTCAATTAAACTGGAATACTTTCCAATTCATCCTCTCACAATTTAATTTCGACACGACGACAACGTATTACGTTGTCACCCGGACTAAATGGTGGAAAACGATATTTTTACAAGCTATATTCATTATAGTTGGTGTACCTCTTAGCTCAGTAGATCCTCCTCAAGGAGCATGTCACGTTCTCATATTCATGTTGTTGTTCTTCTCTACAACCGTGCCCTCAATCTTTCTTTGTATGCATACACCTATCTTTTCGAACAATCAGCATTGAAGTCTGACTTCCAAGCATATAGCCAATGACAAGTACTTTGAGTAAGGTTGTTGACTGCCCTAACTGTCCACATTTACCTTTTAACTCCTAGCTACTAGTCCATTTATCCAACCTCAACACTCCATTTCTTCTCGAGTTCTAAAAAAAACACTCTCTCTTTGTCTCCATGCAAACTGTCTTAACTCAACAACACTCTTTTATGAACCTTAAATATCCTTGAATGCATATATAAAACTTCATCTTTGTTCTCCCTTGTGGAGGTAATCCTTTATGAGACTGTTATGCACCCGATTTATCATCAAACAAGGTCTTCAAATGATACCATTCAATGATCAATTCTGCCCTTCACAGGTTTTGGCCCACGTGTGTGCAATGAAGGATCATCAAAGTATCAAATCCTATTATTAGGTTGTCACCCATACTAAATGATGGAGCGCACTATTTTTACAAGATATAGTAATTATAGTGTATAAAACTGCAATGCACCATTCTTATGTGCCTAAAGGATCTAAATCCTTTTTTAACAACACATTACGTTGTTGCCCGTGATAACGATGACCTGACTCATTACTAGGCTCCATAAGGTACATGGTGTACTATATAAAACTATAATTTAAGATCTTCGTGCGCCTACAGGATCTTTATCTAAGAAGGTGGTTTCTCAACGTAATACGTTGTTTCTTTGACGACCTGCATTTTTAAAGTTTGTTTAGCACTGAATAATCTATTAAAAGTTGTTTGATTCAATTAAACTGGAATACTTTCCAATTCATCCTCTCACAATTTAATTTCGACATGACGACAACGTATTACGTTGTCACCGGACTAAATGGTGGAACACGACGATATTTTACAAGCTATATTCATTATAGTTGGTGTGCCTCTTAGCTCAGTAGATCCTCCTCAAGGAGCATGTCACGTTCTCATATTCATGTTGTTGTTCTTCTCTACAACCGTGCCCTCAATCTTTCTTTGTATGCATACACCTATCTTTTCGAACAATCAGCATTGAAGTCTGACTTCCAAGCATATAGCCAATGACAAGTACTTTGAGTAAGGTTGCTGACTGCCCTAACTATCCACATTTACCTTTTAACTCCTAGCTACTAGTCCATTTATCCAACCTCAACACTCCATTTCTTCTCGAGTTCTAAAAAAACACTCTCTCTTTGTCTCCATGCAAACTGTCTTAACTCAACAACACTCTTTTATGAACCTTAAATATCCTTGAATGCATATATAAAACTTCATCTTTGTTCTCCCTTGTGGAGGTAATCCTTTATGAGACTGTTATGCACCCGATTTATCATCAAACAAGGTCTTCAAATGATACCATTCAATGATCAATTTTGCCCTTCAGGTTTTGGCCCACGTGTGTGCAATGAAGGATCATCAAAGTATCAAATCCTATTATTAGGTTGTCACCCATACTAAATGATGGAGCGCACTATTTTTACAAGATATAGTAATTATAGTGTATAAAACTGCAATGCACCATTCTTATGTGCCTAAAGGATCTAAATCCTTTTTTAACAACACATTACGTTGTTGCCCGCGATAACGATGACCTGACTCATTACTAGGCTCCATAAGGTACATGGTGTACTGTATAAAACTATAATTTAAGATCTTCGTGCGCCTACAGGATCTTTAGCTAAGAAGGTGGTTTCTCAACGTAATACGTTGTTTCTTTGACGACCTGCATTTTTAAAGTTTGTTTAGCACTGAATAATCTATTAAAAGTTGTTTGATTCAATTAAACTGGAATACTTTCCAATTCATCCTCTCACAATTTAATTTCGACACGATGACAACGTATTACGTTGTCACCCGGACTAAATGGTGGAACACGATATTTTTACAAGCTATATTCATTATAGTTGGTGTGCCTCTTAGCTCAGTAGATCCTCCTCAAGGAGCATGTCACGTTCTCATATTCATGTTGTTGTTCTTCTCTACAACCGTGCCCTCAATCTTTCTTTGTATGCATACACCTATCTTTTCGAACAATCAGCATTGAAGTCTGACTTCCAAGCATATAGCCAATGACAAGTACTTTGAGTAAGGTTGCTGACTGCCCTAACTGTCCACATTTACCTTTTAACTCCTAGCTACTAGTCCATTTATCCAACCTCAACACTCCATTTCTTCTCGAGTTCTAAAAAGAACACTCTCTCTTTGTCTCCATGCAAACTGTCTTAACTCAACAACACTCTTTTATGAACCTTAAATATCCTTGAATGCATATATAAAACTTCATCTTTGTTCTCCCTTGCGGAGGTAATCCTTTATGAGACTGTTATGCACCCGATTTATCATCAAACAAGGTCTTCAAATGATACCATTCAATGATCAATTCTGCCCTTCAAAGGTTTTGGCCCACGTGTGTGCAATGAAGGATCATCAAAGTATCAAATCCTATTATTAGGTTGTCACCCATACTAAATGATGGAGCGCACTATTTTTACAAGATATAGTAATTATAGTGTATAAAACTGCAATGCACCATTCTTATGTGCCTAAAGGATCTAAATCCTTTCCCTCCTACTATGAGTACAACAATTTAACAACACATTACGTTGTTGCCCGTGATAACGATGACCTGACTCGTTACTAGGCTCCATAAGGTACATGGTGTACTATATAAAACTATAATTTAAGATCTTAGTGCGCCTACAGGATCTATATCTAAGAAGGTGGTTTCTCAACGTAATACGTTGTTTCTTTGACGACCTGCATTTTTAAAGTTTGTTTAGCATTGAATAATCTATTAAAAGTTGTTTCATTCAATTAAATTGGAATACTTTCCAATTCATCCTCTCACAATTTAATTTTGACACGACGACAACGTACTACGTTGTCACCCGGACTAAACGGTGGAACACGTTATTTTTACAAGCTATATTCATTATAGTTGGTGTGCCTCTTAGCTCAGTAGATCCTCCTCAAGGAGCATGTCACGTTCTCATATTCATGTTGTTGTTCTTCTCTACAACCGTGCCCTCAATCTTTCTTTGTATGCATACACCTATCTTTTCGAACAATCAGCATTGAAGTCTGACTTCCAAGCATATAGCCAATGACAAGTACTTTGAGTAAGGTTGCTGACTGCCCTAACTGTCCACATTTACCTTTTAACTCCTAGCTACTAGTCCATTTATATTGATGCTAGTGATGATTTGTGATACCCTTGAGAGCTATTTTTGGGTTAATTCTCTTCTATACGGCAGCAGCTGATTTTAAACATTTCTCAACCTTAAATAACTTAGAAAAGATACTCTATTGTCTAATCTTATATATGTATGATGTCGTTTTTATGAGATTATTGATGTCGTTTTTACTTTTTTTGTTGACCTGAATTTTTTTAATAATGATCCTCAATTTCTTTAACATATTGAACATTTGTGAATGCAGGCAGGTCCTATCATTTTAGCATCAGCTATAATATAAATATCAAATGGTTAGTGTTATTGTCTAATTGTATAGTGTGTTAGCTTGAGCATTTTTTTTCCAAATTTTAATAATTTGTAGTGTTATTAACATCAATGTATAATCAGAGAGACTCAAAGTGGAAGCGCTTGTTAGACATTCCTATCCAATGTCCTCCGGAAGGACTGTTCTCTGCATTAGATGTAGTTTGGAGCAAAGTTAAAGATAACCGTGGAGTGGAAGGGGATTTTGTTGCATGGATAGAAGTTGGACGAGTAGATGATTTTATTAAAGGGGAATGTCAGCGGACATCATTTCCAACAAGTTATTACAAACGTTGGAGTCATTCATCACCCATAAGGGAAAGTACACACCGGGTTCGAATTGATAGCACCATCAGTTATATAATGTATGATGTGGCAATGTTCGGTGATGTTTTTAATGCAGTTTTAAAATTGTTGTTTATTTTATTATGACTCACTTTTAGTGACATTTTTAGAGATATTGGTGTAGCTATGGGCCAGAAGACTTTAAAGAAGAGGATGATTTGCCATATGATAAGTCCAAGGTTCCAACTAGAGGGACGGGAGTAGACCTGGACGTAAACATATAAAATGTGGTTGCCAATGCAATTTTAATGTGCGCATTCTTATGAAAAGAAGTGAATATGCACTTATCACATATCCTCAGATGGATCATGTGGATAACAACAATCATATATGCCATGGCCAAAAAAATCACAAATTTGAAGGGACACGAGCTTATTATGCGCCACATATTAGTAAGGAATTGCAAGAATGGGTAGAAAAGTTATTGTTATTAGGAATGCCAGCTGATATTGTGTTGCAAAAGCACCGTGAAATGGTTCATGAGAAGCTAGCCTTGTTTGATGGGCAAACAAAACGTGATGATTTCTTGTCTTCACATGATGTTCAAAATATTGATACAAAAATAAAAGCAACAAAGTACATGTATGATAGAAATGATGCCCAAAGTGTGAGAGTATGGCAAGATCAAAATCCAAATATATGTTTTGAATACCAAGAGTATGAAGGAAATGTTGAGGAAGATGGTCACGTGCCATTTATCATGGGCATTCAAATGCCGCAACAACTTGAGTGGATGTTAAAATATGGCCATAACAACATACTTGCAATGGACGCCACTTTTGGGACCAATGGAATGAAGGTATTCTCTTTTACATAATCTTATCAATAAAAAATTCTGCAAAAAATATGTTACATTTTCTTACCAATAATCTACTAATTCACATTGTTATTGCATTGCCAACTCTCCATAGTTCAAACTCTATACCATCCTCGCATTCGATTCCAAACACATGGGCCTACCAGTTGCATGGGTCATAATGTCAAGAGCTACAACTAGCGACTTAACCCAATGGATGAAAAAGCTGGTGAATAGAGCACATGCTCATATGCTTGAGTGGAAACTAAATGCTTTCATGGTAGATGATGCTACAGCTGAAATCAATGCTATTAGGTTGTAAATTACTCTTTGTGTATATTGTTAGAATATATAAATTTAAATTATAGATATTAAGTTTGCTATCAAATTTTTAAAATTCTAATACAATTCATTTTCAAATACAGAGAAGTTTTTGGGTGTGAAGTATACTTATGCAGCTGGCATGTAAGGAGGGCATGGTTGAAGAATCTTGTTGCCAAGGTTAAGGAAGATCAAAAAAGACGTGTAATGTTTAATAGGTTGGGGGAAATTATGCACCATTCAAATAATGAGGAGAGTGCTATTCAAATGGCACAAGATTTTGTTACAGAATTTGTGGACGAGATAAAATTTATTAAATATTGGCAGGAACACTGGCTTCTAAGAATTGGAATGTGGGTGAGACATCTACGGACTTTAAAGCATGTTGGGCAAGAAACAAATGCTGCAATAGAGGCATATCACTCTATACTTAAGAGTAAGTGGTTATCCTCCATTCGAAAAGCATCTCATCATAGGGTTGACTGGCTGATACATCAGTTAATCACAGTTGTTTTTATATATTATTGGTGGAGTCAATGTTGTAAGGAAAGTGGGTTCTACCAGTAACTTCAAAGTGGAGAAACTAGAAAATAACCAATGGCTGCATGCACAATCCATTCCTGATTATTATGTCACCTTCCATACCTCTGACCCACGGTTAGCATGGGTTCGTAGCCAGACGGATGATACTTGTCACTATGAAGTATGGTATCAAACCCCACATTTGGCAATGTGTGGATGTGGAGTGTCAAAGAATGGGTACTTATGTAAGCACGTAATTAAAGTGAATATGATGAAAAAGAATTCAGCGAGAGAAAACTTTAATGTTCAGGTATTCTAGGCAAAATGTTTTTCAAGATTTTCCAACATAGTAATTTATTGTATCTAAATTCTATTAATTTTGGTTTTTATTCAAATCTTTGATTTATTATACTAATTTGTAATGTTCTCCAAGGTTTATTTTGTGCTCCAAATGTTGCATGTGGAGATGAACATGTGGTTGATGATCCTTTTGGTCAAGCATGGAATCCTCCAAACACCTGTGAAGACTCTATGCATGTTTTGCAACAAGATAAACATGTTATAAATGAAGAAGATGAACACTTGAGCCCACAAGTGAGAAGGATCAGAAAAATAGTAGATAATAATCTTGTTGGTCCTCTAAACAAGTCATTTCTTACTTTATTAGAGAATACACTTGTGGAAACAACAAACCGATTGAGGGGAAGCCAAATATCTTCTATATTAGGTGTGCAACATCCTGAGGCACAACCGTTTAGACCTGTAGATGATGGATTCAACAATACACTTCATCGAGAGAGAGATTTTATAGAGAAGATGTTGAATCGAAGGCGCCCATGTCCAACAAATAGGAAAGCTAGTTTCCCTATTGTAAAAAAGAGTCGTGTATCACGTCGACTAACATGGGAGGATGAATTAAAAAGAGCTGCAGAACGAGATAGGGAAAGGGGGCTTGTTGAAGAACTTGAAGATGAGACCAACACAAATGGAATTTAAGGGTAATTTTAGATTGCAGCAGTTCAACAACATATTATGTTGTTACCCTTGAGAAATGATGAACAAACACATTATTAGTTTACAAGATATGCTCATTATAATATCTAAAACTGTGATACCATCTTTTTATGCTCCTACATGATCTATACCAAAGTAGGTTATTTCTCAACGTAATACGTTGTTGCCTCAACAAAATGGATTTTTAATGTTTATTTTGCATTTTATAATGTTATGTATCTATTCAAGGTTGTTTAATTCAATCACTTTGTAATAATTTCCCACTTATGCCCTTCTACTTTAATTAAAATAGTTCAACAACGTATTGTGTTGTCATCCGTAATAAATGATGCAAGTTTCAATATTTATACAAATTTGTCACTTTTTAACAAAGGATATCCATTTATCTCTTTACAAAAGTTACCCTAATCATGTATACAATGTTCTTATAGATTTGTTCTATCATGTAGTCGGCGACACTAAACATCTAAGGTAGCAGTGTTGTCTGTTGGTGCAAGAGAATTGGATTAGATGAATAAACAACAAGCTTTTGAAGGGTTCGCTATCATTTTTTTTGCAAATGCAAGAACATTACCCCACACTTAGATAGTTTCCTATTGGTACGTCCCTTTCTTGGTATCATTTTTCATCAATCTCAAAACCATCGTTAGTAACTATCTTTGGGTATTGAGCCAAAAATATGAGCGTAACAAAAATATTGTCCATATCGGTAAACACAAATAATTTTTTTAATGAAAACTTCATTTTCAACAATCTAAGTGCAATACATGAATGTGAATACGTGAGAAAGAGATCATGTTCAGAGATTGAAGGCAGAAAATAAAATAGAAAACATATTATCAATTGATTACTGCATTATCAATGATTACTACCTTTGTCAAGATGTTGGGAGGATGCTGGCAAAGTTTGTGGAGCTTGGCCACCATCATACAATTTCAGAAACCTTGATTCACAACCTTACCAACTTGTCTGAGTTGTCTTTATCCAATTGTGTGCTGAATATTAGCTCAACTTGGATTCCTTTATTCCAATTAGAATACTTGCATTTGACATCATGCAATCTTGATGGTCAAATTCCACCATGGATTTCAACTCAATACTCATTGAGCCGTCTGAAATTGGCTAACAACAATCTTTATGGAGAAATTCCATCTTGGCTATGGCATTTCAGTCCTCATTTGAGATTCTTAAATCTCTCACAAAATTATTTGCAAGGCAATATTTTCCCAAATGCTTTAAATAATTTGACAGTCTTTGATGTTTCTAAGAATGCATTATTGGGATCCATGCCGTCTGTATGGCCTTCTACTCTAGAAGTATTGATGCTAAATGACAATTCCCTGATTGGAAATATTCCTCCAAGTTTGAGCAACTTGACTGGTCTTGTAAAGTTAAATTTGGCAAACAACAAATTAAACGGAGTCATTCCACCAAGCTTGGCTGATATTCTTCAACTTCTAGTATTGAACTTGGGAGATAATGGTCTGGAAGGAAGCATACCTTGTGGGCTATGCCCCTTGTCCTTGATTGTACACAATAATAAGCTAAGTGGAAGATTCCCTTCCCCAATAGTAAATTGTACAAAACTACAAACACTTGATATTGGGCACAATTCATTCACAGGGCATATTTCAAAGTCAATCGGAAATCTTTCATACCTTCAAGTGCTAGTGATGAAGAACAATCATTTCAGAGGTAGCATTCCTTCTGAAATTGGCAAGTTGAAGCAACTCCATATCTTAGATCTCTCCGCCAATAGTTTGTCAGGGTGTATTCCTCATAGCATTGTATCTCTGCAAGCAATGACTGTGGTAGAAAGTGGACATAGGATGAAAAGAAGGTATCCACTTGGTCCTCTTAATGAACCATATGCTTATCATGATGAGTTGAATATGACTTCCAAAGGCATAGAGCAACACTATTCATATATTCTATCCACTCTATCATGCATAGATCTCTCAAGAAATCAATTGAATGGAGTTCTTCCTTATGATTTTGGAAAGTTGAAAGGGTTGAAGTCTCTCAATCTATCCATGAACAATTTCAGCGGGACGCTTCCAAGTAGTTTGGGAGAAATGAGTGATCTGGAATCACTGGACCTTTCTAGAAACATGTTTTCTGGATATATTCCAAAGGAGCTCACATCTCTAGACTATTTGGGATTTTTAAATCTGTCCAGCAACAATCTCTCTGGTATCATACCACAAGGAGGACACATGTTCACATTTACACAATCATCATATTTACAAAATCTGAATTTATGGGGATGTCCACTTCCAAAGAATTGCTCTTGGCCACAATTTGCACCTCCTCCTCCTGCTTCTAATGAAGAAGAAGACAACAATGAAGAGAGCAGAAAACAAATACCGTGGTATGAGGTAGGACTGGGGTTGTCATATGGAGTAGGTTTTGGTGGTGTATTGTTATTGATTGTGTTGAGAGAGAGCTGGAAAAATAAGTATTTCAAAAGGGTTGATATAATTCTGAAGCTTTTGTTTCCTTTTGTTCACAAGAGAAGGCTATGAAAGGTTTTTTCTCCAGCAAAACCATGCCTTAAGGTCTCATCAACAACTTAATCATCTTTCATATTGATCAGTTTATAAATCTCTATTCCTAACTTAATTCTGAACTTGTTTCTCCACCAGAGGGAGCTGAGACTATGCATGAAAAGACATCAAATGCCTATCAATTCATTTGTTACCATATAACACATATGGGTTGGAAAGATAGTAACAATAATGATATATGTTGCTGACGTGGAAAGATAGTAACAATAATGAAGTATGCTTTCCTTGTTGGCAACAATATATGGGAAAATTTTCAGCTGAGATAGTATTGATTGAAATTCCAGCATTCTCTGTCCGTTCTCTGCTCAAGGAATTCTAGCAATTATTATATAGAGGTTCAACATATTCTCGATCATGGCTGCTAAGTGTGTAAGTCATAGCTGTATTGTTTTTTTGTTGTTCTGCTTTCAATTTGGAGTCAATTTCTATGGAATTTGTTGCTATATTTAAGAACCATATTTATAAGGACACTATACGGGAATATGGTCCATAAACTGTTGCTCCCATCCACTTTGTTGCTGTTGAATATACTGAAACAAGAGGATCTTCAGTGGACTTGTTTATGACCCATTTATGATGGATATCGCCATACTCTGTATTTTTATTTATTTTTAAAAGATGACCTGACCTCTCTTGTGGCCCTGTGGGCATGCAATGCACAGCGAAAGTCTTTATCTGGCACCTGAGTCGAGGTTGAAACATTGACCGCAGGCAAATTTGTAGCAAATTTTATTGTGCTATTTTTTAAAATGGGGGTAAATGTTTAATTCCAATACATGGTATTAGGGTCACTAATAACATGTTCACTTGAAGAGTTAATTATACAAGCATAAACAATTCGGGTTAACATTGTTTCAGCGATTACTAGTCATGACTTCATTAACAAGTAATGGGTACTTGTTCTCCATAGGTAAAAGGTTGGTAGAGAATGAGAAACTCAGAGATTGACAGTGAGAATATATTCTGGAAAGAGAGTGTTGGTCAAAAAGAGACCGAAATTATAAAATAAAAATAAAAATGTATACAATAACTTCATATTAAAAATGTACATAATAATTTCTATATAAAATTGCATTTACAAAATATCATTACATTTGCATCATTTCGACATCCCTTGAAACTCATATACAATCATTAGTTATGTTTGTGGTACTATTTTAGCTTAAATGTGACATGTTTGTTGTGAAAATTTATGAGGCAAACTTTGCAATGCGGGGTAAGTGTTTTATTTCAATTTTATTTTTTGAGCATTTTTCCATGTTCTTTTCGACTTTCTGGGGTGCGCTTGATTTGCACATCTGTTGTATCAATACATCTCTTTGACTGTACTTGAGCTATATCCGAATAGAAATGTTATTTGGTCTTGTTCAGACCACAGCTGAAGAGTACTAATATGATGAATTTTCTCATTAAAAATGTGATATTTGAATAAGTACAGCCAGTGAAAGATATGCAACTCCAATCTAGTGACTGCAAAGTGATGCCTAGCTTGCCTTGGCGGCAGATGAGCAAGGAAGAAACATCAGACACATCCAAAGCAATGAATATGGGTCTTCCATTAGTGTTCTATAGCCATTGCCACTCTAGTGAACACTTGAAACAAATATATGATATTCAGACACTGTACCATTCAAATGAACTTTAATTTTTTCATGATTATCTAAAATTTCAACATATTGCAAAGGTCATAGCAAACTCGATAACTTTAAATACTATTAATAAGATACACGTGTATAGAGAAGGTATGCATAATCCCATTCATCTAATATGGACAGGAAAAACAGCAATAATAAATAAATAGTCTCAACAGCAATAATAAATGCTATCAATAAATTTGACAGGAAAAACTCATTACATTTTACAAGTCATGTCAGAAGAAGAGCCAAAAGAGGATTTTGGCATAAAATTGGCACTACATATGGATCTTACATTATTTTCTCGTTCAAGGAGAAAAACCATAACATTAAACTTGATTTTTTTCTTTCACATAACTGAGTATCTTGGCAATTGTTTTACAAATAATGATACAATTGATTGTAATATCAAAACTTCAACAGATTAAATCTGAGAGCTCTTCAAATTTCTCCGTTGCTTGTTAACAGCAATGGAGTTTCGCGCTTCCATCCATCCTCGAATTTTTCTTTTATTTCCTTTCATCTCATCAGGCGTAAGGTGTGTGTGAACTGATGCAGCACTCTTGATACCCTTTAATCTTTTTCCCTGAAATGTTTACAAACAATGGGCATATCAGTAAATAAAACTATGCAAACGTAAATGATAAAATAAGTTTATCAAAATTATAAATAAGATATTGTGTGGTCACCTGTTGTTGGGAAGAATGGATCCTTTCTGAAAGTTGCATCTCAGTATCACCTTCACTATTACGTTGCTACAAAAATGAAGGATTATTGATGCAAATTATTTCCTACATTAACTCGAAGAAAAAAACACAAATATTTTAAATGTTTTTATATTTGACTCCTAGAAGTAATTAGCAATGTAAATCTTAAGTTTACGTAACTTACCAAATCAGATGAAGCATGACCCATTTTATGTATAATTTGTATGGAATCAACAATATTGGATAACATTTTTACGTTTCTTACCAAAAGCTTATTTGGTTGTTCCTCTTCATTCTACAAACAATCAATTCATATAAATACTATATAATACAATTAAAGAACATGATTGTTAGAAAGAAAGAAAATTATAAGTAAAATGATATTGGGGTAAGGGAAGCTCCTGTAACAGCTGCAACAGTCAAGTAAGGGAAGCCAAGTTGGTATGAAAAGTACATAGTTTCATCGTGAATAATATGTTTCCATCGTATAAAATATTATAGTGAAAATGCAAACCAGTTTTGAAAGATAAATACATAGAGGAATACTGCATAAGAATGTAATGGAAGGAAATGTATAGGGAAGTAGGAAAAAATTTAAACATTAGACTAGAAAGGAAAATCCTACAGTATCCATTTCCTTGTGTCACCTATGCATGGTAAAATCTGAATATGAGCTCTCAAAATTCTATTGAATACTGAAATAAATAATGCATCATTGATATAGTCAATCAATTGGAAAAAAATAATGTACATCAAAACATAGTTTTACCTCAATTGCAACATTGTCATCTGAATATTCATTCATTCGCTGCAAACATGACAAAATGGATAAGTATACTTATACTGGATATAAAATCAATCAAATGTGCTAAAAACACAATAACATCAATAAGAATACAAATTAACACACCTTTGTCTCTTTTCCATCCTCTTTCTGGTTAATTGCCTTCAAGCAATCTTTAAACCAGATGCAATATGTCTTCTTTGATTCACCAACAATATCTGCTCCAATATGTGGAAAATGCAATGGAGCGTCATCTACATATGATTCTTCTATGCATATGACAATGCAGTCCCTTTCTAAAGATCGTCCATGGCATTTTGTTCCTGGTTTAGTTGCATGAATTTTAGCAATGCCAACCTTTTTTGCATGGTCAGGCTCTAGGAACATAAAAATTCTTCTCCTATTGTGAATTCATAGGCAGCCATGTCCCTTCGCCTCATTCTTTGGTTTTCCGGTTCCACCTCAACAAATTTTGAAAAATCAGTCACCTCAATCAATGGATCGGCCATATTTTTTCCCTTATGATCCTCTGTGTTGATTTTTTCTTTATCATTCATATCGTTTCCCTCACTTTCTTTTGTTCTAATGGAAATAGGTGTTATTTGCATCGGTGGTTCATGTACCCATGCACTTGAAGTGTATGCTTCAACATTATTCTCTTCCTCAACACTCTGAAGTGGTAAAACCCAATTTTTCAAGTGCAACAACATAATAATTAATTGTATATAAAAGATGTAGGTATAAATGCCAAATTAGCAATATGATTAAGATTTAAGCACTTAAAATATATAGAAAACACAAATATTTATATTTGTAATTTACAATTGTACCTTGTTTTCCATTGCATTGTTGTTTACATTCTTTTTTTGTATCGGATTTTCTCCATCAACATCAGTTGAGTCCTATTCATGCATTCAAGTCATGAAAAGTGTGAGAATCGCATTTACACAAGATTTCAACATGTTAATGAATGAAAAATGACACTTTATTATTCCAACAATGCTACTAATGTTTTTAATGAAAGCATGTTTCCTTACATGATCAACATTAATGGATTCTTCTTGGATAATATCTGTACAAATGAAACGTTAATTTAAAATAACATAAAAAATGTGAATAAACAAAACTAAAATAATTTTAAATTTAAATTATAATAAAAATGGTAAATACCTTATCCTTTTGTCCATTTAGTTCAGAATTTGTACAATCGGTTTTCATCAAATCCTTTTTATATTGCAGCGTTGAAAGGGTTTTTTTCCTTCTTTCCTCCCTCTTTTCCACACTATCATACTCCTCTACAAGCTTGGAAATCAGATCTTTAGCTTGTTGGCTAAGGGATGAAAAATATTGCACATTTTCTTCCCGACAATAACGCTCAATTAACCTAGATTTGTACATATATTTAGAATTTTTCAAGTGCCAGTCAACACTTCGCTTTGCAACCATATTTTGTACTGTTTTTTTTGTTTTCCTTTTATACTTCCCGGTCGCACGTTTACCCGGCTTACGCCTATGTAATGGAGGGAGACCATTGTGATCATGGAGGCGGTGATAGTTGATGTCTTTCAAATGCCATTTTATTCCTTGCATTTCATAGTTGCAGCAAGGAAAGACCATGCACTTAAATCTGTCCCTCTTTCCAATTTCTTTTATAATTTTACACTGCTGCAAATACTACAATTCAGAGCCAATAATTAAATAGTTTATGAGTAACAATTGATGTGTAGGGAAATCCTATAACTCTTTAGTTGAAATTATTATGCAAATGTAAAAATATATGGACACTAAAAGAACATGAAATTGGAAAATCCTAATAAATCTAAGACATACTAACATAAGTTGAATACTTGAATAAAAGTGTTTTATTCATGCAAAACAAAAATTATAAATAACACTACTTACTGATCTTTGATGTTTGCACTCATTGGATGCTTTATGGCTCGGACTAGGCACCCAATCTTCATCTTCATCATCCTCCTCTACCTCATAATCTTCGTCATTTTGATCACTATTGTCATCTATGTTTAGTTCCGTGTCAAATTCTTCTTCAAAATCTGAATTCTCTTTTGTTTGATCAACAAATGCTTTTTCTTCTTCAATTTTTTCATCGTTAATCTATGTTTATGTTACAAAAACAAACACTATGTTGTCAGAAATAAGCATTTCATAACACATAATCCACTACAAAAATTATATTTCAATAAAAAACAAACAGTCACATTTCCTTACCCGTTTCAGAAAGGCCATTGCAGCACGTGTTGTCATCCTATTTTTTTGTGGTTGATTTTTTCCACAACCGCTATTTTCTTTCATTTGATTTGATTTCTTTGTGGTTAAAAAATGAAGTTTTAAAATTAATACATAATATATGGTCATGCATAATCAAAATAAACAATATTGATGAAAAAACATTGTTAAAAGTTTCATCAATACCTTTAAACACAAATGAAGATGTTGCTTTTGATGATTGCTTCTTTGCCAGCAATAAGATTAGAAAGGACTGCTGAAATCCAAAAATATAGAAAGGAACTTCAAATCATTTCATAGCAATAAGATTATATCAAAAATAGAACACAAGATATTCCGATATAATATCTACAATGTGTACTGTGGAAATCTGAAGAATTGAAGATTATATCTACCAAGCAAACATGATGGAAACAGTCCGTAGCTTTTAAAAGTGATGAGAAATATAAGATGAAGACAATTTATTTATGGATTATATCAGCTCAGAAATGCCATTTTTAGATATCGTTCAAAAAATCAAAAGATATACAGTAAATAATCACTACTCACAAAGTCCAACAATAGGAGGAAGATTGGCTAGCTTGGCATAGCTTATACCCTGCATAAGCATAGCACATTAACACAGACCTTGTATAAGCTTTATCAAACCCTTTCTAAACAAATTTTCTTTAAGACTATAATCTAATTATTTAAATAGGCATAAAGTTAGTTTTCACGCCTTAAACAAATTCTCTTTTAAGACTATAATCTAAATTTGTAAATAGACATGAAGTTAGTTTCCTTTCCTGTGGTATGGCAAGACTGGCTATAGTTATACCAGCGATAAGATCAGACCTGAAGAACTTAAAGGAATATCTGGGTGCCCATTCAAGAATAGGAAATATATACCGGACTCCCAACAAAAGCTTCCTTTTTCTTGGCTGGTTCTTAAATTGCTTGAAGGGATCATCAGGAAAAAAGCTCTCCTTCACAGAATCTTTAATAGAGTGCATCATGCTCTCTGGAGGCCTAACGCTAACTTTGTGAAGAGATGACATCTCTAAATCATTTTGAACAATGTCAGAAAGCCCATTGACATGCCCACTGACATTGGTGGTATTCATTTTTGCATTCTTTCTCTGTCCAAATCTCAACTACACAAGCTCAGACCTTGATGTGACTCATTGCATGGGTAATCAGAAATGCAGAGAAGTATAGGCTCTTATATTCACTGTGCTCCAATACTTTCTTCTTTTCACTCATGAGAAGGCTTTCATCATGTTGGAGCAGTGAAAAATAGAAGCTATTCTGATCTCAAATTCAAATATAGTTCTCACCATTTACCTTTTCTGTCTGGTTCCCACAAGACAAACTGATGGGGGACACGTTAAAATTTCTTGGGTTCAAACAAACCAAGTCATTGCCAGAAACTTTCTTGATTCCATAGTTTTTCCTCTGATATGTGCGGCTGTTAGACTGTAAACCTTGAAGTCCTCCTGCACATAAACGTGGTGATTGGGCTATAAACATTCCCAATTCGGCCTTTTGTGTTACAAATTTTTATTCTGTTGGACTGTCTAGCATTTTTTTTCGGATAGAGAGCTATATTTGTCCATTCTGTTGAACTGAGGTGACCGGGTTAAGAACATAAATTCCTACTCTCGCTCCTATTTCTTCTCCACCTCTATCTCCTACTCCTTATCCATTTTGTTCATTGGGGGACGGATGAAGAGGGACCGGGAAAACCTCCTATTTGCTTGGGTTGGGGAGTAGAAATCATATTTAGTAACTTCAAAGATATGCATCTATTATTTAAATTTCAGTACTTGAATTTTTTTTTAAGACAAATCAAAGAAGTGGCATATTTGAGCTGTCCCTTCAGATCAGCAGCATGACAGGATTTTCTTTCTAATTTCGTAGAAGAAACCTATCTTTATGTTCTTATCTTATCATCATACATTAAACTTTATCCTTTTCCATAGATAGCCGTCTCTCGTGTCAAGAATCCTCCTTCTAGTGTAGCTTATTGGACTCATTACAAGTCCATCCCTCCTTTGTTGGTCCCCAACCGAGAGTAGGAAAAATAGTATTTAGAGTATGCACATGGGAAATTTAAGGCACAAAGTCTAACAATTTTTCTATGTATTTTATCCTTGAAAAAGAACTCTTATGTGTCTTCTTAGTTTTCTTCTTTACAAAGAAACGTTGTCAAAAGTCCATAAAATGCTTTTAATACTCTTATTTATACTATCGTGGCTAGATATAAAAATTGGTAACGATTCTCGCAACCTAATGTAAATAGAGTTGTTATACTAGCAATTGCATACGAGTTGCAACTTACGCTGGATCCCTGTTCTAAATCTTTCATTTGACAAAAGTTGGGAGGATGCTGAAAAAGGTTGTGGAGTTGTGGAGTTTGCAACATGCTTACAAAACACGATCCAACCTCACACATGCATGTTTTATTTGTTGACAAACATCCATGACATAAATTTGAGGCAATTTTTGAAACAAGATTAGGGCTTCATCAATATGCCCATTCTGAGCATACTCGGTAATCGTTTCCTTCCAATAAACCACATTCTCTTTAGCCATTTTCTCAAAAAGATTATGAGCCCTGTTGAAGCACCCATCTCATGCATACCCAAAATCATAGTTGTCAGGAGGTGACATCTCAATGATGTATTTTGTTAAACAAGATTAGTGTGCCTTATCTACACCACCACATTTTGAATACATAACCAAAAGAACACTTCCGTATCGTCATGCCTGCTACAGATATGCCAAGTAAATGGATCGATATACTTGTAAACGTAAAACCACATGCCATTTATGGGATTTTAATTGCAATGTGAACCATTGTGTTGTATTCCTATCCCTGGTTTTTCTTCAAACTATTTCAATGCATCCTTACCATTCCCACCCTACACTACAATCATCACTGACCATGAGATTTTTATGCCCCGTTCAAGCATTTAGAAAAGCACTTTGCGAATATCAACCAAAATTTTGCATTAAACATAAATAGGGATTTCCAAACAAATCCCTCAAACACATACTCATCCATGTGGGTATGAATTAGTTTTACTATGATTAAATACTCTCTATTTGTATTTTATACATTTTCCTTAAATATAACAAAATTTTATTGTATATGGAAAGGACAATTATGCTATAAAAGGCTTCTAATTTTTATGGAATGATATTCTACACTTTTACTCGATTTTGTCCCTCCTTTTAGCACTAAAATCTATCCAACTCTATTATCGATCGCCACTTCTCAAACGGCCTCAAACAAAATTCCCCTTCAAAGCTGCAGTAACTCTAAATATTTTCTGGAAACAAGAGGGAATATGGACAGTGATTCAGATTAGCATGGCCGCTTGATGTATACATTTAAGTTTATAGTTAACACTCGCTTTTCATTGCGGGCTTACCATGGAAATAGGCAACAATAATGCTCTTCTCGAAGCTCTGTGAGCTTTCAAAATTTTGGACAATGTCTAGTAGCTATTTTCATATGATGACCTCTGGGTTGTGACAAATTTAATTTGTTGGTAGCCATTAGAAAGATAAAGTAGATTTTTTTGATCGCTGCCAAAAAGACCTCAAGTCAGTTATTTGTGTGAATGGAAATGATTCCATCATTTTAAAATCCTCATTTATTTATTAACTAACAGGCGTATCCTCTTTACCCCTAGAGAAGAAATCGCTAGTTATACTACGCAGTGAATGCTTTCACAAACCCTTTCATAATATTCGTGAAATGTTATTTATGCTTGTTAAATCATCTTTGGCGGGAGGCATACATTGATTTATTTGCTTTCCCCAACTCCATTGAGACCAACAATGGCATCCAGGAAGGAATGTTTCCTACCCCGAAAATGAAACCCTTGCCAAATTTGTGTTCGAAAAATGGGAAGAAATGGCCCATCAAAGAGACTTTCACCAATCGTTTGAAGGCTACTTTCTCCAAGGCCTATAAAAATCTCTGTGACCACAAGGATCCCATCTTCAACCTCAAAGGAGCCAGCAAAATCAAGTATGTATTCACATTTGATTAATTAGCCTTGTTGCCCAGTGGTTTAGGGTTTTGCAAAGTAAGCATAATAATGCACAATATTTTATTAAGTCTCGATTATTTAGAAATTCAAAGTCAAGTGATGTGCATATTCGTTTGGATTTATTTACTTCGTTTCGTGGTTTAGTGTTTTTTTAGGGTACGAGATTTCTTTACATTTGTATTTTAGGGTAACCTTGGGCTTTGATATGCGATCAAATTCACACGGATTTACACACTGGTTTTTTTCGTTGAGTTACATTGTGATACCCACCATCAAGATGTATGTAGTCTTTTACCTAATTTTAACAAAGATTACATGTTTGTGGGGCTATGCTAACCTAATTTTAACAAGTATTATGTGTTTGTGGGGCTATGCTATGAAGGCTTCAAATGTAACATATGGTTTTCAAACATTTTTTTAGATCCATCTTGATGGCCTGGGTATCACAGTGTAACTCAACGAAAAAAACCTAGTGTAAATCTGTGTGAATTTGATCACTTATCAAAGCCCAAGGTTACCCTGAAATGCAAATGTAAAGAACTCTCATACCCTAAAAATGCTAAACCATGTTACTAAGTAAATAAATCAAAAAAATATGCACATTCACAAATTTGAATAATTAGGCTTTTTCTTTGGACATGCATTCCAAAAAGATCCCTCAAAATCTATCTCACGTTGGAAAACAAGTCATAGCCGTCGGGAAACATTAAATACAGCCAAAAAACATCATAGCTGCCAGGAAACAGCTGCCGGAAAACATTTAACAGCCACCAGGAAACATCATAACCGCTGGAAAACATTTAACAGCTGCCGGGAAACATCTTAAAAATGAACCTTTGACTTTCGTATTGGCACATTCATTGCACCCCCAAAAGGTGCAAGTGGTAGTATATGTAAGATAAAGTGTAAAGATCTCTTGTCCACACAAAGGGGTTCCCTGGATTTTTTATCATAAAATTATCAATGTTATCTTTTATTTTTATTATTTATTTTTAAAGCTGTTATGGTTTTGTTTAGAGGAGTTGGAAAGTGGATGTTGATGCTACTGAAGCAGTATTTTGAGAGCAACAAGGATGATTCAAGCCAGGAAGTCTTGGAGCCTAGAGGTAAGATTCAGCCCAATTTTCTTTGAAGTATTTTCAGTTTTATCTAGCGGCGAGAGTCTGAATTCTCTGGGTATTGTATTAATATGCCATTGTGATCTAAATGTTTTCCAATGACAGCCTTGGTATACTTAATTGTTCTTAGTTCAGACCTAAATGTTCGAGCAGATGATCACATGAGTACGATAATTTTTTTTGCTGAGTGATTAGGGGTGAGATTAGGCATTTACTGTTTGCAAGGTATGTATTAAGATTACATTATTAACAAGGATGGGATGATTTCATCTTATAGTAGGTGTATAACCCAAATTACAGAGATCAGATGGCCTCTGGTAGTTGGTGCTACATCTTGCCTGAAAACTGCTCCGCTGCCTGTCTTTGGACGCGATTGTCCTAATAGGCCGTGGTTAGTGCACAAATCATAGTTGTCACATATGTGACTTGCAATCACAACGTTCTCTTTTGAGTTCGAAAGAAAGTTTTATGACTAATATTAGGAGACAAAGTTTGCTAAGGTATGTTGAAAATTTGGACAAAAATCGAATCCAGGATCTACTTGTAGACGACGAGCTGCTCTACCACAGAGCTACATTCATCTCTTCCTGGGGCTTTTATTATGGGTTCTCAAGTGCATGCCAGCACATCCAATACCCTCTAAGCATCAGTTTGCATTTTGCTTCGATAGTGGGGACAAGTATGGACTGTGATCGCAACACCTACAGTCACCCACCACACTCCCCACCCTACATTAATCCTTCTTCGATCAAGGGTGCTAGCACGTTCACAAGGCAAGTTCTAGCTATGGCTCTAATACCATGTTGAATATATAGGCACACTAGGATTTGAACTTTTGATCTACTTGTGGGAAATTTCGTTCACTATCACCATCTAATGATGGATCATGGGGCTCTTATTACAAATTTTCAACCGTAATTGAGCACTTTTGAGTACCCTACCTTTAGTTATGCGTATTTTTGCTTGAAACTGGAGGTGAGAGTAGTTGGTTGATAGTATAATGGAGAGTGCCTGAGGCATTTGGATTACATCTATTCCATTGAGTCTATTGCTATCTCATAGAATGTTTCATCAAGGCTATCTTGTCTATACGAAGAATATCTTATATTAATGAGATTTTGCGCCATTCACAATCTCCTCAAAGCTTTCATCAGCAAGACCCACCTTTCCTCTCCGTCTTATCGGTTAGAGGAGAAATATTTCCTATGCACTCCTCAACTACCTGATGTTAGATGAGTACCTGAAGACTATCTCCTCCCCAGCTCCCTGGGGCTTTTAGCATGGATTATCAAGTGTGGGCAAGCACTTCCAGCATCCTGTTAAGGGCAGTTTGTTATTTGCTTCAACAAAGCGGGGACAAGTATGAATTACAATCTTAACACTATCCTCTAAGCTTCAATCCTTCTTTGAATGAGGGTCATCACAGATCTACAAGGAAAACTCCAGCCAAAAAAATGTGGGTGCACTACGATCTGAACCAATGACCTACTTCAGGATAGTGAGCTTTCGCTATCACTGATTGTCTTAACCATCTCAGGATGGGACTTGTATTATGTATTTTAAAGTGTTGGTGAGCACTTTCAATAATTCCCCACTCCTCTAAAGCCCCTAAGGTATGGACTGCTTACTACTTGTGATGTGTGGGATAAATATGAATTGTGACATCTGCAACTTAAGTTTGCCGACAATTCTTGGTAAAATAACACCGTATCGAAAACTTGTGGGTTCATACATTATGTGGTACTGTATGTTGGGGAGATTTTTCAAAACAATATTTTGTAAGAGGAACAAAGATGTTTAGAAGATTTAATATGGCTATTATCTCTGCTACTGAAAAAAATTTCATGCACCGATATTTGTGAACGACATTGGGCTTGACTCAAAAGAGTCTTCAACATTTGGCCTGTCTCAAAATGTTACACAGGGACGCATCCCATAGATTTTGGTGATGTCCCGGATGTTCCAAACATTTTGGGACTTGGGACTTTGAGGAGGGGACATCCCCTATTTTAAATTTTTTAAACTATTTTTATGTAAATTTACTTTAATTTTTTGTTCTTTTACCAAAAACATTGTATTTGAATCTTGAAAGTACTTTGAAAAGCATTAAAGACAGTTTAAACCCCTAAATTTCATTGAACAAAGTTAAAACATATAAATATTATTTAATAGCCGTCCCATTCCATCCCCAAAATCTAGGATTTTTTTTGCCGTCCCAGAAATGCATGTGATGTATTTTTTGCTCTCAAGGGGTAGGTGATATACTTCGCCGCAGAGGGAGGTAAATAGCCGACCAATGAACTTAATCTTAAAGGTGTACGCAATCAGGCTTGTGATTGGGCGAGGGCAATATCCAGGATGAGGAACATTATATCCTAAATTATAATGGGCTATGATGTAATCATATAATGTTCGTAATAAGACTTTCCATTTTATTGCAAAATTATTAAACTCAATCATTTGAATGCCAAAATTGAGTGTGAGTTCTACATGGAAAGAACTTATACGTGCAGGAGATAGGAAGATTAAAAATAACTCTAAACTTATGCACGGGGAATTAAAGGAAGATTTTAAGTAGGCTTCGCATTGCTTTAAGGTTTTAGTTAAGCATTATTGTAAACAACTTTGATTAAATTGTGTAGTTCCTAAAGTACCTAACAACTTCATTGTGTGAAGTTAACGTATTCTAGTAGTAGACATTGTTGAGCATCTGATATTGACAAACTTTGCTTCTTTAAATTTAGTACCTTTTCATAAAATTTCCCAACTCTGAAATATTATATGGGAAAATATGTCAACCTTTTGAATTTAGAATCAGAAAATTTATTTAAAGAACATTGAAAGGACACATCAATGGCTAATATTATTAGGCTTTGGAATTTTCTTGAGGGCTATAAAAAGAAGAAATATTTGTGGCGATACTCAAACAACAGTTCCAAATTTGGAATATAGTTTTCAATGAATGATGTAATCCAAGAGTTCTTAACTCTTATGAAGCTTTGACTACAGCCAAGAAGGCGAGGGGTTCGGGTCGATATCCGCCTCAAAGAGTTCAACACCATATGTAATTTTGATTACTCTTTATAGGTGAGATGCTGTTACCCCAACATACATGGTTCTGGAGCAGCTCAAACATACTTTTTCGATGCCGTGCAGAGGCTTACCTTGAAAAGTAGTGTCACGGGAAGAGACTCCGACGATTATCAATCTCACTTAGCTTTTATTGATACGAGTTTTGTGTGATCAACAGGAAACTCAAAATGGAAAGGATTATATGTCAAACAGAGCTTATCGATGCTTTGAAGCTAGTGGGCTTTCTAAGAATGCCTATTGGGTAACTTAATTAACCTGTTCCTTGTTTAGATTTGTGCTCATGCTTTGTGTAAAACCACAAATCAGAGAAGCACAAAATAGCATGTAAAAGAGAAGCACAGAATAACATGTAACATAAACATAGATTAAAGATATTTTTTCAGAAACAAATCGATGTAACATAATCTTAGATTGTAGAAACCCACCTCTGAAATCCGTTCTTTGGAGCAAACAGGGGAAGTTGCATAAGCCTTTCACAAATTCCAGCGTCAATAATAGCCTGCACTGCGCCTGCACCTTCCTCTTTGCTGTCGCAAAAACGGCGGATGATATAACAAGATTTTTCCTGTATTTCTATCTCGTTGTACAATGCATACGCTTCAAACCAGGGACCCGAAACCGCATGGAAACCGCAAAAAAGAACAGGGGCTATGGCGGGTCATATGTTTTTGATGAAGGCAGAGCTATGATTTTTCAAACTGGAACTGTGTGACAGCTGCGGGTGATTTGACAGGAGTCACTAAAATGATAGCCGACAAAGACTGGCAAAAGCGGCAGTATTTATTAGCTTGTCAGGAGGGGAATGGAGACGGAGTTAACGGAAAAGAAAACGGAGCGTGGGCCACCCCCTATGAACGCCACGTAGACCGTTGTGCCACCTCACTACCCCCGCGAACTAACGGTTGAAAACATGCTTTGCATTAAAAGGTTTTCCCAATGCCACCCATACCAACGATAAAGAATAATAGCATTGGCCGCTTCGCCTAACAATGCCAAAGACTTGTTCAACCTTGGTGTCTATTACTACCGTTGGTGAATCTCCATCCACGATACTTGTTCTTCTCTACCTTATATTATTGGATGAACTCTCTCGATGGTTGATCGAAACTAAAATATCCGCGAACCAGCTTCAACTCGGTTGCATCTTTCATGTAAACGCACCATTCGGCCCTCATATGCTTAATCCTTGTCCCCATTCGTAGCGAAATATTATATTAGAATAAGTAAAGACAGAAGGCATACGAAGTCATTGCACATTCTTTCAATATATCTTCTCGCATCCCAGAAATATCTCTAACATTGTGTACCCATTTTTGCACAAGCTCGATATGTATGCTTTTTCTGTCTCGCATCTTGAAGATAATCCCTCATGGTTGTGAGCTTCTTGGCCAACCAATCAATATCATTTCTGAACCTCACAATAATTGTTGCTTTCTTAGCCACTTGTTGTGCCGCTCTCTCTACAATTTTTGAACTAGCAATCGCATGTGTTTCATGCAATGTGAACGCCGAACGGTATATGTTATTTGTTTTAGAGGTATATATATTACTTTTGTAGTAGATGGTGATTAGGGGTGTGATTGATTTCGTAAGTGTAACTTAATGTGAAGGTTGTTTCTACTTTTCAAACTTGTTAACCCTTTTCAATAGTTAATTTATCTTGAAGTTGATGTTGTATGTATTTTATTCGGGTTTATTGTGTTAGTTGTGCATCGGTTGTTCGGTTGGTGTTTTGTTGGGAAATTATTTATTGTACAGTTGATAATGTGTGTGATTGATAGTTGTAGTGTAGGAATTGAGTTGAAACATTAGATTGAAATTTTGTATGTGTACATTTTTTTCTGTTACAACTTTGTACATTTAAAGTTTCATATCATATTTCACAATATCTAATAAAAGTAGATCTGTGTGCACACAATGAGACATGTATACATTTGCATTTTTTATATCATGTATAGTAGCCTTTAGTGGGCTTTTTTAGCTTGAGTAAACATGATTACATTTGATACCCCTTGAGCAGCAATGTCGCTTTGGATAGAATAAGTGTTTAGTATAGTAGCGGGGTGCTATCAAAGCAGAGGCTATCTTTTACGATAGGCTGAGTGACAGTAGTCTTGCTTCCTCCTTCTTCTTGCTCGAAGTGTTGTTACGTACACCATTTTTGAGTATCTCTCGAATGAAAAAGCAGGTGAAATACGCAGATTTGCAAGCGAGGGAACTCTGGAGAAAGTCTGTGAATGTAAGACCCTGCCTTTCAGTGGTTCCAATGTCGACGGTTGCTCTCTGTAAAGTAAGTCCCTGTGACTTGTGGATAGTTAATCCCCAGGCCATTTTAATTGGCAATTGTCTTCGATTCCCTCTCGAAATAGGGGGTATGGGAATATGTAACGGGTTGCTGGGATCCCAACATGGGCCATTGTATCTATCAAATTTGACAACAACAAATAAAGGTAATGCTGGTGGTTGCATTGATGTGTCGTAGACAATGTCGGTGATAGTTCCTGTGGCCCCATTCACGAGGCCTGCGTCAACCCATAGATTTGCAATAAGCATGATTTTTTGTTGTTTGCACAGCAGAACTTTGTGTTCCAACTGATCATCATCAGGATCTCCTGGTCCAGTTCGCCTGTTACTTTCAACAATGGATTGGGTGATCGGAACGTTCAATGCCTTCAACATTTGTAGGTTGTGGGAGTCGACTTGATCATTTTTTGCAAACAAATGTGGTGCATCCTTAAAAATTTTGAGCTCTTGCTGAGTTAGGTATGTGTCTGTGCGAGACATTAAGATTTCCCAATCCTCAATTAGAGGGGTTGAATCTCGCATGTGGAGCAGTAAATTTCAGAATGAAACTTGTGCATTGGTTGTTCCTTGTTGCCGAAATATTGTTTGCAATGTAATGGAAGTCTCAAATCCCTTCCAAAGGGTTGCTCCGTAGGAATTACTTGCATAAAGAGGACTGTCCAAAACCGGTGGTAATTGGCCGAGGTCGCCGAGGAGGATGACTGATCTGTTTCCAAATTCAGATGTTCTCGAGTGTGGGAAAGCTTCGCGGAGCCTACTGTCAATTTTGGTTAGTAACTTTGGGCCGATGAAACTCATTTCATCAATAAGAACATATTCTATATGTTTCAGTGACTCTTGAAAAGACGATAATGCAGTACCTTCAAGGGGTTTGAGTTCTTTGATTGGAATTCGCAGGGCTGCGTGGATTGTGGATGCAGAGATGTTGAATGCTGAAACACCGGTAGGGGCGAGCACAAGTAGAGGTGAGGGATATGTGGTTGGTGATGTGAATAAATTGTGGATTTTATTTATCAGAAATGATTTTCCTGTGCCGCTGTTCTTGAATTATGAATCTTAGTGGAGGTAGAAGGGTTTTGTTTGCTGAATGGTGTAGTATGGTATCAAGAGCTGTTTGTTGTTCTGGAGACAAAGGAAGTGTGGAAGATGGTGGTGTGGCCTGTATGTTGTTGTTAAGTATGTCTACCTTCTCTCTTTCAATGAATGATGAACCAGTTATCTGTAATTCATGCGGAACGTCATGTATGTTCCAATTATGTTGTACGTCGAAATCTCGTTTCCCCAACATGTCAAGACTGTCTAGACCCGTGTTGTTTCCTCGGGTGAAGTTGTGCGAAGACCTGCCATTCTTGCAATGGTTCGTGTTGAATACTGCATTCGGGCTCAGAGTCTGAACTAACATCCGTAAGGTCCTGTGTCTGTGGTTCTGCGAAACATGCCACGGTCTGTAGTTGTGCTTGAACATGTCCCAAGTGCCGTTGATGTCATGTGGGGTTGCTCCAAATTCTGATGCAATATTTCTGAAAGGCTTGTATAAAAGGAGTTCTGACCAACAGAAAAGGTCATACGACGTTGAATCCTGAGCTGGGACATCCACAAATCTCGGGTGGACCCGAACAATTGCGTGTATCGTTCGCTTTTTCCATTTATCACCTTTACGATTCTTGTTGTAGCTCCAATCTCGAGCAACTTGAATAAGTGGTAGGTGTTCCATGATTGTTGGACGAACTTTATATGCATCCAAGAAAGCGGATGTTTGTTCTGCATCAGCGTCACTTTCAACGACACGTCTCAAATTTTTTTCCAACATTTAATGATACAAATGGACGACTGCACATAACAAGTGGCATTTTTTGCAACATGTGGCATGTTTCTTGTGCGCTTATGTCATGTTCGACAACGCTTTCTGTGAGCATTTTACGGATGCAGATATGTGCTGGAGAATCTGCATCTGCGTCTCTTGAAAATCTGGATAACATTTGGTGATATGTTTCTGAGCGTTGCTCGGCTTTTGAAGCATATTTTGCAATATACTTAAGAACGGCATGGCGGGAAAGTACCGGTTGGCAATCGACATTTGCTCTCCATATGTATATCATAGTTCGATTGTGGATGTTCAATCTGTCATCATTTCTGGAAGGGAGGTACTTAATTTTCCCATCACTTTCAATGTGCAAGGAAGAAGTAGGTTGCGTGGGCCAGGGGGCGTTGTATCTGCACTGGAGCTGTGATTGCTTTCTACGTAGGCATGTCTGTTCTGAACATTTATTGTGGCGCTGAACTCGATTAAGCAGTTCTTCAAGGTCTGAATTTGGGGAGGAGGATAGAATTTTTGTTGTATCTAGCAAGCAAGGGTCATCTAGGAGTGACCTGCGAACAAAATCCAAGCGGTTGCATGCCGGTCGAGGGTTCCAGGCAGACACGAACTTATCAAAGTATTGTTTTGTGGCCTCAATAACTGTTGTATCCTCCCAATCCATTTCGTCAACTTTGGGTGCATTCTCGAGCCACAATAAACCGTGGACATGTGCGGAGCCTCTATGTTGCCATTCATACCTGCGAGACAAGGGATCATAAATATTAGCTATGTAGTTTGGAATTAACTTTGAAATAAGTAGATTTGATTACCTGTACCAAAAGTCTACTGCTCCAAGTTCCTTTTGCAATATTTCTTCGAAATATTGTGAATCTGTGATGTAGGTATGCTGATACTCGATGAGGGTTAGAGACAATGTTAAGTGTTCTCCAACGTTGTGCAGCTCGAGGATCTGTTGGGCATTCACCCGACATAATATTGTGGAGATCTGGCCATTTAGTGTCTGCAGCACTTAGAGTAAAGAATAAGGTTGGTGTTCCCAATTGTTCCACCATATCTGAAAGCTCGCTTCTACTTTTTGCCCAGAATGAACGGGTCCCTCGAAGGCTCGATCCAAACCGCATTAAGTTGTCTGGGAGGTTGTCTTTGGGGCATTCCAGTAGTTGTCTTCGTAGGTCTCTAATTGTCGGAGGGATTCCAGATTCGAGGTTTTGTTTCATAAAGACTGCTGCTGTGGACTGGCTTCTGTGTCGCATTATGAGGTTTAGAAGGAAGTAACGAAATCTTGGGTGGGAACCGAAGCGCCCATCATGGTAACGCATCAAATGAAGTGTGTATTCATGCATTGCAACTTCTTTTATGTGGGGTTGTTGCCACATTGCTTTCCTGTCGGAAATAAAGTTGGGAAAGCCATTGAGAACAGGCCCTCCGTATTGTATTCATTTATTGGCGAGAGGCCAAGCTCTGGCCATGGCATGGTAAATGGAGTGTTACCATCGTGGTTGAGCAGGAACTGTTTGATTTCCTCTTCTTTTGTTCCTGCATTGTGAGGTGTTGGCACGAAAGACGATGAGTGTTCATACGTTTCATCAAAGTGAGTGGGAGCATCATTACCATGAGCTGTAGAGGCACTTTGCATTTGGGGCAGTTCCAATGTGGCTGTGTTAAGAGAGGAGGAAACATTTGATGACTCTGATGGTAGAGAGGAAAGGGCGTCATCGTCAATTAAGACATCTTTGTAATAGGGATCGTGTTGGATTTTATATTGCAACGCTGCCCAAACACGAGATCTACTGACGTAGAAATCATAATTTTTTAAATTAGATCCTTCCCTTTGTATGAGAATTATGTCCAAATCTCCGAGGTGGTGGGGTAGGGTCTTTGCTATTGAAGTAATGTTTTGTGGGAAGCTTATGGTGTGTCCTGAGTATTTGTATTGCCCGCCACGTACTTGGGCGACTTGCAGGAATGGATTAACTCGTGCGATAAGCATCTCCTCGATTTGGGTTAAAGATGCAAGAACGGTAGCCTGATTTCCAGGGTCCATGTTGTTCCATGAAGAGAAGCGGTGGCCTTGTTTTTCAGTTTTGCATCTATTACAGGATGGAAAGCCTTCAAAGGAAATTGTTTTAATTCCAGGGTAATTTTCCAAACAGATTGAGCAAGTTTGTATGTTCGCCAACAAATCTATTCTTTTGCGAAACCGACGTTGGGCTTCTAAATTCAGCGAACAGGGTGGGGATATGGGAATTGTCTGTGTATTGGAAGGGGTGGGGTGTTCTGTTTCAGTCCTTTGTGGATTGCAAGGTGGAAAGCAGTCTAAAGGAGAGGATAAACTGGTTGTATTAGTGTGATGAACTGAAGAGAGGTCAGTACTTGAGACAGTTTCATGTGGCATCCCAGACATTTGGGGGAAAGTGACAGTTGTTAGCAAAGATGGGTTCATATGGAAGGAAGTGGTATGCTCTTGAAAGTTTTCTTCCATGGAAGTTACATGCGGAATGTTGGTTGGCAATTCTTCAGTAGTTGTATTTGATGGCAAGATTGGAATGTCGGGGGATCGTGGGTTGTTGGTCATTGTAAGTTGAAAGATATTTGAGAATTTCGTTGTTCTTTGCTCTAATTTACGACGTCGTTGCTCAGCAGTTATGTGTACTTTATTTTTTGCGTAATTCTCTCTTCGTTGGGCTCGTTTTGCAGGAGTCGACATGATTGTGAAGTCACAAGATTATGGTGTACCACCTGTTGGATAAAGATCATTTTGGGTTAGCCAGGAACGATACATAGTTTGATGACAAACAAATGCTGAAATAAGTGAAAATGTAAAACTAAATTCAATTGTAATTCATGTGGAGTTCCAATGGGAAATACGCACAAGAGGTAACAATTTGAGTTTTGAGAAGCTACTTTTTTTATTAAGGAAAAGAGTATTACATATGTAGAAACATACAATGTGTTCACATACTACAGAAGGATGTAAATACGTACATAACAAAATTGCCTTTTGTATATTTATTTTCTTAAAAGTACTAACAATCCACATAATAGAAGGAGACAATAGTATGTCAGTGTATAAGGGAATTCAACAGTTTTCTTTTCAAGCAGGGGAAAAAGTGAAACATAGATATGAAATAAGAAACATAGCAGTTGATAGTTCAAAGTATAGAATGGGATGAGTGAGGTGTAATGTCAAGGGACGGGTGGGTTGGAAATCCTTGCGTAAAGGTTATGGAGGAGTGCAGTTGTTTTCCGCTTTCTTTGAATCGAGGATGACACATTTCAATCTGTTGTTTCCGCAATATGTCTCTTTTTTCAGTGAAAGTGTGAAGCAGTATTCGTTGCCGATGACATTACTTATAATTTCACTAGTTGCATCTTCGTCTATAGACAATATATGGAGGTCGCTAGCTGCAACACCCATGATTAACTCAGCTGTCTCATCAAAAGCAAGAATCGATCAAGTTCTCCTGTTTGGTCCTTTAGATCGATTCTGAGTGCATATCTATAATCGTAGTTTTGAACTTGTCTGTTGCAACTCGAACATAACCATGAACCATTACCATTCTCTCTCACCTTTTCCTGCATTGTTTTTCACCTTTTTGAAGAGGACATGCCTTGTAAAAAAAGTTGTCCATGCTGATATTCATGATTTCTGCAGTAACCATGGCCCATTCATTTCTCTCAGTGTTCCCCATATTTAGTACCTCCAAAATCGTCGTTACAGAGGTTAGGCTTTTTGGAGGGCCCAGAAATTGGCTTGTGATAGAGGGCGCCGGAAGCAAGTAGTCATCAGAATCAACCCAGCCATGAAGTGTATTTGTTTCTGAAATTTGAGGGTTGACGTAACATTTGGTTCTTGAAACAGTGTCCACTGAGCTTCCATTGAAACTGGAGACGCGAGCAGCTTTCAAGGTGAGGACCGGAAGAGGCGGTATAGAAAGCATGTCTTCAAGTTCGTTGCTTATATCATCTAAGTGTTGTCCCCATAATGTGACACTTACACTGAAACCCGACATGTCCTTTAATTGCAGTGTTCTTCTCTTTGTTTCAGACTTGTCATACCGACGAATTGTTGAGCATGGTGACATCATAACAACAATGCCAATCAAATCAACTGTAGAACCTTCAGCGCTTGTAGGTAATTCCTTGATTTTGGTGAAGTGAAAGTTATGGGAAGGTATTGTATCTTCATTTGCTATGAGTAGAGATATGGTTGAGGAAGGTTGCAAGAAAATCTCCAAAGCATTGTTCAAATGGTTGTAACATAGCTTTGCATCAGCAATACTCGCAATCCTCCCATTGGAAATTGTATATAGCTTTCCATTCTCAATCTGCTCATAGAATGCTTCCGCGGCCTCGTTGAAACAAGTGATGTGGATTTCCCCTCCTTCCTGATCAACAAAATCAAACCCAAACATGGATCCATTTCCCTCGATTGTGATATTGGCGAAGGGTTGTTTTTGCTAGGGCACGGCCCTCTACGGACCACATGCGCATAGATGTATTCAAAGCACTTATTTTAGTTGGTGTTCTCGCAAAATATTTGTTAACCCGATTTGCAGTTGCATCTGTTTGCGGCAACTGAATGTGTTCGAGAGCATTCGTTGGTAGTCGGATTGGAGTACCGATTACCAAATGTGTTTTGACAAGAACAACCATTTCAATGATAAGAACAATCCTGCAATGGAAAAGGAAATCGGGATAGAATTAGAACTGAACAACGGATCGAAAAAACAAACAGAAAGAAATTATAATTAATATAGGAAGTTTATGTACATTGGTAATTGAGCTAGAGATGAAGCTTACAGTTCACTTTTGATCATTCTAATGAGGGATTTGTGTAAGCACACAATGGAGCCTTCTTGTATTGATTTGTTCGGTTACACGACTTGCAAATTTGGAGGGTAGAAGTGCTGTTTGAAAATGTATCCCATCTGAAAGGTCAACACGATGTTGGGCACCAGTGTTGAGAATGGACCTTAGGGAGGACAAGTGGAGTATCTGAAATGTGGGGTCAACATTGGAACCGCCCTCAATCAATTGAGTAATGCCTTCGTGTGTCAAAGTTATTTCCATGGCAACTAAAAGATGCTCGCGATAGTGGGAATTCTGCAAATATATGGTGGACAATGTAAACTTGTAGGGCAGACAATCATGATAATGAAGGATGTGTTCAGGAAAGCATGCATTTGTAAAGAATGAGAACCTTTAAAGTTGCCTTCCTTATTATTTTATATGTGCTAAAAAGTAAAAACACGAAGTCTAATCCTTTAACAATTCAATATGCAAAAAAGTTATATAACACACAAAGCTTTGGTTGAAATGAACTAAAATTTGCATGGTTGAAACGAATTACAGATTATTATGTTAAGCAAATTGAATGGAAGACAATAAGAACAATACGTACACTTGACGTAAGAAAACTATAGGTATTTATATGGAGATACAGTGTTAAAGAAATTCGAAAGCCATAGTTGTTGGATTACATAAACTGAACATGTGTTTAAAAAGTTTGATTCTATGTCCGATGTATATTGCCACAATGCATACATGGAATTATTTGGTACGAGTTACAGTTTGTTTCAAAAACACTTATAAACAAACACTTATAAACTAACCACTACAAGTTATTTCTTTAAATCAAATTTCTTGCTTTTTGCTTGTGCAATTTTCTTAGCACGTTTCTTGTATTTTTGTCCATTTACAGATGCCTCAATTGGTATTCCCATTCTCCTCAATTTGTGGGGTGGTTCATATTTCAGTGCATCTTCGTTAGAATCATAAATCAAACAGAAGCCTCGTGAATGATCTCCAATTGTTCGGATTTTGGAGAGAAAAATTGGGGATGTTGGCATCAGGTGTAGGCGATCTCTGATCATTTCGGCTATCACTGTTTTAGGTGGTTTCGGTTGCTTGCAATGCAAAACATTAACAACACATTGAATACGCTTAAAATCTTCCTCCTCTGCAAGCGAGGCGTAGTTAATGTCAATCCTCGTTGTGGGGAGGGGAATTGTGTTTCTAGTCTGCATCATATTAAACTGGAGAGAGACAATAAGTATGTTAGTCCACAAAGATGTTCTTAGGTATGACGGGCAGCTTTAAAAGCCTTGTCGCTGATCAGTCTAACGTCCAACTTGGGACGCTTCGAAATGGCCTCATTGGGGAACGAGCCCCTCGGCACATAACGAATCCTGTCATTGACGAAGGCACATGCCCCCACATGTCACTTCGGGAAATAGATTGGAGCCAATTTGAAATATAAATGGAACAATCCAAACAAAATAACATCAAAACTCTCTACAATAATTCCTTAGTCCATAGCATGCAATAAAGAGATCAATCTGAATAAAAACTTCAATCAGTATTGAAACCCACCTGAAGTTCGTCTAGAGACAACACTCTTTTCTTTACCGTCAGAGAAAGAGAAGCACAAATATCCTGCAAATAAACGAAATAGGAAGTTATTAAAACTAAATGTATCTGCGAATTCAAAAGGAGGCACTCATCCATTAAGATTATTCTATATTTTTAATTTCATTCTCAAATATAATACAACAAAACCAAAAAGATTATAAAGAGTTATTAAAAACTGTATATTAGTAGATGTATCATAAAATACAATCGTAAATATGTAATTGTTGATCAAAGACTAAGAATTTCTAAAAGATTTCCACTTTAGTTTATCATCTATTTTCTCTGCGCCTTTAGCTTATCTTCATACACACTATATGATTACAGTGCATGCTGCCGGTTTGATGATGATCCTTTATTGGGTTTCAAATAACTCCTTTCATGATTTTGAGCATAACCAGATAATCAGAGATATAAGATGGGTTCACCATGATATTTAAGATAATGTTTGAATGATCTTTCCAAGGTCCTCACCTTACTGATATCTGAAACACAGGTTGTGTATATATTGGATCAAGTCAAGGCGCTTGAGGAAGAACTACTTCTTAAAATTAGGCAGCAAGGGCTCGAAATTACACCTCAAATCCTAGTGGTAAGTTGCCAATATGTATCATAAAATACAAGTTTTTGGACTTAAGATAAAATATTTTGTGGCTCCTTCAGTCGATTTTTGAAGCAAGAGGAAGCAAAGTGTCAGTTTCTTTTATGATATCTTCAAAGTAATAAAGAGGTACAAGCGCACCTAATTATTGGAAATTACAGTGATGGGAATATGGTAGCCTCTTTGGTTGCGAGTAAACTGTTTGACAAAATCATTCGGATGTGCTCTCTCCAACAAACAGACGACTACCTAAAAGAAAAAATTACAGAGGCGAAGGGCGGAAAGTTGAAAAAAAGATGCTACTCACCACATTAGAAGAAGAACAACACATGTCAAAGTAAAGTAAACAGTGTTTCGATCCCGTGACCTCTTCATCTCAAACGCTTGGAATATTTACTGACCATTTACGAAAAAAATGTCTTGACGGAATTCATCCGATATTCTTGCGATGAATCATGCTGATTTCATCATTACAAGCACATACCAAGAAATCGCAGGAAGGTATGATTTTCGCTTTTTCTAAGAAACAAAACATTACAAGGAAAAACGACTGTAAACAGAAGAAAAAAGATAGGAAGAAGGTTATTTACCTTACGAACTGTTCTTTCCCGGACTGAATGCAGAACAAAATAGAATGGATCTAGACGCAGCTGAATGCAAAAAAAACAGAATGGACCTCGACTATTTAAAGACAATTCCGCATGCAAATAAAAGTCAATAAAAAAACATGCGTTAAAAATAGGTTGTTAAAAATAGAACGAAAAAGCCATGGTTAAAATTTTCCTGCAATAGAAAAAACGACATGCAAACGGCCGTCAAAATAAAACACAGTGGAAAAACGTCCGGGAGGCCGTCAATTTTAACATCATCGTAGAAACGTCCGTAAGGTCCATTCCCATAGGGGGAACGCCTTCGGCGTAATAACAGCATCAACAATACCAATCGACATTCTTAATTTCTTAGAATTCGCAGATTCAAAAGCACAAGTTTAAGTTCTTTATGAGCTAACAATAAGCACCAACTAAAACTGCCTTGAATATGATATAGTAAGTTGAACTCTGAATTATTTAAGAACGCACCTTACAACTGTCGTTTTCTTTTTTATTTACTAAAGGTAAAGAGTAACGTCATAACTTTAATTATTTCTTCCACTTTCTTTTTGAAAGTTGGTTGACTTGACTACAAAAGGGTATTACAGGACAACCAGGACCATGTTTCTTTTTTAAAAAGTTGTCGATATGCATTAAGTCATCTTTATTACCACTCCTTTTCAAACCATGTGCGATTGTGAATTTTATTTTAAGGGGAACAATATTATTAGTCATGAACTTTTTATTGATATTGTAAGTCTCATTGTCCACACCGACCTTAACGTATGATACAAGGCGGTTTGAATTTTGATAGAAGTCGTTATTTTAATTCTTCATTCCACATTCAAAGAATGATGTAGGCCCCATGATCCACTTGCAATTGTCATATTTTTTTCAAAAAGTTATTCCTACATTTAGGTAGGCATCAATTTTAGTCTACTTGAAAAACATTATATTAGTTATAAAGTCAATATTAAGTATTTTATTTTTTCAATTAATTGTTACAATGATCATATAGGAGGTGTTGTCTACTATAGGTACTTGCACTAAAAAAATAAAAATAAGACAATTATTTATTCATCAATACTAATGGACACAATGTTTTACTAAAAGATCATGTGCGTGTTTCTCACTCCATAAGAATATTCAATATACTCTTAAAGAAATTGAACATCTTATTTCGAAACTAAATGGATATTAAAAGACTTGTTTATAAATTAGAATTTTTTAAATTTTTTTTTCAGCTAATAATATTAAAATCATTTACCAAATTCATTGTCTTTTCGGGTGTATACACAATCATTTAACAACATAACTAGTTTCTTTGAAAACCATGAACGGTAACATCAATAAAAAATTGATAGAGAGATTTTAAGTAAATTTTATGATAATATATTTCAACATTAAATAGCAAAACTATTTAGTTAATATTAAATTTGCATATAAACATACATTTTACAAAAAAGACAATAAATATAATAATTTACAATATTTATAATTAATTTAGAAAAACAATAGATTAGGAAGGATTTTTTTAATAAGTTTATTGTAAAATAAAGGATTAAGATGCCTTTACGGGTTTACATATCTTTAAGTGAATGGAGATTGGAATATTTTCGAGAACTTATTCCATATTTAAGAGTGAAAATACTCAGAAATATAAAGTTTTGAGAAGTTCGGAATATGCAGTGGACAATGAATTCGAAAATTATATGTATGTGAGTAAAAATTATATTATTGAAACAGAGATAAGGAACTACCATTAATTTTACCTCAAAGGTTAATATTGAATTCAGTTTCATATGATAGTTGAAATTTTAAAGAATACAGATATCAAGTTGACATAAGTTAACATAGAATACGTATATAGGATTACATTCGCTTTAATTACACCAATAGGCGTTACACTGTGGGATGAATTCTCATGTGAGAAGAAGATCGATAGTCCTCAATTCTGTTGTACACAGGATGAACATTCAGGTATTCTCCTCCATCCAATCTGAAGCACTGTGTAGACTCCATCGTTCGCGCTGGGATACTTTGTCTCGTGTTTTCTCTGTTGTGTGCTTGGAGATTTGGCAAATTGGCTCTAATCATAAGGTGAAGTATGGGAAGGTTCGGTCGTTTCAATTTGTAATGGGAAGAGAGGCGGATCCATATGGGTGGTACTGGTGATGGTCCTATCAGATTCATCATTCTACATTCGTCCCATATTTATTAGGGAAATTTCTGACAAATTCTGCAGACGTCTGCATGAAAAAGAGCATTGTCACGTGCAATGCACATTTAATAGCTGGAAGCACCTTCAACATTTACTCAACTCCAGCGATATAGATTACTGTGATTGTTGGAATTGCGGCTTCCTTGAATATTGCCATTGTTGAAATTGGGGCCTTCATTTGTGTTTGGGATTTTTTATCCTCTGAATATTATATGGGTTTCCTCGAGCCATCGAGGGCAATAATGTTACAGAATTACATTTCATTCACCTTCAATTCATACGCGACATATTCGATCATCATCACACTTCACCGAGCTACTATATTCACATTCTGATAATCTCTGAAATGACTGCTTCCGACTTCATTCCGTCACCTAGATCGCTTAAAGGCTTAAGGTGGGTAAGAATGCTTTTCAACATGTCATTTGACTGAGTTTTGGGCAATTAATATTGATTTTCAACATTCTTGTCACTAAGTTATCCGCCTTCATTCTCTTTGGTGTTTTTTCAATGGAATTATGTGTTTTTCTGCATACTCGAAGATCTTACAGTCTGTAGACATAAAAGTATGCACTTTAGACATTATTTAGCCCAGTTTTATACTACTATTTAGAAGGTTCTCAAGTGAATAAAGTACTAATTAATCCCACCTTTTGGCCATCTTTATTTTATATTTTATTTCGTCATTCCCACATATTTATCTAGCACTTATTTGCCTATTTCACAATCGCCTCATCATTCTAGCCCTAAATCAGGGTGCCTAAGCCTGTACTGGGGCGCCCTGGTCCCACCCTAGGTGCCCCGATCTATGCACATCCTTTCCTACTTCTTTTTGGGGTCTTTCTAGCCATTTTCATCCTTATCCTTTTTCAGATGGCCTTGTCGGAATTAACTATGAAACTAATCTTGAGAGCCCTATAAATATAAAGTTACAAGATCGCTGCGAGGGCCTTAGCGTCACATACTACTATCAATCCATCTAGAGTTGCATCCATTGCATCACTTGCATCCACATTGTGTCATGCATCAAGGCGAGGAGATCGCATCACACACTTGCATAGGGGAGGGATTCTATTCTATTCCATGCACACATACTATTTACATTTTCTATAGTTACTACTGTTCGCTACTCGAAAGTGCGACTTACACAAAAGCACCTAGGGAAAGACATGCACACACTCACTAGAACTACATCTAGGTCCGAAATGTATTGCAACACTTAATGATAAGACCACTACTTTGGTGGTTGAGGTCATCGACCCATTCATTTGCATTTTTCTTGTTTTCTAGGGTTTGACACCTCCTCTTGCATTGTAATTTATTTTCCAAATCATCGGTATATCCAATGTGACAAATAGGAAGCATTTGGAGACACCTTATGACCATACCGAAATCATTTTCTCGAGCATTTAGAGAGATCATATTGCCCATACTATACACTAGGGACCTCTGGGAAGCCCCGTACCCTCCCTGGCGCATCAGTCAGCTTAAAACTTCAAGATCTTCTCTCCGCAGGGTTTTGGTGTTCATACTTAGTTTTGGAATCTGCTATCGGATTTGTGAATTTGTGTGATAGTCACCTTTAATCAGCTTAGTCCCTTTCATACTCTCCTCTTGCATATTAGGCTTTGTTTCCATTATATTTAATTGTGTAATTACTTTACATTATTTATTTTATTAAGGATAAATAGTTTTGAAGGGACTATACCCTGGATACAAAAAGGCTCAAAAGCTAGATATAACAGTAGAAGTAGCACAAAGAAAAGGGACTAACACCCTAAACAAGGAGGCTCAGCAACTAGATATAACAGTGAAAATAGCAAAAAGGGGATCAACACCCACGAAGTTTAAAAGAACTAACAATAGTTCAACCGAGAACTAAAAGAGGAACCAAAAAAGAATAGAGTAGCATCAAAGCAGCTTGAAACCTTCAACTTGACAAAGCAACAAAACAACAAACTGGGAGCAACACTATTTGACTGCCTTGTCAATCTTTATCTTGATTTTCTATGCAATGAACTGAAAAGTGCAAGTGTCATGACTTGAGAGGGATCCTTCTTATCAATTTGTGAGAAGACCAGGTCCCTTGCAGCGTTAGACTCCCAAATGGCAATAGGAATGTCACTTAGGATACAAACACTCTTCACATGTTGTTCCATGAAATTGTATACCACTTTTAGCACAGAGATGGTACAATCATGTCGTCCTTTAGCATTACCCAATCTATTATCCAGAGAATGAATTTTCTTGAAGATTTCGTATTTTTCTCATTATCCCCAAAAGTCTCAACCTGCATCTTCCTTTTACCTATATTTTTATCATTCCTCTTGATTTCTTCCTTGAGGTTCATGACCTCACTCTCTAACTTCTCAATCCTACTAAGAAGCCCTTCATCTTTGAATTCCTCCACGGGATTGCTGATATGGAGCAGGTTTTTGGCCAACTCTATCTCCTTATTACTGTGAAGAACCCTCTGAGAAGGAAGCAGGGGATAATGGGTATTCTTAAACCTTGTTTTGCGACTAGTGGAAGCAGCAACAGGGTCTTTAACTAGAAGATGGGGTCGAGAGGGGCCACAAGCATGGAATGAAAATGGATAGACAATGATGGTGAATCAACAGAATGAGGCCTTGATGAAGGGGTACAACACGAGTATGGTTTTGGACCTCAAGAACAGACCATTCCAGAGAGTTCAACAGGTAGTGTGGGAAATTCACGTTAAGTTCCTTCTAAAATGATTAAGAAAAATCAAATGTTTTAAAGGGATGGTTACATATCTGCCCTCAAGAGTAACATACCTGACCATCATGCGTGAGATTTCAGCAAAAGGCTCCGGGATAGAAGAAACTTTGATGCCAGCCGTGACAAATTCAAGGTTTTCACCTTCTTCAAGAAATTTCTTTACTTCAACATTCCTGTCTACCCGCTTGCTGAAGAATTTCTCCCCCTCCAAACTCAAACCCGTGACTTGAGCAATGAGCTCTTCAGTAATTTTAACACTGATATCTCCATACTCAACTGTTCATTTCTTCCATCCATTCGCAAATTGCACCAAGATATCTTGATCATGGCCCTGCATTCTTTCTATGAGGTTCGAAATTCCCCCATTTGTAAATACTTCCACAATATTTCATCATTCTTCTAGGTTAGATTGTGAATGTTACTGTTTGTGTTTTACAAGGAGGTCCCCCCATTTTGCTATTTTTTCCCCTTTGTTACTCAATGGTAAATTTTTGATTCCAAAACCACCTTTCACTACCGTCTTTGTTTGTGGAAACTGATAATGCGTGTGAAATGTTAAAACATCATTAAACCTACATGCGGAGTTAATAATCACATCTTCAACGATGGAGGGAGATCTTTTAATGATTGTTTTGAATATCATGCTTATCTTTTATGATGTCATCAAGTACCTTAGCCGGGAGAAGATCACCACTAAACCAGTTTTGCATTTTGTTTCTAACTCCAAAATTGGCCAAACTATCTACCACTTTATTACCTTCACTAGTAGGTATGTATGATCTTGTAATTATCAAAAAGATTACAAGTCTCAATAGCTTCACAAATAAAATCTCTAATAGTCCAACTTGGGGGTTGATTTTTGTTTAAAATATTTATGATGTTTAAAGAATCCCCTTCAATTATGATATTTGAAATATTACAATCTCTCGCTAGCCTTATACCCCATAATGCTACCAAAGCTTTAGAATAATGGTTTGTCTGTTGACCCATATTTCTAGCAAAAGCAGCAACAAAGCAGCCTCTGTGATCTCTGATCACCCCACCTCCTCCTGAAGCTCGGGATTACCTTTTGAAGCTCCATCAAAATTCAATTTGTACCATGAAGAGGGTGGTTGAATCCAATGCATTGAAGATCTATCAATGCTGTTATTGCCTTTATTCTGAATGTTTTCAGTGTCAATGCTCCAGGAAGTAAGGATGTGTTCCTCTTCCTTGGGATATAATCTATTTTTTGGAGGCTTAAACCTTTCAATGTTATCCTTTACAAAGCAATAACAATTTATTTTAAAAATTGGTACACACCTTCTTTTATTTCTAAAGATGACATCATTTCTTGCTTTCCATAATCTCCATATGGTGTGAGGAAGAACCAAGCTCCATAATCTCCTAATCATACAATGTTTATAAGGAGAATCCCATTGTTCCCATGTCTGTAAGAAAGTATGAGGAAGAATCCGTTCAAATTGAAATTTGCAAAGATAAGATGCCAAACTTTTGTAGCATACTCACAATGCAAAAAAGGTGTTTGATATCTTCAGCTCTTCTCTACACATACAACATCTGTTAGGCATAATAAAACCCTTTCGAATAATATTATCACAAGTGAGAATCTTACCTTTGAGAACCAGCCACAAAAAGAAGTTAACTTTAGGAGTTAATTCTGGCATCCAAAGTTTGTTCCATTCTATGTCACTTTGAAGAGTAGCAAAGAAAGTGTTGTATCCCGACTTTACAGAATAATCTCCATCAAAATAATCCATCCAAATAAGCTCATCTTTGTTGTCCTGTTGATTGATAGGAATGAGTGAAAGTTGATTCTGCAGAGCAGAAACATTAGGCTATAGATTTTCCATATTCACTTTAAGTTGCTTCCAATTCCTCTTATTTCCATTCAACTCAATGTAGTCTTTGACATTATTACCATAATTTTCAATTAGGTTATCTTTTATGGAGCTAAAAGTGTCACTCAAACTTATGTCAGTCTAGGTATCATGCCAAAAATTAATATCCTGTCCATTTCCAAGTTTCCATCTACAACCCTTAGCAAGCATATGTCTGATTTGAAGCAGGTTGTTCTAGAATATGGATCCATTTGGAAGTTGTTGATCAAAAAGAAAAGAATTCATATTTTGATGAGATAAATATTTAACCCTGATCAATTCAGTCCAAGGTTTCTTTTCCTTCACTAATCTCCAACCAAGTTTGGCAATTAAAGCAACATTCATTTTTCTGATGTCCTTTATTCCCAGACCACCAATCATTTTTGGAATACAAACCTGATCCCAAGCCACTAAATGATATCTAAATCTTTCTTTTGTCCCCTTCCATAGAAATTGTTTTTGAATTCTCTCAATACTATCCAAAAATACTGATGGAATGTTGTACATTGACATGATATATATATATGGGTAGATTCGTGCTTTTGATAAACAAGCACTTTCACTAAGACCTTTGGATAGGGTGGCACCTTTCCATCCAGGGTAATTTTTCCGAAATCTATCTAACAAGGCATTCCATACCCCATTAGAAACTTTAGTAGTACTCAATGGAAGACCTAAATAAGTTGCTGGTAAGGAGTTGATTTTACATCCTAAAATGAGTGCTATTATTTTCTTCCTCTCAAGAGGAGTATAAAAAAATACACCGAACTTTTTCAAAATTGACTTTCTGACTGAAGCTTCCTCATAAAATTTGAGAATGGTTTTATAGCTTTTTCTTCAATAATAGAGGCCATCAAGAGTAAAATGGTGTCATCAGAAAATTTTTGATGCAAGCAGTTTGATTGGTAGAAGTAGGCTTAAATCCTTTTAGCATGTCATTATTTATAGCTTTAGTTATAGATCTACTAAGATCGTTGAGCCATAATGATAAACAACAAGGGGGATATGGGATCCCCTATCTTATACCCCTACTACTTGCAAAAAATCCCATTGGTTCACCATTAACCACCACTAAAAATCTAGAAGAGGAGATGCATGCTTGGATAATTTTCCTGAATTTATTGTGGAAGCCAAATTTGGTCAGAACCTTATCTAGAAATTTCCAAGAAACTCTATCAAAAGCCTTATGCATGTCCAATTTTATTGCCATCCCATATTTTCTTCTTTTTCCATTGAATGAATTGTTTCATGTACCATTATTACCTCATCTTGAATGATCCTACCTTTTATGAAGCCACTTTGCTGCTGGGAGATTAGTTCAATAAGAAGAGGCTGCATTCTAGTAGTTAAATTTTTTGTAAAGATTCTGTAAACCACATTTACCAGACTAATGGGTCGAAAATATTTAAAATATTTTGCATCCAACTTCTTTGGGGCTAGCACAATGTGAGTATTATTCAATTCCTTTATAAGGTTTCCTGTTCTATAAAACTCATTGACAACTTTCAACAAATCTTCAGAACAAATGTCCCAACATTTTTGAAAGAAATTGGCTGAGAAGCCATCAGGACCCGGTGCCTTATCCCCTTCTAAAGCAAAAACTACCTTTTTCAACTCCTCAATTGTGACAATTTTAGTTATAATTTTGAATCTCTTATAAGGAATCATGTTTTTGGAATGGAATCAAGAAGAAAATAGGTTGCTTCCTCAATATAGGAGTTACTCTCCGTCAAAAAGGTCTCATAAAATTTTAAATCTTCAACTTTTATATCATTATTTTCCTTTGTGATGATACCATTTCCTTTAGAGACCTCAGCAACCCGATTTTTAGCCCTATGCTTAAGGGTAGTCATATGGAAAAACTTTGTATTTCATTCCCAACTTTCAACCAAAGATCCTTGGATTTCATTCTCCAGAAAGTTTCCTCTCTGTTGTTTATATTATGTAAATCAAGGAGAAGTTTCTTCTCCAACTGTTGATCCTCATGAGTCATACATTTTAGCGATAATTTCTTTCAAGTTCTTCATTTTTCTATTTTATATATTTTTTCTCCTCAAAGATATTCCCAAAGACTTCTTTATTCTAGATTTTAACATTATGTTTTACATTTTTAGCTTCTAAATAAGTCTTGAATTGAGTTGTCCCTTCACCATACCAAACTATCCAAAATATCCTCATGCTCACCACATCATTTTAAATTTAATATTGTAGTGAGAAGATTTGGACCAATTGAAGAGATTAAGAGCAATAGGATTATGGTCATAACTAGTTCTAGGCAAAGAGGAGAGATGAAAATTCTGACTTAAAATCCAATTAGTAGAGATAAGAGCTCTATCTAACTGAACTTGAATCAAATTCTCTGCATCCCTTACGTTAGACCAAGTGAATTGATTACCATGAATCTCAATGTCCATCAGATTAAGATAAGAGACAAATTCGAGAAAAATTACCCATCTTGGTAGAGAAAAGAACAACCTCCATATTTTTCCCCGGGCTTCGAGAGATGTATAAAAATCCCCATGACCAACCAATTTGAATCCTTATTTTAGAATAATTATTTAAAAACTTTTAGTCCTCCTAATTAGATTAAAATTAATACCCCATACCCCAATTTAGGTTTTATTCTTGTTAATCATTTTGGTGAACCCAACTTCTTCTTGCACGCATAGGATCTTTATTCTTCTTATATCATGGGTCAATCTTCTTTATATGATTTAATTACAATATATCCCACTTTCTAGGCTAATTTCCAACAATCCCTAGACACCATGTATTTTGATGACAATACGCGACGACATGAATTAAGTGTTACGCTTCATTGTTTCTTTGTCAACCTTGATCTTGATGGCCCTCCATCTATTCAACCTATAGTAGACTCAGTTCATGCCTTGTATGCCAATTTTTTTATCATGGAATTAAGAATCACATCTCATAGATCGAAGGTCAATCCTCAAAGGTGGCTTCGAATCATGTACATCCTTCATCACGAAATCTATGGAATCAATAATCACACCTCTTAGATCTGAACTACAAATGCTTAAGGATGCTTCTCAATCATAGATATCATTTATTCAATCTATAGAATCCACCATCACATCGCCTAGATATGAAATTCAACAGACTTAAGGATGTTTCTTAATCACATGTTTTTTCTTCTTCGACATCTCCTATTCAATCTATGTCCACTACATGTCATATAGTTGAACCTCAAGTCAAAACATCACCAAAACCTCTCATAATTAATTCGCAATGCTAAACCACATGAAATTATAGCCAAAATTCTTAGTTTTCAATTGATTCTTCTACCACCTACTCATTTTTATCCTCCTTATTTGCAATAAAATCACCAAGATCATTCATTTTTTTATTATCACTTGAATCAATGGGCATAGTGACTAAAATTGCTACGCTTTACGAAGTAGACTCAAACATCTTGAGCACGAGGATTTATCTAATTCAATGGAAAACATCCTATTACACGACTAACTACAAATACTACACCCAAATGGGATCCTAAGTCTCTTTCTCCTTGATTAATCTAGATCCATCTCAACGATCTCTCATGGTTAGTAGTTACCTATTGATGCGGAATCACAAGACCCATGAATATATTCAACTCGATGGGTTGAACCTCTCATTTGATAGCATAACATGGAGCTTTTCCAAAAGTGTGGGAGTTTGCAATTGGTAAACCTCTCTCGAATGAAGGCTGGTTCCTATTCCTCTTTTTCGATGCACACATATAAATTGTAGAGGATATACTCTAAAGCATATACTAACTTTCCAAGGAGACAGAGGTTAAGGAGTTGTAAGAAAATATGCCTAAATTAATGAGAGGTGATGCACCAAAGGAATTCGAACACCTACTTTGTGATTAAACACAAACCATTAAAAATGTAATACAACCACCATGCATAGATAACCAGGATTGCAATGAGAGATCATGAAGATGAAATGAACATAAGATAGGGTTGAAATAATCCACATAATTTTTAATTCCTCCAAAAATCAACTTACATGAGACTAGAGAAAAAGTGAGGGTGCAAAGCAAAAATATCCAACATTTTGAAAAATGCTCGTCTTTACAATATATAGGAAGAAAATGAGAGAAAGGGGAGAGAAGAATTCAAGTCCTTTCTTCAACCACAAAAAAAAACTGAATTTTACCTACAAAATGATGGGTTATACTACAAAACCCATGCCTCCATGTGTTATTCCTTGTTGGGCAAGAAAGGAAGCCCATACTTCATTATTGTGGTAGGTGAGAAGTCTAACACCCTCTAAAATGGCAGAATGTATTTCTTTATTTTGAATAACTTAGTCTCAATTAACTTAGTTGCATAGAGGAGACTGTAAGATTTCCAAAAAGTCCTTTCTTGTGCAAATCCGAGCTCCCAGTCAAAAGTTATGGCCATCTGAAGGTCGGGTGTCATTTCGATAAAAATGGCAAGTGGTAATCTTCCCTTTTGGATTACGAAATGCATGCAACCTCCGAAATCCCAAAATTCAAACTTTCAAAAATTTCCATTTTAGAGATTGAAACACTATTCATTTGCCAACTTTTCTTGAGAGTTCGAAACTCGACACGTAAACTACCGCGCGTTGACCCCAAAACCTGCGTTGACCTCCAAAATCTGAACCCTTTCGGGATTAAGACTTCAGGATTTCATAGATTTTCGGTCACTTTTCTGATTTTTGTCGAAGAATCCAAAACTCGAGAATCTGAATCTTTGAAACTCAGAAACCCGAAAATCTAAAATTTTGGACTTTCAGAGTTTTGGATTTCAGGATTTTTCTCACTTTTTCCAACTGGCCATTCTCTTTCTCTGAAACCCCAAATCCCGAAAGTATGAAATTTTTGACTTTTTGACTTTCAAGGTTTTTGTTTATGAACTTTTTTACATCCACGCTCACCGAGATCTCAAAACCCGAAATTTGAAAGTTTGAAATTTTAGACTTTAAGAATTTTAGATATTTTTCATTAAGACACGAAATCCTCATGTAGCCTACCACCGAAATCTCCACCTCCAATGTTTGATTTATTTGGTATTTTGGAACTTCTTGATTCCTGAAATCCTTTGTAATTTTCTCATCTTGTTTTAAGTTTATTTGCTTAACTCCAAAATGCAAGCATCCATGACTGAATCAACTCCTCCATTTTAACTGCGTGTAAGTTCTTGTTTGTCTAATTTTTCCCGAGGGGAAAAATTGGATAACATTACCTTCCTCCTTATCTTTATAAGGAATTTCTCGATAATTATAGTATTCATTACATATCGATATGGATAGCCCCTCCCGGGTGCATCGTGATCATTCTCCTAGTTCAATAAGTGCTTCTCTTATTTCGACATCGTCGTTAGGTTGTGGAGCCTGTTTTCATGTAAGAAAGTGTTGAAGGCTGTATACTAAGAGTAGTGTACACTTTTCATAGTTGTCTCGCCATGGTTCGAGGTGGGTTGGGCCACGAGAAGGGTTCGAGGAGCGTGACCCCGATAATAGGGTTTTGGGGTGCATCCCCGAGAAAATATTTTTGGCCTTAAATGTGCCCGATATACCGGGAAATGTGCTTTTCTCATATGGGTGGGATTTTGACCCATAGGTTTATGGGATGGTTTTTGCCCATGGTTTTGTAAAAGCGCTAAGCGATTTGTCTACTTATATGGTTTTATGCATATGGTAGGTATAATGTAACATTTTATTATATATTTTGAATTTGGTTGTGAATTTTGTAGAGTTTGTTGAGCATAGCTCCAAATAGATTTGGGTATTGTATTGAGAGAGCGTTAGCTTGTAATAAAATCGAGCAAGTGATTTTTGATGGACATAGCCCAAATTGGGTGAAGCATGTTAAATACTATCTCTTTGTGTTGTGTTATTTTTATTCGCACTTTTATTTCAGATCTATAATATTTTCTATTTATTAGTTCCTATTGTTGTGATTCTATGACGTATTGTTCCACATATTTTATCCCTTATTACCTAACAATTGTTTCTCCTCCACTTCGAGAATCACTATCTTGCTTCTCATACACCTTCTTCGGTTAGTCAAGTTCCACCAAAGCCATCACCTATATTTTTCCAAAGTCATTAACATCAACCACCTATCATAATTAGTTCACACACCACTCCTATTAGGATGTCTACAACTTTATCAAATCAACCTAAGCAATCTCCCTTGAGACTTAGTTCAACATGGTCTCTTCCCAAATCTAAACTCTAACTAATTAATTTTATCAAATTAACTAGTCCTCCTAGCCACCACATACTTCCAATACAATATTTTCCCACAAGGTTCCACCACACATAAAATTGGCCTTTGGTACGTGAATTTTGTTACTCTCCTTCCCATTGACACACTCTTGTGCTATGGTTCATCTTGGACTATTGAGGGATTACCGTTACTGCCGAACCCCACACACCGCACTACCAATTATACACATTTACATTCTATTACATACACCACACACCCTACATCATATTTTCCATACATAGCCTATATCCTACAAAATTATGCTACATCCCCCTAATACATATATTAGTCATCTATCTCATACATGCCACACTAGTCATCATTACCTATGAGTCTAGTTTTATATATATATATATATATATATATATATATATATATATATATATATTCCATACATTCTCTATTTACGCTAGGTATAGCTAATGCAAATTCATAGCACCCCTCGAATGTCTTGATTTGAGATAGGGTATTCGGTGTGATTTAACAACATGGAGATATCCGAGCATAGGAAATTCCAAAATGGGATAGATCTCAAGAGAATGTTGGCTCCTTCTCCTAACCTAACTTCCATTAACTACTCCTAATGTAGGTAAAATTACTCACTAATCCTAATCTAAAGCCTCCAAGGGGACATAAAAAGAGATGCATTAAAAACCTACACTCCGAGTGGTGATACATAAGAAAAGGAGTGCTAATATATCTTCCCACCCGTGAAATGGAGAAAGGGTGAATCCTAAGGAGGTTGGACAAATGCAACACAAACCCAAGTTCTACTAATGTATTAGAGGGAGATTGGATAGATGAAACACATACCCGAAATATAAACTATCTTCATTCCGATAAGCGAGAAAACACCCATATCCTATAATAACGATAAAATGTGCACAAAAACCCCATTTACAAAGAGAGGTAAAATAGAGCACTAAAATCATCTAGAGGTTAGAAAAAAACATAAAACATAGTTTTATTGCTCCTTAGAATATAGTACTGTACATTGCATGTGGGGAGAGGCATGAAGCGATTACTGATTCTAGAGCTGCAAAAAAAGGGTTACATGGGAGGATAGAGTGACCAATCACTTACATGTGAAACCGCTTACAATATTTATAGAAGAATAATGAAAAATAGAGAGAGAGAGAGAGAGAGAGAGAGAGAGAGAAGGTATCTAGAAATTACTCCAAAACCCGAGAAAAATCCATTGTTTAATCTCGCAACAAGTGATTGAAGATTTCAAAAATCTCTGCTCCATTAGTTGGATTACCTTTTGCTTGAAGAAATTGGTTGTGATTGCACCTAAGTGTAGCCCCTAGCCCAAGTAGCTTCATGATGACCTATTATCCCACCAAAGATATGGTTTTTCTTTGATCGAGGGGAAAAACATGAACCTTACTACATACAATTTCATCCACTTGGGGACACAATGCTGACATCATTCCATTTCATCCGTTTACAACATATTGCATTTTTTGGGACATTTACTCTTGCTTACTAGTGTTTTGCATGTTCACTTTACTACGAATGTAAGTTTTATTTCTTATATGTTATTATCATACACACATGCATGTTCACGTATGTTTTTAGTGTGATCAAACATACAAGAATCAACACACGACATGTATAATTGATTTCTACCCTTCCTATATTGATCTCTAGAGACATCCAAATTCATCTTATCCAGGTCCTATTGTTCAATTTTTACTTAAAATCTTCATTTTTTCTTTGTCAACCTTGATCTTGATGACTCTCCATCTAACCGACCTATCTTAGAATTAATTCATGCCTTGCATGCCCATTTTTTTAGCATAGAATCCATAATCACATCCCTTAGATCTGAAGGTCAATCATCTAAGGATGCTTCTCAATCATGTACATACTCCGTCCAATCTAGGGAATCAACAATTACATCTCTTATATATGAAGGATGCTTCTCAATCATAGATATCGTCTATTTAAACTATGGAATCCACCATCATATCCCTTAGATATGAAATTCAAAATCTTAAGCATGTTTCTTAATAACATGTTTTTTCTTCTTCCATATCTCCTATACAATCTATGTCCACTACATGTCATATAGTTGAACCTCAAGTCATGCCATCACTAGAACCTCTCATACTTGTTAGCAATGCTAAAACACATAAAATTCTAGCCAAAATTCTTAGTTGTCAATTGATTCTTCTACCACCTACTTATTTTTATGCTCCTTATCAGAAATAAAATCACCAAGATCATTTGTATTTCCATCATCAAAAAATCAATGGGCATAGCGAAAAAACTTTCTATTCTTTACGACGTAGAATAAAACATCTCGAGCATATGGAATTATCTCATTCAATGGAAAACATACTATTGCATTCCCAACTACAAATACTACACCCACATGGGTTCCTAAGTCTCTTTCTCCTTCTATTAGTCTAAATCCATCTCAATGATCTCTCGTGGTTACTAGTTACCTTCCTCTTGATCTTTCTAAGGAAGTTCTCGATGATTCTATTATTCGTTACATAACATATATGGATAGCCTCTCCCCTGTTCATAGTGATGCTTCTCCTAGTTCAATTAGAACTTCTTATATTTCTGACATTTCTTCTCCTCATGTTATTGAGCATCACTCTTACTACTTCTCATCCACCTACTTCAGGTTATTCAAGTGCTACCTAAGTCATCACCTATGGTTCCCCAAGTCAACAACGCTAACCACATATTAAAGTTAGTTCACCCACCACGCTTGCTAGGACGTCTAGGAAATTCTCAAATAAACCTAAGAAATCTCCCTTGAGACTTAGTTAAACATGACCTCTTCCCAAATCTACACTCCAACTAATTAATTTTATCAAAGCAATGGTCCTCCTCCTAGTGTTTACGACACATTTTCATTTTCACCACCACCATCTACTTCCACTATAACATTTGTCCCATAAGGTTCCACCAAGTGTAAAATTTTCCTTTGGTAGGTGAATTTTGTTATTGTACCTTCTCGATGACACACTCTTGTGCTTTGGTTCATCCTGGACTATTAAAGGATTACCATTACATTGAACCCCACACACCTTTTTTGCACTACAAGGAACGCACATTTACATTCTATTACATACACCACACACCCTACATCATTTTTTCCATACATAGCCTATATCTTACATTATACTACATCCCTAATACAACTATTAGTCATCTATCTCATACACGCCACACTAGTCATCATTACCTATGAGTCTAGTTATATATATATATTTTCCATACATTCTCTATTTACGCTAGGTCTAGGCGATGAAAATTCACACCCATCGAATGTCTTGATTTGAGATGGGGCATTCTGGTGTGATTTAACAACATGGAGATATCTTGAGCATAGGAAATTACAAAAAGGGATAGATCTTAAGAGAATGTCGGCTCCTTCTTGTAACCTACCTTCCGTTAACTACTCCTAATGCGAGGTAAATCTACTCATTAATCCCAATTTAAATCCCTGCTAGGGGACATAGAAAGTAGATTCATGAAATAAACCTACACTACGATCGGTGATACACAAGAAAAGGAGTGATAATATCTTTTCCCATCCTTGTGAAATGGAGAAAGGGTGAATCCTAGGGAGGTTGGATGAATAAAACAAAAACCCAAGTTCCACCAATGTATTAGAGGGAGGTTGGATAGATGCAACACATACTCGAAATATAATCTATCTTCATTCCTCATAAGCACAAAACACCCATATCTTGTAATAAATATAAAATGTGTGCAAAACACTCTACTCACAAAGAGAGGTAAAATAGGGCACTCAAAATCATGCAGCTGTTAGAAAAAAAAACACAAAACATAATTCTCTTGCTCATTAGAATATAGATAGCACATTTCATGTGGGGAGAGGCATGAAGCCATTACTGATTCTAGAGGAAGACTTAGAGCCCAGAAGAAAGGGGTTACATGGGAGGATAGAATGACCAACCACTTGCATGTGAAACCCTTGCAATATTTATAGTAGTATAATGAGGAGAGAGAGAGAGAGAGAGAGAAAAGGTATATGGAAATTTCTCCAAAACCTATAAAAATCCATTGTTTAATCAGCAATGATTTCTTGAAGATTTGAAAAATCTCTTCTCCATTAATGGGATTACGTTTTCTTGAAGAAATTAGCTTTGATTACACCTAAGTCTAGCCCCTAGCCCTAGTAGCTTAATGATGACCTATCATCCCATCAACCTCCATTAATGAATTTCACGTACCTTTCACTATAGAATGTTCTAAATTTTTTTATGTACATAACCTCGAAATCATAAAATTTTTGGTTTCATGATGTAGATTATCTCATCATGATTCCAACAACTAGTCTTTTACACGAAACAAAGACCCCATGCTCAAGTTATGAAATTTCACGGTTCTTAGGGTTTCTCCAATTTCAGAATTTATGAACCTACAAAATAAATTTTTCACACTTTTGTCATGTGTCCATCTAAATCACCTTCCGTTTACTATAAGTTTATGAGGAAACAATAAGCGGGGCTCAAGATATGCTCATTTGAATGAAACCGGGGCCTAGGCATTTTGGGTCTCGTATGTGGCGAGTTGGCTATCCTACATTTCATTTCTTACACCTCTCATTTACATCAATATTCATCCCCTGTTCGTTTATACTAGATTGTATTCTATGCTTTACACTAACCACCCTATGACACACTTTAGTTCCATGGTCCATACTCGATTGCGGAGGGTTTACCGGTCAAATGGACCTTACATTCACCAATGCGACATTTTCCTCATCCAACATTTCCGTGTTTGTGACATACCCCTTAGGTTAAATTGTCATCCCTTTTTAATATTCTTATAGTTGTATACTCTTTAGGATAAATCAACACCCCTATCATCACTTTGTAGTGCCATAAACCTTAGGGTACATCACTACTTTCATCTTGTCAATCCCATAGTGACATACACTTTAGGCTAAATCATCACCCATTTTCAATTTTTCATTTCAAAGTTATATATGATAAGGGCTAAATCATCACTCTCCCATTCACAAGTTGTGGTATACAATTAGGAAATAGGATTCATGAATATCCTTCCATATATTTCATCCTATACACATATCCTATAGTGATATAGGCTCAAGGTTAAATCATCACTCTTCCCTTCAACAAATCGTGATATACGCTTCGGCTATAGGGTTCATACGCATATCTCCACATGTCACATTTAATCACCACTACACATACGTACTCATCACAACACACTACATATAACCAAGCTTCCTCGACCATTTCCTGGTGACACAATCTTGTTTACGGTTCATTCTTGACTGCTAAGAGGAAAAAATGAACCTCACTACATACACTTCTATCCACTCGGGAGGCACGCTGTTCCTATCATTCCATTCTCCATTCCATTTCATCCATTTACAACATACTCCATTTTCTTGGGGACAATTACTCTTGCTTACTACTTGATTTACATTTTCACTTTACTCCACATGTTAACTTGATTTCTTATATGTCATTATCATACACTCATGTGTATTCATGTCTTCCTTTCTTGTGATCACACATATAAGACTCTACATGCGGCATGGATGCTCACCTTCTAACCTTCCTATACTAGTCGTTGAGGGCATCCAAATTTGACATATCCAGTCTTTATTGTTCCATTTTTAACTTATAATATTATACTATTGGCTCATACATGTTTTGACATATTAGTTATCTTTCTAACATACTAACAATTGTTCCATGTGCAACACTTTTTTTGCAGGATTACATGTTTCCATGACTACTTGTTTGTTTCTACTTGTCTACATTGTTTGCCATTGTATACAGGATTTTCCCTTTTCTTGTGTGTATACTTTTCTTTTGTTTACATCCTTGATGGCCTTACATGTCTCGCGACATCATGAGTGATGTCCTATGTTTGAAACCCATTTTGTGTGGTCTACTTGTTTTATTGTGTGTTTACACTACTGTGTTTAGTAGTTTCTACATTGTTTGTGTATTTTCCACTTATTTCATGCATGTTTTTGGACTAACACTTATTTTGGCTAGCCATCACCTTTTGTCCACACTTTTGTATCTACCAATTGTTTGACCTTTTCTCCATGTAGGAAAAAAATTCTAGAGGTTAGAGTGTGGTTGGTCCTCTTTGGGGCTGCATTATTCTTTCAAGAACTTTGCCGCATGGACCCAAAAGAGGGGGCATAATTTAGGGTTTTCCACTAACAATATGTATTTACTGCGATTCATAAGCAATGAGTGAGTTGAGACAAGTATATGAACTCCATACACACCTTGGCCTCAATAGGACTTTGTGTCTTTCATAAATTATGTGGAGTAGTTCTGAAAGTGGGGATTACGGTGGGTGTGTCTCTCTACACATATCTATCCGGTGGTGCGAGATCGCTAAAAACTAGGATAATATAGAGATCTCTTAACACATTTCAGCATAAGCTCTATAATTTCGGAGGAAACAACGCATTTCCTCACTATACTTCTTCAACCACGATGGCGTGAGAACACCCAAAAAATTAGTGACAATACAAGATATCCTTCTACACTCTTATTTCGACATGGATCGGGTACATGAAAGAGGGATTCATGAAGCTGATGTCAAAAACAATGCACCACAACGAAGTTGCACTCCAATGGTAACATCAAGCTCCACGCAATAAGCAAGATTTGAACAATGGAAAGAATATGCAAAAATAAAATAGGTCTCCTCATTATCATAGATCTAAAAAAGGAAGTACAAATAGGGTTTTGTGTAACCCCCATGCCTAAAGAAGGAAATAATATCAATGCGCCTAATGACACATATGACATGACTGACGCATATGACACCACTAAAGGAGGAGTTATAATTCTAAATAAGGAATGTAACTCCTATGACGCACTGACACAAATGATAATGACAAATTCTATGACAGAATATGACACTTTTCATTTGAATTCCTAAGACCTATGACTCTCGCAAGGTGAGATGACTCACTAGGTGATGTGGATGATGACTAGGCATGTCACACACACCAACATCCCCCTTCATTGAAGCAAGGAAGAGGTCATGGTAAGCCAGAATAGAAAAGAAGACTCCCCTAGACAACTAAGAAAGATGTGTCAATGGGGCCCGACAACTAAAGGCCTGATAAGGTTCCCATATACAAACAACATCTTTCTGGAAAGAAGAAGAGGAGAAGGAGGAATATATAGCACGAAGGAGATGGGAAGTTCTGACAAACCGCACCCACGAGGAGGCTGCAAGTGAAGAAATTTCACCTTAGTGGCGGGCTTGGTTAATATGTCTACAACTTGATCGGTTATGCGAACATATTGTATGTCAATGATGTTTTCATGTATCAGCTCTGTATGAAGTGCATGTGAATCTCAATGTGCTTCGTCTATTGATCTTTGAAGCGGATTTCTACAAATTGAGATAGTGCTCATGTTTTCATAGTAGATAATGGTAGGCCATCGAAAGTGGATGCCAAACTCTGTCAAGATACCCTATAACCAAATAGCTGATGTGACAGTGTTAAGCTGCTCCTCGTGATTCATGCTTCGTCGATGTTATGGCAATGACATTGTGCTTCTTCTTTGGACTAATTGACGGGACCTAAACCAAGAGTGAAATTGTAGCTTGAGGTAGACTTCCAATGATCTAGATCACCGGCCCAATCTGAGTCTGTAAATCCAACCAAGTCAATCTCAGTCCCTCCTAAGTAATGAATACCATCTGTGTGAGTGCCATGAACATAGTAAAGGATCTACTTTTCTACTTTTAAATGTAGCTCATGAGGAACTTGCATAAATCGGAGATGATCCCGATAGCATATGATAGATCCGGGCCGAGTGTGAGTAAGGTAGATCAAGTTCCCACCAACTACTAATAAAGGGTACCATCAACCAAGGTAGAAGACTAATAAGAAACTAACTTGACCCTAGAAAGAAAAGGAGTAGGTGAGGACTTGTAATCATACATGAAACCGAGAAAAAAATCAAGAGAGTAATTAGGTTGCGAGATCATAATTTCTAAGTCAGATTGTGAAATCTGGATCCCAAGAAAGTAATGAAGCAATCCTAAGTCGACATGGAGAAATTTTTGGCCAAGGAGATCTTCATAGAATCAATGATAGAGGAAGAGCTACTCCGTGATCAACAAGTCATCAACATACGAACAAGAATAAACATGGAGTCATCCCTTGCGAGAATATACACATTTGGGTCAAAGTGACACCAAGTGAACCTTGATGCAAGTAGAAAGGAGTCCATCTTGGCATACCAAGCCTGAGGGGCTTGTTTAAGGCCGTAGAGAGACTTAATTAGCTTTAAAATGAGGGATGGATCATGGACATAACCTAGAGTTTGTTCCATATAGATCTCTTCTTCTAGGTCCCCATGATGGAAGGCACTCTTAACATCCATCTGGTGGAATTCCCATATGTTAGCGGTAGCAATGGAAAGGGTCGGTCAATGGAAGTCATCTTCACAACCAGAGAAAACGTTTCGAGTAATCAACCCCAGCCTACCTAGGAGAAACACTTAGCTACAAGTCATGCTTTATACTTCTCGACTTCTCCATTGGATCTATACTTTCTTGATATATCCACATAGCACCGAATGAATTTTCTTCCTTTCGGAAGAGGGATAAGATCCCAAGTTTCATTATTTATGAGTGAGGAATACTCCTCATCCATAGCAAAATCCCACTCAAGAATCCTAAAATCTTCTTGGAAAGGCAGGTTAATCAAAAGTAGAGGTGAAGAAGGAGTGGGGTCCAATGAAACTCGAGTGAGTACGTATCTCATATCCGAAGGATCTCCAACTAAATCTCCAGCACTCTATAAAGTATTCCCTGCCCAAAGAGGTCTCGAAGGTTCAAGCTCAGTCGAGTCGAAGATTCTTCACTCAAGTGAGAAGGGACATATTCCTCATCATCACTATTGTTGGAATCGAGAAGACTCGAAGTTTAAGGATCCGGAGGAGCGAGGGAGAGGAGGAAATCACTCAACAACATCATCATTTGATGAGTCAAAATCTAAATCGAGTGGACAAAAGAACCTCGGTGGAAATAAAGTCAAAGATGACTCATCAAACATCACACTCCTCTTGATATAGAGCTCATAGGTTGTAGGGTTCAACAATCAATATCCCTTTATGTCATCGGGATACCCGGCAAGGATACAAGGTTTGGATTTTGGATCCATTGCCTTACATTTTTCTTGGGAATCCGAGCCATAGATTTAGATCCGAAGACTCGAAAGTTCTCAACATCGGATTGTGTCCAAACCAAGCTTCAAAGGGTGTCATCCCTCTTCGCCTTATGTGGAACATGATTAAGAATGTAACAAGAAAAATTCACTACTTCATCCTAATACTGTGGAGGAAGGGACTTCAAGTGAACCATACAAGTAGCCATCTCCGTAGAGTTCGGTTCTTTCTTTCTGCAACTCCATTTTAGAAAGGGTTGTAAGCATTTCGTATCGCTGCAAAGAAATCACCTCGAAGTATAGAAATCCTCACACCTATTACTCACATACTCACCACCATTTTCAGTTCGAAGAACCTTGATAGACCATTCCTCTTGTTTCTAAACAAGAGCCTTACAGATTTTGAAATTCTCAAAGACTTAGGACTTAAGCTTAAGAAAATATACGCAAGTATAACATGAAAATTCATCAATGAAGGTTAGTATATATATATCTCTAGTGAAAGAAGGATATGGAAAGGGGCCAAAAACATCACTATGAACAAGATCCAGGGACGCGTAGCTATCCAGGATTTTCCCTTATCAAATTTTTTTAGGTTGCTTTCTCGAGGGTGCAACCTCACAAAGACCTTAGAAAAATTAACTCGGGGTAACCCGTTGACCATTTCGTTTTGGCTCAATTGTTCAAGGTAATGATAATTTAGATGCCCAAAATGCTCATGCCATAGATTTCTAACCTCATTTGCATGAGTGAGCAAGGCATTGGGAATCAAATCGGAAGAGAAGTGGGAAGAGGTATACTGCTGCGAATGGTGATCCACCTTTCCCTCACCCACAGTGCATTCGAGAATTAAGCTCACGAATGATCACCGAGTTAGGAAAAATTCCACTCGCATTCCTTCACCAAGGTGGGTGATTTGGTAAACTGATATGAGATTGGTAGAGAGATTGGGAGCACTCAACACTTGGTTAAATGTTCCATCTTCTATCTATACCGATCCACTATCGGAAACCGACCCATGAGTGTCATCACCCAACATGATTTGGGACATGCCACATGGTTTAATGCTAGAGAATTCAACCTCCGAAGAATCCATGTGGTGCGAGGTGCTGGAATCGATAATCTAAGTTGATCTAGCTATGAGGGCCTTACCTTTCTTCTTTTCATTTTTAGACTCCTTTTCTTTAGAAGACTCGACCTTTTGAGCATTTTTCTTAACGGATTCAAGAACACTTATTTTATTCTTCTCAACCAAATGAGTTAAGTGACCAATTTGTTTCAAAAATAATGATGCTCATCGTGGCTAGAATTCTTATAATAGGAGCATTTAAACTTTTCCTTCTTTGCTTTAGGCTTAGAAGTTGAAGTGTCAGTGTTGGGCTTAGCAGGGAGTTGGTTGGTCTTTGTTTCTTTCTTATGTTAGTTCTTTGTTTATTTCTTCTTTTCATTTTTATTGCGCTTATTCACCACAAGGGCATGTGACTTGGATTTTAGAGTCCCCATTTGAATGAGTTTGTCATGTTCTCGAATGAGTTGGGACAAAAAGCTCAAAGGAGGGAATTTTACAAGCACTACCTAAGGCAGCTTTCGTGGTGTGGAAAGTTGAAACAAAGACAGAGTATTCAGGACCTAACTTAGAAAGAATCAACAAGATCAATTGAGAGTCTTTCATTTCCACTTGACATTCCTTTAGAAGTAGTCTAGTGTGGACAAACTTTGAGAAGAAGGGCTGTAGGTTTTCAAAGTCAGTAGGATTTAACCCTAGTAGTTTTTCTCTCGGCTCATGCGCTCTCATGTCATCTTGCTTCCCAAAAATATCGTCAAACATTTTCCATGCTACATTAGGAGTTGAGGAAGTTTCGATGTGGAAGAGCAAGTCGGGAGAGACAGACATACATATAAGACCTAGGAATTCATCACAATAGTTGAACCACTTAGATTTTTGGGTTCATCATTAGGTTCGGTCTCTAACCCCATGGTGACATGGTATAACCCTTTACTTCATAAAACCAATATAATTTTATATTTCCATTTGAAGAAATTAAAAGGTGTGAGCATGAGTACTTTAGAGATATCCATAATGAAGAGATAGAACCAACGAAGGAAGAAGGAAGGAGAGAGAAAGGAACAACCACCCCAGAACAATATCACACCCCCGAGTTAGGCACTTTATAGTTTAGTGCATTGATTACAATTAGATGCGACTGTGTGCCGAGAACCATTTTGTCACTCACCTTGCAATCAACGTAATAACACACAAGAGTGGAGACAAAAATCAAGGTTTGTTGGGTGCAACAGTTCGACACCATAAGCAAGCACAAGAATGAGTGAAAACAAGAAGGGGAAGAGAAATCCTTGTGAGAAATAACATCTCACGTCACACAAAATAATCCCTTTGCTTTAATATGATGGAAAACGCGCTCACAAGTCCACAAGCAATAAAAGGGATAGAACAAAGCTCAAGATGATTCAAAATGAGCTGAATTAAGCAATACAAAGACACCCCTAGAATGTGGCACTTTATAAAATAGTACATTTACAAAAATGATAATCCCATCATCTAGAGTGTGAAAAAACATGCAACTTTGACTAAAGAAGTGCTCAAAACTAAGCAAGGAGTTAAAAGTTATAGCAAAAATAATTCTTACAAGCTGATGGGAAAATCTTTGATAAGCTGCGCAAATGGATTAAAAAAGTTCCCTAAATGCATGCAAAGGGTGTCGTATGTATGCTCATTGGAAATGGCATCAAATTTTAGATAGGATTTGTTTTAATTGCGAGGGGGGATTAGCCTCCTGCCAACCCCGGACCTCACCCTCCGTCTTCGACACTCGAAGGAAGGATGAATAAAACAAGAAAAATACCCAAAATAAATTACAAGGCCAATTAAATAAATGTTTTTAACCTCAATTTTTTAAAAGGAGATGATTAACCAATAATCAATCCTTAAAAAAAGGAAGGATAGAGGCCCACGTTGACCGAAATTTGGGGTAGTGGAGTCGAGTTAACAACCAAGTTTAAATGGTCACTGCATGTAATACAAAACCGAGTTGACGGGTGTGCCGTTTGAGTGCAAGATAGACTAGAGATGCCACATCATTGTAACCACTTACTAGGTAGGAATCGTACAGGTGTAGAGTTGAAACTACTATCAGAGTGTTCATAGGAAGATTCCCTTCGGAGAGAAAAGTAACGGGTGGTAGAGATTCTCGAGCAATGACGACCGAGATAGCACTTTCAAACAATGAATCCTCCTCAAACCAGTCAAGATGGAACCAAAACACTAGACCAGGAGGCCTGAACAAATAAATGGAGGGCATGTCAAGCCAAGGTTGACCATGAGCACGTTGTAGCAGAATTCCAAGGCACATTAAATACAACAACTTGGCCAAAGCAAACATGTTGTCCAAGTACGAGCTTGTTCTTTCAACGTAGACTAAACTACTAACAAGCCAAACACAGTACGTGAGCCAAGGAAAACATAAGAGATGTGGAATGAATGGATGCTTGTAGACTAAGTTCATGAAAAAACAAAGTAAACCATGTTCTAGCTGGAGCTGGCCAAAGAAATACCAAAAAAATCAGGCCGAATGGTAGATCAATGCACATGCCAATGTAGAACATGCAGTAGCCAAGTGCACAAGCCAATGGAATAAGAAATGAAACCAATGCAATGCAGAGTACACCGATACATGAGTAGGTAATCGAATCACAACAATGAACCACAGGTCCATGCCAAGGCAAAAATGAGCTCATGAGTAGAGAAGTAATCACAAACTCAGCAACATGATAAAGCAAACCAACCAAATACTTTCAAACTTGCAACTGCTGAAACACCTTAACACGAGGTGAGCAATATAATTCCAAAATAATAATTGAAAAAAAAATTATGAGGAAATAAGAAGAAACCAAAAGTAATAAACAACTTGATAAAAGAAGAGTGTACATTTTACCAAAACAAGCTCTGCTACAATGAAAGAGGGATTCACGAGAACCGATGTCAAAAACAATGCACCACATCAAAGTTGCACTCTGATGGTAATGTCAAGCTCTAACATAATAAGAAAGATTTGAACAATTGAAATAATATGTAAATAAGAAAACAGGTCTGCTCATTCTCATAGATCGAAAAAAGGAAGTACAAATAGGGGTGCTGTGTAACCCCCATGCCTAAACAAGGAAAGAATATCAATGATGCCAATGACGCATATGACGTGACTGACACATATGATGCCACTAAAGGAGGAGTTATAATTCCAAATAAGGAATGTAACTCATATGATGCACTAATGCAAATGACAATGACAGATTCTATGATAGAATCGACACTTGTCATTTGACTTCCTAAGACCTATGACTCTCACAAGGAGAGATGAATCACCAGGTGATGTGGATGATGACTAGGCATGTCACACAAACCAACAATACACACATTCCATTTACAATTTTTCCATCATATTTTACATTTACTTTTGTTATCCAAAATAAGCTCATGCTTATTTTTTAGTTGACTACATCCATTTTCCCTCCTTTAATGCTTGATCAAATTTTCTAGATACTCTAAGCAATTAAGGTTTCATGAAAGCACCTTCATCGGGTGGGAAATTTATTCCCCTTTCCGAAAATATAAAGAAGTCCTAATTCCTCATATTTTGCAAGTTATAGGCGGCGAGCCTTTGGAAGGTATTTTTCCCAACGGGAGACCGACGGGAGTTTTTAAGGGTTTTTGCCAATACGGAGAGGCGGGTCGGTGGGAGATATTTAGACTTTTTGCCCAAATGGAAAAAGTGGACAAGCGAGCCGAAGAGGGAAATTTTCTCGAGTAAGTTATGGGTCGATGGGTTTTGCGGGGGTTTTGAACTTTTGCATTGTTTTGTAAGAAAGGCGCTGAAAGTGAATTTTGGGCCGTAAGCCATGGGGGGATCTTAAAGCTAAATGAAGAAAAATGCCTAAGGCCCATAAAGGGACACGTGGCCATGTTGAAAAGTCAAATCGGGATGGCAAGTCATCGGAGGCAATTTGAAATTTTTCCCGAGAAGGCATAAAGTGTAAAAATGAGCCACACCTCCTGACGCCTAGAGGTGCCACGTGTCAATCCTCGGTGCATGCGGGCAGCTTGAGCCTTTGAGTGAGTTTTTTCTCAAATGGATAAAGCAGACCGTCGGGCTCAAAAATGTTTTTTTTTGCCAAAAGTGAACTGCGGAGTTGCGGGGAAATTTTTGCATTTTGTATTTTTGGTGCCAAAAGGCACAAAATGAGTTTCGGGCCCGCGGGCGTATTCTCGCTTGGTTTTCACCATTTTTTTATGGACCCAAATCAAACATTCAAATAGACATTTATTTCAATCCAGTGCTCTAAATTCGACAAATTTGGTGCCATTGGAAAGCTCTCGACCTCCTCTATTCCATCGGAGCGTGAAAATTTAATTTTAATGAGGCTTGGTGAGAAAAAAATGAGAAAACGTTCTCGTCTCGGGAAAAAGGTTGAACTAGTCCCAACCACCGAACTTTAATATGATATGGCACCCATTTCTTCTCCAGCAAACTTGAATACATTGGGAAACAGATTTTTTTAGGCACCCTTGACTTTTGGGATCAATTTTAATGAAGTTGTCGGTTGGTGGGTGTGAAATTTGATTTCTCTCTTTCCCTCTCTCTGATTTTCATTCTATATATTGTAAAACTTCTCATTTGAGAAGGAGAGACATTCTGGGTGTAGGGAAACTCTGTCAAATTTGTTTCCCAACTCCATTTGAGTTGTAAACCTTCTCCTATGCCTGGCAAGTGGATTTGTGCCTCTGAGCAAAGAATGTAATGGTCTATGCACCCATATAGAGCAATAAAACATGTTTTGTGGTGTTTCTTCAACCCTTTGCATTTTATTTTTGTTTCCCATGCCTCTCCCTTTCAAATATACTTTCTATGCATGTATTTAACATTTGTAAGTGTAGGGTGTTGTGTTTCATAGATTTTTTATCATGGATTTGGATCTGGGTTTGTGTTATTTTTGTATGACCTTCCCATCTTCCTTTTTCCTTCGTTTCATCTTCTCTCATGAGTATCTCACCCCTTTTCTTCTTTGGTGTATCACCACTTTAGTGTAGCATCTTTCACCCTTTCTCTCTCTCCTTCTCTCCTTGGACTGGTTAGATTAGGATAGTTAGATTTTCCTACATTAGAGTAGCTTGTGCGGGTAGCTTAGGAACAGAACCAACTTTCTCTAGAGGTCCGTCTCGGGTTTGCAAGTCAGCGACAGCTTGAGAGAAGGTCAATGTTATGAAAATCACACCATTTTAACCATTTCAAAATCAGGCCATTTACGGGTGATTTGATTTTGCACTAATAGTTTTGCATGCCGATGGGACAGTGCAAGAAGCACCTTACCACTTCATCTTAACGATCGATGTGTTCTTGTTAGGATTTAGAATTTTGAGGCACATTAAAAGAACATCTCGCGACTCCATCACGGTCAATAACCCACTCTTCAAAGTTCTGAGACCTTTTCCATATATTTCCATTCATTCATCTTTCTTTCAACATCTTTCATTTTCTGCCATTCCATGAGGTTGTGCAATCATGACTTCATTTTCATCTTGGAATTCACACTTGCAACAACAATGCTATCAGGAATCCATCTCCAGGTTACTTCAACACACCTCCAAAAAGGTTTCACAATGAAAATCAACACTATGCATATCCAGGTGAGCCAGATTCAAATCATTTTGGTCATTTTCCAAACTATACAGTTGTTATAAAGCATGGATATACAGATTTTGGAGGTAGTTCCACACTTGAAGAAGTTAATCTACTAGATAAGATTCAAAAAAGAAGGATGGCATTGTTCGGTCAGGGCTACAACACAAATTAAAACATTCAAAATTGGTGCCAAGGCACCTTGTCCATGGGAAGGCCCTTTTCCAAGACATTATAGCCCTCAAGAGAAGCTTGACTTCATGGTTGAAATGCTGCCTCAACTTACACAATGGACTGAGGAGATTGAGGCTTATGAGTTGGATACAAGAAAACCTTGTCAATGGGTAAGTCCACCATCTCATAGCTTTTCTTTTCCTCTTTCTCAAGCAACACCATCTTAACCCAAGCTATAATTTCCAATCTTCCCATCTACTACCCCAAGTGTTGATTTCCCTTCTTCATCCCCTACTCTTCCATCTCATCTTAATGCTTCTTCCCTTTTCCCTTCCAATAAGTCATTCCCTCCAAAGAAACAAGAAGTTCCACTTCCCTCTCCACCACAAACAACAACAAAACTAGTTGAATCCCAACCTACCACTCCTATTGCCTCCCCAAATCCATGTTGGGGAGACGAAAATCAAAGAACCGAGTTAAGGCGAAAGAAGTGGAACCCAAGAGAGAAGAAATGATAGAAAATCTGAAGATTTGGGCTCTCAAATTTGGGATTACAAAGATCTCCTTGATGGTTAAGCCAATGAGAGGAGGTAAACGTTGAATATCTAATTATGGCTAGGGATGAGTTTGCAGTAGAAGAAGAACAAGAACAAGAAGGAGATGATCAACAATCATTTTTCTCTGAATGCAGTACCCATGATGACACTTTATTTGAAGAAAATGATGATCCAACCCAAGCTACATAATCATCCATCAAGGAAGAGGAACAATCATCTCCAAGTCCTATTGAAAAGGAGCAACTGGAAGAGATCAAATCAGAGTTAAAGCCACTTGATGAAGAAATCATTGTTGAAGACTTTTTCTTTCATTTGAAGGGCCTGATTTGATTGATGAATCCATAATGGAGGAGAACCATATAGTTCAAGAGGCTTCAAGTACAGATCGGCCACTAAAAGAACCTTCAGTTCTTCCTCCCAATTCATCCCCTTCAAACCCTAATGTTGAAGAAGAGTTTGATCTTTCAAAATTTATGTTTGAAGATGAGGGGAACCATGGTGAGCAAGTTTCAAATTAGGAGGACACCATGGAGGAGGTTAAGCACATGCAGTAGGACAACAAGGAGGTAGATATTGTTTCGACTTGGAGGATTACTTTGATGGAGAAGAGCCCATGGAGATCACATCATTTTCTCCTCCATCATCCACCTTCCAAGTACATGAGCCTGCTACCATGAAGGAGAGCATTCAAGGACAACAACCTGTATTTCACAACATCCCTCTAGAACCAAGGTTGGAAGATAAGAATATTCCATGTTCTTCAAAAGAGGAGGAAAGGAAAGAGAAAGAGGATGTCATCATCTCTTCCACACCATCCATCTAGGAAGATCTACTAGAAGACTCCATTCTTGGAGTTAAATATCAGAACAGTGGGAAAATTCAAAGGATCAAACCTTGCCCAATCAGGTACTTGGCTTCATTGGAGCCAAGGGAGAAGCAAAACAATTCATGCTTACTTTTGAGCATGAGGATGAGTTTCAAAGTACCAAGGATCAGTTGCAATGCCTCTTCAATCCAAATACAGAGCAACTAAAAGAGGTATTTGTCTTGTTTCTAGTTGACACCTTGATGATTTTGGTGGAGGACTAGCTTATAGTCAGTTTTTCACTCATGCAAGCAGCCATATTTAGTGTCAAATAATTTGCATGGCTACCCTTCTTGAGAAAAGGAAGCTACTTCTCCCTACCAGTTGTAGGATTTGTTTGAGCCCTCTTTCTCTCTGGTTAAAATAGAGTAGGTAGGTTTTCTTTCATAGAAGAAGTGCTTTTGCACAATCTACATATCCCACTTGGGATGTGTATGATTTCAATTTTGTACATAGTGTGTTGTGGTGTTTTGTTTCTCTTGCACAGTGCATTAAGAATGACATTTGGTGAGATCAGCTCCAATCCCAATTTCAAGGGTTTTCCAAGTGGCTCAGGGATCATATTTTCAAATTTTAGATTAGAATCGGGTTATCGTTCATGACTCCATGCCCAATGGATGCTTCAAGGCAACTTATCATTTCATCTAGCAGGAAGATTTCCCCTATGAGTCACCAAATTGTTATCCAAAATAAGCTCATGCTTATTTTTGGTTAACTGCACCCATTTTCCCTCCTTTAGTGCTTCAATCCAATTTTTTAGATATTCTAAGCACTTAAGGTTTCTAAAAGCATGTTCAACATGTGGGAAATGTTTTCCCCTTTCCATAAATATAAATAAGTCCTAACTCCTCATATTTCGTAAGTTATGTGTCGGCGAGGCCTTGGAAGGTATTTTTTCCAAAAATAGGTTTACGGAAGTTTTTAAGGATTTTTTCCAATGCAGAGAGGCGGGGGTAGTGGGAGATATTTAGACTTTTTTCCAAATGGAAAAAACAAACTGAAGGGCTCAAGAGGAAATTTTCCCAAGAAAGTTTCGGGTCGGTGGGTCTATGGGGATTTTGGAACTTTTGTGCTTTTTGCAAAAAGACACAAAGTGAATTTCGGGCCCGTAAGCCCTGGGGGATCTTAAATCCAAATGAAGAAAAATTCCTAAGGCCCGCAAAGGGACACGTGGCCATGTTGAAAATTCAAAGCGGGATGGTGGGTCGTCGGAGGAAATTTGAACTTTTTGCCTCGAGAAGGCGTAAAGTGAAAAAATGAGCCACACCTCCGCTTGACACCCAGAAGAGCCACGTGTCAAGCCTCAATTACATGCGAGAATGGCGGACCGTCGGGCCCGAATTTATTATCTCGGCCAAATTTTTTGGCCAAAAGTGAATTGTGGGGCTGCGGGGCAATTTTTGCATTTTGTATTTTTGGTGCCAAAAGGCACAAAGTGAGTTCGGGCCTGTGGACCCATTCTACTATTGTTTTTCACCATTTTTGTATGGACCCAACTCAAACATTCAAATGGACATATATTTTGATCCAGTGCTCTAAATTCAACAAATTTTGTGTTGTTGGAAAGCTCTAAACATCCTTTATGCCATGGGAGCCTCAAAATTTAAATTTGATGAGGCTTGATGAGTGAAAAATGAGAAAACGTGCTTCGGCTCAGGAAAAATGTTGAACAGTCCCAACCACTAAAATTTAATGTAGTATGGCACCCATTTCTTCTCCAGCAAGCTCGAATGCATTGGGAAATGGATTTTTTTAGGTTCCCTTGACTTTTGGGATCAATTTTAATGAATCTATTAGTTGGTGGGTGTGAAATTTGATTTCTCTTTTCCCTCTCTAATCTTCATTCTATATATTGTAAAACTTCTCATTTGAGAAGGGGAGAAATTTTGGGTGTAGGGAAGCTCTAGCGAATTGTTTCCCGACTCCATTTGAGTTGTAAACCTTCTCCTATATCTGGAAAGCATATTTGTGCCTCTGAGAAAAGAATGTAATGGTCTGTGTACCCATATAGAGCAATAAAACATGTTTTGTGGTGTTTCTTCAACCCTTTGCATTGTTTTGTTGTTTCCTCGTGCCTCTCCCTTTCAAATCTATTTTCTATGCATGTATTTCACATTTACAGGTGCAAGGTGTTGTGTTTCATGGATTTTTTATCATGGATTTGGATCTGGGTTTGTGTCACTTCTATCTGACCTTCCCATCTTCCTTTTTCCTCTGTTTCATCCTCCCTCAATAGAGTATCTCACCCCTTTCCTTCTCTGGTGTATCGCTGCTTTAGTGTAGGCTCTTTCACCCTCTCTCTCTCCCCATGTGTCCTTGGACTGGTTAGGTTAGGATAGTTATCTTTGCCTGCATTATAGTAGCTAGTAATAGATATTTTAGGAACAAGAACCAACTTTATTTGGAGGTCCATCTTAGGTTTCGTAAGTCCCACAACTTGAGTGAAGGTCCAATGTTATGCAAATCACACCGTGTTAACCATTTCACAATCAGGCCATTCGTGGGTGTTGTGATTTTACACTAACACTTACTTTACACATTTTTAAATACATGCTTATTTTACAAAACATTTTTACATACATATATATTTGACTACTTGATCAGTTTCTCCTTACAGGTCCAGCCATATGAGAAACAAGAAGTCAAATTGGGAGAAACAACAACAATGATGAAAACTCACCACTACGGGCATTTTCCTTTACTAACCATACAATTACACTACACATAACAACAACTACACACGTGTTCCACCCTACGTTCACTCTCATTAATTTTAATGCACATTTTTCATCTTTAGAATATACGCTCCTCAAAAATTTTCTTTTTGTCATTCCACACTTGAGTCTAGCCCATCGTCACATCTTCTTCTACACTCTACATGGATATCAGTGCACGCATCTCTATAATTTATTTTACTAAGCATTACACTCACCAACATAAAGTGGGGGAAAAATTTAGACACAAAATTATGCACTTTAGACATTATTTATCGCATTCTTATACTACTATTTACAAGGTTCTCAAGTAAATAAAGTACTAATTAATCCACCCTTTTGGCCATCCTTACTTTATATTTTATTTTTCATTCCCTCATATTTTCTAGCACTTATCCACCCATTTCACAAGTGCCCCATCATTATAGCCAAAAATGAGGTATCCCCATCCTATCTCTGGGCACCCTAGTCCCACCTTGGGTGTCTCGATCCATGGAAATCCTTTCCCACTTTGTTTTTAAGAATTTCTACATGTTTATCATCCTTATCCTTTTCCTTGTTGGCCTTTCCGGGACTAATTATGAAAAATAAGCTTGAGATCCCTATAAATATAAAGTTATAAGATCATATAGAGGGCTCTAAAGCATCACATACTACTATCATTCCATCTATAGTTACATCCATCAGACACATTAATTGCATCACATAGTACTATACATAAAGGCTAGCAAATCTGCGTCACACACCTTGCATAGGAGGAGGGATTTTATTCTATTTAAAGAAAACATGTTAGTTACATTTTCTATATTTACTATTGTTTGCTACTTCACAAAGTGCGAATGGCACAAGAGCGCTGTTATCCCAATTTTCCCTCGAATAAAATTGGTCAAACCCAACCTTGCATAGAAAGTCTAAGGGTTGGCTTTGTCATGCAAGCCACATTTACAATCCGACAATCGATCCTGAAATCTGAGGAGCAAGTAGACTCAAAATAGAAGAGTAGGGCCAAAAATGGAACCGAACGATGTCAAGAGATATCAAAAGCTCAACAATAGAATATTGAATCAAGGAGCTCGAAGTCTCATACTTTAGATATGATTCAAATCAAGGCAGGAACCTAGAGCTTGATAAGAGAGAAATGGGGAAAGGCTCAAAGTCTTTGGGCTTCACAAATGATTCAGAGTGAGCCCAAAATTGGCTAAGTATGGAGGAGATAATGGAATTTTCCAAATTTCCAAATGACGCACCTCCAAAAGTTAAATCCAAAAGTGGAGACTCAAACAAGGACATGAGTCTTTCACATGTCTAGGGGCCAAATTTGGAGGCGAGCCTAAAATGACTAAGTATAAAGGTGTCGGTGGAAGAAACCACGTGTCAACACAATGCTCCTCCAAAGGTAAAATATTGAGTGGGTTTTTAAATGAGTGCAGGATTTCACGTCTCCCTGTGTCCAAAAAGGATAGTGTCAGTGGTTGAATAGTCAAAGTAGAGGTAGGCTAGTAGAAGGAGCCAAGTGTCAGCATGACACTACTTCAAAGGTAAAATCTTGAGCGGGTCCCTAGTAAGACATATGACCCTGCCAAACAAAAAGACTTAGCCAAAAACATAAGGAAACAGTTAAAGCCACATAAGGTGCCACATGTCTTCTGGCGCTACTTCAAAGGAAAATCCAAAAGAGGTCCCCAAACTAGCATCGGCTTGCCATGTAGCCATGTTAAAAGTCAAAGCAGGAAGGCGGGTCACTAGAGGAAATTTGAGATTTTTGCCTGACGAGAAGGCGCAAGCGAACAAATGAACTACACCTCCGGCCGATGCCCAAGGAGCCACATGTCAAGCCTCGGTGTGTGTGGGCCGATGGGCCGGGAGAGACTTTTGGCCTAAATGGAAAATGTGGATCAGCTATCCGAAGATGAATTTTAAAAAAAAAATTGAATTGTGGGGATGTGGGGAAATTTTTACATTTTGTATTTTTTCGTGCCAAAATGCATAAAGTGAGTTTCTAGCCTATGGATCCATTCTCGCTAATGGTCTTCATCATTTTTGTATGGACTCGACTCAAACATTTAAATGGAAATATCTTTCAATCCAGTGCCCAAAATTGAACAAATTTGGCACCTTTGGAAAGGTCTCGACCTCGTCTATGCCATGGGAGCCTGAAAATTTAATTTTAATGAGGTTAGGTGGGTGAAAATGTGAAAACATCTTTCGAGGCCATTAATGTAAAATCTGATTATTTCAACTACCAGATCTGATTCGATTCAATCAATAATTCTTCCTTCTTCAACATGTCGAGCGGACATAAGGAACCAGGACTCGGACCGATTGTCAGGCGATTCACGGTGGGAATTGATTGTTGGTCGTTGTATTTTAAGATAAGAACTGATTTTCTCCTCTCTCTTTCTACTTTTCATCACCTATATATTGTAACACTTCTTATTTTAGAAGATAGAGACATTCTAGGTATGGGGAAACTCGTAAAAGTCATTTCGACTCTATTTGAGTTGTAGGCCTTCTCATACGCCTGGAGAGCATATTTGTGCCTTTGAGCACCAATGTAATAGTCTATACACCTTATAGATCAATAAAATCTTGTTTCATGGTGTCTTTCAACCCTTGGCATTGTTTCGATTGTTTCTTTGTGCCTCTCTATCTCGTGTTTTCTCCCTATGTATGTATTTCACATTTCTTGGTGTAAGACATTGTGTTTCATGGACTTTCGACATGTGGATTGGATCCGGGTCTATGTCACTTGCCTAACCTCTCTTAGTCCCCTTTTTTCTATTTAATACTCCCTCAACAGAGTATCTTGCCACTTCCTTTTCTGGTGTATCACCACTTAGTGTAGGATCTTTCACCCCTCTCTCTCTCTATCCCCTTAGAATGGTTAGATTAAGATTAGTTAGATTCTACCTACACTGGAGTAGCTTGTGGTAGGTAGATTAGGAAGCAAGAACCGACTTTCTCTCGGAGGTCCATCTTAAGTTTTTGCAAGTCCCACAACTTGAGATATAGTCCCATTTTGTACAATCACACCAAATTCGAACTCACACTTAGGCCATTCAATGGTGCTATGATTTCGCACTAACGGTTTTGGCATGCTTGGTGGGATAGGTCTCAAGCACCTTATTACTTCATCTCAACAAAGTTGGTGTGTTCCTAGTAAGATTCAACCTTTTGAGGTACATACAAAGAACATCGGCGACTCGATCTAGTCAATAACCCATCCTCACGAGTTGTATCGTTCTCCATCCATTTCCATCCATTTTTCGTCCATTTTTTCTTCCATCTCTTTCATTTTCTTCCATTTCATGAAGTTGTGCAATCATGACTTCATTTCCTTCTTAGAACTCACACAAGCGAAACAACGGCATGCAGTTCACCTCCAATGCATTCCCAAATCCTCTAGATCAACATTATGATTAGATCTAGAACCATTATGCTTACCTATATGAGCAGTGGTAAAACCAGTTTGGCCATGGAACTTATCAAGAACAAGGGGATGTATACAATGGTGACAACAACAAAGAGAATACTAGTTTTTGCTAGAGAAGATCCAATGAATGGAGGATAACATGGTGCGATCTAGCGGTATAACAAAGATGAAGGCATTCAGGATTGGTTTCAAGGCACCTTGTCCATGGGGAGGACATTTTCCAAGACATTACAACCCTCAAGATAAGATTGACTTCATGGCTGAAGTGTTGCTTCAACTTGCACAATGGATTGAGGAGATTGAGGCTTATGATCTGGACACAAGACAACCTTGTCAATGGGTAAGTCAATCACCAGCTCCCTGTCCTTCATTTTCTCTTTCTCAAGATTTATCATTTCAGCAGTGTCAAGAGTCAAGCCCCTCAGTTGCTGCCCCAAGTGTTGATTTCTCTTCTCCATCTCCTGATCTTCCATCCCATCTCAGTTCTTCTTCCCTTTTCCCTTCCAAGTAGTCATTCCTCCAAATAAACAAGAAGTTCCACTTCCCTCACCACCAAAAAAATTACAAATTTGGTTGAAACCCCATCAACCCTCCTCTTGCCTTCCCAATTCCATGTGGGGAAGAGATTCCAAAGACCATTCAAGGAGAATAGCAGGAGGAGGAACCCAATAGAAAAGAAATGATAGAAGATCTAAAGAGTTGGGTTTCCAGGTTTGGGTTTACAAAGATCCCCTTGATGGTTAAACCAATAGAGGAGGTGAAGGTTGAAGAGCCAGTGGTGGCTAAGGCTGAGTTTGCAGTAGAAGAAGAACAAGAATATAAAGAAGAGGACCAGTAGTCTATTTACTTTGAATACGGTGTCCATGATGGTAATCTGTCTGAAAATGATGCTTTGATCCAACCCAAGTTGAACAAATAGTTAAGGAGAAGGAACAACCACCTCCATGTCCCATTGAAGAGGGTAGATGGGAGAGATCAAATCAGAGCTGAAACCACTCAATGAAGAAATCATCATTGAATGTTTTTTATTTCATTTCAAGGGCCTGATTTGATTGATGAACCCATATTAGAGGAGGACCATATGGTTCTAGAGGCCCCAAGTGTGGAGTAGGACACAAAAGAACCTTTAGCTCTTTCTCTTACTTTATCCCCTCAAGCTCTAATGTTGAAGAAGATTTTGATCTGTCAAACTTCATGCTTAAATATAAGGGGGAAAATGGTGAGAAAGTTGCAAATCAGACGACACCATGGAGGAGGTAGAGTACATGCAATAGGACAAAAAGGAGACAGATTTATCGGCCGGACTTGGAGGATTACTTTGGTGAAGAGGTTCCCATGAAGATCACATCATTTTCTCCTCCATAATTCACGTTCTAAGCACATGAGCCTGCTGCCATGAAGGAGGAAATTCAAGGACAACATTTTACACTTCATAACAGCTCTAGAACCAAGATTGGAAGATATAATTCTTCCATGCTCTTCAGGAGGAGAATGAAGAGAAAAGGCGTAAGGAATTCATGATCCCTCTCACACCATCCATCCAAAAGGGTTAGTAAGAAGACTCCATTTTTGGAGTTGATTATCCTAGTGTGGGTAGATTTAAAGGATCGAGGCCATGCCCAATCAGGTACTTGGCTTCATTGGAGCCAAAGGAGAAGCCAAAACCAGTCATGCCTATTTCAAGGCATGAGGATGAGTATCAAAGTACCAAGGGTCACCATCAACACCTCCAGGATTCTAATACCATTCAAATTGAGGAGGTATTTTCCATTGATATTGATTCCTTGATGATTTGGGTGGAGGACCAGCTTATTGTCAGTTTTTCACTCATCCAAGCAGCCATATTCAGTGAAAAACCATTTACATGGCTGCCCCTTTTGAGAAAGGGAAGCTACTTCTCCCTTAGGTTGTAGGATTTTTTTGAGCCCCTTTTTCTCTCTGGTTAGTATAGGAGTAGGAGTAGATTTTTTTTCAGCAGAAGAAGTGCTTGTGCACACTCTTCATGTCCCATTTGAGGCATGTATGATTTTTGTATTTGCACATACATTTTGTTCGTATTGCTCCAAATTTGTAAAGGCCGGGCCTTCAATATTTACGATAGAGACCCATAGTTTCTTGTAACAGTTGCTAGTTTCAAATAAAACAAAAATACAGAGCAACTAAAATCGGGTAATGAGGCAAGTGCATTTCCATAACAAGTTGTGGTCGCTAAGTAAGCATTAGGGCTCGTAGCGGATTGGGGATCAAATTTTAAAAGCAAATGATCAATATCGGACTATTATTCTTGAATCCATGCCCAATGGATTCTTCAAGGCTATCTTGGTCCCTTCATCTAGCAGACATATGTCCCCATGAGTCATCAAAATTTTATCCTAATTTTTCCCCTGGATAAAATTGGTCAAACACGACCCAGAAAAAATCTAAGGGTTGACTCTCACATGCGAGCCAAATTTCAAATCTGAAAATCGATCCCAAATCCAAGGAGTAGGCAAACTTGAAATAGAAGAGTAGGGCCTAAAAATGTCGTCAAATGGTGTCAAGAGAGATCAGAATCTAGACAATAGAATATTGAATCAAGGATCTTGAAGTCTCATAATTTGCATATGATTCAACTCAAATAAGGAACCGAGTTCGAAAAGAGAGAAATGGGCAAATTCTCAAAGTCTTCAAGATTCACAAACGATTTAGAGAAAGCCCAAAATTTGCTAAGTATGGAGGAGACATCGGAAGCGCAAGTGTCCAAATGGTGCACCTCGAAAGGTTAAATGCAAAAGTGGAGACTCAAACAAGTGCGGGGATTCCACGTGTCTAGGGACCAAATTCGAGAGCGAGTACAAAATGACTAAGTATAAAGGTGACGGTGGAAGAAGCCACGCATCGTCACGGCACTCCTCTAAAGATAAAATCATGAGTGGGTTTTCACCGAGTGTCGGGATTACACGTGTCCCAAGTCCCAAAAAAGATAGAGTTGGGGATTGAATAGTGAAAGAAGAGGCAGGCCAGTGGAAGGAGCCAAGTGTCAGCATGATGCTATTCCAAAGGTAAAATCCTAAGTGGGTTTTCAAACAAGTGCCAAGCCTCCACATGTCCTTAGTCGGACATATAACCCCTCCAAACAAAAGGACTTAGTCAAAAACATAAGGAAATAGAGAAAATCCGCATAAGGCACCACGTGTCTTCTTGATGATATTTCAAAGGAAAAATCCAAAAGCAAGCCCCTAATCTAGCACCAACTTGCCACTTAGCCATGTTGAAAAGTCAAAAAGGGAAGGCGAGACGCGGATGCAATTTGAGTTGTTTCCCGAGAAGGCATAAAGTCAAAAATGAGCTGCACCTCTACCGATTCCTAAGAAGCCACGTGTCAAGCCTCAATAACATGCAGGCTCGCGGGCTTGGGAGAGAATTTTTGCCCAAATGGAAAATGTGGACCAGCAGGCCCGAAGATGATTTTTTGACAAAATTGAATCGAGGGGTCATGGGAAATTTTTTCATTTTGTATTTTTTGGTGCCAAAAGGTACAAAGTGAGTTATGGGCCCATGGACCCATTTTGCTAACTAGTTTTTTCCATTTTTATTCAGACCTGAATCAAACATTCAAATGGACATATCTTTCGATCTAGTGCTGAAATTCAACAAATTTGGCACCATTGGAAAGGTCTTAACCTTTTCTATGCCATTGGAGCCTAAAACATTAATTTTGAAAAGGTTAGGTGGGTAAAAATTGGGAAAATGTCTTTTAGGACATTAATGTAGAATCTGATTGCTTCAACTACCAAATTTGATTCAATTCGATCTATCGTTCTTCCTTCTTCAATACATCAAATGAACATAGGGAACCAAACTCGACATATTTTGGTGGGATTTTTGTGGGAATTGATGGTTGGTGGTTGGATTTTAAGAGCAGAGTCAAGTTTCTCCTCTCTCTTTCTAGTTTTCATCACCTATATATTGTAACACTTCTCATTTGAGAAGGGAGAGACATTCTGGGTGTGGGGAAACTCTATCAAAGTTGTTTCCTAACTCCATTTGAGTTTTAGGCCTTCTCCTATGCCTGGAGAGCGTATTTGTGCCTCTGAGCACCCTTGTAATAGTCTGTGCACCTTATAGAGAAATAAAATCTTGTCTGTGCACCTTATAGAGAAATAAAATCTTGTTTTACGCATTATTTTGATTGTTTCTATGTGCCTCTCTATCTCATGTTTCTCCTTTGTGTATGTATTTCAATTTTGCAAGTGTAAGACGTCATACTTCATGGAGTTTAGACGGTGGATTTGGATATGGTTCGTGTCACTTCTCATGACCTCTCTTAGTCCCCTTTTCTATGTTCCATTCTCCTAAATAGAATATCTAGCCATTTCCTTTTCTCGGTGTATCACCAATTAGTGTAGGATCTTTCACCTCTCTCTCTCTATCCCCTTAGAATTTTTAGATTAGGATTAGTTAGATTCTATTTGCCTTTGGAGTATCTTGTTACAGGTAGATTAGGAAGCATGAACCGACTTTCTCCAAAGGTCCATCTCAAGTTTTGGAAGTCCCACGGCTTGAGAGATAGTCCCATGTTGTGCAATCAAACCGAATGCCCCACTCACACTCGGCCATTTGTGGTTGTTGTGATTCTCGCACTAAAAAAACCTAGGGCACGACATACACACACTTAATAGAACTACATTCGGGTCCTAAATGTAGTGAAACTATCGTGATAAGGCCATTAATTTGGTGGCTAAGGTCATTCTCGACCCATTCATTCACATCATTATTTTTTCTATGGTTTTATACTTCCTCTTATATTATAAGTTATTTTCCAGCTCCTTTAGTAGATCTAGTGTGACAAGTTAGAAGCATCTAAAGAAACCTTGTGACCATACCAAAATTAGTTTTTGAGCATGTACAGATATAAGAGTGCCCAAAGCTGCAGACCATGGTGCCCAGTGGTACCCCATTACGCTCCCAAGTTCCTTCGTCATCTTAAAACCTCCAAATCTTCCATCCACATGGTCTTTGAGTGTTTGTCCGAGTTTTGGAATCTACAATCATATTTGTGACACTATGTAACAATCACCTTTAATATCCTTAGTCCTTTTCTTACTCGTCTCCTACATATTAGGGTTTACTTCCATTATAATTAATTATGCAATTACTTTACATTATTTTAGCATACTTATTTACACTATCTTAGTCCTCCTAATTAGATTCACATTAATACCACATAGTCCTATTTAGGTTTTATTCTTGTTAATTATTTTGGTGAACCCGACATCTTCCACGCTTAGGATCCTTATTCTTCTTCTAGAATGGGTCATGTTTCTTTATTTGATTTTCTTATGAGATATCCCACTTGTCAGGATATTTTCTAACAACCTGTAGACACCAATTATTTTGATGACAATACGCCACCACATGAATTAAGTTTTATTCTTCATTGTTTCTTTGTCGACCCTAGTCTTGATGACCCTCCATCTAACCAACCTATATTAGACTCGATTCATGCCTTGCATGACAAATTTACTTTCATGGAATCCACAATGACATCCCTTACATCTAAAGGTCAACCATCTAAGGATGCTTCTCAAGTGTGTATATCATCCATCCAATCTATGGAATAAATAATCACATCTCTTAGATTTGAGCTACAACAACTTAAGGATGCTTTAGAATCAAATATATCATGTATTCAATCTATTGAATCAACCATCGCATCCCTTAGATATGAAATTTAATAGCTTAAGGATGTTTCTCAATCACATGTTTTTTCTTCTTTGATATCTCCTATTCAATCTATGTCCACTACATGTCATATAGTTGAACCTCAATTGATGCCATTGCCAAAAACTATGATACTTGATCACTATGTTAAACCACATGAAATTATAGCCCAACTTCTTAATTGTCAATTGATTATTCTACCACCTACTAATTTTTGTCCTCCGTATCGGCAATAAAATCACCAAGATCATCCATATTACCATTATCACCGAATCAATGGGCATAGTGACCACAATTTTTATGATTTATGATGTAGAATCAAACATCTTGAGTGTTAGGACTTTATCTCATTCAATGGAAAACATCATATTGCAGGCACAAATACAAATACAAAACCCACATGGGATCCTAAGTCTCTTTCTCATTCAATTAGTCTCGATCCATCTCAACGAGCTCCTACGTTTACTAGTGACCTTCCTCCTGATATTTATAAGGAATTTATTGATGATTATATTATTTGTTACATAAGTTATATGGACATCCCCTCCCATGTGCATAGTGATCCTTCTCCTAGTTCAATAAGAGCTTCTCTCTTTTCTCGACATTGCTTCTCCTACACTTACTGAGCATCACTATACTGCTTCTCATACACCTTCTTTTCTTAGTAAAGTGCAACATAATCCATCACATGTGGTTTCCCCAAGGTAACAACGTCAACCATATATCAAAATTAGTTCACACACCTATCTCGCTATGACGTCTACTACATTATCAAATAAAACAAAGAAAACTCCTTGAGACTTAGTTCAACATGTCCTCTTCCCAAATCTGCACCCCAACAAAGTAATTTTATCAAAGTAAGTAATCCTCCTCATAGTGTTTATGGTACATTTTCATTTTCACCACCACCACCTACTTCCACTACAAGATATGTCTTGGAAGGTTCCAACACACGTAAAATTTGCCTTTGGTAGGTGAATTTTGTTATTCCGTACCTTCTCGATGCCACACTCTTGTGATTTGGTTCACACTAGACTATTGAGGGATTACCATTACACTTTGAACCCCACACACTACACTATAGGTTATACACATTTACATTCTATCACCTACACCACACATCCTACATTATACTACATCCCCTAATAAACATAGTAGTCATCTACCTCATACATGCCAAACTAGTCATCATTACCTATGACCTGTAGTTCTATATTTCATCCATACATTCTCTCATTATGCTAGGTCTTATTGATACAAACTAAAACACCCATTTCACAATGTCCCAAGCTTAGGATAGCTCCATGTTGTGCATTCACATCGAATGCCCCATCTCAAACCGGTCCATTCAGGGGGTGATGTGATTTTTCATTAACAAGTCCGTTACATATGGATATAGTTTTCCCATACCATCATTATATATTATATCTACACCTACATCCACATCTTACATCATCTACATACCCTACATTTCCTACATTGTATGCTTTACATCGCACATCTATCCATCATATACATTCTACTTACTACACTAGATTCCATTATATATGGGTCTAGTTTCATCTATCATCCTTACATATCATATTTCTATATACACTTATTAGTGCATTCCATATGTTACACATCATGCATTGGATTACTTACATTATGCATTTACATCACATATTCATCCCTTGGTCATTTATACTACGTTGTCTTCTACGCGCTGCACTAACCCTTTGTAAGATGAACTTTTGTTCCTTGGTCTGTACTCAATGCTAAGCGTTTACAATCAAATGGACTTTACATTCACCAAAGAGATATTTTCTCATCCAACATTTCCCCCATTAGTGATATACACCTTAGTTTAAATAGTCACCCTTTTTTATCCTTTTATAGTTGTATTCACTTTAGGATAAATCCCCACCCCTATTATGACTTTGTAGTGGCATACACCTTAGGGTACATCACTCCTCCCTTCTTGTTCATCCTATAGTGAAAAAACTTTAGGATAAATTGTAACCCATTTTCACCTTTTCATTTCATAGTGATATACAATTAGGGCTAAATAAACACTCTTCCATTCAAGAAGTTGTTGTAAATGCTTAGGCTATAGGGTCCACACATGTCTTTCCATATATGTCATCCCCATACACTCATCCTATAATTATATACACATAGGGTTAAATCATCACTCTTCCATTCAAAAATTCATGATATATGTTATGGCTATAGTGTTCATGCACATCTCTCCACATGTGGCATTTCATCACCACTACACATATGCACTCATCATAGTGCGCTAGATACAACAAACATTACTAGACCATTTCGTGGATAATGCACTCTCATTTATGGTTCATTCTTGACTACGGGGGGAAAATGAACTTCAATGCATAAAATTCCATCCACTCGGAGGGCATGCTGCTCCTATCATTGCATTTGTATTCCATTCCATCCATCCACAACATATTGCATTGTATTGGGGAAATTTCTCTTGCTTACTAGTGTTTTGCATGTTCACTTTACTACGCATGTTATCTTGATTTTTTATATTTCATTATCATACACACATGTGTGTTCATGTCTTTGTGTAGAGTGATCACACATACATGAATCTACATGTGGCATGGATGCTCACCTTCTATCCTTCCTATACTGGTCACTAGTGGCATCCGCATTCATCTTCTAAGGTGTAATTGTTCCATTTTGTACTTAGCATTTTATACTACTAGCTCATACACATTTTGACATATTGGTTATCACTCTAATATACTAATGGTTATTCCATGTGCGGCACATGTTTTGTAGGATTACACATTTCCATGAGTAATTGTTTGTTTCTACTTGTCTACATTGTTTTCCATTATATGTGGGCTTTTCCCTTTTCTTGTATGGAAAGCGTTACATTGTTTTCGGCCTTGATGGCCTTGAATTTATTACGACATCATGAGGGATGTCCTATGTTTGAAACCTATTTTGTGTGGTATTCTTATTTTATTACGTGTTTAAACTAATTTGTTTCATAGTTTCTACATTGTCATTTATTTTCCACTTATTACATGCATGTGTTTTGGAATAACACTTATTTGTGCTAGCCATCCCCTTTTGTGTGCACCTTGTTATCTACCAATAATTTTCTCTTTCCTGCATGGCAAAGTTCTACATGTCGACCGTGGTTCCACATTCTCCTTTGAGCAACATCACATGTACCCCCAAAGAGGGGGAATCATTTAGTGTTTTTACTAACACACCGTATTTACACCACTTTACACAAAGTGATTGAGTTCAAACTAGTCTATGAAATCCATATATAAAGGCCTCAACAGACATGGTGTCCTTCGACAATTCTACCAAGAAGTTACGGGCTTTGGGGTTATTATGGGTGTTTCTCTCTATAATTCACCGTCGAATGGCGTCAGATCTCACAAAAAACTAGGAAAATACACATTTACATGAAAAAGTGGTTAAAGTCGAGGACACAATGCATTTCCTCCCTATACTTCTTCAAAGAAGGGTGGTGTGAGATCGTCAAACATCTCGTGATAGTACAATATATTTTTATAGAAACTTATTTAGACATTGATCAGGTGCACATGTTCCATTTGCATTTTTTTCTATTGTATTTTACATATTCTTACTTTACACATTTATAGATACATGTTTATTTTACACACCATTTTTACATACATACATATTTGACTACTTGATCATTTTTCTTGCAGTGTCTGGTCATATAAAAACAAGCACTCAAATTAGGGGCAACAACAACAACAATTAAAAAAATGATGATGACAATTACAACACACCGATACAGAAAATGCCTTTACTAACCATGTAATTACACTACACAAAATCAGATACACACTCATTCCACCATAGGTTCACTCTCATCACTTCTTATGTGCATTTTTCATCTTTAGAATCCACGATCCTCAACCTTTTATTTTTTTCATTTTGCACTTGATTCTAGTCCATCGGTACATCTTCTTCTACACTCTATATGGATATCAAGTACGCATATCTATCTACTTTATATTACCGAGCATTCCTCTCACCAACATAAAGTGGGGTAAAAATTTAGACACAAAATTATGCACTTAAGACATTATTTAGTTCGTTCTTATACTACTATTAAGAAGGTTCTCAAGTGAATAAAGTACTAATTAATTCCACCTTTTGGCCATCTTTACTTTATATTTTATGTCGTCATTCCCACATATTTTCTAGCAATTATCCACCCGTTTTATAACTCGCTCTTTCATTCTATCCCAAATTCATGTCACCCAACCTGTATTGGGGTGCATTGGGTGCCATGATCTATGAATATCCTGTCCCTCTTATTTTTGGGGCATTTCTATCCATTTTTCATCCTTATGCTTTTCCTATTCGACCTTTTTGGGATTAATTTAAGAAATAAGCTTAAGAGCCATATAAATATAAATTTATTAGACCATAGTGAGGGCCCCTAGCATCACATACTACTATCACTCCATCTATATTTGCATCCATTACCTCTCGTATCATCCACATAGTTTCATGAACTAAGGCTAGGAGATCTACATCACACACACTACATAGGGGAGGAATTTTAATACATTACATGCACAAATAATGTTTACATTTTCTACTATTACTATTTCTCGCTACTTCACAAAGTGCACTGCACAAGAACACTTAGAGCACAACATGCACACACTCACTGCACCTACATTCAGCTCCAAAATGTAGTGCAATGCTTAATGATAAGACCACTATTTTTGTAGACGAGGTCAATATGACCCATTCATTGAATATTTATTTGTTTATAGGGTTGATACTTCCTCTTACATTTGCAGTTATTTTCCAACACATCCGGTGGATCAGACACCTAAAATTGGTTATCCAATTTAGTGTCCCTCGTGCGCTTTTGCTCTCGGGTAACTCCGGGGCACGTTTATATCACCAATATCCCCTTGGGATATTATTCAATTTGTGATTTAAACACCTATCCTAATTTTAATTCACCCCATTATGTTTTACCCATGAGTAATTAAATATTAACTATTTAATTACACCTTTCACATGTATCCTAACCACTTATCTACCCCATATTTATTCTATCCATATATTCCCCTATTTCTCCTCCTGCTAACCAAGCAAATGGGATATTTCCGTATTTGAGGTGGAGGGATCACTCTTATCTTTCCGTAAATCACTCCTTTTGGCCATCTCGAGAGTCTTCCGTGATCGGTGCCGATCAGTACTTGGCCGACGCCGATTTTTTGGAGCGGCGCCGATTATAAATAGAGGACCAGAACTCGGTTATGGAAGAGACACAAATTGAGGGACGGATTGTGAGAGACCCAGATTGTAAGAGAGAGAATGAGAGATCTTTGCGCATCAAGTGTGAACATCATCTATCGAATGAGAGCGGATCTTGTCCAAATCAATCCCTGAGAGGAGCACCATTACTCTGCTCTTATCACATCAACATCGCACGTCTCCATTGATTTTCTGGTGACTCTGTTCCTGCATCCAGCATGGGTAGAGCCTTGCTAGTATCTCTTCGACCTCGCAGATCCAGCAGACATTGACGATCTTCCCTTCGTTTTCCGATTCCCAAATCTTCTCACATTTTGTCTCGGATCAACACCGATCTATATCAGTCAACACCGATCCGAATCGGTTGAAATTGATCTATATCGATTGACACCGATCTTATCCATTCGATGCCGATTATACATAATCGATGTCGATCATACTATGACATGTAAAGGACACAGTAACACAAATCCCGACTTTGTTTTCACAGTTCCCTATTTTCTATTTCTTTCGTATCGTTGTTTAGATTCAGATTTATTACTTTGATTAGAAAATCTAGTCTGTACGTACATCATTTATCATGTATGCTTCTTTACTTAATTGAAAACATGGGTGACATCCGCCGAGGAGCTTATCGCTTCCGGACCCATTTCTCAGGCGAGTCCACCTAAAAATCTTTTAACGTGGTCTTTTTCTGTCAAGCATCGGTGTCTCGCAGGTTACTTGGATCTACTGTGCGAGAAATTTCGTGTGTGCCCGTCTTATCTACATCGGCTTCCTTATCCGTCTACATCTTCGGATCTTGTCCATCAGGTATCGATTTCATTGGAGTTTTTCAGGTTTTTGTGTTTAGTTTGGTGCATTAACTTGGACAGGTAACAAGCGCGAAATTCTTGATCAACATTCTGGCACGCCTGGTGGGACCCAACCAAAGTCCCTTATTGGTAAGTTCATCTCTTTTCTAGTTTTGAGCTTTGTTCTTTTTCTTCACTGATTTTTATCAGTTCTGCTTAAGCATTTCCTTTCATCATTTCAGTCTTGCTTCTTTCATTTCTGAATTTGCAAAGTTAGGTCCTTTCTTTTTTACAAATTTCAATTCCAATTTCTATTTATAAAATTAGTAAATATTTCATTTTGATTTCAAGATTGCATGTTTGATCCATCTCTTTATGCGAAATTGTTATTTCCTTGAAATTTTTCTAGTTCCTTAAAATAGAAATTTTCGTTTCACCATTATCTGGATATATCTTTCTGGATTTTGTTTGGTGTTTGCTTAACCTTTTCTTGCGGAGCACTTTGCTTGTTCATGGGATTGTTCGAGGGGAAGAGCTCAACAACGCGCTTTTTGAAGTCCACACACCTTGGAGAGCTAAATCTACAGGTATTTCTCTTTTACGGTGTTTTCTCCTTTCTAAAAAAAAAAAAAAAAACTTTCTTTGTTTGTGGTCTATCACATTCGAACATTTCAATTTTTGGTGCTTAAAAAGAATTTAATCACATTTGGGAAAGAATCTATTTAACTTGTCTTCATCGAAATCAAACACTTCGTTTTCAAGTGCTTAAAAAAGAACTCTTTTCTTTGTCATTTTCTTTGTATGTTTTCCATCTAGTTTTAATTAGGTGGAAAATTGATCAAAATAGGTAGTGACACTATTTGATTTTTATTTTTCACCCTTGCACACAAAGCCAAAATCACTAGGTATAAAGCATTTAAACAAAAATTCTTTCCCTGGCCTCGCCTACTTGGAAGTGACATCCAAGAGGAAGAGCCTATGCGGTACTCGGGCCGCGCTATAAATTCACGGAAGTTCTGGTATATATTGGCAAAGCACCCGACTCCCTTATCGCAGCAGTGTGTGAAGTGCGGGGGTAGGCCCCTATATCAAGCCATGTACCGGTATTTTACTGAAGTGCCTTCGGGACTCCTCACCAAAACATCCCCCAAACCATCCTTAGTTTGGCTATCTGAGTAGTTCCTGTTCTAAAAGGCCTTCCCTAATATTTTCTTTCTTAAAAGCATAAAAACTTAAAAGAGATAATCACCTACACTGCTTGAATTATCTGTGCATTAGTTAGGTCAATCTTCTTTTCTCGCTTGTTTATGATGGTCATCACTGTTACAATCTAGAAGAATGGCTCAACTAGCCCCTTCTTCCTCCGAGATCACGCTAGTGTGGATGTTTGGCACCCAGGTCTTCCTCGGGACCGGTTTGTTAGTTGGTTCCCCATCCACGGTCATATATTCCTTTCTATCGAGGCTAAAGCAACCCCATCACGTCCAACTTCCCCTAGTCCTTCAGAAATATCATCTGCTTCTGACTTAGAGTATGTTCCTCACGGGGATCCTAAATTTCAGGTGCTCCTTGATCACAATCCGGTAGCCCTCATGGACTACCTAGTACACAAGTCTATTCAAATATCTGATCAGGGACCACCAATCCAGCAAGTGTACGATTATTCTCGTGAACCATCCTAGGCTTTTGTAGAACAGTTAGCATCATTTTTCTCACCTCGAGCCACGGAGGAGGGTGGCGCACCTGTGCCTCCTTTTTCTCTTCCACCGACCATATCGACTAGTTCTCAAATAGTCTTACCTATTCCTAACGCCGCAGTTACCTCAACTATTCCACAACCTACTTCTGAGAGGTCCTCTTCTCTGGCTATAATGAGTGCGTCTGTGTACCCGCATATTGTTGTTAACTCATCTATGTCATCCATTGTGTCCCGTGGTCAAGACCCTTTATGATTCAACCCCTTCGACTAGTCGGGTTGGTTCTGTTTCTCATCCTCCAAAGTGGGTTTTTCTTCCAATGTTCTAAAGCAATAGTGACCTTCGCCCATCCTCTAGCATCGGTGCCCTTAATAACTAATCCGATAGTAAAAAGCCTCTTTCAGGTCTTGTTCCCCAATATGTCCAATCAAATCGGCACCCATGTTCCTCAATCTGTTCCGATTCAGTCAACAAGCATAGGAGTCCACCAATCACAGGCTCCGTCCGTCATCCAACCTTCATTTTCTCAACCACTTATTATCTCACAGCCTACCTATACACAGGCTCCTTCATAGCAAATACCCCACCAGGTGTCACCCAGAACACCTGGTTACTCCTCTTATCATCCTATCAATCAACAGATGAATCCCCCGTTGACACCTCAACAACATCCACCATTTGCTTCTTATGTAGGACATGCCAGTGTGCCTCCTCCTCAATCTGACGTGGTTCAAATTATTTTCAAGAAAATCACAGACTTGGAAGCCTCCACCAAAGGGGCTCATCCTTCATACTCTTTTGAAGAAGTGTGTAATGAACCCATTCACCCCTCGATGGCTTTTAAGCCTTATCCTTCCCAATGGGAACTTCCTAAATTTTCAAAATTTCATAGTGGGAGGACCTCAAAAGCATTTGCGAGCATTCAAACATGTTTGCTATCTCATAGTCCAGGATCGGAGCTTATGCTCGACTTTTCCTATGTCTTTAGCAGTCCTTCTTTAGATCGGGTACAATAACATTCCTCAACATTCCTTGTTTTCTTTCTCGAATTGGCTCAAATGTTTGTTGAAAAATTTTCAATAAATATCACGCATAAGATCTCGACACAGATCTTTATAACATTAAATCAATTCGATGATGAATCTATTGCAAACTTTGTCGCTCGTTGGAGAGGGATAATAAACCAATTGTCTTCCTCCTTCCTCAATCCCAACAGATTGAGTTGTTTACTCGATGTTGTGCTAATCATATTTCTTCCACTTTAAGGATCTAAACCTTTCATAGATTTGAAGAAGCCTTTACGATGGCACAACAAACTTGAATCCCGTGCATTGAACAAGGGAAGTTAAAACTTTCCTATAAATCTAAACCGGATTTTTCTCGGTTTACCAAATCAAATCCTTCCACTTCTAAAGACAAGAATCAGGGATCCACCAATGCTATCGTATTAAAAACATCACGAGCCGATAACACTTCTAATCAAACACCACAAAGAGACTCCTCATCTTCTCGAAAAGGGTCCTCGTCATCTCGATCTTTCACTTCATTGGGGGAATCATATGTTTCTATCTGAAAAAAATGTTGGAAGTCCACATGATCGAACTTCCCCATTAGGAATATTGATGAAAGCCAAGAACGTCCATTTCGTATAGGAAAATGACTGTCATTATCATAGAACCAAAGGTCATGACATCGACGATGTCGGACCTTCAAAATCTTGTCCGAGAAATTCATTGATAAAGGCGAGCTCATTCGGATAACCCAAATGCTCCCCAAATCAAGCGTTAGATGTCTTTAAACAACCTTTTCCCAATCATTCCCGAACCATGATACTTGAGTCTCAAAACATAACACTCATACTATCAACTTCATCTCTACTAAAGAGTCTTGTTCTAAAACTAAGCCATTTACGAACACATCAACAAATCGAAACTCCTTCCACTTCGTTAATCGTTGGGATTGCACCATCTTGATAGCCCATCTTTAAATATTCCAACATTGTTAGATACGGATTCACCTCTCTCTATTTCTTTGTCTAATCTTCCAACCATACCGAGATAGTGTCATCTCATCATCTGCCTCATCGCCGACATTCTTTCAATGCTCGAGGAAATTACATCCCTTCGATTTTCCACCGCGGATACATCCACTTCTGTTTCTCCCATTTTTCTACAACTATGCCATTGGTGAACATACCTATAGTTGTGCCGACTTGACTAAGCGTCTTCGATTTTGACTCTTCCTGTTTCCTTTCCTACAGTAGTTTCACCCACAATTATTGTACCAGAAGTAGTTCCCTCGCAAGGAACTGCTTCTTCATCATTCACTTCTTCCATCACAAATGCTACTTTGCCTATAAAGGGAAATCTAAAGAAGTAGCACCGACACCTATATGCTCGCCTTCCGAACTTAGACCGATACAACGGAAATCTAACATCAGATCATCGCACCTCCCCATTTGCTTCCCTCGAAAAGGTTACAATCACCTTATGCGGTTGAAATTGTCACCATCCTCGAAAAGGAAAGCCCATATTTCAACCATCAAGACTCTTGGTGCTTTCCGCAAAATCCCTCTGCGCCTCAAAAAGATTGGATTTGTCCGCCGAGAAGGCGTCTTCTTCTACAAACTTATCAAAACCATCATCTTCTTCTATAACACATTCTTCACCAAAGACTCGAAAAGTGGACTTACCTACTAAAAAGACGCCACCGCTTTTATCGTAATCATCATCTTCATTACCAAAACCAGTGGCACCCTCTCTGTTCCTCTGATTATACCTACTTTGGGAGCTTCTCCCTCATCTAAATCGACATTATCTAAATCATCATTAGTTTCGACCAAGCAGCCTCCCTTATCTCTGAAGACCACAACACTTGTCACATCTCCATCATCTTCAAAATCTATTTTAGGGGCTCCTCCTCCACCAAAATCAATCATGTCTCACTTACTTCCATCTCAAGTGCCCAAGGCTGCTCCTCCAGATGTCCAAAAAAATAAGATGATCCCTAAAAAGACTGTCAAACCTAACATGTAGGTTCTTTTACCTCGGCAGTCTGTTAAAGTAAAAGAGGCGCCTTCATCATCTCTGTCCTCATCTTTGTCTACCGGGTTCTATACTGAAATCCTTCACCAACTTATCCAATCTTCATCCATATCTCTTCCTCCGATTAAACCCTATAACCCTAAAGGAGTTAAACCTACCTGGTTTAACTCTGATTTGATTTGTGCTTACCACCGTACCCCGGGTCATGATACCGAGGGATGTAAAGCTCTTCAATCTGTCGTCAACAACCTTTTGGAAGAAAGTGATCTTTTGCTGGAGGAGGAGGAACAAGTATCTCCTATCATCTTAGCTCCATCTGAGCCCCAACGATCTACTCAGACCTCTACTTCTAGTGATTCCACTCCAAATGATCTTCCACCTTCTCAAATCGACACAATTCATATCGCCACTAGAACCCAACAGATGATAATCCATCCTCATCTACAACATCTCGACCATGGGTTGTCATTTCTGCAGCCCCGAAGGAGTTCCTCCTTCCTCATTAGCCCCGAGACCTCGGGTCTCTATTCGTGCTGCACCTCGGGCTCAAATTCCCATGTCAGTTGAGGAGAGTGTTATGAAACAACTCACCCAGGCTCCGGTCAAAATGTCTCTTTTTGACCTCATTCAATCCTCTCCGCAACATCGCCAAGCTCTGATTGATAATCTGCGTCACATCGTAGTGAATTCAGATGAGCCCCAGCCCTTTGAGATGGTTGTTGGATTGAATAGACCATCAACCACCATTTCTTTTGAAGATTCAGAAATTCCTTCCCTTTCTTCCGAGGATTTGGAGGCTCCCCTCTTTATCATAGTCCAAATCGACAACACTACATTAAAATGCATTATGATCGACAGTGGTGCTGCACTCAACGTCATCTCCTCGCACACATTCGAGCAACTTAAGTTACCAAGAACGTAGTGTCACCTTCGTTTGCTCTTCGATCATTTAACGATCGCTAGCAGATTTACTTTACGAATCGTGTTCCTACCCATTCGAAAGTAGGTAAGAAGTCGCTTGACAAACTCTTTTACATTGTTGAAGGAAATTCCACTATAATATGATCCTCGGACGCTCCCGGATTCGTGCAATGCATTGTGTCCCATCCACCCTCCATCGATGCTTAAAATATCAACATGAGGGAAAAATCTATACTCATTCAGAGATCCTTTTCCTTCGCGCAATGCGACATAACCACAGTGGTCTCGCCCTCTAAAGGAAAATGCTTTTTCTCCGACAGGCCTCATCTTCTTCCATACCTGCAACCAAACTACTGGATTTACAAAATCTAGAAGAGATATTGCAGCGTTTCTCACTTAGGAGAGCTTCCTCTCCTTTCTTTCGACGCCCATCTCAAACCTAGTGAGTATGGTAGACCAGACAAACAACCTGAATATCAGCCAGGTCTTGGTTACATCGTCACCATTGGTCTTCCCAATCAATAGAATAATTTCATTTACGGTGGTCTTGATATGCCTCACTATCACCTGGATTTTCCTCCTAGGACCAAACCTTATCTAACAGGTTCAATTGTCACGAATCCCACGTTTGCGAAAAAGTTATTTATATCGATGCGCGTGGAAGGGCTTTGGCTTGGGTAAATATGAACAAGGTGTGCATGACCTTGCGTCCATTCCAACTCTCAAGCCACATCAAAAATTTGGTTTAGGATTTAAACCTCTTTCAAAAGCCACCGTCACTATTCTCGATGAGCCTCTTCCTATTGAGGAACCATCTTCTCCCGCTAGGTCAGAAGCATCACTCGATGTGGACGACGCCATTTCCATCCCATCTAACTTTTTTTTTAGTCAATACCATTTCCTTAGGGCCACTAGCCTATAAGACTAATGACAGGTCCACTTCCATACCGTTAATTTTCCCTGAAATAGTTGGAGACGACTCTCCTACTATCAACACTATCCACTGTGTGGATGATGATTCTGTCCTCACCTATCTGGGGGCAGAGGATTCCTATCTTCCTAAAACCATTCCTTCTGACACATCTACGCTTCTCAACGAAGCCACTGTCGACCTTAATATAGGGACTTCTAAAGACCCTCGCATCATTAAGGTCGGCCAATCCCTTAATCCACAGGAGTTAGGAGACTTTACCACTTTTCTTTCCAACCATCGTCAAGCCTTTGCTTGGGCATATGAGGATATGCCAGGACTCGATCCCGATATCGTGGTCCACAATATCGTTACTCTTCCCAACATCAAACCGGTTAAAAAAATTGCGTAAAATGCACCCTAGAGTAACCCTTCTTGTTAAAGAATAATTGCAGCACTTGCTCTCTCGCTAACTTCATCCAACCCATCAATTATCCACAATGGGTTTCGATGTAGTACCCAAGAATTCAAAGCTACTTGGTAAAATTTGAATTTGTACCGACTTCCTGGGATCTTAATCTTGCTTGTCCAAAAGATGATTTTCCTCTACCTAATATCGACCAACTCGTGGATTTAATCTGCGGGTAATGAGTTGCTTTTCTTATGGATGGTTTCTCTAGGTATAATCAAATTTTCATCGCACTGAAGACCAACATAAGAATTCTTTCATAACTCCTTGGGGGACCTTTTGTTATCATGTCATGCCTTTCGGTTTTAAGAACACAGGAGCAACTTATCGGCGAGCAATGACCTACATCTTCCATGATCTCTTACACAAAACCTGTGGAAGATTACGTCAACGATCTCCTCGGTAAATCCAAATGTCTTCGTGGATCATCTTTTCATTCTCGCACCTCTCTTTCGAGAGGCTTATTCACTTTTGTCTTCGTCTAAATCCATCTAAGTGCGTGTTTGGCGTTCTCACTCGTAAACTTTTAGGTTTTATCATTTCCATTAGGGGTATTGAAGTAGACCCCAAAAAATAAAAGCTATCCTTGAGATGCCTCCCCCTTCTAACTTAAAGCAACTCCGTAGTCTCCAAGGACATCTTCAATCAGTGCGTCGTTTTATCTCACAATTTTCGGACCGTTGTCAACCTTTTCATCATCTCTCTATAAGAATGTTCATTTTGAATGGGATGAGCATTTCCAAAAGGCCTTTGATGATCTCAAATATTATCTTCTTTCTCCACTGTGCTTACACCTCCACGTGAGGTGGAGCCTTTCTATCTTTATATCTCTCGTGATCGACCATGCTCGGGAGCCATGATCTCACATCGGGACGCTTGCGGTAAAGAACAAGTATCTATTACATCGCCGCACCCTCCATGAGTATGAAACATGTTATTCGAAGGCTGAAAAGCTCTATTGTGCTCTCTTCTTCGCAACTTCTAAGCTTCGTCATTACCTCCTTAATCACAAAACTTACTTTTCACAAGTTTTAATCCACTCAAGACAATTCATGCGAAGCCTTATCACAATGATCCTATCACTCGTTGGCTCATGCTTATGACATGAATTTGATCTCGAGTTTATCCGCAAAATTCTATCAAGGGTCAGGTCATTTTGGATCAATTAGCTTATGCTTCTCTCCGAACACTCAAATCCCCCTTGCTCAATTTCCCGATGAATATATCCAACAAATTGATTTTGGTCTGTCTCCATTTAAAGTAAATCTCTTCTTTGATGGATCCAAATGCCAGCAAGGGGAGGTGCAGGTTTCGATGATGATTCCTCCTTCGTACGCTATATCGATGCCGCACACAAACTAAAGTTTGAGTGCACCAATAATATGGCTGAATATGAAGCTCTTGTCTTGGGTCTTCAAAGTGCCATTAATCTCGCCTCGTCATATTATTAACATCTTTGGTGATTCTGAACTCATCGTTAATCAAGTCACGGGTGTCTATCAATGCAAGAATGATATCCTTCAAAAATATCGTGATATCGTTCTCGTTCAACTCTAATCTTTCGATAAATTCACTATCCAAGATATTCCTTCACACTGTAAATCGATTCGCAGATACAATGGCTTCGTTAGCCTCACTTATCCCACCTTTTACCGAGGACTCACGACTTTATGTGGCTGTGCAACGATTAGATCAACCATCTCATCTTAGGCAACTAACTTCAATCCATGCTGTCACAACCCATACTCAGGATGAGTGGTATCAATAGATCGTTGATTATCTATCTCATTCAGTGCTTCCTCCAGATCTAACTTCCAATGGTAGAAGATATTTTATCCTACGTGCTAATCGCTATACTATTCTAGGCGGGATCCTCTACAAATGCGGCTTTGATGGTATTTTCTTCGGTGCCTCAAAACCCTTGAATCATCTAAAGCTATCCAGGAGGTCCATGACAGTATCTGTGGTGGAAATTTTAGTGGCTTGGCCATAGCTAAACGCATCTTACGTTTAGGATATTATTGGCCTTCTCTTAATCGAGATTGTTGTGAATACACTAAGAAATGTGTCAAGTGTCAACAACATTCCAATCTCACACATATCCCTAGTCAAGCTTTGCAACCTACAACGGATTTGTGGCCTTTTTCGCAATGGGGTCTTGATCTCATTGGTCTTATCAATCCCGTTCTTCACAACGTCATCATTCTATCATTACTGCCACTGAATACTTTACTAAGTGGGTGGAAGCTATCCCTCTTTCTTCAACAAAAGCTAAACCCATAGTTGATTTTGTCTATCAACACATCATTTGTCGCTTTGGTGTTCCACACAAACTCATCACAGATAACGGTAAGTCTTTCAAGAACGTTGATTTGCAGAACCTCTGCGATGCTTTCAATATCAAACTCAGCTTTTCTTCTCCATACTATCCTCAAGCTAATGGCCAGGCCAAAGCTTCCAATAAAACTTTGCATAATATCCTCGCAAAGGTAACTAGTCGAGCTGGTAGGGATTGGCATTTACATATCCATTTTGCTCTCTGGGCTTATCAGACTAGAATTCGTACTCCTACTAGTGTTACTCCCTTCTCTCTCGTGTATGGGTCTAAGGTTGTTCTTCCTTTGGAAGTCCAAATCCCATCTCTCCATGTTTCTCTTAGAGAATTTGTCTCTGATGAGGGCTATCGTCAAAATCGTCTAGCAAAACTTAAATTATTAGATGAGCGGCATCTCAATGCTCTTGAACATCATCAAGTCTATCTTGAGCATGTCAAATGTGCTTATAACAAGCACTTGCAACACCATGAATTCGAAATTGGTGATCTTGTTCTTAAAGAAAACCAAAATGTCACTACACTCGAAAGGAGTCAGCGTGGTAAGTTTTCTCCCAACTGGATGGGTCCGTACGTTATCACTCATAAATATGGGTCGGGGGCTTATCGTCTATCTTCCATGGATGGTATACCTGAAGTGGAACCTCTTAATGCCTTGCATCTACGGCCCTTCTACTGTTAAAATCTATCTTACACAAATCTAGTCGCAAGACAGATCTTTCATCCATCTAACAACCAGTCATATACTTTCATGGTGATTCGAAATTATGTGGTTCTCCGCCTATTGTCTTTTTTACCTTAAATATGAGTATCGTGGCTCTACTCATAGCATTTTTCTTCTGGATATGTTTCTCCTCATGGTAGGAATACCTTAATCACCGTTTCATTTGTCCCAAGTGCTTATCTTAATCGGATCTACTCGGGGCATGAGTGCATGATCTTTATACGTTTTCTTCCCCTCTATCTGATCTATCTAGGTCTAAACTCAGCTTCTTCCAAAAAAATTTCAAAAAAAAAAAACAGAGATAGACTAATCCTTCAAGGACAAAATGCTACCCATACAATCAAATGAATCAAAAGATATAGACCATGCCCTCAAAGGATGGCTATCATTAAAATTCAAAATACACGCCGCTCCTTGATGGACGGCTATTTCTCAAAGGAATACTCAAGGCTTCTTGCATTGATTAGCCTTTCAGCTTAGTTTATACATCGCTCGACATCACTGAAATACTTCCCGTATTGATCGGTCTTTTCCATATCTAGCAAACTTCCCGCATTGATCGGTTTTCTTTTCGCCGTAAATCATGAAGTGAGATATAAGACCTTTGTCGATCATATGGAGAATCCTATTTTCCTAGTATGAACATGTATTATGTCCCTTGTAAATTTTGACAAGATACCTACTTACTGCTCCTTCCGTTTCCCTCCTAAATCTGGTTTGCGGCTAGTTAGTGTCAGGTTTATTTTAACCTCATATAGGGCCTTGTATGCATGATCTTTTGGTTTCCTATCCAGATTCTATTTATGGTCGGTTGGGAGTCCAGCTTATCATTTTTTCTTCTTATATGGGTGTATTTCCTTTATTTCTAATCAAGGTCATTTTCATTACGTCCTTGGCTCTCACAGAGAGTATTTCCAATTATTTCATCCAGTTAAATTGACATTTCACATGTTAATTTAATCAAATTCTATCATTTATCTAGTTTCATCTGATCTATTTTGTCCAAAACACATCTCATCGCCTCTATTATAAACACATGTGAGTCTATCTATCTATTTTTATCAAAATTTAATTAAAAATCTCAAAAATATCAAATCCATTCCAACTATTAACTCCTACCTATCTATCACATCATCTAATCACTTGTCTATCCACGTAACATTACATCTATCTTTATCTATTTTCTCAATCAAGTTAAATCCACATATCAATCACATCAAATCACATCTATTTATGTCCTCTACATCTATGTCTATATCCATCACAATTACGCTACATCTATCCATGTATATCAAAATTAAAAGCAAGAGAACAATCATATGACAAAGGAAATGATGAATCTATATATATATACATGAGTGTCTGTACAACAAAAAATGGGTGGCTCTCAATCAAGCCATCTATACAATGCCTTCCAATCGAGGCTACATCACTACACTGATACAAAATACATCAATCGCTATATCGTAAAATTTGATGCATGGAGGACACTATCTCCTCCGCCCTCCTTTGGACCAGGCTGTCTCTCCTGACCGCCACCTATCGAGCTAGACGCACCTGCTGCTGGAGGCCTCTGCCCACCTCGGTCTCTCCTAGTGCTCCCTCCCTCGATGCCCGCTTGGCCGTGGCTTTCGATGATCTCCTCCTTGCCCCGCATCGAGGCGGATCGGGGGCATGCTGCGCTAGGGCATCCTTGTAGTATCTCACCTCGGTAAGAGAGACCGATATGTACTCAAGCTCACAAAGCACCAGGTGCTCGTGTAGTGGTGCTCGCTTTAGTGGTGCCCTCCTATGGTCGTGCCCCGTGTCCTGAGACTCTAACATGGTACTGTCTCCCCATATTTGGCCCTAAGGGCCTCCTTATGTCGATGGTAGTGATCCTCTAGTAGATCGCTGTATCTCACTCCGGTGAGCGTCGTCTCTCTAAAATCAGGGGCATCCCTCTCCGCCGTCGAGCTCTAATCTCCTCGAGAGCTAGTGTACATGTGTCGGGGTGGCGTTCTCTCTCCTCTAGTCTCTCCAAAGACTATAGCCATATCCTTCTCATCGGCATCTATAGATGCGGAAGGTGTCGTGGTAGCTCTGCGCATACCATGCTACATAACCATCATCCACTCCAACGTCATCATCACTTTCTATGGAGGGTGCGACCTCTCTCAACGGATCTGTTGGGATCTGAATCGATAGATCGGTCTCTCTGTTGTCTCGCTTTGTAAGGCCTGTAAGTATTCGCCACTGCCTGCATGTTTAGGTCGAACTATCTCAATACCCGTATAAACAGGACACGCTCCACATATCAAAGCCTACGGCCCTAACCACCCCTGTTTCGTCCCAATCCCACTGTGTGAGCATCCGACCGGCCCATGTCGGAAATACCCGATATGGTCTCCGGATGACTGCTCTGGTGTCGGCGTCTGGTCTCAAACGCTCAAGATACCAATCTATGCAGATCTACCTGTATCTCCCAGGCCATATCGCCCGCCATCGCGAATCCGTAATCAATAGCTCCCCGCCTGCTGGCATCCAAGGAAGCCCGGATGGCACGACACGCTTATATGCTCATATGCCAAGCAATGGAGCACAAAATCGACATCGATACTGTCCTCCGGCGGTGGTATACATCCATAACTCATGATATATCTCGAGCTATCAAGGCATCAAGCAAAGGCGAACACTGCCATCAAGGCAGGATGTCACAAACGTAATCTAGTAACAACAATGGGAATCTCCACCTCCCGAATCGGTAGAGAAAATAGGAGATCACCATCTCGAATCAAAACTATACGCTGCGATCTCGGGAACATCCCGTCATGCATTACTATGAGGCTATCCTCACTGCCTCGGACACTATCTCTGAATCATCTTCCCTGTCTCCATACAATCAAACTAGGCTCTCTGCTGCTGCTCTCATGGCGTAATCTCTATCGGGTCCCCGGTGATCGGTAGCCTCAGAATCCTGTATATGTCCTCATGGGTGATGGTCATCTCACCCGTCCTGAACCAAAAAGTGCAAGTCTGGCTATCCCATCATCGCACTAGTGCTCGCATCAACTCTACATCTCGCGGCACTCGTCTGTAGTACCGAAAGCCCCCGAGCCCGGCTAACTCTAAGTGGCACCAATCTGCCTTCAGTGATGTCAGGGAGAATGGTCTCCAGTAACTTAGGAATCACATCCCTCATGTGTAATACCTCTCGTGCCTGCATCCACGACATCAAGAGTAATATTAGCTTCATATTTACCCAAATCTGAACATCCAAAACAAATTTTATCATTCTCATCAACATGATCTATCCAATCGGCGTCGATTAAATACAATCGGTGTCGTTAATAAGTGGTCGACACCGATTAATGCTAATCGGTGCTTTACATTAAATCGGCGTCGATTCTAACAATCGACGCCGATTGTCGCAGTGTACAACACACTCACGGCATCCCACCAAAAAACCAAAAATAATTAAAAAAATAATAAAATAAATACGACGGGTTCAAGAAGAACCACTTACCCAGTCGTGTCCTCCACTTCGACCGCTTCCTGAGACTTCCATGGTGCTCAAATCCAATTTTTAACTCTCTCGAATCAATCGTCACGGTGTAAATAAATCGAGTTGTTTACTTGATCTTATGCTAATCATATTTCTTCCACTTTAATAACTAATCCGGTAAAAATCCTCTTTCAGGTCTTATTCCCCAATATGTCCAATCAAATCGACACCCATGTTCCTTAATCTGCTCCGATTCTGGCCCAACAAGCATAGGAGTCCACCAATCACAGCTCGTCATGTCATCCAACCTTCATTTTCTCAAACACTTATTATCTCACAGCGCATTTCGCTATACATGGGCTTCTTCACAAGAAATACCCCACCAGGCATCACCCAGAATGCTTGGTTACTCCTCTTATCATCCTATCAATCAATAGATGAATCCCCCGTTGACACCTCAACAACATCCACCATTTGCTTCTTATGTAGGACATGCTAGTGTGCCTCCTCCTCAATCTGATGTGGTTCAAATTATTTTCAAGAAAATCGCAGACTTGGAAGCCTCCACCAAAGGGGCTTGTCCTTCATACTCTTTTGAAGAAGTGTGTAATGAACCCATTCACCCCTCAGTGGCTTTTAAGCCTTATCCTCCCCAATGGGAACTTCCTAAATTTTCAAAATTTCATAGTCGGGAGGACCCTCAACAGCATTTGCGAGCATTCAAACATGCTTGCTATCTCATAGTCCAGGATCAGGAGCTTATGCTCTGTCCTTTTCCTATGTCTTTAGCAGGTCCTACTTTAGATTGGTACAATAACATTCCTCAACATTCCTTGTTTTCTTTCTCTCAATCGGCACAAATGTTTGTTGAAAACTTTTCAATAAATATCATGCATAAGATCTCGATTACAGATCTTTATAACATTCGTCAATTCGATGATGAATCTATTGTAGACTTTTTCGCTCGTTGGAGAGGGATAATAAACCAATTGTCTTTCTCCCTTCCTCAATCCCAACAGATCGAGTTGTTTACTCGATCTTGTGCTAATCATATTTCTTCCACTTTAAGGATCCAGACCTTTCATACATTTGAAGAAGCCTTTACGATGGCACGCAAACTTGAATCCCGTGCCATTAAACAAGGGAAGTTAAAACTTCACTCTAAATCTAAACCAGATTTTTCTCGGTTTACCAAATCAAATCCTTCCACTTCTAAAGACAAGAATCAGGGATCCACCAACGCTATCGTATTAAAAACATCACGAGCCGATAACACTTCTAATCAAACACCATGAAGAGACTCCTCATCTTCTCGAAAAGGGTCCTCGTCATCTCGATCTTTCACTTCATTGGGGGAATCATATGCTTCTATCTTGGAAAAAATGTTGGAAGTCCACATGATCGAACTTCCCCCCATTAGGAATATTGATGAAAGCCAAGAACATCCATTCGGTATAGGAAAATGACTTATGTCATTATCATAGAACCAAAGTTCATGACATCAAACGATGTCGACCTTCAAAAATCTTGTCCAGAATTCATTGATAAAGGCGAGCTCATTTCGATAACCCAAATGCTCCCCAAATCAAGCAATGGATGTCTTTAAACAACCTTTTCCGAATCATTCCCGAACCATGATACTTCACAGGTCTCAAAAGCAAACACTCATACTATCAAACTTCATCTCTCTTGAAGAATCTTCTTCTAAAACTAAGCCATCTGCGAACACATCGACCGAATCAGAACCTCCTTCCACTTCGTTAATCATTGGGATTCCACCATCTTCAGATAGCCCATCTTTGAATATTCCAACATTGTTAGATACGGATTCACCTCTCTCGATTCTTTTTCGATCTGCGCTTCCATACTCGAGACAAGTGTCATCCTCATCTGTCTCATCGTCAGACATTCTTTCAATGCTCGAGGCAATTACATCCCTTCGAGTTTCCACCGCGGATACATCTACTTCTGTTTCTCCCATTTTTGCTGCGACTATGCCATTGGTGAATGTACCTATAGTTGTGCCGACTTTGACGGAAGCGTCTTCGATTTTGACTCTTCCTGTTTCCTTTCCTACAGTAGTTTCACCCACAATTACTGTACCAGAAGTAGTTCCCTCACAAGGAACTACTTCTTCATCACTCACTTCTTCCATCACAAATGCTACTTTGCCTATTAAGGGGAAATCTAAAGAAGTAGCACCGACACCTATACGCTCGGTTCCTGAACTTAGACCGAGACAACTGAAATCTAACGTTGCGTCATCAGTACCTCCCCATTTGCTTCCCCCGAAAAGGTTACAATCACCTTATGCGGTTGAAATTGTCACCATCCCTGAAAAAGGAAAGCCCATATTTCGAACCATCAAGACTCTTGGTGCTTCCCACAAAAATCCCTCTCTACACCTCATAAAAGATTAGATTTGTCCACTGAGAAGGCGTCTTCTTCTACAAACTTATCAAAACCATCATCTTCTTCTACAACACATTCTTCACCAGCACCTCGAAAAGTGGACTTACCTACTAAAAAGACATCACCTCTTTTATCAGAATCATCATCTTCGTTACCAAAAACTAGGGCACCCTCTGTTCCTCCGATTATACCTACTTTGGGAGCTTCTCCTCATCTAAATCGACATTATCTAAATCATCATTAGTTTCGACCAAGCAACCTCCCTTATCTCTGAAGACCACAACACTTGTCACATCTCCATCATCTTCAAAATCTATTTTAGGGGCTCCTCCTCCACCGAAATCAATCATGTCTCACTTACTTCCATCTCAAGTGCCCAAGGCTGCTCCTCCAGATGTCCAAAAAGCTGTCACACACTAACATGCAGGTTCTTTTACCTCGGCAGTCTGTTAAAGTAAAAGAGGTGCCTTCATCATCTCTGTCCTCATCTTTGTCTACCGGGTTCTATACTGAAATCCTTCGCCAACTTATCCAATCTTCATCCATATCTCTTCCTCCGATTAAACCCTATAACCCTAAAGGAGTTAAACCTACCTGGTTTAACTCTGATTTGATTTGTGCTTACCACCGTACCCCGGGTCATGATACTGAGGGATGTAAAGCTCTTCAATCTATTGTCAACAGCCTTTTGGAAGAAAGTGATCTTTTGCTGGAGGAGGAGAAGGAACAAGTATCTCTTGTCATCTTAGCTCCATCTGAGCCCCAACAATCTACTCAGACTCTACTTCTAGTGATTCCACTCCAAATGATCTTCCACCTTCTCAAATCGACACAATTCATATCGCCACTAGAACCCAACAGTATGATAATCCATCCTCATCTATAGCATCTCGACCATGGGTTGTCATTTCTGCAGCCCCCGAAGGAGTTCCTCCTTCCTCATTAGCCCCGAGACCTCGGGTCTCTATTCGTGCTGCACCTCGGGCTCAAATTCCCGTGTCAGTTGAGGAGAGTGTTATGAAACAACTCACCCAGGATCCGATCAAAATGTCTCTTTTTGACCTCATTCAATCCTCTCCGCAACATCGCCAGCTCGATTGATAATCATGCGCCGCATCGTAGTGAATTCGGATGAGCCCTGCCCTTCGAGATGGTTGTTGGATTGAATAGACCATCAACCAGACATTTCTTTTGAAGATTTGAAATTCCTTCCCTTTCTTCCGAGGATTTGGAGGCTCCCCTCTTTATCACAATCCAAATCAACAACACTACATTAAAACGCATTATGATCGATAGTGGTGCTGCACTCAACGTCATCTCTCGCCGATTCGAGCAACTTAAGTTCTATCGAAGAATGTAGTGTCACCCTGCCGTTTGCTCTTCGATCATTTAACGATCAGCTAGTAGTTACTTTAGGAACTGTGGTCCTACCCATTCAAGTAGGTAAGAAGCTGCTTCACGAACTCTTTTACATTGTTGAAGGGAAATTCCACTATAATATGATCCTCGGATGCTCCTGGATTCATGCAATGCATTGTGTCCCATCCACCCTCCATCGATGCTTAAAATATCAATGTGAGGGAAAAATCTATACTCATCCGTGAGATCCTTCTCCTTCCGCGCAATGCGACATGACCACAGGGTCTGCCCCTCTAAAGGAAAATGCTTGTTCTCCTGACGGGGCCTCATCTTCTTCCATACCTGCAACCAAACTACCGGATTTACAAAATCTAGAAGAGACATTGCAACGTTTCTCACTAGGAGAGCTTCCTCTCCTTTCTTTTGACGCCCATCTCAAACCTAGTGAGTATGGTAGACCAGACAAACAACCTGAATATCAGCCAGGTCTTGGTTACATCGTCACCATTGGTCTGCCCAATCAACAGACTAATTTCATTTACGGTGGTCTTGATACGCCTCACTATCACCTAGATTCTCCTCCTAGGACCAAACCTTATCTAATAGGGTTCGATTGTCTCTGTAATCCCACATTTGTAAAAACTTATTTATATTGATGTGCGTGGAAGGGCTTTAGCTTGGGTAAATATGAACAAGGTGTGCATGACCTCACGTCCATTCCAACTCTCAAGCCACATCAAAAATTTGGTTTAGGATTTAAACCTCTTTCAAAAGCCACCGTCACTATTCTCGATGAGCCTCTTCCTATTGAGGAACCATCTTCTCCCACTAGGTCAGAAGCATCACATGATGTGGATGACACCATTTCCATCCCATATAACTTTTTTTTAGTCAATACCATTTCCTTAGGGCCACTAGCCTATAAGACTAATGACAGGTCCACTTCCATACCATTAATTTTCCCTGAAATAGTTGGAGACGACTCTCCTACTATCAACACTATCCACTGTGCGGATGATGATTTTGTCCTCACCTATCTGGGGGCAGAGGATTCCTATCTTCCTAAAACCATTCCTTCTGACACGTCTACGCTTCTCAACGAAGCCACTGTCGACCTTAATATAGGGACTTCTAAAGACCCTCGCATCATTAAGGTCGGCCAATCCCTTAATCCACAGGAGTTAGGAGACTTCACCACTTTTCTTTCCAACCATCGTCAAGCCTTTGCTTGGGCATATGAGGATATGCCAGGACTCGATCCCAATATCGTGGTCCACAATATCGTTACTCTTCCCGACATCAAACCAGTTTAAACAAAATTGCGTAAAATGCACCCTAGAGTAGCCCTTCTTGTTAAAGAAGAATTGCAGCGCTTGCTCTCGGATAACTTCATCCAACCCATCGATTATCCACAATGGGTTTCCAATGTAGTACCAATAACTAAAGCTACTGGGAAAATTTGAATTTGTACCGACTTCCGGGATCTTAATCTTGCTTGTCCAAAAGATGATTTTCCTCTACCTAATATCGACCAACTCGTGGATTTAATCAAGGGTCATGAGATGCTTTCTCTTATGGATGGTTTCTCTGGGTATAATAAAATTCTCATCTCACCGAAGACCAACATAAGACTTCTTTCATAACTCCTCGGGGACCTTTTGTTATCGTGTGACCATGCCTTTCGGTCTTAAGAATGCAGGAGCAAATTATCAACAAGCAATGACCTACATCTTCCATGATCTCTTACACAAAACTATGGAAGATTACGTCGATGATCTCCTCTATAAATCCAAACATCGTCAGGATCATCTTTTCATTCTTACACCTCTCTTTGAGAGGCTTATTCACTTTTTTCTTCGTCTAAATCCATCTAAGTGCATGTTTGGCGTTCTCACTGGTAAACTTTTAGGTTTTATCATTTCCATTAGGGGTATTGAAGTAGACCCCACAAAAATAAAAGCTATCCTTGAGATGCCTCCCCCTTCTAACTTAAAGCAACTCCACAGTCTCCAAGGACGTCTTCAATCAGTGTGTCGTTTTATCTCACAATTGTCGGACCGTTGTCAACCTTTTCATCATCTCCTCCGTAAGAATGTTCATTTTGAATGGGATGAGCATTGCCAAAAGGCCTTTGATGATCTCAAATATTATCTTCTTTCTCCACCTATGCTTACACCTCCACGCGAGGGGAGCCTTTCTATATTTATATCTCGTGGATTGACCATGCTCTGGGAGCCATGATCTCGCATCGGGACGCTTGCGGTAAAGAACAAGTCAGTCTATTACATCAGTCACACTCTCCATGAGTATGAAACACGTTATTCCGAAGTTGAAAAGCTATGTTGTGCTCTCTTCTTCACAACTTCTAAGCTTTGTCATTACCTCCTTAATCACAAAACTTACATTGTCACAAGTGTCAATCCACTCAAGACAATTCATGCGAAGCCTTATCACAATGATCGTATCACTCGTTGGCTCATGCTTATGACATAATTTGATCTCGAGTTTATCCCGCAAAAATCTATCAAGGGTCAGGTCATTGCAGATCAATTAGCTGATGCTCCTCTTTCGGACACTCAAATCCCCCTTGCTCAATTCCCCAATGAATATATCCAACAAATTGATTTTGGTCTGTCTCCATTTAAAGTAAAACTCTTCTTTGATGGATCCAAATGCCAGCAAGGGGGAGGTGTAGGTTTCGTGAGGATTCCTCCTTGGGGTACGCCTATCCCGGCTTGCACATAAACTAAACTTTGAGTGCACCAATAATATGGCTGAATATGAAGCTCTTGTCTTGGGTCTTCAAAGTGCCATTAATCTCGACGCTCATCATATTAACATATTTGGTAATTCGAACTCATCGTTAATCAATTCATGGGTGTTTATCAATGCAAGAATGATATCCTTCAAAAATATTGTGATATCGTTCTTATTCAAGTCCAATCTTTCGATAAATTCACTATCCAAGCTATTCCTCGCGACCGCAAATCGATTCGCAGAGATACAATGGCTTCATTAGCCTCACTTATCCCACCTTTTATCGAGGACTCATGACTTTCGTGGGTGTGCAACGATTAGATCAACCATCTCATCTTAGGCAACTAACTTCAATCCATGCTGTCACAACCCATACTCAGGATGAGTGGTATCAACAGATCGTTGATTATCTATCTCATTCAGTGCTTCCTCCAGATCTAACTTCTAATGGTAGAAGATCTTTTATCCTATGTGCTAATTGCTATACTATTCTAGGCGGAATCCTCTACAAACGCGGATTTCATGGTATTTTGCTTCGGTTCCTCAAAACCCTTGAATCATCTAAAGCTATCCAGGAGGTCCATGATGGTATCTATGGTGGACATTTTAGTGGCTTGGCCGTAGCTAAACGCATCTTACATTTAGGATATTATTGGCCTTCTCTTAATCGATATTGTTGTGAATACACTAAGAAATGTGTCAAGTGTCAACAACATTCCAATCTCACACATATCCCTAGTCAAGCTTTGCAACCTACAGCGGATTTGTGGCCTTTTTCGCAATGGGGTCTTGATCTCATTGGTCTCATCAATCCCCATTCTTCACAACAGCGTCATCATTCTATCATTACTGCCATTGAATACTTTACTAAGTGGGAGGAATCTTTCCTCTTTCTTCAACAAAAGCTAAACCCATAGTTGATTTTGTCTATCAACACAATATTTGTCGCTTTGGTGTTCCACACATACTCATCACGGATAATGGTAAGTCTTTCAAGAACGTTAATTTGCAGAACCTCTACATTGCTTTCAATATCAAACTCAGCTTTTCTTCTCCATACTATCCTCAAGCTAATGGCCAGGTCGAAGCTTCCAATAAAACTTTGCGTAATATCCTCACAAGGTAACTAGTCGAGCTGGTAGGGATTGGCATTTACATATCCCTTTTGCTCTCTGGGCTTATCGGACTAGCATTTGTACTCCCCCTCTTACCGTTTCTCCCTTCTCTCTCGCCTATGGGTCTCGAATTTGTTCTTCCTTTGGAAGTCCAAATCCCATCTCTCCGTGTTTCTCTTTGAGAATTTTTTCTACGATGAGGGCTATCGTCAAAATCGTCAAGCACAACTTAAATTATTAGATGAGCGGGCGTCTCAATGCTCTTCAACATCATCAAGTCTATCTTGAGCGTGTCAAATGTGCTTATAACAAGCACTTGCAACACCATGAATTCAAATTGGTGATCTTGTTCTTAAAGAAAACCAAAATGTCACTACACTCGAAAGGAGTCAGCGTGGTAAGTTTTCTCCCAATTGGATGGGTCCGTATGTTATCACTCATAAATATGGGTCGGGGGCTTATCGTCTATCTTCCATGGATGGTATACCTGAAGTGGAACCTCTTAATGCCTTGCATCTACGGCCCTTCTACTATTAAAATCTATCTTACACAAATCTAGTCGCAAGACAGATCTTTCATCCATCTAACAACCAGTCATATACTTTCATGGTGATTCGAAATTATGTGGTTCTCCGCCTATTGTCTTTTTTTACCTTAAATATGAGTATCGCGGCTCTACTCATAGCATTTTTCTTCTGGATATGTTTCTCCTCATGGTAGGAATACCTTAATCACCGTTTCATTTGTCCCAAGTGCTTATCTTAATCGGATCTACTCGGGGCATGAGTGCGTGCTCTTTATACGTTTTCTTCCCCTCTATCTCGATCTATCTAGGTCTAAACTCACTTCTTCCAAAATCTTTTCAAAAAAAGAAGAAGAGATGTGATCGATCCTCAAGGACAAACTACCCATACAATCAAATGAATCAAAAGATATAGACCATGCCCTCGAAGGATGGCTATCATTAAAATTCAAAATACGCATCCGCTCCCTCAAGGACGACTTTATTTATCAAAGGAATACTCAAGGCTTCTTGCATTGATCAGCCTTTCATCGGTTTATACAATGCTCGGCATCACCGAAAGACTTCCCGTATTGATCAGTCTTTCCATATCTAGCAAACTTCCCGCATTGATCGTTTGCTTTTTCATCGCACGAAATCATGAAGTTGAGATATAAGACCTTTTGTCGATCATATGGAGAATCCTATTTTCCTGCATGAACATGTATTATGTCCTTGTAAATTTTGACAAGATACCTACTTCTTGCTCCTTCCGTTTCCCTCCTAAATACGGTTTGCAACTAGTTAGTGTCGGGTTTATTTTAACCTCATTTAGGGCCTTGATGCATAATCTTTTGGTTTCTATCCGATTCTATTTATGGTCGGGTTGGGAGTCCACTTATCATTTTTTCTTCTTATATGGGTGTATTTCCTTTATTTCTAATCAAGGGCGTTTTCATTACATCCTTGGCTCTCACAGAGTATTTCCAATTATTTCATCCAATTAAATTGACATTTCACATGTTAATTTAATAAAATTCTATCATTTATCTAGTTTCATCTCG